>CAWUFW010002874.1:0-632500 GCA_963921515.1 Calotriton arnoldi | reverse complement strand
CTCCTTTGATAGAGGATTAACACCAGCCTTGGCGTTCAAGCAAATAACCTTTGAAGTGAGCACCATTACAATATAGCCAGACAGTGTCAGATCACACGGTGATGTGAGGCAAATAACTAGTCCTATTGACCCAAACACTGATAATATTTTGGCACAGCTCCTTTAAAAGCCACAAAAGGGGATAGAAGAGTAGAGGTGTACTTTCGATTAAGCCATTTCCACAGAATGTTGCCTTTTCTCCATTCTAAAGAAGAGAAAGAATGTTTAGTAGTAATCTGGCATAAAAGGCCTTGGTTTGCAACCATAGTGTCAATCAAAGGCACTTGACTCTGAGACCGAAGGAGGGAGAGAAAAAACAGACAGGACTGGAAGAGGTGAATGATGCATGGTATAACGAGATCCCTCCCCCCCCCAATTAATCAAATCTGAATTCCTGCCCATCTGAGCTTCTCCTCCTGGTGAGACATCTCCAAGTCGTAGTCATTCAAAGGGCTAAATATCATTGAGGGGTTACTATGTAGATGTAGAATGCCAATGATGACCTTCTACCTGAAATACGAACAGAAAAAATATGAAAGCTAACCAGTACTTGCTCACGCTCGAGAATCCCACCAGATCAACAATTTTATAAGAGCTACTTTCAAATTACAACGGGCAAAGTCGTGTCCTGTGCAAGAATGAATTCAGGCGTTTCTTAAGAAACCCTTCTCCCCCCCCCCTTTAAGAGACATCTCAGTCTCTGATAGTAAAGATGGTGGGGTGCCTAATTGGGATGATGGCCCTGTGCATTATGTTGGTGTCCTATGCCTGAATTCACATGCACCCCCTCAAGGAGTGTTGTCTTCTAAAGTGGTCACAAGCAAAGAGTTCTTGTCAGGATCTTGTGTTAATAACGCCTAGGGATCAGCATTTACTAAAACAATACAATACCTGGGCAAAACCCTTGCAGACCAGCATGCTCAAAAGCATCTAAATTAGGTTGGGGTTCAATAATGAAGATGTCACAATAAGGCATTTAGTTTGTGAAGGAGGCACACCTTCAAATCTGATCAAAAGGCCTTAGCACATGTAGCATTTTAAGTATTCCGATCATACAAGGTGGCACTAATATGCACATACGACATGACAAAGAGGTACATGCTTAATTTGTCAATAATAGTACATTAAATTTGGCACTGGGCAGACCATAGAATAGTAGTGTTGTATGAGAGCATGTTCTGGGAATAGACCTTGACTTTGCAAATATATTAAGTATACATTACAGAGAAACACAACCTAGCAGAGCTGTGTTATGGAGATATTAGTAGGATCACAGAGAAGTACCAGCTCATTATGATTTACTAAGACCACATTCAGTCAAGGTTTTATGTTCAAACTGTCACATTACCAATTATTGACCTGAAGTCTCAGAAATCCGATACCTCCATTTGCCAGATATTCTTAAAGAGGCAAACTGCGTCAACCAGGTTGCACTTTGCTGGCAAGTGTAATCTGTTTTAAACCACTGTATTTCCAGTGTAGTGGACTTCACTCCAAGGCATTACTAAATATTTGCTAACACTTCATTGATATAGGTTGACATCCACATCGTTTTTTGTGTGTTATTTTGCCATTTGGCAGCAGATGCTGTGTGTTTGCAAGAAAGACCATAGTCTTTGGTTTTTAAAATCAAAGCTTTTATAGAGGGCCATTAAAATGAATTATGCTACATAGCCCCAGCTCCTACATATGCTCTTAAAGTTTTTCTCACACCCCTTTGGAATTACTGTGAATTTAAGGAAATGTCATGGAAAGTGTGTTTCGGGCGGCGGTCACTGCACTACATTTCGCAGTGTCTGTGAATCGTAGATATTAACAATAGATGAACCTTATTTGCAAGGCTAAAAGGATTGAGTACTATCATGGACAAACACTATGTTTTTCACGAAGATTGTTTCACCATTTCCATTAACCTATCCAGTGAGTTGTCTTCATCTTGGAAGACATTGCACATGCTGCAGATGTCTCTTCATAACTGCACTATAGTGAAAAAATCTTTTTGCTATACAAAACATTTGTTTGCTGCTTTTTCACAAACAAATCGGGGGAAATACATTTCCAAGCCTGGGATTGTGCAATGGATTGCCCGCTACCAATTTTGCCTTTAATGCGACTACTAGTTTGCATTCTATACTAAAGAAGGCTGCAACAGTGTCGTTCATAGGAAAAATTGCCTTAAGCTGAAATGTCCAACACAACCACATGAATGTCTGTACCCATATTCATAAAACCCTACTGTGTATACATGGCAGAAGGGAACTCTTAAGTGGGCAAATACTTCTGAAAACTTTATTTGCGTTGTCTTCTTCCACATAATGCCAGCATCCTCTTTAGGGAAGTTGTTCGTACTGCTTTACAGCCTTTGTACAGTATGTGAATGTACGGTAGGCTTATGGTGCGAACAGAAAATGTTACTTTGCTTTAACCGCTATTTTGTTGATTGTTGTTGCTGATTCACATGTGACCCTCTGACCTCCCAGGGGCTTAGAGTTGTAAGAAGTTTGTTTTCACACAAGAATACATATTAACAACACAATAGGTGGGGCTTTCATTTGAGGTCAAGTCTGTTTTATGTTTCATTGTAGGCTTTAGGGGTGTGATCAATAGTCGTTCCTATGACTCTAGAAGTTGAAGTAAATATTTCTGTAAAAAAATAGTTATACAATTCTAAACCCAACACCAGAATGAAGGTGAGAATATAGCGTATTCATCATCTACTGCTAGAAAGCACTAACCTTGTATTCTGGATTCGATTGAGTGATGCAGTCCGCATCTTTCACTACCTCTAGCAGCGACTACATGCAACAATCATTTGAGGGCAGTAGTAGAAATGGGAAAAGGAGAATAGGATAAGAGAGAAATTAGAAACAGGAAACCACCATTCTCACTTGTTATTTCTGATGTCCCTGATAACTGCAGGTGAAGTGGGTATCTACAGAAGACAGGATATTTATTTGTAACCTGTCCTGCATTTAATCCCAACAGTGAAGGCTATAGAAACACTAAGCAACTCTGTGTTCTCAAACACAGCCTGTTATTCCTGAAACGAAAGCATACAAGAGATAATTATCTAATATATATATATATATATATATATATATATATATATCACATACCCTTCTGTATTAAAGTAACTACCTGAAGCTTTGTAACTATGAAGAGAAGATTAGTTACTACTTGACTCTTTGTGCCTGTAAAAAGGTCATTAATATTCTGAGACTTCTATCTTGCCAAATTATATATCACTGCTATGAATTCCGACTAGATTACTCATAATAACGTATAAATATTGTTTGAATCATACCTTGACATTAGACTTCTTCCTGTTCTGTCTCAGGAATGACACTCAAGGTCCATATGAACCCGCCCTTAAGTCTTTAGCATAGCCCAAAGTCCAAACGTTCAAGAAAGAAATAGTTCAAAGTGTGTTTTCACTGCACAACTTGATTTTCAGAATACATATTTGTATTTCCAATGTTCTCCAAACCTCTTTGCAAAGCAACTGTGCAATACAAAGACCTTGAATCCATTTAGTATGGTCCTGGCTATATCAACATTGTATCATGATTGTCTAGCAAAGATTCTGTGAAACACAAGGAAAGGTATATTCGATAACTCAAGTTGTCTGCTGCCGTTTGTTGCCATCATATCCAAACAATGTGAACGGTAAGGTGCGAAGCCTCACACAAGTCCTTGGTGACACTCTGTGGACACAGCCAGACTATACTTCTCTGAACTGACCATAGCGCAAGTGGGTTTGGAGTATTACGCACCCTCTCAGCCATAAACTGTAAGTTTTACCTCCTGACATGCTTACTGACCGTGCCTCCACCCAACATATCCTGTGGTACCAAAGCACCTAGTTTGTCAGGATGTCTTGCGTAAAATGTATTTCACAACGGTGAGGCATGAAGATTTAAAGCTGGTTCCCATGATAAAACCTCAGGACCAGGCTGCTTCCAATCCACCAGATAGGACAATTTGTTTCTGAAAACTCTTGTTTCTAAGATCTTATGTACCTTATATTCATTTTTAGAATTCCCCTGAACTAGCATAGGATGTGGAGGAAAATGTATTTTTGCAGATTCATGAAATACTAGATGAATTTTCATAGACTGGTACAGTAATTGGACTCACAGTTCAATCATGAATGGACCCACAAACGTGGCTTGCAATTGAGAAGATTTATTCACATGCAATTTTTTTGCGAGTAACCATACTTTCTCACTTATAAAATATTGAGGTGCTGGACCTCTCTTGAGATCAGCAGAGAATTTGTATCTCATCCTTAGCTTTTTCTAAGGCTTTATGTGCTGATTTCTGAATATCTTTTGAACAAGTTAAATATCCTTGCACCAATGGAACTAATATAGATGGGGAATGATCCATGGATAATATGAAGAATGGTGCCCACATATCAAAAGAAAGTTGTCATTCCACTGAAGGGAGAGGATGTAGAGTAACAGCCAGAGCTGCAAACTGGGGAACCAGGTTCATGTCTCGATGTCGGCTCACCATCCTGTGATTCTAGGCAATTCACTTTATCTCCCTATGTCTAAAAGTTCAGAAAACTGAATGTGTACTTGTGTAATGTAACTGGTGCTCATGTGAAGTGCTCAAATACCTTTGGATCGAGTTTGCACTATATAAAACTGCAGAAAAATGAAATGCCCAGGATTATTTGTTTTGACTCTGATAACCACATTATCTTACACCAATCCACCTCTTGTAACAAATGCTTGATATTACAGGTACTGTTATGCACATTAATTCAAATTTTACTTTTGACCATCCAGGTGGGAATGGAGGAGAGACCAGCTTCCATAACTATTTTTTTACACAGAGCAGACCAAACTGTTGAAATAAATTGAGGCCCTTTATCAGTAGTGTGGTCTAATGGCCACAGCTGCCAACTTTGAGCTTGGTAACCAGGTTAGAATAGCAGCAGCATCTGAACAAAATGTGACTCTGGGCAAATCACTTAATCTCCCATTGCCTATAAAAAGAAAAGAAATCTGACCTTGGGTATTGTGCTGCTCAAAGCATTCTAATGCCCTTGGGGGACCAAGTTTGTGTTCTATAAAACTACAAGAGAAAGTAAGCCAAACCTATGGAACACAAAGCAATGTCTTGTGCAAAAACTTATGCCAACTCTTTAGAAGTGGACAACCCAAACAAAAAACCCAAACAAATCTATAAAATGACACTCGTTAGTCAAATGGCCTACCACCACTAGATTTACTGTGCAGCATTGACCTTTAGGTAATTCTCCAATGAAATCTAATCACACTGAATTGCAAGATCCAGGTGGAACAGGCAAAGGCTCAATAAACCCACAGGTTTACTTGGATGACTTTTAATCTGAGCACAAAAAGAACATGTGACTAACGGATTTATTTAAAGAAGGATTGCTAATTCTGGAAGGCCAGTGTAGTGCTATAATTTTGATAGAAGGTTGCAGTCTAAAAAGCTCTCTGATGATAGTGGGTGGAAGGGGAGGGGGAGTTATTGGAGGAGAGTGTGGTTAGTTCCTAGAGCATGCAGGGCAAGACTGACTTGGAGTTAATGACAAAACCACCAACAGCTTTTGGCATGCCATTGATGTGATGTATGCTGTTGCTTTGGAGGACAATTGTGAAGAATTTTTGGGCCTGTGTAAAGACTAAGGTTAAATATCATCAGTGATGAAGTTTGCATCCAGGTAATTTACAATGCCTACATCTTGGGCATCAAGTAATCCAGAATGTTCATGAGGTGCAAAGTAAGCTGATAGTGGGGGCTATGAGTGGGATGTTTTGTGAGGTTTCGGACTATGGAAGTGTGTGACTGTGGTCTGCAGGTGAGGTGTACTTTTGATGGTGGGTCTTGTGCATGGCAAGTGTGGAAGGGGATTTAGGGGCATGGTGGTAAAACACCAATCGGTCTGGGCCTTTCCAGACTAATATGACCACATTGGCGTTATGATACTCTTAGTTTGCTGTGCCCTTTCCTGTGGATGCCTGGATGAGGGCATGCTGGGTGTAAAGGTGGAAGAGGTGTGGTGCTTGTGTAAGAGGTGTGGCGCAGCGGCCAGGGCGACTGACTCCGGAACCCGGGTGCTCACGGTGCGATCCCCGGTGTCGGAGGCAGATCAGCCCAGCACCATGTGACTCTGGGCAATAGCTCACTTAATCTTCCCGACGACCCCCAGCGCCTTTGACACCTTCGGGTAATTGTTCACGCTTTACAAATACTGGACATAAAGGTAGAAACTATAAAAGATTTTTTACAGGAGCTCAGAGCGTCCTCTGGTTGGCTGGTAGGATGGTGAGCTCAGAACCACTCAGACATCCAGGTTGCTTCACTGGTGCTACATGCCCCAGATTGGGATTTTTTAGACCTTACTTTCTGCCTAAGTACATGATGGGGTCTGATTGGCTGATAGAGTATGGTATCATAACACAATTGTGCTCAGACTTGACACATTAGTCTTTAAGTCTGTTTTTTTTCTACATACCATTGCGGTTTCCTTTATTTGCAAATAAATCCATATCATTTGTAAATACATTTGTATCATCGGTAGTTGTTCTGTGCAACGTCAACCAACTGCAGTGGTTTTAATTGGTTTGTTTCGTTTTCAGTGCTAATAAGTGTATTTATGCTTAGCCGTTGTTTCTTTACATTTAGGTTTGTTTGCAGTAGTTACCAGCAGGGGTGTGCTTGCTTATGTTTTTGTAGAGGTGCTAGTACACAGTTTTGCTAGAGCTGACATCACCCAATGTTAACAGTAACTTTAGTCTGTGTCCAACTTTAGAATTTCACAGTTTATTTTTTGGCCACATTTACTCTTTGCTTTATTAGTCCCTGCTATCTGAGCAATACAGGCTTAATTGATTAAAACATGATCTTCTTAGGAATGTATGGTTCCATGAACTCCTCACCTGTCTCTAGTAATATAAATATATAAATAAAAGACCACATACTAACTCTCAACTTCAACCTACACGTCAAGTTGCAACTGCAATTTAATGACAGAAGACTCCTTGAACCCAACAACGAACTAATGGCAACACACATGGTACAACATAACCATCCTCCAAATGCCATGACGTTGACTAATAGCCCACCCAACCAGCGGCAACGGATAAAAAACACATGATAGACAATGGCAGAAGAGGGCTGATCCAAAGGCGGGCTTTTTAGAAGATTTTGTGGACTCCTGGTCAAAAATGTCATGTAATTCCAGGCCCACATGCTACAAGAACCTGTTTCCAAGTTTATAAAAAATAAAATGTGTCCTTAAGGAAAGGGAACAAGCAGCTCCAATATCTATTAGCTTTCTTCAATATCTCTAAAAGATATTTCAGTACAAGCAAGGGGCCCTAAATAATCGCAGGGCCTAGGAAATAAAACTCTGTCTGACCCTTCCTACTTTGGCTCTGCCAAAGCCAACTCTCTCTATTTCTTTTTAATTGTTGTAGACGAGTGTTTTTGGAACAGCTAAAGGAGTCTGTAGCAAAACCCAAACATTGAGTATGTCTATTGGTGTTGATGTTATTTTTGCTATTTTTCATCAATGCAACTTGGGTGACCCTTCCAGTTATCAAGCATGCAGACCTGAATACTACGTTCTTACTGTGCACTTGGTAGGTGTTTAACTTCGTGTCTGAGCAATGATAGATAAGTACAGACTTACGAACACAAAGTTAATGATTCTCGTAACGTTAGGAAAGTAAAACCAGTTCAACAGAAGTCAGAATCGTGGTCCAGATCCCAAAGTTTAAGAGTCCTTAATAGATCTAGATGGCCATGGCCTTGTTCCAAGATAGCCCGATCGTAGTCATGTTCACCGAAGATGCAAAGTTTTAAACAAACGCATACTTTGTGTTACTTTTAAATACGAAAGGCAGGTATAATAATGTCACTCCAGTAACGTTAGCAATGTCTTTCAATCCATTATAGGGCAAATAGTTATGTGCTTTCAAGTTGCATATCAATTGGGAGGCTTCTTCCAATGTGTTGGGCTCCTTTCTACTTAGTATGATAAAGCTGTGCATTCCTGGTGGCTCCTGACAGATCCTCGTTTGCTCTTTTACAGATAGCATCTGCTCTGTGGTGGTACTACGTATCAAAAGGAGTTGAATACTTCGACACAGTGTTTTTTATCCTAAGAAAAAAATTCAACCAGATAAGTTTCCTTCATGTGTATCACCACTGTACAATGTTTACCCTGTGGTGGATAGGAATCAAATGGGTCGCCGGTGGGCAATGTAAGTATCCTATTTAAGTTTTCATTTTCTAAGACACGTACATATATCAGAATTGTAATTGAATGTATATAGGACATACTACCCATGATGAGGCATTAAAGTGCTTTGTGTCGAGTAGCACTCTACTCCGGACCCCCAAGGTTACATGTAGTTTGGTAGAAGATTTGTTTTGTTTCTACTCCATTTGTTTTGTTAATTGGGATACGCTTGTGCTCTCAAGATTGCATGCCTTTACTCCAGTAATATGATGGAACTGGATTAATAGAGATTAGATTAATATATTTACATGTATACATCATTTTTAACATCTGTGTGTTTATGTATTTCAAATCTAGCTTTAACACAATGGCACAGTCTATTGGGGGGAGTTACAGCACAATGGTAGAAAGAAAAGGTTGGGAGATGGTTACAGTGGTCGAGGTTTGGGAAGTGGGGTGTTACAGGAACTCGTGGGAGAAGATTTGTTGGTAGCTTGTAGCTATGATGTACCCGTGTAGGTTGGGAAGAGATGGGGGAACCCATTTGTTTACATAGCAAAATTGGTGAAATTCTTTCAGGGAACATTAAGTATCCTAGTTGTATGGTACAATTTGAGGTGCAGTATCCTCAGCACAATATGACTCCACATTTTGGCGGTTCAGGAACTGTGGCAGTTAACAGCAATGAGCATCATTGACACCAGTACTGAGTGTCAAACTATTTTATTGAGGATTTCACAAATAATTCATATTGTGCTGGCACAAACAATGTGAGGGAATCCATTTTTTGGGAATGTGGGTCAAGCAGCCCTTCTGTTAGCATCCTTGGGTCATACACGTATCACATACAGTCACAAGGGGCTAGGACACTCATTTCACATCCTACCTTGCCTCCACAAATAGGATATGTATGTTACTGGGGGTTAATCACTGTCCTAGTTTTTTTACTTCCAATCACCCCTGGACCTGATGGCTTCTCATTTGGACCTGATTAAGTGCGTTGAAGTGGTTACTTTACATGGCTATCCACTTACAGTTCTTAATCTGAATGTTGAGTGCTGACAGATCTGTGCCACACCACCTTAGCAGTAGTACGGGATCAAGCTTCCATAGGTAGAGCACCTACTGGAGGTGCAGAATAGGCATACTACACACCCTTCCTATTCATAAGTTATCCTTCAGTCTTGTCCCAGCTTTTATAGGATCCCTTCCAGACCGGCCCCACTGAAGGGAGCACACATGAATATGATGTGCAACAGTGCTTATCTATACAGATTGACAAAGACTGTCCGTGTCTAAGAAATAAATCGGAAAGGGTTCATTGACAAAGACAAATAATTGGTCTGTGAGTCAGAGTCGGCTGGCTAGAGAAGCCCTTGGCGAAGGTCAGTAGAAGCAAGCTCATAGAGAGAAGACAGGACACAACTTTATACCCTATTGTACACAAGTTGCTAGTACTAGTTATTCTAAGAATTTACCATATGACAAGTAGGTGCCTAGCTAAGCTCATAAGAATGAGAGAGTGGCCTTCACAAAGTAACAAAAATGTAAACCGTTTCCACTTAGCAATCTCATCTAGGTTTTGGTAGATCTATATCTCTAGTTTTCAGCAGTGTGTGGGCCAGTGCCAGGCCCAGGTAGTCAATATGCGAATCGGCCCATTGGAGGGAGGCAATCACTTGCACACGTTGCGCAACTTTGCGAGGACCCGATATATTCAGGATTTCAGACTTGGTAAGGTTAATCTTCAACCCAGAGATTTCGTAATAGCGATTCAATTCCTGTAGCACCCGGGGGAGGAAGGCTATTGGGTCTGTCGGGGACAGGAGAATATCAGCGAATATGGTCAATTTAAGTTCCTCTTGGCCTAATCTGATTCTCCTAATCCGGGAGTTTTTCCGGATGTGTTGCGCAAGGGGTTCCAATGTAATGGCGAAAAAAAGAAGAGAGTGGGTGCATCCCTGTCGCATGCCTCGCGTTATGTGTGCTCAGTCAGAGAAGAGGCCTTTGACTCGGATTCTAGCCTTCGGGGTATGGTACCCTGCGAGGAACCAGGATGGGAACGTGTGTCCTACCTCCATCTGTACGCCATCAGCCATAAAGTCTCAGTCGACCCTGCCAAACCTTTTTTTAAATTTAAAAAAATTTTTTTAGCATTCAGGGCGACCATGAGAATTTGTTTGTCACCCGTGGTGGCGATGTCGAATAAGTGAAGGGCCTCTTTGGTATTGTCGCTCGATTGATGTGTGGGAATAAAGTCTGATTTGATCGAGATGCATCAAATTCTTTATCAGTGGTTGAAGTCTCAGGGTAGCTATTTTAGTGAGTATCTTTGTGTCTGTGTTAAGGAGAGAGTTAGGCCGATATGACCCACAGTCAGTGGGGTTCTCATTTGGTTTGAGAATGAGGGTTATAGTGGATTAATTCATGGTTGGCATGACCCTGCCATTTTCAAGGATCTCCCCAAATACTTTGTGTAGTACAGGTAAAAGCGCGGGGCCGAAGCTTTTATAAAATGCCGCTAGAAAGCCGTCTGGGCCAGGCGCCCTGGATGGTCGCAGCTTAGATGCACTGCGATAATTTCTTCCTTCTTTAGTGGCCAGTCGAGTGTCACCCTCTCAGAAGGACTTAATTTCAGTAGTTGGGCCTCAGCAAGGTATCACAAGAGCTCTGGTAGGTCAGTGCATTGGGCATTATACAGTTTGGTGTAGTATGTGTGGAAGCAGGCCACCTTTTCCCTGTCATCTGTGCACATATTAGCCCGAAGGAGTTGATTCTCCAATATGGCGGTTTTAGCATGGCGAGCCCATAGAAGGAATTCGCCATCATGCGGCCGATTTATTGCTGTGGTCATGCTACTTATTGTTGAGTTGCGCAAGATAGTAGGCGGACCTGTCAACTTCGACAGCCCTCAGTTGGCCCTGGACTGCTAAGACTTTTCTCCACGTTTTAGGAGAGTGGGTTTTCTTATGATCCGTCTTGAGTACTGCGCCCATTTTGAGGCACAGTTCTTCTCGGAGTTTGTGGAGGGGAGAGGCTTCCCCCTATAAACATGCCTCAAAGGACCGCCTTGAGGGCACCCCAAAGGGTTGCTGCGCTCACTTTCCCAGTATCATTATGGAGAAGGAATTCCTTAATCCCTTTTGTGATATTATTGACTGTCACCGGATCCTTCAAGAGCTTGTCCGGGAGTCTCCAGGCACCATGGGTCTAGGTGCCCGCGGCCCCATGTCCGTTAGTTTGCAGGAACTGGTCCGCGATCAGAGAGGGTGATGGGATGTTGGGTGTCATCTGTGAAATTAGGGAGCAAGCGTTTATCCAAAAGTAGATGGTCAAGTTGTGTGTATGTTTTGTGAGCTTCTGAGTAATAAGAGTAGTCTCGGTGAGAGGGTGGGGTGTTCTCCATGCATTCACCAGTCCCATGTCTTCTATTGGTGTCTTGCCTACTGTAGACTGGGCCATTGAGCTATCCCTCCTGGTCTGATCTGTACCAATGGTAGGATCGAGAACCAGGTTGAGATACCGCCGATAATTAAGAGACTGTTGGACCAGGCTGCGAAGGTGTGAATCACCTCAGTTGAGAAAGATTCTTGCCCCTGGCTAGGAATATAAACCAAGACTACTGTCAGTAGTTGGCCCCGCAGCAAGCCCCAGATTGCTACCCACCTTCTATCGGCCCTCTACCACCAGGGGCCAGTGTATTAGAATGCACACCACCACTGGTTTTCTGCGGCCCAAGGTAAAGTACTGGCCCAGGTATTCTCTTGAATTCAAATAGGAGTGGTCTAGTTTTAGTAGGTGGGTTTCTTGTAAGAGGCCTATATCAGCTCAGTGAAAGGATAGTTCACGTAGGACAGAGCGCCTATTAGGCCTGTTGAGCCCCCGGACATTATAGGTGAGGATATGGAGGGCGTTTGAGGACATGGTTAAGTCACCAGGAGTCTAGGCAGCATTGCTGTTGGCTGAAGAGACCCGTGGGGACATGGCCGATGGTAAACGGCTCTTTCCTCCCCAACAAAATTGCAAAGAAAACCAACAAACATGCAGAAAACATAATCACAGTTGGAATGTGTATCGCTGTGTAGAGAGCACCCTCTGTGGAGTCCCTGAGCTGCAGGCACAGTCCATTAAGGAGACTAGGATCAAACCTGTAGGGGGAGAAGGCCTCTGTCAACACAGGTCCAAAGCATCGCCTGCCCGGGCCAGTGCCACCCACTGGTACAAATCAATAGTCCTATTGTCACGGCCACCTCTGTGGCTGCTCTAAATATCAACCCGGACACCGCAGGGTTCCGGCTTTCCAATCTAGCCAGAGAAGTCCCTTTGTCCGAGATGGGGGTCGACGAGTGTTGTGGGTCCAGAGACAACAGTCTGCTAACTTTATGCACATGTTCCAGGTCGACTGTACAGTATTTTCCACCTGCTTGGGTTCTCCCATTTTACGGCCTCTTCGCACTTGGGTCCATTCAGGGCCCTTCCTGTGTGGTGGTTCTCATGGGGCGAGAAAGCAAAAGACACACAGATGATGGACGGAATGCAGAGTAAATCAAACATTCACCCCCAGTCAAGAGATCTGGGTTAAATCCATCATTCTTTTGCTCACCATGCCACCCCAGTTTAGACCCAGCCATATGCAAATCAGTCTTGGCCCTGTGCCTCATGGGAACAGTCAAGCCCGAAACTGCCAAGCCAGGTCCTCCTTGGACCGGAAAAGAGCATCCTGGGACCGGTTTCGGGACATCACCCCTCATCAGCCAGGCTAGCTTGAATCCAGTGGCACAGTGAGCCCGGGTTCTCATGGGGCAATTGCTTCAATCTCCAGGAGGGGAATGTTTAACACTAAACAGGTCTCTTCGAGGGGCTTGAGGGACTAGCGTCTGTCTTGACAGTCAAACATGATATAGAAAGGATGCCCCCAGCGGTATTTGACCTTATTGTTGCTTAAGCACTTCGTGTTTGGAAGAAATCATCCTCGCTTGATCAGCGTGATCTGGGATAGGCATTGAAAGATTTGAATGTCATCTCCATTGTATTGTATTGGGCCACTTTGCCTCACTGCCTCCAAAACCGCTTTCTTGTCTTCATAGTGGTGAAAGCAAACAAAGACGTCTGGTAGTTGCTTCAAGTTTAGATTTCTGGGGCCGCCCCTATGTACCCTGTCAATGCGTATGGGATTGGGTCCATAGGCATCAAGGAGGACTCCACCAGCGTTTCATGTCCTTAACCTCTTTGCAAAGAGACACCCCTCTGATCTGGAGGTTACTTTGGTGAGACTGATTTTCCAAGTTCTCCTGGAGCATAATTAGATGATTATTCATTGCTACCAGGTGGGAGTGGTATTCCTCGGTCAAGGGTGTGTTAGTCTTAGGCTGTCTCTAGGTGGTCTACCCTAGTCCCCAATTTCAGGTGGCCTTTACGGAGTTCTGGTTAGTTCTGCTTGAGGTCCACTCGTATGGCTCCCAGCTCGGTCTTGAGGTATGTGAAGAGTTGGATCAGGAAGCCTTTAGTAGTGACCTCCGAGTCCTCCCACCACGTCTATTGGCTCCTGCCACAAGTTCGCCACCCACTGCACAGGGGTCGCAACCACAAGGTCCCCATTCTTGGAAACGGGGGCTTGGAGGAGGTCTTTGATAGTGGATTCTCGCTTCTGTCTTGTGGTGGTCATGGAGCTAGTGTCGGTGTCTTCAGGGAGACTCAGGTCTTCTACACCACCCAAGGACAGTCCTAGTTCAGTTATTGCCACTATGAAGCTGCTCCCCCGTGGCCTGGTGAGGCTATCGTTGGGGCTCTCTCAAACGCTGTCCCTCTGTGCAGTTGAGGGCTGATGTCAACTGGTCGCGGCAGTGGGAGGGGCACAACACTGCGTGGCACGCTGTCACGACTCTGCAGTATGTTTCAGGCCGCTAACCCTTTGCCTGCAGAGCGTGAACTCCTGGTTGTCCTTGTATCTGGTATCCTTGGGGTCGGGGGGGCCACCACAACACCATCCGAGGGAGGGGTGGGTCGCTGATTCGCCTTCTGCCTCATAAACTAGCAGGTTGGCTGGGGGCCAGTCACTATCCGTCATTGTCTCTTTCTCCTCTAATGCACAACTGTCTCTCCAAGTGTCTGGCAGTTCCATTCATGAGCAGCTCACCACATGCAGGCCATCTGCAGGACCCGGGCTACTAGGAGTCAGCCCACAGATTAGCCCAGGTCCAGTGTCCCTCGCTTCTTCTGTAGGCCCGTTCTCCAAGTGACCCCATGCAGGAGTGTAGGCCAGCGGGATCCCCTGCCTGGGTGCAATGGGCCGGCGTCTCGCTAGGGCCCGGAGGGCGCTCAGGTCAGAGCGCTGCTTTGTGGACCCGGAGCTCTACCGTTGGCAACAGGGCCTGCTGTGTGCTCTGGGCCGGTGTTTGGGGAGACAGCAGGTATACGCGCTAGGCCTCCCAGGACACCATCATCTTGTACATGCCTAGGTGGCTGGGCTGCCTGGGCTGCCACCACTGCTTACTCCAAGTCTGCCGGTGGCTCTGGGGCTCCTCAGGTTCCGCAGCCAGCTGTAAGGCCCCCGAGGATTGCTCTACGGTAGCGGGCGGACTAGTCCTGGGCGAGCGCGCCCATCTCATGCCTTTGGCGGCACCTTGGGCTTGGCTTCACCTCCAGTAAGTGTGTCTTAAGTTATCACATTAGCTTCTGACTCCTGAAACTACAAGTCAGCATGTGCCACCTTTAGGCACACTTCTCCATACAGGTAGCCAGTTATACTTTAATCCTTTGCATACCAGTCTCAATTTCATTCTGTAAATAAAGTTATCCTCCTGTTGTTCATTGAAAGCTAAACGTATCCTGTCTTTTACTTGGCCAGGCATATCATTGCATCTTATGGAAGCCAGAAAGACGGTTTTCAGTCAGTAGCGTGGTCTTACTAACCACTGGATAACCAAATTCATGGTGATATTTACTGTTCAGAGACCTTTCTCCTAGAATGACTTAAACATAGTCCGTGACCATAGCATGTGTTCGAGAGATTGTCGCGTTAAGGTAAAAAATTAATTGATGATTTAGGAAAGTGGAAAACCGGATCAGCATTTCTAGGACTAGAGTGCATATAGAATGTACTTCCTTTATTTCACTGCAGTTTGGTGAAGGAGTCTATCTGCCTGTTAAGATGAAATCTTTGGAACTGTTTTTTGCAATACTAATAGACCAGCACTGATGGCAACAACAGAGTACAATACGAATGCAAGTAATTCCCTGAATGTGATTGTCGTTTTGTTTATCTCTGTATCGTGTGCATTCTTTGCTGCTCTTAAAGTAAAAATGAAGGATCACTCTATAGGGCAGACTGTTGGAAATATCCTACCTGCTGCTAGCATCTCTATCCCTTGACATCTGTTATTGTTTTACATTTTCTCTGGGTCTCTACTGCACTGAATCATCTGTGTGAGTAATTATCAGGCTTTTCAATATGTGACCTGACCTGATATTCTACCAGAGACTACAGAGTCCTTTATCAAATTCTATTTGCAATTTTTGCTTAATTTCAGATTGGACTCTGGCACTACTGTTGCTTGTTTAACAGGTTTTACCTTTTTCTTTATGTTGTATTAATTCTAAAGGCCAACTTGAATTTCTGTACTTAGTTGTGAGGCCTTTCCTTGGGGTTATGTTGCTGTTGGGGGTTTTGAGGTAGTCTCAAAAGGAGGCAAACCAGCAATAAGCATTTGCTGTTGGCAGTGGGGTGTTTAGAAATTTGATACATCGTTGCACAATATATAACAGTGAACAAACTCAGTCAGTGCTATGATGGTCAAGAAAATCTGTCAGTTTAACAAAGGTGCCAGACAAGACAAGGAAATAAAATGTTGCAAGTTTTCTGTGGTCTCTGGTTTGGGGGAATCTTTTAAACAACTCAGTGGGCTGAAATTACAGCTGCTGAGTTTCAAAAATGAAAATCGTCCATTGTCCAAAAACCCACCGTTCAACTTCGTGTCTGCTCAAGTCAAGTAGGTGGAAAGGTTTTAGGATGGCAAGAGTCCTGCTGACCAGTTCCAATGCTGACTGGGGATCCAGTAACTGGTTTCCAGGTGGGACACAGTTCATTACAGTGAACATATAACCACACAACTGTATGTAAAGGTCTCTTGATCTTGATGGGGGCCAATGTAATTGTGGGCCATGTCTTACTAAAGTATCCTTGGCGCCTACCAATGTTAGGACCCAATCCTAAAAATGAAATTTGCCAGTTTGTGGTCCAAGCTTTTCAGTGGCAGGTTCACCAATGGGACCGGGGCAACCACTTGACCACAGATTTTCACTAGTTTCAAACTGTAAACTGGAGTTTAGGAATACATCATGATTCAAACTGCAATATCTCTGGCACCGTAAGAGGGAAAATAGTTAAAGTTCCAGAATCCAGTCAGGTATGTAAAGTAGATGGTGGCTACCTCTCGGACTAGGAAGGGATAGTGACTGGTAGCCTAAGTGCTGTGACATGTTTCAGATGGTGCAAGATCACCAGCGATGGAAGGAGGAAAACTGTTGCGCAGCCCCACAATCTAGGTGATGCATGCTCTGCGGTTCTTGTCTTTTTTTGCAATCTGGCCTGCCTGCAAGAATGAGTACACTTCTTGGAGATCCCTGTTACTTCACTGATCTTCTATGCAGATTCATTAGTCAGCTGGCTCTTGTGCTAATTTTTCAGATAGTAGCCACTATCACTGTAAGACAGTCTTGCTTTTCCTATCACATTCTGGCCACAGTAGCAAAGTACACCAGGAAACTGCTTTAAATCGAATTCAAGTTCCGCTTACGATCAGGGAGGATCTTAATATCGCACTGCCGAGTCCTGCAAGCGTTTGTGCACCAAGAATCCACCTGTCGTATATTGTCTGCCCCTTTCAGTGCCTGTTGCGTTTCCCATGTCTCTGGGCTTGCCAGGCCGGTCAGTTCACTATCTGCCCAGCGGGAGGGGCAGAGATCTGTGGCGCGGTCTTCAGTTAGCCAGAGCTTTCCAGACCCAGCCAGGCCTCAGCGCATGAAGTGTCCCCAGGCCGCAATACCACCCTGTGAATCCCGCGGCGTCTTTCCTGTGCGTTCTCACCATTTCACAGTGGCAGGGTGTTCTCCCACGGGATCCCGCGGCGAGCCCTGCGCTCCCCCGGTGCAGTTCCGTCTTTGGTGCCGTGTGGAGCACACCCGGCGTTGTTGCAGAGCCCCAGCGCGCCACTCATCTCCCAGCGCACGCACGGGGTCTCACCGCCACAGACACCAGATTCAGTCTATCCGCGTCCAGGGCCTGCTGTGCGCTGCAGGAGGGCTCACTACAGCAGGTAGGCGATTCACGTTTTCTTTGTTCTTGTGGCGGGCTCACGCCGTCTCCCAGGCAGTTGGGCGTATCCGCTGGGGTCTCAATGCAGGCCGCCCCTCACTCTCGGCGGAACTCTGTCCTCGGCGCTGTGGATCGCAATTCTCACAACAGTGTAAGGGCGCGTTGGGCCGCCCGGTCTTCGCCGCCTGCGCAGACCGTCCTGCCCCAAACGCCAGACTCGGGCGGCCCTCGCCCGGGACCCGCCTGCGCCTCCCGGGGTGTCCCCTCCGTGCATGCGGCTGTCGGATGAGGCGGGGAGGCTGGCACACCGATGGTGCTTGTGTGCCCGTCCTCCCCCTCCCTCCCCCCCCGTCGCTGTGTAGGCACCGGTTGTCTCGCACAAGGGGCCGCCACCGCACCCCGCAGGAGCGGGAGGCTCCGGGTCGATAGGCCTCACCAGGCCGCGGCAGCCATCCACAGTTACAGCTCTGTTTTTGCCCGCATGTCGGTCCTCTCTTCAGTTCAGGGGCGCCATGGCGGCCCCCGTACTGTTGCGCACATTTCCCCGGCTGGATGGCTTCCGGAACGGATGATTGATGGAGGATTGTGTGCTCGGCCGGCAGAGCTCTCACACTATGCGGCCATTTTGCAACGCGGCGAAACCACGCCTCCCAGATGGCCCTTCTTGATCTGCTGTCTGACCACTTGCTGTTTGATTCCTGGCATCTTCTCCATCCTCAAGATCGGGACTACCCTTTTTTTATTCTCATCCTCTGAGTCCAGAATAGACTTTTTTTCTAATGTCTCGATCCCTGACTCCCAACTTTTCAACCACGGGGTATCGGAGCACTCTCTCCCCCAGACAGAGCTAGAATTGGGGATCCTTCACCCACCACCAGGCCGTTGGAGAATGCCAGTCTGGAAATGTAAAGATCCAATAGCTACGATGCAGCCCCACCTACAGGAATACCTGGTGCTCAATGGGTGCACGTTTGACTCCCCGGATACTTTATGGGCAGCCTGCAAGGTTTAAATGTGGGGTCAGTTAGTTAAAAAATCGGCATCAGCAATGTTCTGCTCGGTTCTAAGTGCCAGTGTTCATCAACCACAATCAAGTACTTGGCGATCATGTTTGGTCACAAATTACAGGGAGCGGCCCACAATAAAATGGACATCCTGATGACAAAGTCAATGGACTTTCAAAAATTGTCTAATTTACATATCTCTCTATTGGGTCGAACCCAAAATGTAAAAATGGTTTCAGCACCCAGTTTCTGTTTGGTATGATCCCAATAGGCATTCCAACTTACATGCTAGTCAAACTGTCCAAAATGATAGACAATTGTCTGTAATGCTCAAAATCCATGCCTCAAGATCTCCAAATGCAGACTTCTGGGGGTTTGTGCCTACCTGATATGTCACTCTATTATAAAACCCACCATCTAGTGTATTGGTCGTATCTCTTTTCATGTATCTTGGAGAGGCCAGACTGGCTGTACATTGAACAGAGTCTCCTGGGCGCCCACCGGATTCAGGTTCGATTTACAGGTCCACTGTCTCAGACGAACCAGGAACCATCTATTACTTCCCACAACATCTCAGGTGTGGGAGAAAACACAAACCACTGCATGTCCATTCTTACCTACACAACAATGTCCCGATCTGGAATAACAAAGACAAATGGATTGATTGTGGCATGGTCCATTGGCCGGCGTGATGTGATCAGGGCATACTTACCTTAGACCATCTCTTGCTAGACTTGGGCATGAAATTGTTTATACAGCTGCAGGAAGAATCTGACCTCGACACACGCCAATGTTGGAGATATGCCTAATTGAAACATTGTCTTTTGCAAGAATAAATAAAAATGCCAAATCCTCTTCCTCAATTGGAGATCTGGGACTACTTGAAACGCTGGAGTTTCTACACAGGATTGGTCTTTGGACTCTATAAAACTCTCCAGGAGGAAATGCACTCCTGCCCTCTTCGCCTGTCCTTGAAAGAGAAATAGGCTGTAAGGGCCGTGACGGGCTACTCTGAATCTGACTGGCCCGAACTTCTGGACTCGCACAACAGAGGCCTCCAGGAGGCTAGGCTTAAATTCTGCTTTTTCAAGCTCCTAAATGACTGACCCTGGACACCACAGGAATTATATAGAGAAATCCTTGCCCCAAGAGCTGCATTTTGGAGATGCAATCATTAGGACTGCGATATCCTGCACCTTGACTATTCTTTTGCCTCTCTACAATTCTTCAGACTCGGGGCCCTTGGCACTATGAATGAAATTATGACCTTGGATTAACAGCCATTGAACAAGCTGCTCTTGCATGACACCTTGTCCATCCCGGACGTTACCAATCATGTCAAACGCTGCATAGACACAGTCCTGGCAGTGGCCAAAATGACAATCTGGGCTGGAAACAACGTTCTCCTCAGACTCACGCTTATTGAATGCTTGCCATGTCTGTCATGGCTTCTCACGAACAGATTATCTACTGCCTTCTGGGCCAATGAGACAAATGTGAAAGTATTTAGTTCCCTTTTCTCTTCCGCTCACCCTAATCTGGATTTGGTTCATTGTCTGCTTATTACAGACTCTTTGGGTGCTCCTGACGGGAGGGGAAAGGAGCATTCCAATCACGTCAGTTCCATGTTTATCATGGATTTTTCTTTTTCCTTTTATTCTTTGAGTAGTAGGATGGTATTTACCCTGTCTAAGTTTATTGCTCCTTATTCTGTTTGTTTTGCTGGCACAGACAGAGGACCAAATTACCAGGCATACTGAAAATGTATTATATGGACCCTTGCAGGACTAACTGGTTGCTATTTTCTAATTCTTTTATCCACTTTTTATACTTCTTTTTTAAAGCATTATTTTGCCTTTGATGAGCAGTTGGAATTGATTGCACTATGTAAAAACGCACAATAAAGAAAATTGCCAAAGACTAAAAAGAGATTTTGGCCTGACCAGATCAAAAACTTAAGCTCTTATATAGGAGAAGTAAATTCAGAGTCGCTGCCTTTCAACTAGCTTTCTAATCTAAGCAGTCTTCTCACCTCCTTCCAACAGATAGTAAATCTGGGCCTAATTCTTGACTTGGGGCCTGCTTTATATATTAGCAGAGAGGGTAATCCGGTACAATACCGACAGAGTTCCTTTCCCGCCAAATTAGTGGTCCCTCCACAAAATGTATTTGCGGGCAAATATTAAGATTGGCCAAGGCAAAGACTGCTGCATCCGCCTAAGCCAAACTTCTCCAACGGCCCTGGGGAGTGATAGAGCGTGACTGCTCTTTCATTTGTAGGGGTGCATCATAATCACGAGTAGTTCACACCTGCATTTATTCTTTTGTCATATTAACATGTGATAGTAGAATGTGTACTGTAATAATGTGAAGGTGACGTGTTAGGGATATGTTTCCATGTAAACGTGAAGAAATGTATGTTGCAATACATGCGTGTTTAGCTGAAAACATTAACCTGCAGAATTTGTGTATGAGGCTAACAATTATTCACATATTTGATGGGCTCATGTAACGTGTTGGTTTAGAAATGCTTAGAAAAATGTTCATTTATATATGGGTTCATAAGGCTTATGTGCCATATTCTTATGTTGGCAGATTTCTGTAGGCCTGAAATGCATTCTCCCTGGAAGCTCTCACATTAGACATAAAGCTGAATTTCATGTGCATGTTGGATTTGTCTTTTCTCACGTTTATGTTGCAGGTGGAGAAATTCATCTTTGTTAGTTAGAATAACGCTTTTTGTTTTAGGAGTTAGGCTCAGGGAGGAGAGGATACATTTGTACAAGTAGTGCTGATAATGTGAGAGGGTGTTCTTTCTCATTGGAGAAGGCCTGGGAATCAAGGTCTTCGAGCCAGGAGTATCAAAACTGAGTTTCAAAACTGAGTGGAAAATCACCTACGAGGAGGTGTCCAGCTGGATGATGTGAAATGGGCATGTTCTATGATTTTGGGGTTTTGAATAAGGGACAGTGCCCCGGGGGTTGAGTTAGAAGAAGAGAGGAGATCGATGGAGGGAGAAGGAGCATCTTAGAACGAGCTCCGTGGCCTTAGGCTACTTGACCCATACAACGTGAGTGCACTTCTTAGGAAGTCTTCACGCGCTGACACCTTTTCCTAAACTTGCCTGGGGAATGCTAAGTAGGGATATCATGCTAGGGGTAGTGTAGGGATAAACTAATGCTTTATACTTGCGAACCTCCAATGAAGTCTGATCTTGACGTGGGGGCAATTATTACCTGCGTTCTGGTATTGGAATTCGTCATTCTTTTCATGCTCCAAAAACTGAACTTTGCACGCAGATTCGGCTTTGTATTAGTTCCGATGTACTTTTACAGCCTCGTCTTGAGGTGTCTGTATGTCCGGTTATTTTTGGCTTTGTAATAAATCCCCTAACCGAGAACCTCGAGTCTGTGATTCTTCGGAGTCATGAATCAATGTGTTTGTGAACCCGATGTGACAAATAATTTCTTCCCTCTACACTTCTAAGCAGGCACCGACGGTCCATTGACCAGGGGTTCCAGAGTAAATTGGGAATAGGGAGCCCGGCCCCATCAGGAGTAAGAGCCGTCATGTCTACTACATGTGGCCACATCTCTGCCCGTCTAATTTAGATGGGCAGACCTGCAGTCTTTTTTTACTGTGTCTTACTGCCAGGTTTTACCTGGCAGTAAAGAACAGTAACAACCTAATGCTCCCACCACCATGGCAGAAGCCTTCCATGGCAAGAGGGGCATTACTTTTGTTTCTTTTCAGAAAGAAATTCCTGTTTCAGGATTTTCTTTTTAAAAGAAAAAAAGAATACTGTTTGCTTCAGGACTGCATCGAAAGGACGCAGCCCTGTACCACACAGTAAAATGCACTGGAAGCAACTGCCGTGATGGCTGTTCCTGCCAATGCCTTTATAAATGACTAACTGTTTGGCTGTCATTTGTAAATTAGGTGGGCGGCCTCTTCACCATGGGAACAGAGTAATTTACTCCAGCCCCATGGCCGACCCATGAGCCATCAACCCGTTGGGGACCAGTGTCTGATGGTCTGGATCAGCATCACCCCTTGTCTCCCTTCTACAGCTAGTTACTTACCGTCAGTTCAAGAAACACCCGAACACCAATTGTTTCCAACATTCTCTCCACTTAGTCCAACATATTCATGCCCATGTTTGAAGAATGTCTGCTCTAGGTTCACCCTATGCATCCGGTTGAAATCAAACTCTCTAGGACTCTGAAGTTTGCGTTGTCTTGCCTGTGTTTTTTTTCTGTCCGACGTTCTGAAATGGCTTGGGTAATGTGTAGCGCTATACAAAATTCCTAATTAGATAAACCGATTTATGATTAATTCATTCTAATGCTGCTTTCAGAAAATGACAAAGAAGGGAGGCAGTTCTCCTTTTTGACTATTCTTATTTTGATTCATTTTCATGTATTTGTATGCCAGTATAAAGTGAATAAAACACCAATTAACTGTTTGCAAATGCATTGCCGGCACAGATCTATGTGGAATCTAACCGTAGAACTGGTCAGTCTATATAACCTTTCATCTTTCCCAGGCTGATCAGGAGTACCATTGAGAGGAATAATATCGCCATCCGCCAGCACCTAGAGGCGCATTACTTTGGTGATACGTATATGTTATAATAATAATAATCATTACGAGATCGCCTATGTGAATACCAGTACATCGATGGAGACCACATCATTTAGGTCCAACTATAAATGGGTGTTTAATCCATTTTTTATTTGCTTGTAACTGGGTTTCACATGAAATTGTACAGTAGGAATTGTTTATGGCAGTTAACAGTATGCTTTCATGCAAAAACGCCTGTGCCCTGGATGTATCAAACACCCTATGGGGGTTGTTTTTGAATCAGATAGGTGTTTTTATTGAACTATTTGGACTCCAAAATACCATTTCATGCATGCCCATTAACGTTTTGCATGAACCGAAAATGTAATCAAATAAGTTCATATTTATAAAACTAATGTTACTTTAGAATTTATGTACCTATAAAGTATTCTTGCCAAATGTAGTATTGGGAAGGTGTGGATGGCCAATGCTCGTATTTGGTAGCTACGTTGTTTGACAGATGGGTATAAACATAAGCATTCTGTAGTTATTTGGGAACAAAGTTTATGCTTTATGGACGGAGCATGGTTGTGGTCTGTTTGGCAGCTGTGTCCTGAAAAAAAATAGACTTCTGCCAACCATGTTTACACATGGTCTGGCAAAGAGGGTCTATGGTCTAGGTGAGCCCGTCTGACAAACTAGAATTGTAATTACTTTGGGCTCAAAAGAGCTTCCATTGATGGGTTCCACATGAACACAATAGGTGAGTTTAGTCAATGTCTTACTAGACAAAGCAAAAAGGTAGGTTAATGGTGAAAAATGATTACAGCAGTAAATGTACAAACATGCTAAAACATTTTCAAGTACAGATGATAAGAAATCTTACTGTGCACGCACTCCCAATTTAATTTTAATTCCAAGCTCTTATCTTAAAATGGGAGAATAATAAAACATAGTCAATTTTGCCTCTAAAATGTATTTGTAGAACAAATCTTCCAAGTAGACCTCACCAGGGCCTGTGAAAATTGTTTTAGGTAAGGATTGTTGCAGTCATGTGCAAGTTATTTGGGGATGGTGAGAAGTATTGTGTTCTAAAATAATATCACACAGCTACAATGAAGAGTTTTGATCTCCTACTAAATGCAGATTTACTAAAGGGTATATTTAACTATTATTTACAGTTATCTCTCTTTATGAAAAAGTACTTGTTAAGAGAACTACTAAAACGCTATCTGCATTAGATGAATGACCATTAGAAGCACATATTTTTATGGGTAATGCTCCAAGAGGTGACTACAATACCCAGGAGCTCTAAACATGCTTCCACATTCATTGTTTCACCTGTTCTTTAACTTAAATTTAATTATTCTATTGTTTATCCTTTCATTGATTTAGGGATCCAGTATCTAGTTGCATAGAGTTTCCAGAACTTCTTCCTTTACACTCCTTAGCAGTACGCTTAAATATAAAGGATTCCATTTATTTCCGTCTTGCATCTTTAGGCTACCGCAATTTACAAACAAGCAAAAGTTTTATAGCAAGGGCACTCTCCACAAATTTTGATTTTAGAATTTCTACTTATAATGTTAATATAACATATCAATTACAAACACATTTTTTCGACAGCTTTTTTTGGAGCCCACATGAATGCTTCGATCCATGTTGTGATGTACCTGTATTATGGATTAACTTCCTGTGGGCCACATATACAGAAGTACCTGTGGTGGAAGCGATACCTAACCATACTACAATTGGTAAGTGTGGCAGACATCTTGAGAATTCTTAATCTTTTTCCACCCAGAAAATGACAATGTAAATGCTAATGCTCACTAACTGAATGTAAGCTCAAAAGCTAGATAGTGTGATTTTATTTTCTTACACGGTACTTGTCAGGACATAGCAAAGTAAAATTATAATAGCTCTTTTGTGTTATTGGCTATATTTCTAATGCATTACTTCATGTTTAAGAGCTGTGCAGAGTGAAGGCCTAAGCTACAATAATATAATAGGAATTTCATAGCTAGCAGCAACAAAATGTATGCATGCAAACATAACTCCAGAATTTTCATAGAGTAGCCCACAGTTCAAAAATCCAGAATCACAAAGAGGTTTTATATTTTCCAATATAACACGTTACTTTTTCCCCCCCAACTTTCACTACTGAAGATAAACACTTGGAATCTGCCATCTATCTCTCTCATGTCTAGTCTCTGACACATTTCAAGTGAAACGAGCATTGGCAAAGCCAATAGGTCTCGCCTATGCAGGAGCTATTGGCTTTGCCAATAAGTTTTAGCAATGCTGTACACCAGAGTGGCTGCTGTTCAGCATGGCTAGAAGTTAGTGGGGTAAAGGAGAGTTGTGTGGAGTGTTGTGAAGTACAGTAGAGTGTTATAGAGTGGCGTGGAGTGGCTTACAGTAGAGTTGACTGGCGTGAAGAGGTGTGGAGTGTCATGGAGTAACATATAGTGTTGTGGAGTGTCGTGGAGGGAGTAGAGTGGAAGGGTGTAGAGTTGAGTGGCATGGAGTGTAGCACTGTGCCAGAGTTGAATAGAGTGTCATAGTGGAGTGGCATACAGTGTCATGGAGTGGTGTAGAGTGGATTGGCGTAGAGGGTGTTGTGTGGAGTAGAGTGGTGTACAGTGGAGTAGACTGTCATAGTGGAATGGAGTGGAGTAGAATAGAATGGAGTAAATTGGCATAGAGGGAGTTGCATAGAGCATCGTAGAGTGGAGTAGGGTCATAGAATGGCTTAGGTTGGAGTAGAGTGCTGTGGAGAGGCTAAGGGTGGGTTAGAGTGTCAGTGGAGCAGAGTATAATGGAGTAGAGCATCATAGAGTTGAGTATCGTGGAGTAGAGGGTCACAGAGTGGAGTTGCCTAGAGTGGAGTTGCCTAGAGTGGAGTTGCCTAGAGTGGAGTTGCCTAGAGTGGAGTTGCCTAGAGTGGAGTTGCCTAGAGTGGAGTTGCCTAGAGTGGAGTTGCCTAGAGTGGAGTTGCCTAGAGTGGAGTTGCCTAGAGTGGAGTTGCCTAGAGTGGAGTTGCCTAGAGTGGAGTTGCCTAGAGTGGAGTTGCCTAGAGTGGAGTTGAGTGCATTGGTTTTGAGTAAAGTGGTGTAGAGTGCATTGGTTTTGAGTAAAGTGGTGTAGAGTGCATTGGTTTTGAGTAAAGTGGTGTAGAGTGCTTTGGTGTAGAGTACATTTACTTAGAGTAGCTTAGAGCGAAGTGGCATAGAGTAGAGTGGTGCAGAGTAGATTGCAGTGGCACAGAGTGAAGTAGAGTAGAGTGGAGTGGCATAGAGTGGCGTAGAGTTGAGTGGTGCAGAGTAGAGTACTGTGGCATAGAGCGCAGTGGCATAGAGTGCAGTCATGCAGAGAAGAGTGTCAGAGTGCAGGGTCTTAGAGTGTTACAGAGTAGAGTGTTGCAGAGAGCAGTGATGTAGAGTACAGTGGTGCTGTAGAATAGAGTGCAGTGGCATAGAGTGCAGTGGCATAGAGTAGAACGTTGTAGAGTATAGTGGCGTAACGTGCAGTGGTGCAAAGTAGCTGGTGCAGTGGCATAGGGTGCTTTGGCTTTGAGTAAAGTAGGGTGCATTGGCATGGAGTGCAGTGGTTTAGAGTAGAGTGGCATAGCATAGACTGCAGTGGCTTAGAGTGTAGTGGCGTAGAGTAGATTGTTTCAGAGTAGAGTAAAGTGGTGTAGAGTGGAGTGGTGCAGGTTAGAGTGGAGTGGTATAGAGTAGTGGCATAGAGTGCGTTGGCGTAGACTGCAGTGGTGCAGAGTGGAGTGGCCTAGACTGGAGTGGTGTAGGGTGCATTGTCATAAAGTGCAGTGGTGCACAGTAGTTTGGAGTGGTGTGGAGTGCATTGACGTAGAGTGGTGCAGAGTAGAGAGGCATAGAGTTCAATGGCAGAGAGTGCAGCGGTGTAGAGTGACGTAGAGTGGACCAATGTAGAGTGTAGTAGAGGTCAGCGGTGAAGAGACCAGTGTTGCAGAGTAGAGTGACGTAGAATGAAGTGGCATAAAGTGGAGTGCTGCAGGGTAGAATGCAGTAGAGAGCAGTGTCATGAGTGTAGTGATGTAGAGTGCATTGGCATAGAGTGTTGCAGTGCCGTAGCATAGAGTGTCATAGAGTGCAGTGTCGTAGAGTGGTGCAGAGTAGAGTGGTGGAGAGAGCAGTGATGTAGAGTACAGTGGTGCAGATTAGAATTGAGTTGCTTAGAGTTCAGTGGAATAGAGTGCAATGGTGTAGAGTGATGTAGCGTGCACTGGCATAGAGTAGAATGTTGTATGGTATAGTGGCATTAAGTGCAATGGTGCAAAGTAGTTGGCTTTGATGCATTTGTTTTGAGTAAAGTGGTGTAGAGTGAATTGGCGTAGAGTGCAGAGGTTTAGAGCAGAGTGCAGTAGCGCCGAGCGGCGCTGAGTGGAGTGGGACAGAGTAGATTGTTTCAGAGTAGAGTGGAGTGGTGCAGGGTAGAGTGCAGTGGCACAGAGTTGTGGCATAGAGTAGAGTTGCACAGCACTGATTGCAGTGGTGTGGAGAAGAGTGGCGTAAAGTGCGGTGGTATGCAGTGGCATAGACTAGATTGTTTCGGAGTGGTGCAGGGTAGAGTGGTGTGGTATAGAGCAGTGGCGTAGAGTGCAGTGTTGCAGAGTGGAGTGGCGTGGAGAAGTGTATAGTGTAGTTGCGAAGAGTGCAGTGGTGCAAGTAGGGTGGGGTACAGTGCAATGGTGTAGAGTAGAGGGGCATAGAGTGCAGTGTCAGAGTACAGTAGTGCACAGTAGCAATATTAAAAGCAGAACTGCAAGTCCTAGAATTCAACATATTAAAAAGACAGGAATGTCAAAAAAGACGTGGTGCCATTTTGCTTATAAGGACACAAGTCCGTATTCCGACCTTAAATGCACACCGATTCCCCCACAAAGCTCCTCAGACAGGTCATTGTTGCTATTAACCCTGCCAGATATACTGATTGCTTTAAAGCCAGTTTGATTTGGTCATTGTTTCTAATCTTGACTTGATGTGCGAGAGAAATCTGTGTATAAAGAGGATAGTTTTCATTTTACCATGACACAACATTAACGATTGTATGCCTGGCTTTGAGACAACTTTAGCTCTTTACCAACCTCCATGCCCCCCCACCCCCCAATAAAATCTCTCTCATTGATGATAAAATAGCAAAATGGAAATATGTTGTCTGTATTGTATTGCTTTCTTTCTGGTTGAGAAGTACAGTACTAAACATGATAATGGTGTCATTCACAGCCTCAGGCAATGTATTACCCCAGTTCAGCCATTGGCTCACTTCACTGTGAGTGTGTACATTTATTTCAGTGGCAGTATTGGTGGGCCAATATCTGCTTTCTTTATATGTTTTTATTTTTTATTTTGGTTAGGGGTAATTTTTTACATATTTCAAAGGCATGCCACTTTTAGACTGAAGCATTGCTCTAGCAGAAACGCACCTTTATCATGTTTAGTACTGTACTTATCAAACAGAAAGAAAGCAATACATACAGACAACATATTTCCATTTTGCTATTTTATCATCAATCAGAAACAATGCACCCCTTCATCAACGTCTTACCCTCAATTTTCTCCTCCTCTGCTAGCTCCATCTCGACTCACACACAGAGTTCCCATTCAATTTATATCGTCGCTGTAAGCATTGAGTTTAACATAGTTTGCCTCAATAGAAAATCATTGAAAGTCTAAGAATAAATCAAGACAGACCAACGTAGGGTCTGCTCAGATAAAGTGCAGAATGATTTAAGTATTAATCAATGGACTATCATTGAGTCTGTGCATTTCATAACCAATGAATACAATACATTCAAGCAATGAATGGCCCATGCAGAGCCTCAAGCAAAAACCTTGAATTATTACATAGACAAGACAATCCTGGACATGGCTTGCTCTCGAAAGCAAATTAATAACATCATTATTTATTTTATAAGCAGAGATCACAACTGAGGCTGTATTTAAAATTATTTTATGAAATGGAAAAGAATACAGAGAAACATGCATGTGGAAAGGCTCGTTCATGTAAAATAAAAGCACATTTCTTTAAGAATATGAATGAATGACAGTGCAAGCTGGCTACCGACTATGGCCTGGTTATTCTAACCTAAACATGTCTAAAATAAACCTTTTCAAATTATTAAAAACTGTCTCTTACTTCCTACTTAACAAACATGCTACATATGTGCTCTTTATATCTCTAAGGAGTGATCCCTACCTTCACCCTTAAAGATCCAATGTTGGCTATGACAGTATAGTAGCTCCACATTTAGTGCAGCCGCAAAATCTGTCAAGATACATTGTCTGCAGCCTCTTAAAGGTGTGGTATAGCTCATGGTGATTCGTAAAATGTAGCAGTTTATATCTGTAATTATCGGCTATTAATTTAGGTTGTGTACGTAATTCTTGCCTCTGGTCATCTGTTGGGGGGGAGCTTAGTTGCAATCTCCCACCTAATTTTGCTTTTGTTGTTGTTAACAACCGCTCCCATCATCATTTTTTATAATGTGGAAACCACTCTTCCCTCCTTTTCATACCACTAGCCCCTCCAGGAAAACCAGTGGGGGGGCTACGTTTGAAGCCGAGCTGTATGGGTTTGATTTCATGTTAAATTCGACCGCATTGGAAAACGTTTAGCGTTCCTTGTCTACCCTTTCCTTTAAAATGATCCAGTGTTATGTATCAGTCTTCATCAAAAAAAGTCTCCCACCTGTTTTATATTTAGCCTGCTCCTGAGTTTGTGATATCGTGTCTCAGCCCTCACTGGTACTATATGAATATTTATTCAAGGCAATAAGGGGAAATTTGCTATGATTAGCCAGAGCTTCTTTGCATTTTGTTTTCATTGCTTCTCCACCATACACTAACGTTTTTCTAAACAATGGGGTTCTGGGTCTTGCCCAACTAATATCTTGAGACCTCGGCAGGAGAGGCCACTGTGCTTTCCATCTGTATGTGCAGCATGACAGACTGTTCAGAAAACCAATAACGGACATAAGGAGTCTGTTCCATTAGGTAGTAGTTCCAGAAGCTCTCACTCCAAGACTGTTTTCATAGGGTTGCACTAGTGTGGCCCAACTGACTCTACACTGTGCTCAAGCCCAGATCAACTCCTGAGATGCTGAACAAACAGTCTATGGACCCTAACTGGAATATACAATAAAAAATATGAAAATTCTCGTACCCCACCATATTCAAATGAGTTCCTGCCCATTATAAATAGTGGAAGCTTACTCCATCTTATTGCTGTGCACTCTGCATTCTGCAATACCTTACCATAGTAAATCTTGGTTCCTGTCTATGCTGTTTACAGTTTGGTGCAGGGTTCCGTCAACATAATAGAGCCCTGCACCAAACTGTTTTCTTTTATCTTTCCAAAAAGAAAATCCTAAAATGGGTTTTTCTTTTTGGAAATGTAAAAAATAAATGCTTCCCTCGCCAAGGGGTCCCTCTCCCATGGCGAGGGGAGCGTTCAGTACCTTACCCTGGTGGTGATGGCCAGTGAAAACTGACTCTAAATTCATCCATCTAAATTAGGTGGGTGAAATTAGGTCTGCCTCCGATTGCCTTCACTCCACAGGGTCATCGGAGGGATTTAAGAATGGCAGAGATGGAGTAGTCTTTGCTGTGATCAAACTTGAAAGTGGGTGGACCTTAGGTTTAATGGGCGGACCTTCATTTTGGTAGTATGTAAACTCTGTTGTGACAGAGTATACATACCCCCAAGGATATAAATTGGCCCCTTTGACATTAATTGATGTCTCTTTAAAAACAGCAAAACTGCCTTGCACATTAACATACATCCTATTTGGGTATGCAGTTACTTTGTGCATGAGGAAACTTGCTCTGTATCAAACTAGTTGACTTCCCGAATGAGCAGAATATCACGAGAAATACTTATGAATACTATCGGCCCATTACTCGCCACCATTCATCACAAACTCATTGAAAAAGTAGTCTTTTTTCAGGTTCATCATCTCATTAGTACTAACCATATTGTGCCCAGCTACCAGTCTGGCTTTAGAGCACTTCAGATCGGAGACCGCTACTTTACAGATCGTCGACTATACCCTCCTAAGATAACCCCAGTCTCTTGATATTGCTGGGCTTCCTAGGTACCTTTGACACACTTCACTCTCCCACCCTTATATAGACTCTGAAGTCTCAAATAAGATTCACATGAGGTGTCCTTCACTGTTCCTCCTCCTACCTTTACAGCAACACCAGTTTTTTCACATGGACATCTCCAGGTTCTAAAAGAGCCTTGTCACCTGTAGAGTCCCCAGGGTTCTTTACTGACCTTGGTAATTACAACCTCTACATGGAGCCTCTTGGAGCTCTATGCACAGATACTGAATGTCGTCCAGATGTGCATCCATTTTAGTGCCAATACCTTTGATGCAAGTCTTCAACTCAGCAAACATGCCTTTTATTTTGGGAGGAGAGGGGGGATTTACCCTGAATTTGGTCTCCAGAGTCTCCTGATTTCCACCTTTTTCTGTAGTGGGCTGCCCCATATGACCCTGAAAGCAAAGTTTTGGTTGTTGCTTATCCCCTTTCTCTTGGTTCAGTTGTGGGATTTATACAAATACATGAGATGAAGAGGAGAAAAGACACCATACATCCTCCAAAACGTTAATGCATCTAATCCTAAAGAGTACGTTGTATCAAAAGAGTGCGGAAGAACACAGTGTTCCATATTAAATAACACTAGGTGGAAAGACCAGATTCAGGTTTTCGGTATGGGGAAGCCTCACACACGTAATGTGGCATGCTTCATCATAGGCTTCCTCACCCCACCCTGGTAAGATGGTACTACCAGGGTGGACTCAATCTCATGAGTATGAGGGAGGTCTCGATACGAAGTTACTGGATAACCACAGGGATCCAGAAAAAAAAGCGCCACCCTAGCTCCCTAATGACAGTTACTTTTTCCCCAAGCCCTAGAGAGCGGGTATGACGTTGCTCTCATTGAACATTTTATCATATAAAGAAATTATAAGTGCTGTTGAGATGTCTATACCAAAGTTGTCAGGCTTTACACGTTAGCCACTCCTGTGGCAAGAAGAGGTTGCTCTTGGATCCACACGTCTACTGATGGTGTCTCAGACTGCAGCATGACTCCAGGCCTTGTGACAAATGTGCTTGTGGCCCTCAAAGACCAGAAGGCAAAACTCTTCATGGCCCAGGCCAAAGATGAGTGCCAAGGTAAGTGATGCCTTCCCTCTTCCAGGGGCTGTGGCAAATCCCATCCACCTAGCCTTTGACTAGAAAGTCCTCAAAGTGGGCCTCATCCAAGCAAAGGGACTCCAAGAGGTCACACAGGCGCAATAGAGGGGACGCTTGGACTGACCCCATACAAATTGTATCCTTTACCTGGGAAATTCTAGTGTTAAAATGAAAGAAATCCTCTTTGGCTTCCTCTGGTGTATAAGGATAGTAATGCACAAGTCAGTCTCCAAGTATGATGAATAAAGTATCTCCTCACGGGTTAGTCGAAGGTCTGTACACTATGTCGAGGAGCCAATAGGCCTTCTTCACCAGAGAAACTTAGTGGACCTGTGGGAGCCAAACGAGCTGTGAATAACAACTGCATTACTTCTGTAAGATTCTCATCAGTAACTATAAATGGGAGCAATATATCAATGACATTTGCAGTACATTTCACATTATCCAGTACCTCAGTTCTACTCTCGTTGTAGCAGGAGCCCAGCTGCACCATGCTGAAGTGCTGCCAGCCTCTGCAGGTCTGTCTTCTCAAAGTCTTCTTGTCCCTCAACCTACTGTTATCTGGAATCCATTGAGGTCATCAAGGCTTCAGCTGTCGACATTGTCATTCATTTTCATATTCTCCGAACTAATTTCTTCCACTAGGACTATTATTTTATCTTATTCAGATTTTTCATAATGCTCTGTAGAGCCACCAGCATCTTCTTCTGTCCTTTTATCAGCTCCTCTGAAGGAAAATCATTGCTGCTCTTTTGGCAAGGCCCCATTTTCATCTACATGTTTGTGGTGAAGAAAATACTGCTTATCTCGATTTAACAATGTCTCTGCCATTTTTCTGCTCAGCTTGCTCTCGAGACCACTGAAAAGTACTGCTTCCTTTGGGGTGTGCTCAGTGCCCGAACCTTTGCTCCACCAAGCCCACAGCCAGTTCAATTAAATGTTGGCTCTGTGAATATCCAGGCTTGTGGTCTAAAATCCAGCGCATGCCTCTTTAATCCCCTACCAGACATTCCCTGTCCCTTAATCTAGCATTTGCAGGTTCCTGCTTTCTCTTTCCAATCTGCGCGTTTGTTTCCCTATGAAAATATCTATTGCAAAAAATAAGTGTCGGTCCCCATAACTAAGTGCCGGTGCTCCCACTGGCAACCACTAGCTCAAATTAAGCACATGGTGTTCTTCTCTGGACCATATTCATTCACCGCCGTGAGGACATTTACAGCATCAGTGTCTTGTTTTGGCCCTGGTTAAGTCAACGCCATCTAGTTCCATTGGGAGACCCATGATCGCCTTCGAAAGATGGCAGCAGATCAGGCCCTGGGGAACCTGGAGCACTACCTTCATCAACGTCCGCCAAGACTTGAGTGCGTCTTCCACCTTCTGCTCCACAGGAATTACTCCAATCACACATACCCACACAATAGTTAGATGCAGTCCATTGGTACCAGTTATTGCTCCCTTAGCTGGCCCCCAGATACCTGATCCCATTGAAGCACTGACCCATGCCAGCTGTCCCATCAAGTGGCGTACAAACTTGGACATAAGAGTTCAGACAGAGGTGGTCAACACTCTCACCTCCAGGATCTGCCCCAATAAAGACAGCTTAGCACTGGGAAATATTGGTTTCCATCACACATAAGGGAGCATTACAGGTATGCGAGTTGGTGAGAGATATGTTGGGGGGGGGTAAAGCATGTAGTAGGTATTATGAGTGGCAGGCTAAAATTACTCCTTAGGGTGACCACACTAGTTGCACTTTCCCTGATGTAATATTAATAAAAGGCTGCAGGTAGGCCTGCTTGCTTTGTGGATGGCTGCAAATATTCTTTTTCTGTTGTAGATGAAAGAAATGATTACATTTTAAGTATCGGTGACAAGGGCCTTTGCAGACTGTAAAAGTAGTCCTCTTGAAAGCGTCCATGTTAGAGACATTCCCAGAAGTGGTACCTGAAATATTAACAAAATGACCATTTTATGTGATGCCTGTTGTGTGTGATCGAGGGAAGCTTTCTCAGATGATGCCATGTGCTGCCAGTTTTGCCTGTGTGTATAGTGCTCACTTCTACTGCCTGTGCTGCACCTGTTTTCTGTGGGCGTAGGAATCTTGCTCTCTGCATGGTCCTCTTGCTCCTTCTGTACCCCTCCTTGCTCTTTTCAACTTGTGCCCCCGCTTGCACCATGTGGTCTAGCTTCACCCTTCCCTCCCTACCATCCATGAGGGAAGCTGCCGGGCCTTCATCAATCTAGCACTAAAGGGATGTACTTTGTGTGGGGATGTTCTCCTTGTGAAAGGGCAGCATGCCATAGTTAATAGTGAAGTCAGTCAGTGATTGAAGTGAGCTGACTTGTTTCCCATTGATGAATGCTTGAGTGGGTGGAAGCAAAATGAGAATGAAGCAATCACAGATGAATGGATGACGTGTGACTGAAAACCCCTATAAGTAACTATGTTCTACATATAATTTTAGTAAAACCAAAAGGTTTTGGCTAACACAGACCTAACAAAGTCAGTTGTTCTGCCAGCCTCTTGCCTTTAAGAGAGAAAGACGGCAAGAGAGAAAAACTTGTTAGAGATGCTGTTCATTAAACACAATAAAGACCTTTTTTCTCCCTGGGCAAAGTTCATTAAAGAACCATTGGTGAAACTGAGTCTGGAATAAATGTGTTCTGAATGATTGTCTACTTATGAATTCACATCCTATAAAATGGAAGCTTTCAGTTTGTGTACTGCATGCATAGTAAAAAGAGGATAACTTAATATAGAACCGTTTCAAATGGATGCAACCTGTTATTCTGTGAAATACCAACAGTCAGATAAACAAAGGACTCTCAAAAGGGAATTTACAACAGCATTGGCAGGAGACTGGAACGGATGAAACTGGAATGTGCCCTGTGCTCACATCTGGTAGAAAGTGTCCTGCTATCATATTAGGCGCTACTAACCAAGACAACACTACGGTAATAATAAAGTATAAAAATAAAAAACCCTGGCCTGAAAGGGAACTACCTTGCGTGTGGATGGTATCCTTGTGAAAGGGCTAAATGCAGTCACTCAAAGTAAAGTTAACCAGTGGCTTAAGTAGGCTGACCCACTGCCCCAAGCTATATGCTGTAGTAAGTGGGATCAAAATGTGAATGACACAACACCAGATCAGTGGATGAAGAGAGGTGGCTGAAAGCCCTTTGAAGTAAGTATATTATACATATAATATTGGTAAAATCAAAAGGTCTTGGCTAACACCAGACCTAATTACATTTGTTGCTTAACTGAGTAAATAACTTAAGTGTTACTTCAGTAAATCAGACACAGTGTGATTATTTGAGGCAATAGATTCAGGACAAAAGACTGAGCAAAATGTGCATGTAGTCAATTATATGTCAAAATATAGAGGAAATATTGTTTGGGCCAAAGTATTGAAGCCTAAATATCGAGAATCAAAATATTATGAAGGTATGTGGAGGTGGATAAGTATTGATTTAGTGTTCTTAACTCTACCTGTCCCTACCTTGAAGATGTCTATATTTTCAGGTGCATGTATGCAGAGTTATGTATACTAAACCTATACTTACCTATATATATATATATATATATATATATACTTACAAAGTTTTGGCAACTATATCTTGGCCCCACAGTATTTTTTCCTTGAGATTCTGATGGAAAACTGCATTGCCCCAGAGAGTAGTTATAGTGGCTTGGTGGCAAAATACTTCGGGAGAGTTGCCAAATAACTACCCTTCCTCTCGTATTGTGCAACTCCCACTTTTAAATGTAACTAATTTCTTCAAACTTCAGACACCTGCAGACTGACCAGCAATTCCTGCAGATGGTGTGGCAGTACAGCACAAGATCAGGGAGCCAGAGAAAGCGGTCTGCCTACTAGGCAGGGGATCAGGGAATGCATGGTGGGAAGTTGGGAACATGGCATGTGTGTTGTGTTAGACAGGGTAGGTAGAGTACAGGTCCCTTGAAGACAGCATGGAGACTTCTTTTTGTGTGCAGTGTGAGGCACAGGGAATTCAACTTGTTTCTTGCATGCTCAGATGGGCAGAAGAGTTAGTTGTGCATCAGAGCAGGCATCATCATAGCTGCTTCACTAAAGTGTCCAGCTTCCCGATAAATTGACAAAGCTTAATGAATATGTTCTGCTTTCTTGTTTTTCAGATCCAGTTCCATGTCACAATTGGCCACACAGCCCTTTCTTTGTACATCGATTGCCCCTTCCCAAAATGGATGCACTGGGCTCTCATTGTTTATGCCATTACCTTTATCGTCCTCTTTGTCAACTTCTATTACCGGACATACAGGGAACCCAAGGCATCTTCGAAGGCTGGAAAAGTGGCAACAAATGGAGCTGTGTTGAATGGAGCATTCAAACCAGAGAACAAAGTCTTAGTGGAAAATGGAAAAAAGAAGAAAAAGGGAAAAGCAAAACGAGAATAAATTAATCTTGGCCTTTATTGCTGTTGGCACTATTGAAACCTCGAGTTGATTTGTAGCATAAAAAAAAGACACATTCAAGTTCTTTCTGTTGTCACAGAACTTATTTTAGGTTTCTATTTAATTTGCAAGGGAACACAAACAGCACTGATTTCATTGTAGTCATTTAGTTTAGGTGTTTACATATTTTGTACGGGCTCTTTAACATTTTCAACGTGTGTAGGCAACACGTGCGTGAATGTAATAAAGGTGTGTAGTAAATTATTTTAGCATTGCAATGGTTCTTGTTGTCCGACAAGAATTTAGTTATTTCTGGAGGCAAGCATTCGTATAGTAAGTGAACTTGTTAATCCTTCTCGTTTATTTAATAATTTATTTTGTAATTAACTTATTATACTGTTATGTCATGCTTTGTCTCATCAAAACATTCAACACATGTTGGCTTGCTCGGTTGTGCTCGACTATCTGTTTCAGCTCATAGAAAATGTTTGATACTGGTAGTATGTGTTGAGTATGTTTATTGATAGGTTGGTTGCCTGTCTGTTGAATATTCATGGCAGTTGCACAACTGGAAAGATTAGATGCTGGAAGCATCTGCTGAATTTGCATGGACATATTTCTTATGGTCATGCCTCCACTAATGTTATTTCTGAAGCAGTTACTAGCTTTCGAACCCTGGGCACAGATTCGTTAGTTTGAATTAGTGAATACCCATGTCAGTAATTTCTAGGAAACCTACCAGTAGCTTTTGAACCTTTTCGGTTTCCTCTGCACTCCTATGTAGTTATGCTTACGTGGATGGGGGCATTTTCATACAAGAATGCTTAGCACCATCTATGATTTGTTTGTACTTTTCTAATTGCACTAAAGGCATATAGGCACCACTGTTTGGCCATCGGGAGCTTTTATTGGATTTAGCTAATCCCCAGTTATTACAGTGTCGGCATTAGTTCAGGTCTGTTCAAATGGAAGCACTTCCAAGTCAATATTCAGCATGTTTATTAAACAAACCTAAACCACCAATGAATGTAAGATGTGTAACATAATTAGTCCAATGAATGTTTTTAGCCACTGTGGCCTAAAACGATGCTGTCAAGTCTCACCAAAGTAAGTATAGCTGAATGAGCTCTAGAACTCCTGCTACTGGCAGTATCTTGCGAACAACCTGTTTTCATTATCTGTGCTTGCCTGTGATAAAATGAAGAGAGTAGTAGTGTATTAGGATATTGCAAGATATCACAAAGTAAAGGACTACAATGGTGTTTATTGATGGAGCGCAGAAAACCCTCATCATGTACCTTCCCCCACATACTATTACTCTGTGATATCTTGAAATCCTGTTACACTGCTGCTCTCTTGACTTCACTACAGGCAAGAACAGATGATGCAGAACCCCCTGATTTGCAGCCTCTGATGACTGTGGCTGGTGCTTGACTACCAAGGTACTGAACCTTCATCTAAAACAGGCAGGAATCCATATGTAAACTGCAGAAATCCACAAGCAAACATCTGATTTATGTATCGACTGAAGACTGGATTGTGTGACATAAACCCTTCTGAGACAGCTGTGTAGGCAAGATTTAATTTAGTATCCAAAAAGTGTCTTTAGTTTAAAGCCCTTTGTTCTTAGTATAAACTCAAATGTTTGGGTCAACATTATTGAGCTACTGAACTACCTAATCATATGTTATCTGACCTTTATTAGCAAAATAATTTTCTTTACTACCCAATGGAGTAACAGGGCTAGGTTCTTCTACTCCCCAACAGAATAATTTAGTCAAGATTTCAGGATACCCAACAATGTGATAATTTGCACTGACATGTATCTTGTGTAAATGTTTTTAATAGATCTCGTTTGTGGGTATCCTAAAAACCTAAATGCACAGTGGGTTGACAAGCCACAGTCTTGTGAATTTGATGACTTGTTGCCAGCTCTGCACGCCAGAGCAGTTACTTGTGAAACCCAGTGGCAAGCTTGTTCTAACATCTGGTTCATTACCTTGCACCAGCTTTATAAGACCAATGCTGTTGTGCAAGGGTTGTCTTGTAATGCGCAATCCATAAATAACTGTATTCATGATCAGGATTTTCTAGACCACAATTACATTTCTGCAATCCCATCCATAATGTAGACATATGTTTTTAAACTAAGTATGGGGATTAATAAGAAAAAAAGTGCTTCTTTTCCTCCTATAAACAGAGAGGCAGAGTTGAAGAGTTGACATCTTGTTGTTCTGCCCCTGCTTCATATCTTGGCACAAGTCAAGATTTTAAATTTCCCCTAAATATCCAAGTGATCATTCAGCTAGACAGATCACCTAACTCGTGGTATTCTTTGTCTTGTAGGTAACAAAGTTGGTAGCCCTTGAATGAGAACGAAGTACTACTTGAAAATAACAATTTTAGACATGCATGCACCCAGGCTCTAAACTGTATTCAAAGTGTTATTGTCCGCAGGGTGCGTACAAAAAGAAAAACACATCTTTTGCTTCATAAAAGATAATGCATTAACACAAATCAGGCAAATATTAGCAACAAGGAGTTTTTTTTATTAGTTCTGCTATCCTTTTTGGTTTCTGATGTTATTTCTGTGGAGACTAGGACAGTGGAAAAAGAAGTAATTTCTGCATTCTTCTTTGCTTAGGATGGCCCATGATTAGAGAAGTTTTAAGTTTCCTAACATATTCACCCATTTAAGTAATCTGAAAAGCTTCATCTTTTCAAGATTGTGATGTAATGTGGTTGCAGTTGGTGATACTGTTATATTGAAGGTTAATGGGCGGATAGGAGGTGGAGGTTTAGGGGGATCTGGGTACTTCAGTAGAAGAGGACATTTCTTTTTATATTCATTTTTCAACCGAAGTAATTCTAGTTAATGGATCTAATACATTTTCTATACAAGTTTGTTATAGCAGTCCAGAGCAAGTAAGTGCAAGCAAGATCTCTAGTGTTCAATTACTATCAGTAAGAAAAGCTTAATGAAATTTATTGGGCTAATAATATTCGTGCAAGCTGACTAGTGACAAAACATATCTGTAACAACATAAATGGCATTACAGTCCTTTTATTTGGACATATTGTAGACTGAGAATGTGCTTCTTGTTCCATTTGCTGTCCATATTTATTTGTATTCTGCTTGTTGCTGTATTTCATGGGTGCTTGATTTCTTCCCAATGTGGCTGCTGTTTTTGTATGAAATGCAAGAGATCCAGGATTGACTTGAAGGTGCTACTGTATTATTAGGACATAATTTTGCTTGTGCAAAATCTTTTCTAATAAACTGAAAAATCGAGGAAATATGTCCCCATTAAATCTTTGCCTTTCTTCTTAAGGAGCATGCCATATTCTTTTTAGCACCAAAGGCAAAATGTGTTATTTGTGTATTTGTAGCACACTTTAGTTATTCTGTGTAGCGCTCATGACTGTTCTCAGAATATACTGTTAATCTAACTATGAATGTTTTTTAACTGTTTCCCATAACTAGTTTCTGTGAATGATATATCAGCTTGGAGTAAATAAATGAAAGATCTGTGTAAACTTAGTGTTGAGTTATATATTTTTACAAGGCATGCTCAGGGTTCCAAAATTCATAGGTTTTGACTCCGTGGCATGCTATCTGTTCAATATGTTTTGAAATTCCTTCTTGAACATAGCCATACAGGGACATATTACAGTTTAGGTAAATAATTTATACAGCAGTTAGATCTGATATAAAGGCCTAGAAGAGCTGTGCTTGATTGGATCTGATGTTTTATTTATTTTCTTTTTAAATTAAGCAATAGATATTAAAATCCTTAATAACCTTAGTGGTTTTTATTACGAAATATTGAAAATATGATTGTTCACAATTGTCAAGACCTACACTTTGTGTTTTACAAGTCTATGGACTAATAGTAAGCCATGTTAGAAAGCGGAACTTTAAAAGAAAAAAAGTGATTCAAATAGTCTGAGCATGCCATTGACAGTGTTTTCACAATTCTAATATGCTCCCTGATCTTTGGCATTCATTTGATGAATTGTAGCCCTGATTTAGAGGTAGCTGTTTGTTCCAGTATTGATTTATGCTATGGTTAACTAACATAGGTTTTACGTGTCTACTAATCTGATCACTTGAATATTAAGGACATATTAAAAATGACTGTTTTCAGCAAAGATTAGCTATTATCAGAATAGCACTGACAATATTTATAGAACGATTCATATTAGGGGCTTCTGCATAGTATAACACTAAGTTAGTACATTTTTGTACAGGGTAAATATGTTGCCTTATTATAAAAGTTATTGCTCCTTTTTTACCTGTAAGGTACACAGTATACACTGTTAGGGAAAGTTTGTATGTTCTTTTCAAACTGAAATTTTCCACAGTGGGCTACCTTGCACAGTAGGTAATGAACAGTGGACTTAGTTACCACCTCTTTGTCTTTACTGAAGTGTGAGTTTTTATTTGCACTAAAGTATGAAATATCTGTTTTGTTCCCAGAGATTGAAGACTCCTGTAATTTATGCCTGACCCAAATATACAAAAGACCTGAAAGAGTAAAGAGTTTTGTCAGATTCGGCCATTGTTGAGAATAGTCTGTGTAGGATTCATCTGCCAACAGAGAAAAATGTGAAATCGATTAGAACATAGCCACAGTACAAATGGGCGTCTTGGGACAAAAGTGTTTCTGGTTGTTTCTTTTTGCGAAATGGAAAATCTATGTTATATCAGTTTATATCAAATGTTTTTCCTGCATTCTCCAGAAGGTGTACCAGCTCAAGGTAACATCGTTTTGAAAAGTTAATTTTATGTATGGTGGTACCTTCATTTTGTGAACCACTATTTATAGTTTTCTTCTTTTGTTAGAAGAACACTTTGCTGATGTATTAAAAATTATGCACATAGAGACTGTGTACATAAATACTGTATTTAAATGTATAATCCTATGGCTCAATTCTAATCTTTTTCTATACATTATCATGTACCTCCTAAAATATGTGCAAAGCGTTGCATGTTTTCTTACATGCTAGGGTACTTTCCATTGGTTTGGTTGGCAGGAGTGTGAAGAGAAATACAAGAACTGTAGTATGGTTTGGAACAAAAAATAATTCCTCTCTGACACATGAACATGGCAGCCATTTTTGAAATGAGAGTAGGTCTCCATCTCCAAAAATGCAGCCTATCGAGAACTTTTCAAATGTTTACTCTTTGGAGCAGAATTAATTCTATTGGTTATGGTTATCTCGTGCTTAAAATACGAATACTTTTTTCGCGTTGATGGAATGGTAGGATTAATTTGAGCCTATACACCAGTATTGATCTATTGTATCATATCTGCCTTTTGAACATTGTGTCTCCGTTGTCAGTCTTCTTCGCGAAACTATGGAGAAGAACTGCAGAGGTACTGCATGTCATGAAAGATTAGGTTTGGGCCATTGCTATGTCAAGTCCTTCTTGTGCTGTGTGAAGGCTGTATACATATGTATGTGTTCATTTGATTCAAATCAAGTGCAGCAACTAGGTCTAAATAAAACATTATTATGAACGCATGTCAGTTGTGTGTTTAATGCTGCATGTTAGATTAATGGTCATGTAGTGTTCTTTTCTCAAATTCATTTAACAAAATCCCACTCATAGTTTGCTCAATAGCTTCAATGATGATTTCTATGATGTTTCATGCTAGCCTCTCAACAAATTGTAGTATTACTCGATATGTGTTTAATAATGCAAGTTATGAGCCATATCAGATAATGAGGAGAGAGAATTCTTTTGTATGGAATTGGATTCCTAGGGAGTATTTTTTAATCAAGCAGCATATTGAAAGTGCTCTTAAAATGATGTTATGTTGGCACTATTTTAGCTAGATAAGAGAATTTAATGTAATCTCCCCATCTTCCTACAAGAATCCTTATTTTAGAGGCCAGGACTAGTCTTTTTACTTCTCGCTCTGCGTTGATTTGCCTTGTTAGTGTTTTAGTGTATTTTGCTATTTTATTTTCACCTGGATAATTATTAAGTCTTTCAACAGTGTCGGGGCAAAAACTAAAAGCATAATGTACTACAGTATGGGAAAAAGAAAAAAATCCTACTACTTCATAGTCAAAGTTTTCCCGGTGTTTTGCACAAGGCCTATTTCTGCACTGACAATCTGTGTATATGGGTCTCACTGCAGGACCTTATTTTCAGCATGGTAACAATGTTAGTCTGAAAATATAAAGTACATGAAAGGTTTAGAAAACATACATATCTCCATTGTTGGCGCATCACTTATCAACACTGCAGTTACTCGTGAGTAGCTATAAAGGGTACCCTCTCTGGCATAAATCCTAGCACCAACTGTGTCATTGGCCGGAAGGTTCAAACACTGCACAAATCAAAGAAATAAACTAGCAATTATGCATTTCCAAGAGAGTTTGCTAAAAACAAAAGGATTTTAGTCTCCTTTAATAAATAGCTGTCAAGCAATTTATTGTGAAAGTTGTCACAGCTTTAACATCACACTGCATACCAGGTTAACAACCCAGTTAAAATGAAAAAATATATAATAAATCTGGAATGTAATACAGTGTTGAGATAAACAAAATGATAATTAAAGAAGACACTTTTTGAAATATGTATATTTCTATTCCAGCTCAATATAATGCCTTTTTGCATCATAACATTGTGCTGTCCGAACTTACCAGGACTGCTGGAGCTTAACATTACTAAAGTGGGAAATTTGACAATCTGAGAACTAATCAAACAGCAGATGGAAAAGGAAGGTGCGAGCAGTAGGGAATCAACACTGGTGATGAAGCTTTGTGGAAACTTTTGTTTTGAGGAGCTTCTTTCACTCACACTGTTCAACTAGAAGTTCAAGTGACATTGCAGACCCTTTATTTTACGTGGGTGAGAAAATCACTGGAATTACTTCTATCATGGATTAGAGTGACCATGAAGAGGGAGACCGATATAGCACTCATCTGTTTTCTGTTAATAACTGCAATAGAGATTTAGAGACAGTCAGGCTTGGACCTAAACTTAAATTGATTTCACCTTTAACTGCACTTGTTTTTACCCAAACACAAATGTGTTTGAGTGACAGTTTTTCATATGTTCAATGTACACTTCAGTTAATTGCAATTCTACAATGATTTCCCGCTGATGTGATATTATTGGATGAGAATCTTGTTTTTCAATCTGTGTCACTGTATTTCTCATTAAGATGTCACTATTCTTCCAGTGAATCATTGTGTCCCTTAACCTGAAGTGTACAATTTACAAACACCACTTTGTACTTGTGCTCTTCCAATGTATTTGAATCTATAATAATGCTGTCCCCATGGCAGGTCTGGAGAGTGAAGAAGCAGATCTGCAATTGAACCTCGGACTAGCTTCAGGCACTATGATGCCATGCTAATAGCAGATTGTACACAATGCCAATGCTAATTAACACAAGCATTAGTGTTTTCAACTAGACAAATTAAAATTTGAGAATGCATTTTGATTAGGCGTTTAGCAGACTCTGAGTGCTTAAGGTCTTGTGATTTATAGTAACCAAATCCCTCAACAAAGTAGATCTTGATTTTTTTTTTTTTTTTTTACTCGGCACCATATTCTCTTTGCAGTTTGCAGGATGGACATGGCTTAGTCTGGCTCAGAGTTATTGTAATTGATGGTATGGAAGCACTGGACAAATTCACATGAATGATCAGTTGCTAAAATATATCAGAAAGGCAAACATCTGATGAGTTTTAGCTTTCATGTTTGTAAGTTCTTTCTCTGCAATACATGTTAGTGTCCTGCTTTGTTCACATGAAAAGGCACTCTGACATAAGTCCCACAGTACTCTAAATGTCCATTTGATTCACATGTATAAAAAAATCTTGCTTACATTGTTTATACATTTATATAAACATATATGTATATGAATGTAGTTATATTTGAATAGATGTTTGTATACAAACATAAAATACATATTTTTCTAGATTGTATTGAGCAAAGCTTCTTTGATTATTTTTTTCCTTCCCTATGTTTTTTAGAGCAGTTAAATACTTCTCATGTTCCACTTTAGTTTGACACAAAATATGCATCCATATATTTTCTTTGTACTTTCTTCACAATGGATTTGATACTTTTGCCTGGTTGTGTATCGGGTGGGAAAACACTTCAGAGCCTTTGTTTGTATTGAAGTTTGGAAACCATTTCTATTCTTTATGTTGCTGTGCTTAGTAATACTTTAAATTGTTGCAAGTTAAGCATGCAATTTAGACCATAAATTGCAGCTAATTATAAAGTCTGAATAGTTGAGCATCACAAAGATTAGTTTGAGGATGCAAACCTACTTTTGTAACTCTGCAAAATATGACTAAAGATGAGTATAATATTCCATTTATGTTCAGATAAGGAGTCTTTTTGTTGGTGGCAATATGCTACATTGATGGATAAATAGATTGCAGGTCACTCTAGGGCATGCCCCTTAGCAAAGATTTTAACCCAGCTGTTATAAATGTTGGCTTTACAGTTTCATGCCCTTTGCTCTTGTGTTGAGTACCCTATTTTACAAATAAATAAAACGGATGTCCTTTGATCGTAATATTTAGGATTGTACTACCAGAGGGGCCTGCTACGTGCTTAAATTGAAAATCTATTTAAAGTTAACAACTAAATAAATTAGTGATTTGCTTCACTAAATTATATCTAACTACTTCATAGGGAAACTATTACCTCCGTGGAGAGCCTCAATTTTGGTTTAACCCTTATCTTTGAGATTTCCTCACTAGGGTACTTTGTAAGGCACTTAAATTATTACTTGTGGATGTTTTGGGTTACTTAAGTTCTTAGATGTATCTATAAATTAACAAATTAATTAAATTCCACAATGTTGATTGATCCATACAATGCTCAATGTCAAAGAGTTTTTTATTTTTTATTTGAGACTTTCAACCCTAGCGATATGCTAACAAAATCAGACTGAAGTCTTATTTTCAGTAATATTGTAGCTACACAATTTGTTACTTTTCAGGTATGTATCATGTGCTTACTTTAGATAACGCGCGTGTGTGTGTGTGTGTGTGTGTGTGTGTGTGTGTGTGTATATGTATGTATTATATGTATATGTATGTGTGTATGTATATGTATATATATATATATAATGTTTTACTGTTGAGGGATAATTGCTAAAAAGAAATATGGTCAGGACTAGGGAAAAAACAGAAACCCTTACATAAAATATACTTCTTCTCAGTATGCAGTAAGTTATTTTCTAAAACAAAATAAATATCTACTGTGATAAAAGGCTTTTGTGAAGTGATTTGAAAAGATTGCAGTTATTTTTCACATGTTTTAATGTGATAAATTTGTAAAAGATTAACTGTTTTTGGTACGTTTTTGAAGAAGCTAGCCCTGGAACACTTGTAATATTTAGTGACCTGCATACTTTTTGTTGTTTTTAAAATTGTACAGTTATTGTGTGTCCGTTGTGTACGTTGTTAAAGTTGTTTGATAAGAGGATTTATTCAGTTGTGCTTTCATTCTTGTTGAACATAGGGCTTAGTGAAAGAAAGACATGGAATTCGATTTAACCCTCATGTTATGTAAAATAAAACAACTGAAACCCAACATGATGATATTGCTGGGGTGTGAGAATGGACAGAACCATGAATGAAATTGTTTGAAAAATGAAAAACAAATACAAACATCATGAAATGCTTTTGATGATCTTATGCATGCAGTTTGTAAATATAACTAGGAAAAGCTTATTTAAAGTGCACTATTTGTACTTCTTTAGCCATGTGCAGGGAATAAAAGGAAACCTTTTCATCCTATGCTTCATGTGAATGAGTGAAAGAAGAGCAAGTTAACCATTATAGCGCCTTGACACAAGCCTCACACTAGTAATATAATCAGTGGTAGTGGTTTCCCATTCATTAGGTGAAGTGAAGCTCAGACTGGGCTGATACGAAAATCCGGTTGGCTCAACTAATGTTACAAAACCTCCCACTTGTATTGTCTTGTATTAAGGGAGTATTTGTACAACCAAGTTCACTCCATATAGATTTATTCCATTGCATGGAATTCCATGAAGTTGCTCTTCAGTAAAAGTAATGCGGTCTGCAGTTTGATTGAGATAATTTCACATTCTCTCTCCCGTTTCATTGGCTACAGAGTTCATGACCATCACAAATGTAAACTATGTGAATGAAGATTATTTATTTAGGAAAACATGTAACTAACTATGTATTTTGTTTTCGTTGTCATCACTCCATGTCTGTCCATTTTATGCATGTTTTTTGTAACATTTAAAGGTGGGTGTTGTACGCCTGGAACTAAAAACCTTCTCTACATGCTGGATGTTTACTTGTATATGTTATAAATGAACCGTGTGCTCCGTCATACCGTCTTTAAGGTTTGTTTTCCGAAAGACTGAATGAGAACTTCAGACATTAGAAAAGACTATTTGACTTCTGTCCTAAATTCACCCAGCTAATGGATTTTGAAAAGGTTACATCACTTTAAGAAAGTTAACTCCTGCAAATAAATATTCACAGTTGATGAGACTAATGAAACAAGCGTATTTCTTTAAATTACCTTATTTGTATCTTGCATGTGCCTTTAGAGAAAAAAATAATGAGTTGAAGAATTCATGTATAAATGCAAACCTTTTTCCCTCTTCTATCCCTCCGCTATTCTTCTGAATCCAAATAACTGACTAATATCCACCACTCAAATTACTTTCATATTTCACTATACTAATTCAACACTAATCCTTTATGGGTTCCGGAGTAGCGTGCTACTCACCGAAAAGTGCTTCGACGCCTCGTCAGGGGTAATAAGCGCTATATAAATGCAATTACAATAAGTTTAAAACCTGGTACCATTAATTTTAATGAATGCTGTTTCCTGCAGATTCCATATCTTGGGAAATCTGCTTGGGTGTGACGTTGGATCCAGAAAACTCATCTCTCCCAGAACTGCACCAAAGGGCACCATATTAGACTCTGTTGGCTGAACTGCACATTTGTCATCTCTAGAAACTATGCACAGTTACTCTACTGACAATGTCCACCACAGTGATGCCTGAATTTTATTTTTTCCATCTGTGTTAAAGTTCCTCGGATCTGGCACTCACTTAGCGTTGCTTTATTGTCTTTATTCAATTAATTAGCCCTAGGAATTTATCACCTACAGCTTAGTGCTGTCAGCCATGTTGCCTGCAAAGGCATTAGTTGTCAGCGTCTAATCCCCATCAGCCTTGTATGGTGACGTTGGTACAGTGACCCCGTTCAAACAGATCTGTTGCCAAATGCAGCCTTAGTGCATCACATATTGTGGGTTAGTGGGAGGAGCATCCTGTTCTCCTGCCCCACTGTGGAGCCGGCTTAACCTGTTCTAGAGCCTCTGAACTGGCAGAGAAGTGACATTCCATCCTATCATAAAAAAAAGAAGCAACCATCGTTCTCTACATAGTCTGGACACTAGTTTAGTTAAAGGACTATGGAGACGGTACCAACTCATGGTGACTGCATAGAAGTAATGATGTTTCCTGATGAGCTGATTCTAATGGTGGAGAAGATTCATCCTCGGGACATATTTTTCTCTTTCTCGCTCTCTCGCTCTCTCCTTCTCTCTCTTTCTCTCCCCCCTCCCTTTCTCTCCCCCCCTTCCCTCTCCAGACCCCTCGCAAGTGGGCTTTCGAATTACTTTTTGCATTAGTCACAGGGTTGAGGAATATGGTGAAGGCCCTTAATCTAGAAGTGCCTTCGACTGAGGTTAAGAACATACAAACCATTGCACGCATTAATTGTAGACCTCAGAATGAATATATAGCCATTTGGGAGACACCCTCCTCCTTCAGTAACCAAGGGGAATCGTGAAAGCATTGTCCAAGCATCTTGATGTCCTTCAGGTTCACCTCACAGAAGAAAGCATTGTAGTGCAGCTTTCTTTAGCTTCAGTAAGGCCTAATGTGCTTCCCCCGCCCCCCCCACCCCCAAGACTAGGAGTCTAGATTCTAGGTCAGAATATCCTTTGTTCATGATAATTTGGCTTGAAGAATGTTTATTGCATTCTCATAGACAACATGGACTGTTGCAAAATTGCTCCTGCCCTCAATTAGCCTCCTCTTGCACTTCATTTCAAGCCTGTCAGTCCTTACAATTGTACAGTTAAAGCATTTCACTTTCTTATTTCATGACATTCCTCTCCAGTTACTCCTTCACTCCTCAAATTCTGTCGACAGATATTGCGAGGTAGGATGCAGAGATATTGCTAAGGAAAGTAACTTCGAGAATGTGACTCGGAGAATGAAGGTGTGATATTAACCCAGGTATTTTATAATCATTCTTACACTTCTCAATGTGCCCTCCTTGCTTATGGTGACACTAGAGTTCCATTTGACACTGAGGGCACGATTCCGATCTCAGTTGGAAGGGCTCCAAATCGGATTTGGTTTTACCTAAACCGATCCGGAGCCCTTGTTTCCGACCGACTTGTTCCCAATTCCGAACGACCAAGTATGATGCCTGGAAACCCTTAGCGCTGACCGAATCTGTTCCAGAAGGCATATGGAGAGATAGAGCCCTCCGGAGCCGAATCGTACAGCTCTATGGAGTAGTTTTTCCAAGCGAGCAAGTACAATGAACGATTCGGACAGCCTTTACGAGTTGTTGTGCCCGGATCGAAAAGGCTGCTAGAATCAGTCTTTGGGGGCCCATAGCAAGCCCCCCTTCACCCGGGGCCCTCCGAATCGTGCCCGTGCTTACTTTGCATCCAAAGCTTGGAATCAGCTTAATCTTTGTAATACAATAGTGCACCCAACTTGACACAAGCACTGCAGACTAGGTTGATTCCTATTTGCTTATCTGCTACATTGTGCTGGTTCTTTTTTCTGCAATCGGGTAGTTCGATTATATTTTCGAAGGGACCCTGCACTCAAAAGCACAACACCCACCCTCGGCTCTATTTGCTAAATTTCAGTGCTCATTACAATTCTTGATAACCTCCAGAAAGTTTCCTCATAAACATTTTGGCCTAGATTTACTAAGGAGGGCAACGCAAAGGCTTATTTGGAATTTACAAACCACACAAAGCCTGAATTGCGTAGCAGAGTGGCTTTGTAAATAAATGAAATGCAACATTACTGCTTCCACTGTGTCACATTACATTTCAACATGGGAGGCATTCCAGGGGTGGAGCATGGGAATTCCCATGCATCCATACATGGATTTTGGAGCATTTCCAGATTTACTTAAGCTAGTAAACCTGGAAATGTGTCAAAATGGTATGCCTTCCCCAGTAAGGTGTATATCTTTTTCTCCTCATTATCTCCTCTTTGCACATGTGCTGCTTTCTGCAGCACCCATAAAGAGAGGAAAATACTTCTAAAGGTTATTTTTGTGGAAAGGTATTCTTTCCTGCACAAAAACAATCCTGCCTGTAACCGACGCACCCTTACCCTATGGTGCAAGGGTGCCTGCGTTGGTGCAAGGCTGTACACAGTGTGTCAGAGCAAGGAGAGAGCAGAAATACTCCTAATTTTTGTAAATATGGAGCTTTTCTTCTCTCTCCCTTTCATGCAATGCAGCACAGCAACTTTGCTTATAACTTAACAGACTCCTTCCTTTGGCTCAATGTTAACTTTCAAAGCTGGAAGAGAGGATGTGTGGCTGTGAATCTGAGAGTTCTGAGGTTTCTCACCTAAAGATTGTAGGGCAACCCAAGCAAGGCTGGAAGAGCTGAAGAGAGAGGAGAGAGTGTTTTAAGCACAACTATTTCTAAGTAGATTGGTTTGTGTCTTGGATTGTGTTACAAGCATTAAAAGAACCACAAGCTGGTAAGAAGACGGTGTTTGACAAAAATAGAGGCTAAGAGAGTATCTCTGCCTTTCAGGCAGCCTTGTGGGCTTTAGTGTACACATTAACGTATCACTGAGGCTGGACACAGGTTTCATTAATGAGTCATTGACTTGAGACTCCTCAGCAATTTCTAGTTTAGTGGATGCTCACACCGTCCACCTTGGTACCTATTTTGTCAAGGGAATCTAGCTACTGAGGATGACAAATTAGATAAAGAAGAATCCATACAAAAGATGGGTTATGTACCTTTGGTAAAAAAAAAATTTAAAAAAAAAATGAAAATCCTAACCTGTTATTGCAATTTAATCCACGCAAGCACGCTTTCTCATAGATACCCCACCCTTCCACAGATTAGACATAACTAACTCATTTTGCACCTTTCCTTATTTAAAAAAAAAAGGTGATTCATATTTAGTCAGGCTTTATTTCACTATATGTATTCCATCTATTCCTTGTATCTCTGGAGTGGGGAAATTAGGTGAAAATTATTTCAGAGGCGTGAGAAGCACCTATGGAATACTATCTGCGCTTGTAATTTTCAACAATGGCATCTGTCCCCTATGGTATCGCCTGCCACCTGTATGAGATGGAAGAGTGAGAGATTTTAAGTTCACTGTAACGCATGGGGATATGTTTTTTTAAGATGTGTTCTGTGGGAAGACAGGAACATTCGCTAGAGAAATCAATTAAATTGAATGTGTTTTTACATATTTATTTACTGCCTGAATTTCTAGTGTATTTTAGGTCTTTTCTCAACTTTCAGTCCTACATTTTTCCGTTTCTTACCCATGAGGTAATGGTTGTCTTTATACTACATCATGTTATTTGCCATGCGTGAATACACAAATAGCTGTAATCTGAGTTATCCCCACTTTTTCGAAAACGTATAGGTATTAAATCCCATCTACTCAATGGTAGCATTTGTCCCAGCATGGACTGGTATGTAGCTTCAATCTTGGGTCTTTTAGCTTAAGCTGACATCATCTCCAGAATGGACAGGTGACCCATCTAGTGTAAAAGTTATTCTTCTATTTGCACTACTCCCCTAAAAGATGTTTATAGTGTGCTATAACTACAGCTATCATGCAATGGCAAAAACATGCAGTGGATCGCAATTTTGAATACAGGCATATTTTTTTACCTGAATATTTGAAAGGCTGTTTTGGAGGAAGGCTTTCACTCTTTGAAATTTTGAATTTCGCTTTTACGAGAAAAGTATGGCTCTGATTGTGAACTAAATCTAAAAGCCATTTTATAGTCGATCTGATCTTGTGCCAATAGTGGCACAGGTCAGCGAGTTAAAGATCTTGAGAATTATTGTTGCAGCGATGCCTATTGTGGAGTTTTTCATCTCTTAAACTGATAATTGTGACTGAGTGTACTTTGGCAATCCCTGGCTAATTTTTCAACACATGCCTTCTTATCAGGACACATTTCTCTGCCTCACATCCGTTCCCTATTAAATACAAATATTTGATTCTGATGATGTGATTACCTTAGCACTTCTAAAGAATGAAGACTAACTTCCGCAATGAATTTTAAAATGCCAAAATAACGGTAATATATTTGGTTTAGGTCAGAGAACATGTGAAGCCTAAGCACTTGTTATGGTCGATGTTATTCTGTATTTCCACTGTTCGCTAAGGGTCATGTTATGCTGTTCTTTTATTGCCACTTGTCCCTGTTGCTGGGCAGCACCACAGTATTCCATTTGTCATCCATGACAACATAATGGTTTGTTCTTTCCAGCTGCACTGTTGGCAGTTGGATTTGAGCTGCTGCATGGGCTGGTGGTCAGATGTTTCTCTCCTTAATAAATGCAACTAAAAGGACTACAGAGCGTAATCTTGCTTTTTACCAGCACTGATATAAATAGTTGGTTACAACTCTGCTGCAGTCCAATTAATGTTTCTGCTGCACTTAGATCTGTCTTTTCTGAAAGAAATATTTCCGTTGGGAGGCGTTTAGATGGAGCTCTAATACTCCCCTGGAGTAGATGACATGGTCAGTGTGACATTCAAATAAAAATCTATGATATATATATATATATATTGCCTTGTGTAAACACTCACCTGTGAGGCCCACTGGAGGGCAATATATTAATTAGCATGCAGGCAGCCTCTGCGTGATTTCAGTGTGCCTTTGAAAAATGAGCTGGGGGCTCTGAAACCGGTCAGGCAAAGAAAAGAAAATCTGGAATGCAAATGCTGGTTTCCCGCATTAAAGATTTCGAGTGAATTACTGCTCTGGAGTGCGTCTTCTTTCTTTGGACAACTTTGGATAACTTTGAATGACGTGTATATATATGTGTATATATATATTGTTCATCAAAAATAACGCCGCAGTCGCCGGGGAATTTTCCAATTATTTATTGAGAGCTGCGTCACTCCACCTATGCGTTTCAATCACACAGGTCTTGTTCACGGTGCATTGTATACATATATATTCACTGAAAAATCCAAAGGTTAAATTAACGTTGTAGTCGGGTGAACATTTAACGTTTTGAACTCAAAAACAAACCACAGAAATTCACCAGTTACAGTTAGCAGCTCTAGCTATAACTTGCACCCCCCACGCACTGCACCCCCCACGCACTGCTTATGACCTCACATATGACATCACTCATGACATGTTCTGACATTTATGAATCACTGATGACATCTCAAATGACATCACTGATGACATAATCCAATGAGTGTGGTTGCTTGTTTTATAGTTTAGATTGTGGCGGATAGCTACCATATTACTTTTCCACTTAATTTTGTCCAGTTTGGGTCCATCTAATGGGTGTAAGTATTTAGAAAACGCATGTACTCTTAATGCACCATAGCTGTATAGAGGTTTTGAACATGTTATAAATCTTTGTATTCAAGAGTAACTCTGTGTACAGTTGACAGTAGCATTCTGCTCATTATGTTCCACATAAGTATTTTGGTAATGCAGAAAAAGTTTCCATCAGGGCAAAGATTCTAAGTACTATATACTGTGGGGCTTATTTACAATCCCCTTGCGCCGCCGGTGCGTCACTTTTTTTGATGCACTGGTGGCGCAGTGTGCTGCCCCAAATTTACAAGGCCACACAAAGCCACCTTGCGTGGCTTTTCATGGCTTTGTAAATACAGCCCCTTTTCACGCATCACTTCGCGTGAAAGGGGCGTGCCCTGGGTGTTCCCACGCAACACCCATGGATTCTGCTGTATTCCCAGATTTGCATCATATTGTATCAGAATCCTACGCCTCCTCATGAGAGGCGTAAGAAGGCGTAAAGGGGAGAAATACTTTATTTCTCCTTGTTTTTTCCTCTTTCTATGTGTGCTGCATTCTGCTGCACGCATAGAAAGAGGAAAACACCATCAATGATTGTTTTTGTGCAGGAAGATGTCCCTTCCTGCACAAAAACAATCATCCCCACATGGTGCAAGGGTGCCTGTGTTGGCACATGGCAGCCAATTGTGCACCAGCGCTGGAGAAAGCGAGGTGATGCGTCATATTGTTGTAAATGACGCATTCCTGTGCTTTAAAAAAGACGCAGTTCGGCGGAGCAAAATGGCTTGCTGCACCGCACTGCGTTATTTTGTTGTAAATAAGCCCCTAAGTATTGTAAGCAGCCTTGAGTTATTGAAGAGAATCGTCTCAGCATGACAATTTCTACTTAACATAGAAGACTGGGTGCACCAGATACTGACCGAAGTATGAGTGCTTGTTTTGCTTCAGAAGATGGGCTATCTGTAAAGTTTTCACCATAGTATGAAGTGTGCAGGTAGAAGTAAGTTTAGCACTTTCAGATCTTGGCTATTTTTAGCGAATAGGGTCTTTTTTGACAGCTGTTGCATAGTGTGCGCACTGTTCTTAGTAGATATTTATTAGTAGTCTGTGGTGTATTTCTTATGAATGTTTCAGTGTTTGCAAACAGTGCGGTATAAAGTAAACTCTCTCTATAGAGTAAGCACTGTTTACAGTATTCAGTTCTCTGTTGATATCAACTTCATTTCTTAATGTAGGTTCTATTTGTCAGAGATTCGATACAGATAAAAGCTATCCATAGTAGGACATTTGTTTTGGAATTGCCATTCACTATTTTGGCTTCCTCTTAACAGCTGTATACAGATTTAACACCATATTCAATGAGGGTTACCCATATATCTGTGGTTGATTGTTAATGTGGATTATGCTACATGTAAAGCCATTGCAATTTATATAGAAATATGCAGGTAAACGAAGCTTGGATGATGTCATCAAGGATGTTATTTGAGAAGTCACCATTGATGTCATAAAACATGTCATGAGTGATGTCATATGTGAGGTCATAAGCAGTGCATGATGAGGCGCAAGTTATAGTTAGCGCTGCTAACAATAATTGGTGAATTTCCGTGTTTTATTTTACTTCAAAACATTAATGTTCACACTGACAAATTCACCTAACTATAATGTTACTTTAACCTTTGTTTATTCTCAGTGAATTTCTAAGGTTTTTTTATTGATGAAAACAGATATTTTTATGTCACCTAACTAAAATGTTACATTAACTTTAGTTTTTTTCATTGAATTTCTAGTTTTTTTAAAAGTAAATTAATTATTTTTGTGAGTGTGTGTATATGGTAGAATGACTTTATAATATATATTGTGTTCTGACATTATTTTAAGTAAAGGAACAGGCTATAGTTCACTGTTTGCAAAATCTTTGTAAAATGTGTGAGAATTAAACAGATATTCAATAGAAAGTGTTTATTTGCTCAGTTATTGTAACTCTGATATCAAGACCTGTCATCAGCAATCTTTTTATTGCTGTGTCGTTACTCTCGCAATGAAGGGTGTGCGGGGTAGGGTTTGTAGAGGGTCTGGCATCTGCTGAGACCGCTCTCTGTAATAAGTGTGCCTAGTAGGCTGTGGGAAGGGACTGGGCACTCCTTTCAGATCTTTCGCTCAGATGATGGGTGTGCGTAGTAGGGTGTGGAGAGTGACTGGCCTGTCCTTTCAGAGCTCTCTCTCAGATGAAGGGTGTATGTAGTAGGGTGTGTGGAGGGACTGCCCTCTCCTTTTAGACCTCTCGCTCAGATTATGGGTGTGCATAGCAGGGTGTGGGGAGGGACTGCCCTCTCCTTTTAGAACTCTCTCAGATTATGGGTGTGTGTAGTAGGGTGTGGGGAAGGGACTAGGCTCTCCTTTCAGACCTCTTTCTCAGATGACGGGTGTGCATAGTAGGGTGTGTAGAGGGACTAGCCTCTTTGCTGAGACCTCTCTCTTTAATGATGGGCATGAAGAGGGATTGGCCTCTCCTTTCAGACCTCTCTCTCTCTCAGATGACAGGTGTGCGTAATACGGTGTGGGGAGTGACTGCCCTCTCCTTTAATACCCCTCTCTCAGATGACGGGTATGCGTAGTAGGGTGTGTGAAGGGACTGGCCTTTCTGCTGAGACCTCTCTCTGTAATGGTAAGTGTGCGTAGTAGGATGTGGGTAGGGACTGGGCTTTCCTTTCAGACCTGTCTCTCAGATGACGGGTGTGCATCGTAGGGTGTGTAGAGGGACTGACCTCTCTGCTGGGACCTCTCTCTCTCAGATGACCGATTTGCATTGTAGGGTGTGTGGAGGGACTGGCCTCTCTGCTGAGACCTCTCTAATGATAGGTGTGCATAGTACGGTGTGGGGAACAACTGGGCTCACCTTTCAGACCTCTGTCTCAGATGATGGGTGTGCATAGTAGGGTGTTTGGATGAGCCTTAACTCTACTCAGAACTCTTCTCAAACCAATGAGCATAAATAGTAGTCTGATAAACACCATCATCAGTAAGACTACTTCATACAGTAACAAGTGTGCATACCAGAGTGTATTCAAACATCACCTACTTCTTCCTACTTTTCACAATCCCGCGAGAGTCTCATGAGATCGTAACATTTAAAAAAAAAAAAAAAGTAACCGAGGCGGCGTGGCCGGCAGCCGATGAAGATGGCCGCCGCCTCCTCGTAGAGCTCCGGACCTCCGGGGTCCAAACGCAAATCCGGTAAGTTTATCCACACACTAACCCAGCAACAACCACCTGCGGGAGCGCCGGAACCCCTCCCGTATCCATCGAGCTGACCGCCTCGCTTGCAACTGTCGTTCTGGCGTGCATCTGCCGAGATAAACGAATCGCGGCCTTGAGGCGCGCCGCGGCCGGGGACTGCAGTAGGTGCTGTGCCCGGCGAAGACATCCGACATCGCAGGCTCGATGGCGCTGAGTGGCAGAGTGCGCCCTGGGCTGTTTCCCCGGTATGGCGACCCTTCTGCTGAGACCGCAGGGCTTTCACCAGTAACTCCGGCCGAGTGACGGGACACCCGGGGAGTCAAACGCGGGGGGTCCCGCCGGCCGTGTGCACCAGCGGCCCAGAAGCGCGAGCCAGCATAGATGTCCACACCGAGGTGGGTGCTCAAGATCGGACGTTGGCGTACCGACGAGGGGGCTTCCTGAGGCACCGAAACAACGGACGCCTCGGCGCACCTCTGGCCTACATGCAGTAACCCACGGAGGGACACCTTGCACGCGCCGGGCCGCCGTTACGATTGACCACCGTGTAGTGGCGAGGCCCCCCTGAGTGCCAAGATTCCACGAGGGCCCGCTCTGCACCTGGTGATAGCGGGGACCCTGAAACACAACCAGGCCCACTAAACAAGATCGCGAGCCGACACTGGAGCCACGCGTCTGCGGGGGCCCGTGTAACCAACCACTTTGAGGCCGGGGCGGCCCCACCCTCTCCTGTCGTGGCCCATGGACTGACCTGCTTTGGGGCTCCTGTGTGCGAAGACTGCAGCTCATCCGAGGGGGTGCAGCTCTCCAAGCTCCGTGACTGACCCAATTTAAAACCCACGTTGTGGCCCCATAATAGAGCCCACAGTCGCACACACAGGTTGGTAGAAAACCCGACAGGCTGCGTGCGCCACGAGGCAGCACAGGCAGGCGGCGGTGAGTACTACCATCAGGTGGCCAGCGACCACTGGTTGTAGCTGCAGAGTCGGGCGAGATGGGGGGCCGGGGCCAGTGAGTGACCCAACAAAACCAGCTTGTGAAATATGCTGTCTCCAAGGCGGACAAAGATACCCACGACCGTGCCGAGGCTGACGCAGCGTCAACTAAAGAGCCCGCACCAGGGAAAGAGATCACCCTCAACAAGGTACACACTTCTCTAGAGTCCCGCATAGATACCGTGACCACTGAACTCTCACTTATCCGTGCTGACTTCCGGAACCTCAGCTCCCAGGTGACGGAGGTAGAAACTACAACAGCCACCTTAAATACGGACACAGCCACCCTGAAGAAACAAGTGAAACAGCTAGAAACAGACAACAGAACCATGGCAGCGAAGCTCGATGACTACGAAGGTCGCTCCCGACGTAATAACGTTCGAATCGTGGGCGTACCGGAGGGTTTGGGGGGCCCTGCAATGGACCTCTTTGTGGAGGACCTGATCAAGAACCACCTGCAGCCCAGGGGACTCTCCAATTACTTTTCGGTTGAGCGGGCCCACCGTGTCCCTGGGGGCAGACCCCGGCCGGGGGCGCCCCCGCGGCCTATCTTAGCACGCATTTTTTATTTTCGTGATCGGGACCTCATCCTCCAAACGGCAAGAGCGGTCCCCCGATCCGCTATCAACAAAGCTTGATATCTTTCTTCCCAGACTACACAGCGGCTGTGGCCAAACAGCGGTGAAATTTCATAGCTTTGAAGCAGGAACTGAGAACTCAAATACTCTATGCTGTTTCCTGCAAAACTAAGAGTGGAGGCGGATGGGAAGGCATGGTTCTTCACCACCCTGGAGGAAGCACAGGACTGGCTGGAGGGATGGCGACAGGTCCAACACCGTGGTAAGCCCGGACGAAACGCCGCTCGTGACACAACAAGATCACAATCCTTGGACCAGATGGCTGGCTCGCCAGAGTCCGGGACCCGACCCAAAGAGGACTAAAGGGACAAACTGGACACTCTCTGAATGAGAGACTAGTGCACAGGGACCTGTTTCGTAATCCGGATGGCGGCGACAAATAAAGACGCACAACGCTGAGACCCCAGCACATACGAGGAGGGGGCCGCTGGCCCCTCCACAGACCCGCTGAGGCAGGAATCTATCCAGGGTCGATCGATTAGTGGTCCCCTGAGGGACTTTGTGCGGACAAGGGGTTTCCGACACCTCATTATATTCATTTGAACACAGCTGGGAGGGTATCTCTGTCCTCAAGAAGGCCCCCGAGGGGACAACACGAGAGCTCTCTCCCCCTACAAAGGTACCGGGTAATGGGAAATAGGCACTCTGCAAATTTGGGGTGGCGGGAAGTTTTAAAACCGTCTTGCAGGGAGGGGGGAGGGTTTCTTGGGGAAGTTCTGATTTATTGGGCTCATCTGTTCACATATGTTATAGGGCACATTGTAGGTCCATTCATGCTATTCGTGCGCTGTTACAAAACAATCTAGATCGTATAGAGCAGGTTACACACATTTTCCATGCCGACGTCCCATGATCCCACAACACCTGTGGCACCTCACACACAGCACCTACCAATTATATCCTGGAATGTTAATGGTCTTCAAGATAAGCTTAAACGAGGACTAGTTCTGCAATACTTAAAGCGTAAGGCACCAGCAATAACTCTTTTGCAGGAGACCCACTTAACAGGGGCAGTTTGCAAAGCACTAGATAGGTGGGGTTTTAAGCTCGCGGTGCACTCGGAGTTTACATCTGGTTCGCGGGAGTGGGAATCCTCCTTAAAAAAACAGTACCCAATTGTCATTAAACACACATACAGAGATGACCAGGGCCGTTTCGCGGCGCTGTCGTGTCAGTGGGAAGGACGTATGGCCAACATAGTGTCCGTTTACATCCCGCCCGCGCTCCACTCTTCAGCATTTCAGGCGCTCAGCGACTTCCTACTCCGGCTCCCACAGGGCAGCTTAATAATAGGAGGCGACTTCAACGCCACACTAGATGACACTCTCGATCGCACACCCCCTCGACAACAACACCGGACACACTCTGTCCTAACGGACTTCCTAGTCACCATGGGCATGGTAGACATTTGGCGCTCCCGTTTTCCACGGACGCGACAATATACATATCATTCGGGTGCACACAACAGCCTCTCCAGAATAGACCACATACTGGCGCCAGCAGCCGAACTTGAAAACTTTTTAAATGTAGCACATTTACCAAGGGGCATTTCTGATCACTCCCCGGTCAGCGCTCTATACACTTGGCATTCCACAGCGCAGAGCCGAATATTCCCTATATACCCCGGATACCTCAGGACCCCTGCGATCGGGAAAGGACTGATTGACACTACCAAATACTACTTTAGCGAAAATGCACCTTCCGGCTCTTCGCCACTCGTCCTCTGGAAGGCGTAAAAGACAGTGCTTCATGGACAGGCAGTCTCACTCATAACCCATCATAAAAGAGAGAAAGTTAGGACAGTAGCGACACTTGAACAGGAGGTAGATGACCTGGAGAGAGCCCACAGTCAGGACCCCTCTGACACGAACACTCATTTATTGCATCTTAAAAAGCAGGAGTATAAAGATCATCTGTGGGAGGCAGTGAAAATGTGACTCTCCAATACCCAACACACCATATATGAAAGCGGTGATAAAGCCGGCAAGTTATTGGCCTGGCTTGATAAGCGGGAAAAGGCAGATAGGTGGATCGCAGAACTCCAACTTCCCACGGGTGACACCACACGGAATCCCCAATGTAAAGTAGACCTACTAGCACATCACTACGAACAGGTCTACACTTCCACACTCACAATTACACAAATGGATGCAGAGGAGTTCCTCCGCGATATCAAACTTCCCAGACTCGCGGAGACAGAGTCTCAATTATTAGAGGCAGAGCTCTCCACGGAAGAAATTGCGACGGCAATCAGTAAACTTCAGTCAGGCAAGGCATTGAGCCCAAACGGCATCCCCATAGAGTGGTACAAACATAACGCAACGACACTCACACCATATCTGGTATCTATGTATGAGGCCAGCTTGGACAGGGGGGGAACTACCTCGAGACCAAAGAATGGCAACAATAGTGGCCATTCACAAACCCGGCAAACCCGCGCAGGAGTGTTCCTCCTACAGGCCCATATCTCTGATCAATGCTGAGGCCAAGATATTGGCCCTGACCCTAGCCAACAGACTCACGCCCCACCTAGCAACGCTGATACATCCGGGTTTATGCCGGGGAGAAATACAGCCTTAAATCTGAGACGCCTCCACAACGTGTTGGGCCGGAAACATAGCATTCAAGAAGAAGCCATTGTGCTGTCCTTGGACGCGCGCATGGCCTTTGACACAGTCGAGTGGCCCTTTCTCTTCGCTGTTCTCGAGAAATTGGGGTTCGGACCGAAATTCTGCTCCTGGGTTAGGTTACTATACACTGCTCCCCTGGCCCATGTGGTGGCCAATGGGCATAGATCCGGAGAGTTTCCATTGCACCGAGGCACGAGACAGGGCTGCCCACTGTCGCTGCTTCTCTTCGCCCTGGTGCTGGAGCCTCTGGCGGCCTGGGTACGACAGGACCCGGTCAACCAAGGGCTTCGATGGACTGAGGGATGTGAGGATCGAATATCCTTATATGCGGACGATATCCTCCTATATATGGCCTCTCCCAGACGCTCCCTGTCCCGCCTGTTGGATATCTGTGGCTCATATGGACGTTACTCAGGGTACACGATTAACTGGACAAAGTCAGTGCTCTACGTCTTGAAGGGTCCCCCGCCACTCCTTCCGGCTGGCTGCGATGTAACAATTGTCGAGGACACTTTCCAATATCTAGGAATTCACATCACTCATGACCCGGAAGTATTTATGACCCTGAATCTTCAAGCCCTTTTGAAACGGTTGCAAAGGGATACCAAGCACTGGCAGTCGCTGCCATTGTCGCTCCTGCGAAAAGCGGCGCTTTTCAAAATGATGGTTCTCCCCAGGTTTCTTAACGCCCTTCAAAATGCACCCTTCTTGGTCCCCCAATCCTACTTCCGTGCCATTGAGGCAGAAGTCACTAAACTCCTTTGGAACAATAAACCGGCTCGCATAGCTATGGCGAAACTATATCGCACCTGGTATGAGGGGGGCATCGCACTCCCGAACATACAGACATATTACTGGGCCTCCCAACTGATAGTGATTAACCACTGGATTCATGTCCCCCACATGGACCCAGCTTGTACCCTCGACAGATTGCAGTTGGGTGAGGAGGGACCATACCGGGCGCTATATAACAAGACCCGGACCCTAATGGGCCCCACAAACCACACACTCCAGGTATGGAATATAGTGCAAAAAAAGTTAGGGTGGCATCACATAATCACACAAGCAACACCCCTCTGGGTCACGGACAGGCTGGGAAGGTTGGAAAAAAGCAAAGGCTTTAATCACTGGGACCATATTGGAATATCCAAGGTGGGTGATCTTTGGGTATGGGGAAAAATGATCCCATTTACACAGCTCCCAACACAGTATGAGATGGCGCCAACGGAGCACTTCCGCTACCGACAGATTAAACACGCCCTTGAAGCGGCAATCCCCCCCAACACCACCCTACCTGAGGCCTCCCCGCTAGAGGATAGGTTGCTGACGGACCACATGGAAAAAAAAAGCAATCTCAATGACCTACCGGAAAATTATCAATAACACGCCAGATCCAGTGCAGAAGCTAAGAGACAAATGGCAGGCAGACCTGGGAGAGTTAGATGTTACGGATTGGCAGGAGGCACTAGCATCCCCTAGAGAAGTGGCAATCACATCCAAATTGCGCCTAGTACAACTCGAGATCTTCCATAGAATCTACTACACTAGAACTACTCTCTGTAAGATTGGGAAAGTAGACACCCAACTCTGTCTGCGACAATGTGGGGAGGTTGGTACTTTCTTTCATACTATATGGGCATGTCCTGCAATAACGTCATACTGGGAATCAGTTATGTCCCTCATCACGAGGGTGAGTGGGAATCTAGTCCCTGCAGAGCCCAAATGCTGTTTACTCAATATTTGGGATGCGACAGACCTTAATTCGACATTACAGACCTGGGCTACCCTGAGTATTATGCTAGCCAAGATGAATATTGCTAGACGCTGGGGTGTAGCAACCGCCCCCCCACACACGGAATGGTGCAGGGATATGGACACGGCCATGGTAGCGGAAAAGACCGTATACATACACAGGGGCTGTCCCAAAAAATGGATAAAAAAATGGGGAGGCTGGAACACATAGAGGGGATATCTGCGAAATGCCTCTTGTGACTCAAGAATTGGAATAATCAAATGCAAATAACACTAATTTGTAACGCTATTGATGCAACCGACCAGGTGCGAATGCTCTTGCAATGTACCTAGAAGATAACAAAGAATGTATACTGTATGGACTGTATATGTTATATTTGATACGTGTAAAGAATTGATTACTGTGCCTTTCATACTTACATAAATAAAAGTAAAAAAAAAAAAGATGTAACCTTCTAATCGCCACAGTACTTCTCTTACACACTTCCTCTCTAAAACAACAACCACAATATCAATATGCATTCCTACTTATGGAGTGTATTGAGAACTCATCTATTCTTTATTACTAATGCAGTTATCCATTAGGCACCTCCTCTCTACATCTAGAGGGACAGCATGCCTTTCTGCTGCTCTCTTATACAGCTTTTTTATTTCATTTGCACAACACCTTCAATTTTTCACAATAAACAGTAATGGCAGCCATTTAATTTCTAACATTCCAACCTCAAGCCAATTAGAGCGCGTACGAGACTCGGAGGAGCTTCTCCTGAGAGAGTGAAGGCTCAGGGGAAAAACAGCAAAAGACACACAATTGATGGACGGAATGCAGAACAAATCAAAACATTCACCCCCAGTCAAGAGATCTGGGTTAAATCCATCATTCTTTTGCTCACCATGCCACCCCAGTTTAGACCTGGCCATATGCAAATCAGTCTTGACCCTGTGCCTCATGGGAACAGTCCAGCCCGAGCTGCCAAGCCAGGTCCTCACTGGACCAGAAACAAGCATCCTAGGACCGGTTTCGGGGTTTCACCCCTCTTCAGCCAGGATAGCTTGATTCCAGTGGCACAGTGAGCCCAGGACCCACGTCTGGGCATACCTGGCGCACTTAGGGCGTCCAGTGGCACAGTGAGCCCAGGACCCACGTCTGGGCAAAACAGGCCTTTCAGCAAATCACAGGGCTCAATTTTGGATTTTGCACTCTCGCTGGAGGCTCATGGGCCTCTCGCGAGCCCAGCTGCCAAAATATACAATTATTTTTTTTCCCCTTAATATCGGAAAAACTACAGAACGGATTTACACCAGATCACAGAAAGCACAATCTATGGACCAAGATCTGACTTGCTACTGAATTTGGTGTCATTCCATTCAGCAGTTTTTGCTAAAATCTGTCTTAAAGATGTCTATGGAAAATGCATGGAGATTTTATGCTTTAGGACCCCCCCTTTTTTTCTCAGCCCCCGCTGGGCGGATCGCCCCGAAACTTTCCGGGAAGGAGCTGAGGTCGATGAACTTTTCTTTAGGAATGTTTTATGAAGATTCGCCAAATGGGGCCAAAGTTATTTGCAAACCAGAATATGCTCTGTCTATGCAAAAGCATAACTAACTATAACTACCTACTGGCGACCTTTTTCAGTGAGTTTCCAAGATTTTTTAAATTATACTTCCTAATTATAATCCCCTGTAACATTTAGTTATGTTAGTGAATTTCTATGGTTTTTTAATGTTATTTCCTAACTATAAAGTCACTGTAACCTTTAGTTTTTAAGTGAATTTCTAAGGTTTTTTTAAATTGTATTTCCTAACTGTAACCAGTAACATTTGACTGTGAGTGAGTGAGTGTCTGAGTAGGTCCAAGAGTGGGTGCATGAGTCTGAGTGGGTCTGTGAGTGAGTGAGTGTGTGAGTGAGTGAGTGTGTGAGTCTGAGTGGGTCTGTGAGTCTCAGTAGATCTGTGAGTCTCAGTAGATCTGTGAGTGGATGTGAGTGTCTGAGTGGATCTGTCAGTGGGTGTATGAGTCTAAGTGGGCCTGTGAGTGAGTGTGTGAGTCTCTGAGTGGATCTGTGTGTGGGTATGTGAGTCTCTGAGTGGGTGCATGAGTCTGAGTGGGTCTGTGAGTGGGAGCATGATTCTGAATGGGTCTGTGAGCAGGTGTGTGAGTCTGCGTGGGTGTGTGAGTGTCTAAGTGGCTCTGTGAGTGGGTGCATGACTCTCAGTAGGTAAGTGGATGCATGAGTACCTGAGTGGGTCTGTGAGTGGGCGGGTGGGTCTGTGAGTGGGTGCATATGTTTCTAAGTGGGTCTGTGACTGAGTGCGTGAGTCTGAGTGGATCTGTGAGTGGGTGTGCGAGTCTGAGTGGGTGTGCGAGTCTGAGTGGGTGTGCGAGTGAGTGGGTGTGCGAGTGAGTGGGTCTGTGAGTCTCAGAAGATCTGTGAGTGGGTGTGAGAGTGTCTGAGTCAGTAGGTGTGAGAGTAGGTCTGTGAGTGGGTGCGTGAGTGGGTCTGTGAGTGAGTACATGAGTCTGAGTGGGTCTGTGATTGGGAACATGAGTCTGAGTGGGCCTGTGAGTGGGTGCGTGAGTCTGTGTGGGTCTGTGAGTGGGTGCATGACTCTCTCAGTGGGTAAGTGAATGCATGTGTCTCTGAGTGGTTCTGTGAGTGGGTGCATGAGTGGCTCAGTGGGTCTTTGAGTGGGTGCATGAGCAGTGGCAGCTCGCATAGGGCGTGCTGTGGGGCGGTGGGGCGGTGGAGGGGCAGGGTGGGGGGTAGTAAACTCGGACATATGATGGAACGGAGGAACGTAATAATTACTTTCCTCCGTTCCGTCGGATGTCCGAGTTTACTACCCTGCCCCTCCCCCGCCCCGCCACCCCGCAGCACACCCTATGCGAGCTGCCACTGTGCATGAGTCTCTGAATGGGTTTGTGAGTGGGTGTGTGAGTCTGAGTGGGTCTGTGAGTGGGTGCATATGTTTCTGAGTGGGTCTGTGACTGAGTGCGTGAGTCTCTGAGTGGGTTTGTGAGTCTGAGTCAATTGGTGTGTGAGTAGGTCTGTGAGTGGGTGCATGAGTCTCTAAGGGGGTATGTGAGTGGGTGCGTGAGTCTCTGAGTGGGTCTGTGAGTCTCAGAAGATCTGTGAGTGGGTGTGTGAGTATCTGAGTCAGTGGGTGTGTGAGGAGGTCTGTAAGTGGGTGCATGAGTCTGTGAGTGGGTGCATGAGTTTCTGAGTGGGTCTGCGAGTGGGTGTATGAGTCTCTGAGTGGGTTTGTGAGTGGGATTGTGGGTCTGTGAGTGGGTCTGTGAGCGGGTGCATGAGTGTCTGGGTGGGTTACCAGCGGAGCTGTTGAAGTGTGTGCTTTTTAAAGGGGTGTAACACAGGCCCCTGTGCCGAAGGGGCTGCAGGGGCATGTGTTACGCTCCTAACTAATTTTCCCTGCTCCAACCAGGATTCAATTCCGTGGCTCTCTGGTTACAGACACAGACATCTGCAGTGCATTAACTAATATAAGTTCCATAAAATACCTGGCACAAACAAATGGGGATGGGGATAGGGCTGGGTGGCCCCCATCCCCAGGCCGATTTCGTCCTCGGAGACCCCCCCCCCCCTGGGAGGGGGCCGCACAGCCATCCATATCGGCCCAGGAACCCCATCCCTCGTGGCCTGGCCTGGCCATAAACAAATGGGGGATGGGGCCGATTTCAGCCCCGGGGACCCCATCCCCCAGGGCCCAACCATGACACCTGGGTGCCCTAGGCATCCAGCGTGCATGATGGAGCCCGCGGGTAGAGACTCATGGCCCCCACCGTCTCAGCCCGCTCCCCACCTCCTGTGGGAGCCAGCATTGCTGCTGCACAGAGGGAGCTGCTGGAAAGGCATTTCATCTCTTGTCTGTGGGCAGAGAAATTGATGAAAGAGATTAAACCTCTGTTTCCAGCGGGCAGGAGCACTTTGACAGCTCCCGCCCGATGGAACCGGACTGTTTGCTTTTGCTTGGCGAGAGCTGTCAAAGCTCCTGCCAAGAAAAAGCGAACCAGCTATGTCTCGGGGGTGGGCACACTGGGACATAGCAGGAGCCGGCCCTGGGGGTGGCGGTCCCCAGGGCCATTAATGGCTCCAGGAGGGGGGACTGTGCGGCCCCCTCCCTTTACTTTTTAGGACTGGCCGTCCCCGGGGCCCTATGTGGCCCGGGAGAGAGGCTGTGCGGCCCCTTACCCATTCTTCTAAAAAATATTTGGTCCCAGGAAGGTAATGGTCCCTGGGTCCTGTGGGGGGGGGGGGAGGGAGGGTCTGTGCCCCCACCTCCCCATTTTGTGTTATTTAGCCCCACGGAGGTGGTGGTCCCTGTGGCTTGGGGGGGAGGGCACAGCCCCCCAACAACATTTCTTTAGCCCCGGGCTTTTAACAAATAAAGCCCCAGGGAGGTGATGGTCCCCGGAGCTCAATGAGCCTTAGGAGGGGGGCCCTGTGCACCCCCTCCTTTAAAAAAAAAAAAAAATGTCCCAGGACCTGGCCCACCCAAGGCTTCTATTCTAAACAAGCGCAGGAGCCCGCACTTGTTTCTTTTTTTTTTTTTTTGCCGCGGATTGGCTGCTCTGTCGTGTTTCTGGGGGGAAATTGTTTTTCAAAAAATGCTTTTATGCCCTGGCGGGGTCCCTCTGGGACCCCATGACCAGAGCTAAGGGGTCAGGGTATTCCTATCCGCCACCTTTAAAGTCGGAGGCAGATTGGACTAAGTAAAAAGGTAAAAGAAAAAATAAGACATTACTAAAGAGAGGTCCCTTTTAATTTCAATATAGAGCATATTGTCACTCAATATGGTGATGTAAAGGGGCACAAAAAGCATCCATTTATTTAATAAGCAACCCCTTTGCCAGCAAACACCAAGCAAATCTTCTGTACCATGGGGTGACTGGGAAAAATGTTCTTCAACTGTGGAATGGATAGTATGTTTTACAGTTTGAAAAGAAAAAGAGTATTACACAATGACATTTTAGGCACAGGGCGACAGTTTACCATTTTCATGGAAATCAAAGTTACTGCAGGACAAGTAATCAGGTATGTTTGGCGAAGCAGTAAACCCCCTTTGAATCAGAGCTGCAGGAGGAAGCAAATCTGGTCATAAGATATACATGTAATACAAGATCACAAAGCGAGAATAAAACAGAACAGTTTGTAACGACATTAAAGGAACTGGCAGCAGTAAGTGTCTTAAGAAAATGGCAGATAAACTAATTAGGGACCAGCTTATAGTAGAATTCAGAACAAAGAAGATGTAGGGAAAGTTATTTCTCAGCATTACCCAGAGCGATATCCATTATCAGTTTGCAGGAGGAAACTATAGGATGCGTGAAAGAACTAGAAGAAGGAACATACACACACAAGGAACTAAATGCAGTTAAAAGGAGGAATGAGGTAAGTCCCAGGACAGAAATAGGAAAGGGCAAAAAAAATGCAAACGAGCAGAAACCGGGATAAAGATAAAAGAAGCCAACTGAGTTTTTTTTTATTAAAAAAAATATCGTTATCGTTTTTCCAAACCAGTTTTGAGAACACAACCGTACACTAAGGCACTGAACACAGCAGAGCTTTCCAATAAATGCATACAGTGTACATACATTCAAAGGAGAAGTGTGGCTCAATGGTTAGAGCGGCAGACCCTGATGCAGAGATCTGGCCCGGGACCAGGGTTCAATTCCCGCCTCGGCGAGTCTTGGAGCTCAATTTCCTCGGACACTGATAATTCTCGCCTCGGTGCCTATTCTAATCATGGGTCCCACTCTGCAACTCCTGGGCAATAGCTTGCTTAATCTCCACAACGGCCCCAACAGCGCTGGGATGCCTGGCTTCACCCTGGGGGTGCCCAGGAGTGGACATTTCTGAGGAAAAGCCAGGAAGGGTTCCACAGCGGTATGCGTACTAGCGCCTGGACACCCCTTTGCGGGGTATGGGTGCTCTTTAAAAAAAAAAAAAAAAAAAGGCCTGTACAAATAGCAAATCATTACTTTTGCTGTAAGACCAGCACAATGATCGAAGTCAACTGTCTTCCCATAAGGCGGTCCGCGGGCCCCAGACCCGTTCATGCTTTCTGTCGCATCCTCGCTGTTTGTATACCACCCACTACATCCTAGAGCAGTAGTCCATACCCTAGGACCACTCCTGTATTAAGGGATAAGTTCTCGTTGTCACCAATTATTGGCAATATCCCTTTTCACAATTAGGATGTCAGTCCCAGGTAGGGTTCTATGTTCTCGAGTCTGTCCATCCCTCCATCATGCCCCAAAAAGCCACTCTGGGGGCACAAAGGGGCGGGGTCAGAAAGGACATCTGCCAAAATCATATACATTTCTTGCCAGTATTTTTCTATAACTGGGCATGTCCAAACCATGGGGTAAAAGATCCCCTCGGGGGTCCTGCAGCATCTGCATCTCGGGTAATCCACGTGTCCATTTTCCATGGTCTACGAGGACTAAAATACATTTGATGGAATTTACTTGAATTGAATACTGAATTCATCGTAAATTATAGGGAATAGCGAGTGTCTGAGCAGTCGTCATAGCGTCCTGCCACTCGTCCTATCACTCGTCCTATCTCAATTCCACCACCTCCCTTTCCCAGGTGCCCCATACTCCCTGTAGGAGTTCAGGACTGTTCAGCAAAGGGAACTATATAGTCTGAAAATGCCCTTCTTGCCAACTGGTTCCATGATTAGTTTCACTTTGAGTGGGTTGTGGTCAACAAGGGCTTCCAGGTCACAGTATACAATGGGGGATATTCTCAAGAACGTGTGTAAACTATCACCAAATTCGCTTAACGCAACTTCTCACATCGCAGTTCATCGCTGGAAAATAACACCGTGTTAACGCAGTATTCCCAACCCGGCGGCACCATGCGATAGTCACACGATAACGTGACAAATGCCCGCCTTAAAATTAATGCAACGCCGAAAAAATGCAAAACACGAACGCCCAAAAAGTTGCGATGTCCCAAATCGCGAAACAAAAATCGGCGATAACCAGCGACAGGCCTGCGATTCCCACGCAACATGCGGGAAAATGCACTATAAAAGCTGAGAAAAAAAAACAAGAGAAAAAAATGCAACTGCGTAGTACCATGGAGCGCACCGGACCGAGTGCAGAGGACAACGCGAGCCCCACAAGCCCCACAGGCGACCAGCCAGGAACCCGGGGGCTGGGGAAGGGCAGGGGGAAGAGGAGGACGGGGCAGTCCGCAGGAAGAGCCGGATCATCGTCACGGAGTTGACAGAACACTACCAACAACTGTTGCGTCACCTCCACTGTGTCATCCCTGGCCACACAAACGGAAATATGGCAGCACATACGTGAACAGCGTGAATGCAGTCGGAGTGTTGAGGGACAATGGAAAAAGGTCAAAAGGCGCTGGAATGATGTGAAAGGCAAAACCAAGAAGAAACCCGATGCCAACATGAAAGCAGCTGCAAAAACAAAAACAACAGTTGATGGACAGAATGCAGAACAATGTCATACATTCACCCCAGTACAGAGATCTGGGCCTAAATCCATCGTTTTTGCTCACCATGCCATTCCAGTTTGAACCCAGCCATATGCAAATCAGTCTTGACCCTGTGCCTCATGGGAACAGTCCAGCCCGAACTGCCAAGCCAGGTCCTCCCTGGACTGGAAACAAGCATCCTAGGACCGGTTTCGGGGTTTCACCCCTCTTCAGCCAGGATAGCTTGATTCCAGTGGCATGGAGAGCACGGGACCCACGTCTGGGCATACCCGTCCCACTCGGGGTGACAAATGCAAAAACAACAGTTGATGGACAGAATGCAGAACAATGTCATACATTCACCCCAGTACAGAGATCTGGGCCTAAATCCATCGTTTTTTGCTCACCATGCCATTCCAGTTTGAACCCAGCCATATGCAAATCAGTCTTGACCCTGTGCCTCATGGGAACAGTCCAGCCCGAACTGCCAAGCCAGGTCCTCCCTGGACTGGAAACAAGCATCCTAGGACCGGTTTCGGGGTTTCACCCCTCTTCAGCCAGGATAGCTTGATTCCAGTGGCATGGAGAGCACGGGACCCACGTCTGGGCATACCCGTCCCACTCGGGGTGACAAATGCAAAAACAACAGTTGATGGACAGAATGCAGAACAATGTCATACATTCACCCCAGTACAGAGATCTGGGCCTAAATCCATCGTTTTTTGCTCACCATGCCATTCCAGTTTGAACCCAGCCATATGCAAATCAGTCTTGACCCTGTGCCTCATGGGAACAGTCCAGCCCGAACTGCCAAGCCAGGTCCTCCCTGGACTGGAAACAAGCATCCTAGGACCGGTTTCGGGGTTTCACCCCTCTTCAGCCAGGATAGCTTGATTCCAGTGGCATGGAGAGCACGGGACCCACGTCTGGGCATACCCGTCCCACTCGGGGTGACAAATGCAAAAACAACAGTTGATGGACAGAATGCAGAACAATGTCATACATTCACCCCAGTACAGAGATCTGGGCCTAAATCCATCGTTTTTTGCTCACCATGCCATTCCAGTTTGAACCCAGCCATATGCAAATCAGTCTTGACCCTGTGCCTCATGGGAACAGTCCAGCCCGAACTGCCAAGCCAGGTCCTCCCTGGACTGGAAACAAGCATCCTAGGACCGGTTTCGGGGTTTCACCCCTCTTCAGCCAGGATAGCTTGATTCCAGTGGCATGGAGAGCACGGGACCCACGTCTGGGCATACCCGTCCCACTCGGGGTGACAAATGCAAAAACAACAGTTGATGGACAGAATGCAGAACAATGTCATACATTCACCCCAGTACAGAGATCTGGGCCTAAATCCATCGTTTTTTGCTCACCATGCCATTCCAGTTTGAACCCAGCCATATGCAAATCAGTCTTGACCCTGTGCCTCATGGGAACAGTCCAGCCCGAACTGCCAAGCCAGGTCCTCCCTGGACTGGAAACAAGCATCCTAGGACCGGTTTCGGGGTTTCACCCCTCTTCAGCCAGGATAGCTTGATTCCAGTGGCATGGAGAGCACGGGACCCACGTCTGGGCATACCCGTCCCACTCGGGGTGACAAATGCAAAAACAACAGTTGATGGACAGAATGCAGAACAATGTCATACATTCACCCCAGTACAGAGATCTGGGCCTAAATCCATCGTTTTTTGCTCACCATGCCATTCCAGTTTGAACCCAGCCATATGCAAATCAGTCTTGACCCTGTGCCTCATGGGAACAGTCCAGCCCGAACTGCCAAGCCAGGTCCTCCCTGGACTGGAAACAAGCATCCTAGGACCGGTTTCGGGGTTTCACCCCTCTTCAGCCAGGATAGCTTGATTCCAGTGGCATGGAGAACACGGGACCCACGTCTGGGCATACCCGTCCCACTCGGGGTGACAAATGCAAAAACAACAGTTGATGGACAGAATGCAGAACAATGTCATACATTCACCCCAGTACAGAGATCTGGGCCTAAATCCATCGTTTTTTTGCTCACCATGCCATTCCAGTTTGAACCCAGCCATATGCAAATCAGTCTTGACCCTGTGCCTCATGGGAACAGTCCAGCCCGAACTGCCAAGCCAGGTCCTCCCTGGACTGGAAACAAGCATCCTAGGACCGGTTTCGGGGTTTCACCCCTCTTCAGCCAGGATAGCTTGATTCCAGTGGCATGGAGAGCACGGGACCCACGTCTGGGCATACCCGTCCCACTCGGGGTGACAAATGCAAAAACAACAGTTGATGGACAGAATGCAGAACAATGTCATACATTCACCCCAGTACAGAGATCTGGGCCTAAATCCATCGTTTTTTGCTCACCATGCCATTCCAGTTTGAACCCAGCCATATGCAAATCAGTCTTGACCCTGTGCCTCATGGGAACAGTCCAGCCCGAACTGCCAAGCCAGGTCCTCCCTGGACTGGAAACAAGCATCCTAGGACCGGTTTCGGGGTTTCACCCCTCTTCAGCCAGGATAGCTTGATTCCAGTGGCATGGAGAGCACGGGACCCACGTCTGGGCATACCCGTCCCACTCGGGGTGACAAATGCAAAAACAACAGTTGATGGACAGAATGCAGAACAATGTCATACATTCACCCCAGTACAGAGATCTGGGCCTAAATCCATCGTTTTTTGCTCACCATGCCATTCCAGTTTGAACCCAGCCATATGCAAATCAGTCTTGACCCTGTGCCTCATGGGAACAGTCCAGCCCGAACTGCCAAGCCAGGTCCTCCCTGGACTGGAAACAAGCATCCTAGGACCGGTTTCGGGGTTTCACCCCTCTTCAGCCAGGATAGCTTGATTCCAGTGGCATGGAGAGCACGGGACCCACGTCTGGGCATACCCGTCCCACTCGGGGTGACAAATGCAAAAACAACAGTTGATGGACAGAATGCAGAACAATGTCATACATTCACCCCAGTACAGAGATCTGGGCCTAAATCCATCGTTTTTTTGCTCACCATGCCATTCCAGTTTGAACCCAGCCATATGCAAATCAGTCTTGACCCTGTGCCTCATGGGAACAGTCCAGCCCGAACTGCCAAGCCAGGTCCTCCCTGGACTGGAAACAAGCATCCTAGGACCGGTTTCGGGGTTTCACCCCTCTTCAGCCAGGATAGCTTGATTCCAGTGGCATGGAGAGCACGGGACCCACGTCTGGGCATACCCGTCCCACTCGGGGGTGACAAATGCAAAAACAACAGTTGATGGACAGAATGCAGAACAATGTCATACATTCACCCCAGTACAGAGATCTGGGCCTAAATCCATCGTTTTTTGCTCACCATGCCATTCCAGTTTGAACCCAGCCATATGCAAATCAGTCTTGACCCTGTGCCTCATGGGAACAGTCCAGCCCGAACTGCCAAGCCAGGTCCTCCCTGGACTGGAAACAAGCATCCTAGGACCGGTTTCGGGGTTTCACCCCTCTTCAGCCAGGATAGCTTGATTCCAGTGGCATGGAGAGCACGGGACCCACGTCTGGGCATACCCGTCCCACTCGGGGTGACAAATGCAAAAACAACAGTTGATGGACAGAATGCAGAACAATGTCATACATTCACCCCAGTACAGAGATCTGGGCCTAAATCCATCGTTTTTTGCTCACCATGCCATTCCAGTTTGAACCCAGCCATATGCAAATCAGTCTTGACCCTGTGCCTCATGGGAACAGTCCAGCCCGAACTGCCAAGCCAGGTCCTCCCTGGACTGGAAACAAGCATCCTAGGACCGGTTTCGGGGTTTCACCCCTCTTCAGCCAGGATAGCTTGATTCCAGTGGCATGGAGAGCACGGGACCCACGTCTGGGCATACCCGTCCCACTCGGGGTGACAAATGCAAAAACAACAGTTGATGGACAGAATGCAGAACAATGTCATACATTCACCCCAGTACAGAGATCTGGGCCTAAATCCATCGTTTTTTTGCTCACCATGCCATTCCAGTTTGAACCCAGCCATATGCAAATCAGTCTTGACCCTGTGCCTCATGGGAACAGTCCAGCCCGAACTGCCAAGCCAGGTCCTCCCTGGACTGGAAACAAGCATCCTAGGACCGGTTTCGGGGTTTCACCCCTCTTCAGCCAGGATAGCTTGATTCCAGTGGCATGGAGAGCACGGGACCCACGTCTGGGCATACCCGTCCCACTCGGGGTGACAAATGCAAAAACAACAGTTGATGGACAGAATGCAGAACAATGTCATACATTCACCCCAGTACAGAGATCTGGGCCTAAATCCATCGTTTTTTGCTCACCATGCCATTCCAGTTTGAACCCAGCCATATGCAAATCAGTCTTGACCCTGTGCCTCATGGGAACAGTCCAGCCCGAACTGCCAAGCCAGGTCCTCCCTGGACTGGAAACAAGCATCCTAGGACCGGTTTCGGGGTTTCACCCCTCTTCAGCCAGGATAGCTTGATTCCAGTGGCATGGAGAGCACGGGACCCACGTCTGGGCATACCCGTCCCACTCGGGGTGACAAATGCAAAAACAACAGTTGATGGACAGAATGCAGAACAATGTCATACATTCACCCCAGTACAGAGATCTGGGCCTAAATCCATCGTTTTTTGCTCACCATGCCATTCCAGTTTGAACCCAGCCATATGCAAATCAGTCTTGACCCTGTGCCTCATGGGAACAGTCCAGCCCGAACTGCCAAGCCAGGTCCTCCCTGGACTGGAAACAAGCATCCTAGGACCGGTTTCGGGGTTTCACCCCTCTTCAGCCAGGATAGCTTGATTCCAGTGGCATGGAGAGCACGGGACCCACGTCTGGGCATACCCGTCCCACTCGGGGTGACAAATGCAAAAACAACAGTTGATGGACAGAATGCAGAACAATGTCATACATTCACCCCAGTACAGAGATCTGGGCCTAAATCCATCGTTTTTTGCTCACCATGCCATTCCAGTTTGAACCCAGCCATATGCAAATCAGTCTTGACCCTGTGCCTCATGGGAACAGTCCAGCCCGAACTGCCAAGCCAGGTCCTCCCTGGACTGGAAACAAGCATCCTAGGACCGGTTTCGGGGTTTCACCCCTCTTCAGCCAGGATAGCTTGATTCCAGTGGCATGGAGAGCACGGGACCCACGTCTGGGCATACCCGTCCCACTCGGGGTGACAAATGCAAAAACAACAGTTGATGGACAGAATGCAGAACAATGTCATACATTCACCCCAGTACAGAGATCTGGGCCTAAATCCATCGTTTTTTTGCTCACCATGCCATTCCAGTTTGAACCCAGCCATATGCAAATCAGTCTTGACCCTGTGCCTCATGGGAACAGTCCAGCCCGAACTGCCAAGCCAGGTCCTCCCTGGACTGGAAACAAGCATCCTAGGACCGGTTTCGGGGTTTCACCCCTCTTCAGCCAGGATAGCTTGATTCCAGTGGCATGGAAAGCACGGGACCCACGTCTGGGCATACCCGTCCCACTCGGGGTGACAAATGCAAAAACAACAGTTGATGGACAGAATGCAGAACAATGTCATACATTCACCCCAGTACAGAGATCTGGGCCTAAATCCATCGTTTTTTTGCTCACCATGCCATTCCAGTTTGAACCCAGCCATATGCAAATCAGTCTTGACCCTGTGCCTCATGGGAACAGTCCAGCCCGAACTGCCAAGCCAGGTCCTCCCTGGACTGGAAACAAGCATCCTAGGACCGGTTTCGGGGTTTCACCCCTCTTCAGCCAGGATAGCTTGATTCCAGTGGCATGGAGAGCACGGGACCCACGTCTGGGCATACCCGTCCCACTCGGGGTGACAAATGCAAAAACAACAGTTGATGGACAGAATGCAGAACAATGTCATACATTCACCCCAGTACAGAGATCTGGGCCTAAATCCATCGTTTTTTTGCTCACCATGCCATTCCAGTTTGAACCCAGCCATATGCAAATCAGTCTTGACCCTGTGCCTCATGGGAACAGTCCAGCCCGAACTGCCAAGCCAGGTCCTCCCTGGACTGGAAACAAGCATCCTAGGACCGGTTTCGGGGTTTCACCCCTCTTCAGCCAGGATAGCTTGATTCCAGTGGCATGGAGAGCACGGGACCCACGTCTGGGCATACCCGTCCCACTCGGGGTGACAAATGCAAAAACAACAGTTGATGGACAGAATGCAGAACAATGTCATACATTCACCCCAGTACAGAGATCTGGGCCTAAATCCATCGTTTTTTGCTCACCATGCCATTCCAGTTTGAACCCAGCCATATGCAAATCAGTCTTGACCCTGTGCCTCATGGGAACAGTCCAGCCCGAACTGCCAAGCCAGGTCCTCCCTGGACTGGAAACAAGCATCCTAGGACCGGTTTCGGGGTTTCACCCCTCTTCAGCCAGGATAGCTTGATTCCAGTGGCATGGAAAGCACGGGACCCACGTCTGGGCATACCCGTCCCACTCGGGGTGACAAATGCAAAAACAACAGTTGATGGACAGAATGCAGAACAATGTCATACATTCACCCCAGTACAGAGATCTGGGCCTAAATCCATCGTTTTTTGCTCACCATGCCATTCCAGTTTGAACCCAGCCATATGCAAATCAGTCTTGACCCTGTGCCTCATGGGAACAGTCCAGCCCGAACTGCCAAGCCAGGTCCTCCCTGGACTGGAAACAAGCATCCTAGGACCGGTTTCGGGGTTTCACCCCTCTTCAGCCAGGATAGCTTGATTCCAGTGGCATGGAGAGCACGGGACCCACGTCTGGGCATACCCGTCCCACTCGGGGTGACAAATGCAAAAACAACAGTTGATGGACAGAATGCAGAACAATGTCATACATTCACCCCAGTACAGAGATCTGGGCCTAAATCCATCGTTTTTTTGCTCACCATGCCATTCCAGTTTGAACCCAGCCATATGCAAATCAGTCTTGACCCTGTGCCTCATGGGAACAGTCCAGCCCGAACTGCCAAGCCAGGTCCTCCCTGGACTGGAAACAAGCATCCTAGGACCGGTTTCGGGGTTTCACCCCTCTTCAGCCAGGATAGCTTGATTCCAGTGGCATGGAAAGCACGGGACCCACGTCTGGGCATACCCGTCCCACTCGGGGTGACAAATGCAAAAACAACAGTTGATGGACAGAATGCAGAACAATGTCATACATTCACCCCAGTACAGAGATCTGGGCCTAAATCCATCGTTTTTTGCTCACCATGCCATTCCAGTTTGAACCCAGCCATATGCAAATCAGTCTTGACCCTGTGCCTCATGGGAACAGTCCAGCCCGAACTGCCAAGCCAGGTCCTCCCTGGACTGGAAACAAGCATCCTAGGACCGGTTTCGGGGTTTCACCCCTCTTCAGCCAGGATAGCTTGATTCCAGTGGCATGGAGAGCACGGGACCCACGTCTGGGCATACCCGTCCCACTCGGGGTGACAAATGCAAAAACAACAGTTGATGGACAGAATGCAGAACAATGTCATACATTCACCCCAGTACAGAGATCTGGGCCTAAATCCATCGTTTTTTTGCTCACCATGCCATTCCAGTTTGAACCCAGCCATATGCAAATCAGTCTTGACCCTGTGCCTCATGGGAACAGTCCAGCCCGAACTGCCAAGCCAGGTCCTCCCTGGACTGGAAACAAGCATCCTAGGACCGGTTTCGGGGTTTCACCCCTCTTCAGCCAGGATAGCTTGATTCCAGTGGCATGGAGAACACGGGACCCACGTCTGGGCATACCCGTCCCACTCGGGGTGACAAATGCAAAAACAACAGTTGATGGACAGAATGCAGAACAATGTCATACATTCACCCCAGTACAGAGATCTGGGCCTAAATCCATCGTTTTTTTGCTCACCATGCCATTCCAGTTTGAACCCAGCCATATGCAAATCAGTCTTGACCCTGTGCCTCATGGGAACAGTCCAGCCCGAACTGCCAAGCCAGGTCCTCCCTGGACTGGAAACAAGCATCCTAGGACCGGTTTCGGGGTTTCACCCCTCTTCAGCCAGGATAGCTTGATTCCAGTGGCATGGAGAGCACGGGACCCACGTCTGGGCATACCCGTCCCACTCGGGGTGACAAATGCAAAAACAACAGTTGATGGACAGAATGCAGAACAATGTCATACATTCACCCCAGTACAGAGATCTGGGCCTAAATCCATCGTTTTTTGCTCACCATGCCATTCCAGTTTGAACCCAGCCATATGCAAATCAGTCTTGACCCTGTGCCTCATGGGAACAGTCCAGCCCGAACTGCCAAGCCAGGTCCTCCCTGGACTGGAAACAAGCATCCTAGGACCGGTTTCGGGGTTTCACCCCTCTTCAGCCAGGATAGCTTGATTCCAGTGGCATGGAGAGCACGGGACCCACGTCTGGGCATACCCGTCCCACTCGGGGTGACAAATGCAAAAACAACAGTTGATGGACAGAATGCAGAACAATGTCATACATTCACCCCAGTACAGAGATCTGGGCCTAAATCCATCGTTTTTTTGCTCACCATGCCATTCCAGTTTGAACCCAGCCATATGCAAATCAGTCTTGACCCTGTGCCTCATGGGAACAGTCCAGCCCGAACTGCCAAGCCAGGTCCTCCCTGGACTGGAAACAAGCATCCTAGGACCGGTTTCGGGGTTTCACCCCTCTTCAGCCAGGATAGCTTGATTCCAGTGGCATGGAGAACACGGGACCCACGTCTGGGCATACCCGTCCCACTCGGGGTGACAAATGCAAAAACAACAGTTGATGGACAGAATGCAGAACAATGTCATACATTCACCCCAGTACAGAGATCTGGGCCTAAATCCATCGTTTTTTGCTCACCATGCCATTCCAGTTTGAACCCAGCCATATGCAAATCAGTCTTGACCCTGTGCCTCATGGGAACAGTCCAGCCCGAACTGCCAAGCCAGGTCCTCCCTGGACTGGAAACAAGCATCCTAGGACCGGTTTCGGGGTTTCACCCCTCTTCAGCCAGGATAGCTTGATTCCAGTGGCATGGAGAGCACGGGACCCACGTCTGGGCATACCCGTCCCACTCGGGGTGACAAATGCAAAAACAACAGTTGATGGACAGAATGCAGAACAATGTCATACATTCACCCCAGTACAGAGATCTGGGCCTAAATCCATCGTTTTTTGCTCACCATGCCATTCCAGTTTGAACCCAGCCATATGCAAATCAGTCTTGACCCTGTGCCTCATGGGAACAGTCCAGCCCGAACTGCCAAGCCAGGTCCTCCCTGGACTGGAAACAAGCATCCTAGGACCGGTTTCGGGGTTTCACCCCTCTTCAGCCAGGATAGCTTGATTCCAGTGGCATGGAGAGCACGGGACCCACGTCTGGGCATACCCGTCCCACTCGGGGTGACAAATGCAAAAACAACAGTTGATGGACAGAATGCAGAACAATGTCATACATTCACCCCAGTACAGAGATCTGGGCCTAAATCCATCGTTTTTTTGCTCACCATGCCATTCCAGTTTGAACCCAGCCATATGCAAATCAGTCTTGACCCTGTGCCTCATGGGAACAGTCCAGCCCGAACTGCCAAGCCAGGTCCTCCCTGGACTGGAAACAAGCATCCTAGGACCGGTTTCGGGGTTTCACCCCTCTTCAGCCAGGATAGCTTGATTCCAGTGGCATGGAAAGCACGGGACCCACGTCTGGGCATACCCGTCCCACTCGGGGTGACAAATGCAAAAACAACAGTTGATGGACAGAATGCAGAACAATGTCATACATTCACCCCAGTACAGAGATCTGGGCCTAAATCCATCGTTTTTTGCTCACCATGCCATTCCAGTTTGAACCCAGCCATATGCAAATCAGTCTTGACCCTGTGCCTCATGGGAACAGTCCAGCCCGAACTGCCAAGCCAGGTCCTCCCTGGACTGGAAACAAGCATCCTAGGACCGGTTTCGGGGTTTCACCCCTCTTCAGCCAGGATAGCTTGATTCCAGTGGCATGGAGAGCACGGGACCCACGTCTGGGCATACCCGTCCCACTCGGGGTGACAAATGCAAAAACAACAGTTGATGGACAGAATGCAGAACAATGTCATACATTCACCCCAGTACAGAGATCTGGGCCTAAATCCATCGTTTTTTTGCTCACCATGCCATTCCAGTTTGAACCCAGCCATATGCAAATCAGTCTTGACCCTGTGCCTCATGGGAACAGTCCAGCCCGAACTGCCAAGCCAGGTCCTCCCTGGACTGGAAACAAGCATCCTAGGACCGGTTTCGGGGTTTCACCCCTCTTCAGCCAGGATAGCTTGATTCCAGTGGCATGGAGAGCACGGGACCCACGTCTGGGCATACCCGTCCCACTCGGGGTGACAAATGCAAAAACAACAGTTGATGGACAGAATGCAGAACAATGTCATACATTCACCCCAGTACAGAGATCTGGGCCTAAATCCATCGTTTTTTGCTCACCATGCCATTCCAGTTTGAACCCAGCCATATGCAAATCAGTCTTGACCCTGTGCCTCATGGGAACAGTCCAGCCCGAACTGCCAAGCCAGGTCCTCCCTGGACTGGAAACAAGCATCCTAGGACCGGTTTCGGGGTTTCACCCCTCTTCAGCCAGGATAGCTTGATTCCAGTGGCATGGAGAGCACGGGACCCACGTCTGGGCATACCCGTCCCACTCGGGGTGACAAATGCAAAAACAACAGTTGATGGACAGAATGCAGAACAATGTCATACATTCACCCCAGTACAGAGATCTGGGCCTAAATCCATCGTTTTTGCTCACCATGCCATTCCAGTTTGAACCCAGCCATATGCAAATCAGTCTTGACCCTGTGCCTCATGGGAACAGTCCAGCCCGAACTGCCAAGCCAGGTCCTCCCTGGACTGGAAACAAGCATCCTAGGACCGGTTTCGGGGTTTCACCCCTCTTCAGCCAGGATAGCTTGATTCCAGTGGCATGGAGAGCACGGGACCCACGTCTGGGCATACCCGTCCCACTCGGGGTGACAAATGCAAAAACAACAGTTGATGGACAGAATGCAGAACAATGTCATACATTCACCCCAGTACAGAGATCTGGGCCTAAATCCATCGTTTTTTGCTCACCATGCCATTCCAGTTTGAACCCAGCCATATGCAAATCAGTCTTGACCCTGTGCCTCATGGGAACAGTCCAGCCCGAACTGCCAAGCCAGGTCCTCCCTGGACTGGAAACAAGCATCCTAGGACCGGTTTCGGGGTTTCACCCCTCTTCAGCCAGGATAGCTTGATTCCAGTGGCATGGAGAGCACGGGACCCACGTCTGGGCATACCCGTCCCACTCGGGGTGACAAATGCAAAAACAACAGTTGATGGACAGAATGCAGAACAATGTCATACATTCACCCCAGTACAGAGATCTGGGCCTAAATCCATCGTTTTTTGCTCACCATGCCATTCCAGTTTGAACCCAGCCATATGCAAATCAGTCTTGACCCTGTGCCTCATGGGAACAGTCCAGCCCGAACTGCCAAGCCAGGTCCTCCCTGGACTGGAAACAAGCATCCTAGGACCGGTTTCGGGGTTTCACCCCTCTTCAGCCAGGATAGCTTGATTCCAGTGGCATGGAGAGCACGGGACCCACGTCTGGGCATACCCGTCCCACTCGGGGTGACAAATGCAAAAACAACAGTTGATGGACAGAATGCAGAACAATGTCATACATTCACCCCAGTACAGAGATCTGGGCCTAAATCCATCGTTTTTTTGCTCACCATGCCATTCCAGTTTGAACCCAGCCATATGCAAATCAGTCTTGACCCTGTGCCTCATGGGAACAGTCCAGCCCGAACTGCCAAGCCAGGTCCTCCCTGGACTGGAAACAAGCATCCTAGGACCGGTTTCGGGGTTTCACCCCTCTTCAGCCAGGATAGCTTGATTCCAGTGGCATGGAGAGCACGGGACCCACGTCTGGGCATACCCGTCCCACTCGGGGTGACAAATGCAAAAACAACAGTTGATGGACAGAATGCAGAACAATGTCATACATTCACCCCAGTACAGAGATCTGGGCCTAAATCCATCGTTTTTTTGCTCACCATGCCATTCCAGTTTGAACCCAGCCATATGCAAATCAGTCTTGACCCTGTGCCTCATGGGAACAGTCCAGCCCGAACTGCCAAGCCAGGTCCTCCCTGGACTGGAAACAAGCATCCTAGGACCGGTTTCGGGGTTTCACCCCTCTTCAGCCAGGATAGCTTGATTCCAGTGGCATGGAGAGCACGGGACCCACGTCTGGGCATACCCGTCCCACTCGGGGTGACAAATGCAAAAACAACAGTTGATGGACAGAATGCAGAACAATGTCATACATTCACCCCAGTACAGAGATCTGGGCCTAAATCCATCGTTTTTTGCTCACCATGCCATTCCAGTTTGAACCCAGCCATATGCAAATCAGTCTTGACCCTGTGCCTCATGGGAACAGTCCAGCCCGAACTGCCAAGCCAGGTCCTCCCTGGACTGGAAACAAGCATCCTAGGACCGGTTTCGGGGTTTCACCCCTCTTCAGCCAGGATAGCTTGATTCCAGTGGCATGGAGAGCACGGGACCCACGTCTGGGCATACCCGTCCCACTCGGGGTGACAAATGCAAAAACAACAGTTGATGGACAGAATGCAGAACAATGTCATACATTCACCCCAGTACAGAGATCTGGGCCTAAATCCATCGTTTTTTTGCTCACCATGCCATTCCAGTTTGAACCCAGCCATATGCAAATCAGTCTTGACCCTGTGCCTCATGGGAACAGTCCAGCCCGAACTGCCAAGCCAGGTCCTCCCTGGACTGGAAACAAGCATCCTAGGACCGGTTTCGGGGTTTCACCCCTCTTCAGCCAGGATAGCTTGATTCCAGTGGCATGGAGAGCACGGGACCCACGTCTGGGCATACCCGTCCCACTCGGGGTGACAAATGCAAAAACAACAGTTGATGGACAGAATGCAGAACAATGTCATACATTCACCCCAGTACAGAGATCTGGGCCTAAATCCATCGTTTTTTGCTCACCATGCCATTCCAGTTTGAACCCAGCCATATGCAAATCAGTCTTGACCCTGTGCCTCATGGGAACAGTCCAGCCCGAACTGCCAAGCCAGGTCCTCCCTGGACTGGAAACAAGCATCCTAGGACCGGTTTCGGGGTTTCACCCCTCTTCAGCCAGGATAGCTTGATTCCAGTGGCATGGAGAGCACGGGACCCACGTCTGGGCATACCCGTCCCACTCGGGGTGACAAATGCAAAAACAACAGTTGATGGACAGAATGCAGAACAATGTCATACATTCACCCCAGTACAGAGATCTGGGCCTAAATCCATCGTTTTTTGCTCACCATGCCATTCCAGTTTGAACCCAGCCATATGCAAATCAGTCTTGACCCTGTGCCTCATGGGAACAGTCCAGCCCGAACTGCCAAGCCAGGTCCTCCCTGGACTGGAAACAAGCATCCTAGGACCGGTTTCGGGGTTTCACCCCTCTTCAGCCAGGATAGCTTGATTCCAGTGGCATGGAGAGCACGGGACCCACGTCTGGGCATACCCGTCCCACTCGGGGTGACAAATGCAAAAACAACAGTTGATGGACAGAATGCAGAACAATGTCATACATTCACCCCAGTACAGAGATCTGGGCCTAAATCCATCGTTTTTTGCTCACCATGCCATTCCAGTTTGAACCCAGCCATATGCAAATCAGTCTTGACCCTGTGCCTCATGGGAACAGTCCAGCCCGAACTGCCAAGCCAGGTCCTCCCTGGACTGGAAACAAGCATCCTAGGACCGGTTTCGGGGTTTCACCCCTCTTCAGCCAGGATAGCTTGATTCCAGTGGCATGGAGAGCACGGGACCCACGTCTGGGCATACCCGTCCCACTCGGGGTGACAAATGCAAAAACAACAGTTGATGGACAGAATGCAGAACAATGTCATACATTCACCCCAGTACAGAGATCTGGGCCTAAATCCATCGTTTTTTTGCTCACCATGCCATTCCAGTTTGAACCCAGCCATATGCAAATCAGTCTTGACCCTGTGCCTCATGGGAACAGTCCAGCCCGAACTGCCAAGCCAGGTCCTCCCTGGACTGGAAACAAGCATCCTAGGACCGGTTTCGGGGTTTCACCCCTCTTCAGCCAGGATAGCTTGATTCCAGTGGCATGGAGAGCACGGGACCCACGTCTGGGCATACCCGTCCCACTCGGGGTGACAAATGCAAAAACAACAGTTGATGGACAGAATGCAGAACAATGTCATACATTCACCCCAGTACAGAGATCTGGGCCTAAATCCATCGTTTTTTTGCTCACCATGCCATTCCAGTTTGAACCCAGCCATATGCAAATCAGTCTTGACCCTGTGCCTCATGGGAACAGTCCAGCCCGAACTGCCAAGCCAGGTCCTCCCTGGACTGGAAACAAGCATCCTAGGACCGGTTTCGGGGTTTCACCCCTCTTCAGCCAGGATAGCTTGATTCCAGTGGCATGGAGAGCACGGGACCCACGTCTGGGCATACCCGTCCCACTCGGGGTGACAAATGCAAAAACAACAGTTGATGGACAGAATGCAGAACAATGTCATACATTCACCCCAGTACAGAGATCTGGGCCTAAATCCATCGTTTTTTGCTCACCATGCCATTCCAGTTTGAACCCAGCCATATGCAAATCAGTCTTGACCCTGTGCCTCATGGGAACAGTCCAGCCCGAACTGCCAAGCCAGGTCCTCCCTGGACTGGAAACAAGCATCCTAGGACCGGTTTCGGGGTTTCACCCCTCTTCAGCCAGGATAGCTTGATTCCAGTGGCATGGAGAGCACGGGACCCACGTCTGGGCATACCCGTCCCACTCGGGGTGACAAATGCAAAAACAACAGTTGATGGACAGAATGCAGAACAATGTCATACATTCACCCCAGTACAGAGATCTGGGCCTAAATCCATCGTTTTTTTGCTCACCATGCCATTCCAGTTTGAACCCAGCCATATGCAAATCAGTCTTGACCCTGTGCCTCATGGGAACAGTCCAGCCCGAACTGCCAAGCCAGGTCCTCCCTGGACTGGAAACAAGCATCCTAGGACCGGTTTCGGGGTTTCACCCCTCTTCAGCCAGGATAGCTTGATTCCAGTGGCATGGAGAGCACGGGACCCACGTCTGGGCATACCCGTCCCACTCGGGGTGACAAATGCAAAAACAACAGTTGATGGACAGAATGCAGAACAATGTCATACATTCACCCCAGTACAGAGATCTGGGCCTAAATCCATCGTTTTTTGCTCACCATGCCATTCCAGTTTGAACCCAGCCATATGCAAATCAGTCTTGACCCTGTGCCTCATGGGAACAGTCCAGCCCGAACTGCCAAGCCAGGTCCTCCCTGGACTGGAAACAAGCATCCTAGGACCGGTTTCGGGGTTTCACCCCTCTTCAGCCAGGATAGCTTGATTCCAGTGGCATGGAAAGCACGGGACCCACGTCTGGGCATACCCGTCCCACTCGGGGTGACAAATGCAAAAACAACAGTTGATGGACAGAATGCAGAACAATGTCATACATTCACCCCAGTACAGAGATCTGGGCCTAAATCCATCGTTTTTTTGCTCACCATGCCATTCCAGTTTGAACCCAGCCATATGCAAATCAGTCTTGACCCTGTGCCTCATGGGAACAGTCCAGCCCGAACTGCCAAGCCAGGTCCTCCCTGGACTGGAAACAAGCATCCTAGGACCGGTTTCGGGGTTTCACCCCTCTTCAGCCAGGATAGCTTGATTCCAGTGGCATGGAGAGCACGGGACCCACGTCTGGGCATACCCGTCCCACTCGGGGTGACAAATGCAAAAACAACAGTTGATGGACAGAATGCAGAACAATGTCATACATTCACCCCAGTACAGAGATCTGGGCCTAAATCCATCGTTTTTTGCTCACCATGCCATTCCAGTTTGAACCCAGCCATATGCAAATCAGTCTTGACCCTGTGCCTCATGGGAACAGTCCAGCCCGAACTGCCAAGCCAGGTCCTCCCTGGACTGGAAACAAGCATCCTAGGACCGGTTTCGGGGTTTCACCCCTCTTCAGCCAGGATAGCTTGATTCCAGTGGCATGGAGAGCACGGGACCCACGTCTGGGCATACCCGTCCCACTCGGGGTGACAAATGCAAAAACAACAGTTGATGGACAGAATGCAGAACAATGTCATACATTCACCCCAGTACAGAGATCTGGGCCTAAATCCATCGTTTTTGCTCACCATGCCATTCCAGTTTGAACCCAGCCATATGCAAATCAGTCTTGACCCTGTGCCTCATGGGAACAGTCCAGCCCGAACTGCCAAGCCAGGTCCTCCCTGGACTGGAAACAAGCATCCTAGGACCGGTTTCGGGGTTTCACCCCTCTTCAGCCAGGATAGCTTGATTCCAGTGGCATGGAGAGCACGGGACCCACGTCTGGGCATACCCGTCCCACTCGGGGTGACAAATGCAAAAACAACAGTTGATGGACAGAATGCAGAACAATGTCATACATTCACCCCAGTACAGAGATCTGGGCCTAAATCCATCGTTTTTTTGCTCACCATGCCATTCCAGTTTGAACCCAGCCATATGCAAATCAGTCTTGACCCTGTGCCTCATGGGAACAGTCCAGCCCGAACTGCCAAGCCAGGTCCTCCCTGGACTGGAAACAAGCATCCTAGGACCGGTTTCGGGGTTTCACCCCTCTTCAGCCAGGATAGCTTGATTCCAGTGGCATGGAGAGCACGGGACCCACGTCTGGGCATACCCGTCCCACTCGGGGTGACAAATGCAAAAACAACAGTTGATGGACAGAATGCAGAACAATGTCATACATTCACCCCAGTACAGAGATCTGGGCCTAAATCCATCGTTTTTTGCTCACCATGCCATTCCAGTTTGAACCCAGCCATATGCAAATCAGTCTTGACCCTGTGCCTCATGGGAACAGTCCAGCCCGAACTGCCAAGCCAGGTCCTCCCTGGACTGGAAACAAGCATCCTAGGACCGGTTTCGGGGTTTCACCCCTCTTCAGCCAGGATAGCTTGATTCCAGTGGCATGGAGAGCACGGGACCCACGTCTGGGCATACCCGTCCCACTCGGGGTGACAAATGCAAAAACAACAGTTGATGGACAGAATGCAGAACAATGTCATACATTCACCCCAGTACAGAGATCTGGGCCTAAATCCATCGTTTTTGCTCACCATGCCATTCCAGTTTGAACCCAGCCATATGCAAATCAGTCTTGACCCTGTGCCTCATGGGAACAGTCCAGCCCGAACTGCCAAGCCAGGTCCTCCCTGGACTGGAAACAAGCATCCTAGGACCGGTTTCGGGGTTTCACCCCTCTTCAGCCAGGATAGCTTGATTCCAGTGGCATGGAGAGCACGGGACCCACGTCTGGGCATACCCGTCCCACTCGGGGTGACAAATGCAAAAACAACAGTTGATGGACAGAATGCAGAACAATGTCATACATTCACCCCAGTACAGAGATCTGGGCCTAAATCCATCGTTTTTTTGCTCACCATGCCATTCCAGTTTGAACCCAGCCATATGCAAATCAGTCTTGACCCTGTGCCTCATGGGAACAGTCCAGCCCGAACTGCCAAGCCAGGTCCTCCCTGGACTGGAAACAAGCATCCTAGGACCGGTTTCGGGGTTTCACCCCTCTTCAGCCAGGATAGCTTGATTCCAGTGGCATGGAGAGCACGGGACCCACGTCTGGGCATACCCGTCCCACTCGGGGTGACAAATGCAAAAACAACAGTTGATGGACAGAATGCAGAACAATGTCATACATTCACCCCAGTACAGAGATCTGGGCCTAAATCCATCGTTTTTTGCTCACCATGCCATTCAGTTTGAACCCAGCCATATGCAAATCAGTCTTGACCCTGTGCCTCATGGGAACAGTCCAGCCCGAACTGCCAAGCCAGGTCCTCCCTGGACTGGAAACAAGCATCCTAGGACCGGTTTCGGGGTTTCACCCCTCTTCAGCCAGGATAGCTTGATTCCAGTGGCATGGAGAGCACGGGACCCACGTCTGGGCATACCCGTCCCACTCGGGGTGACAAATGCAAAAACAACAGTTGATGGACAGAATGCAGAACAATGTCATACATTCACCCCAGTACAGAGATCTGGGCCTAAATCCATCGTTTTTTGCTCACCATGCCATTCCAGTTTGAACCCAGCCATATGCAAATCAGTCTTGACCCTGTGCCTCATGGGAACAGTCCAGCCCGAACTGCCAAGCCAGGTCCTCCCTGGACTGGAAACAAGCATCCTAGGACCGGTTTCGGGGTTTCACCCCTCTTCAGCCAGGATAGCTTGATTCCAGTGGCATGGAGAGCACGGGACCCACGTCTGGGCATACCCGTCCCACTCGGGGTGACAAATGCAAAAACAACAGTTGATGGACAGAATGCAGAACAATGTCATACATTCACCCCAGTACAGAGATCTGGGCCTAAATCCATCGTTTTTTGCTCACCATGCCATTCCAGTTTGAACCCAGCCATATGCAAATCAGTCTTGACCCTGTGCCTCATGGGAACAGTCCAGCCCGAACTGCCAAGCCAGGTCCTCCCTGGACTGGAAACAAGCATCCTAGGACCGGTTTCGGGGTTTCACCCCTCTTCAGCCAGGATAGCTTGATTCCAGTGGCATGGAGAGCACGGGACCCACGTCTGGGCATACCCGTCCCACTCGGGGTGACAAATGCAAAAACAACAGTTGATGGACAGAATGCAGAACAATGTCATACATTCACCCCAGTACAGAGATCTGGGCCTAAATCCATCGTTTTTTGCTCACCATGCCATTCCAGTTTGAACCCAGCCATATGCAAATCAGTCTTGACCCTGTGCCTCATGGGAACAGTCCAGCCCGAACTGCCAAGCCAGGTCCTCCCTGGACTGGAAACAAGCATCCTAGGACCGGTTTCGGGGTTTCACCCCTCTTCAGCCAGGATAGCTTGATTCCAGTGGCATGGAGAGCACGGGACCCACGTCTGGGCATACCCGTCCCACTCGGGGTGACAAATGCAAAAACAACAGTTGATGGACAGAATGCAGAACAATGTCATACATTCACCCCAGTACAGAGATCTGGGCCTAAATCCATCGTTTTTTTGCTCACCATGCCATTCCAGTTTGAACCCAGCCATATGCAAATCAGTCTTGACCCTGTGCCTCATGGGAACAGTCCAGCCCGAACTGCCAAGCCAGGTCCTCCCTGGACTGGAAACAAGCATCCTAGGACCGGTTTCGGGGTTTCACCCCTCTTCAGCCAGGATAGCTTGATTCCAGTGGCATGGAGAGCACGGGACCCACGTCTGGGCATACCCGTCCCACTCGGGGTGACAAATGCAAAAACAACAGTTGATGGACAGAATGCAGAACAATGTCATACATTCACCCCAGTACAGAGATCTGGGCCTAAATCCATCGTTTTTTTGCTCACCATACCATTCCAGTTTGAACCCAGCCATATGCAAATCAGTCTTGACCCTGTGCCTCATGGGAACAGTCCAGCCCGAACTGCCAAGCCAGGTCCTCCCTGGACTGGAAACAAGCATCCTAGGACCGGTTTCGGGGTTTCACCCCTCTTCAGCCAGGATAGCTTGATTCCAGTGGCATGGAGAGCACGGGACCCACGTCTGGGCATACCCGTCCCACTCGGGGTGACAAATGCAAAAACAACAGTTGATGGACAGAATGCAGAACAATGTCATACATTCACCCCAGTACAGAGATCTGGGCCTAAATCCATCGTTTTTTTGCTCACCATGCCATTCCAGTTTGAACCCAGCCATATGCAAATCAGTCTTGACCCTGTGCCTCATGGGAACAGTCCAGCCCGAACTGCCAAGCCAGGTCCTCCCTGGACTGGAAACAAGCATCCTAGGACCGGTTTCGGGGTTTCACCCCTCTTCAGCCAGGATAGCTTGATTCCAGTGGCATGGAGAGCACGGGACCCACGTCTGGGCATACCCGTCCCACTCGGGGTGACAAATGCAAAAACAACAGTTGATGGACAGAATGCAGAACAATGTCATACATTCACCCCAGTACAGAGATCTGGGCCTAAATCCATCGTTTTTTGCTCACCATGCCATTCCAGTTTGAACCCAGCCATATGCAAATCAGTCTTGACCCTGTGCCTCATGGGAACAGTCCAGCCCGAACTGCCAAGCCAGGTCCTCCCTGGACTGGAAACAAGCATCCTAGGACCGGTTTCGGGGTTTCACCCCTCTTCAGCCAGGATAGCTTGATTCCAGTGGCATGGAGAGCACGGGACCCACGTCTGGGCATACCCGTCCCACTCGGGGTGACAAATGCAAAAACAACAGTTGATGGACAGAATGCAGAACAATGTCATACATTCACCCCAGTACAGAGATCTGGGCCTAAATCCATCGTTTTTTTGCTCACCATGCCATTCAGTTTGAACCCAGCCATATGCAAATCAGTCTTGACCCTGTGCCTCATGGGAACAGTCCAGCCCGAACTGCCAAGCCAGGTCCTCCCTGGACTGGAAACAAGCATCCTAGGACCGGTTTCAGGGTTTCACCCCTCTTCAGCCAGGATAGCTTGATTCCAGTGGCATGGAGAGCACGGGACCCACTTCTGGGCATACCCGTCCCACTCTGGGTGACAAATGCAAAAACAACAGTTGATGGACAGAATGCAGAACAATGTCATACATTCACCCCAGTACAGAGATCTGGGCCTAAATCCATCGTTTTTTGCTCACCATGCCATTCCAGTTTGAACCCAGCCATATGCAAATCAGTCTTGACCCTGTGCCTCATGGGAACAGTCCAGCCCGAACTGCCAAGCCAGGTCCTCCCTGGACTGGAAACAAGCATCCTAGGACCGGTTTCGGGGTTTCACCCCTCTTCAGCCAGGATAGCTTGATTCCAGTGGCATGGAGAGCACGGGACCCACGTCTGGGCATACCCGTCCCACTCGGGGTGACAAATGCAAAAACAACAGTTGATGGACAGAATGCAGAACAATGTCATACATTCACCCCAGTACAGAGATCTGGGCCTAAATCCATCGTTTTTTTGCTCACCATGCCATTCCAGTTTGAACCCAGCCATATGCAAATCAGTCTTGACCCTGTGCCTCATGGGAACAGTCCAGCCCGAACTGCCAAGCCAGGTCCTCCCTGGACTGGAAACAAGCATCCTAGGACCGGTTTCGGGGTTTCACCCCTCTTCAGCCAGGATAGCTTGATTCCAGTGGCATGGAGAGCACGGGACCCACGTCTGGGCATACCCGTCCCACTCGGGGTGACAAATGCAAAAACAACAGTTGATGGACAGAATGCAGAACAATGTCATACATTCACCCCAGTACAGAGATCTGGGCCTAAATCCATCGTTTTTTTGCTCACCATGCCATTCCAGTTTGAACCCAGCCATATGCAAATCAGTCTTGACCCTGTGCCTCATGGGAACAGTCCAGCCCGAACTGCCAAGCCAGGTCCTCCCTGGACTGGAAACAAGCATCCTAGGACCGGTTTCGGGGTTTCACCCCTCTTCAGCCAGGATAGCTTGATTCCAGTGGCATGGAGAGCACGGGACCCACGTCTGGGCATACCCGTCCCACTCGGGGTGACAAATGCAAAAACAACAGTTGATGGACAGAATGCAGAACAATGTCATACATTCACCCCAGTACAGAGATCTGGGCCTAAATCCATAGTTTTTTTGCTCACCATGCCATTCCAGTTTGAACCCAGCCATATGCAAATCAGTCTTGACCCTGTGCCTCATGGGAACAGTCCAGCCCGAACTGCCAAGCCAGGTCCTCCCTGGACTGGAAACAAGCATCCTAGGACCGGTTTCGGGGTTTCACCCCTCTTCAGCCAGGATAGCTTGATTCCAGTGGCATGGAGAGCACGGGACCCACGTCTGGGCATACCCGTCCCACTCGGGGTGACAAATGCAAAAACAACAGTTGATGGACAGAATGCAGAACAATGTCATACATTCACCCCAGTACAGAGATCTGGGCCTAAATCCATCGTTTTTTTGCTCACCATGCCATTCCAGTTTGAACCCAGCCATATGCAAATCAGTCTTGACCCTGTGCCTCATGGGAACAGTTCAGCCCGAACTGCCAAGCCAGGTCCTCCCTGGACTGGAAACAAGCATCCTAGGACCGGTTTTGGGGTTTCACCCCTCTTCAGCCAGGATAGCTTGATTCCAGTGGCATGGAGAGCACGGGACCCACTTCTGGGCATACCCGTCCCACTCTGGGTGACAAATCCAAAAACAACAGTTGATGGACAGAATGCAGAACAATGTCATACATTCACCCCAGTACAGAGATCTGGGCCTAAATCCATCGTTTTTTTGCTCACCATACCATTCCAGTTTGAACCCAGCCATATGCAAATCAGTCTTGACCCTGTGCCTCATGGGAACAGTCCAGCCCGAACTGCCAAGCCAGGGCCTCCCTGGACTGGAAACAAGCATCCTAGGACCGGTTTCGGGGTTTTACCCCTCTTCAGCCAGGATGGCTTGATTCCAGTGGCATGGAGAGCACGGGACCCACGTCTGGGCATACCCGTCCCACTCGGGGTGACAAATGCAAAAACAACAGTTGATGGACAGAATGCAGAACAATATCATACATTCACCCCAGTACAGAGATCTGGGCCTAAATCCATCGTTTTTTTGCTCACCATGCCATTCCAGTTTGAACCCAGCCATATGCAAATCAGTCTTGACCCTGTGCCTCATGGGAACAGTCCAGCCCGAACTGCCAAGCCAGGTCCTCCCTGGACTGGAAACAAGCATCCTAGGACCGGTTTCGGGGTTTCACCCCTCTTCAGCCAGGATAGCTTGATTCCAGCGGCATGGAGAGCACGGGACCCACGTCTGGGCATACCCGTCCCACTCGGGGTGACAAATGCAAAAACAACAGTTGATAGCCATAATGCAGAACAATGTCATACATTCACCCCAGTACAGAGATCTGGGACTAAATCCATCGTTTTTTGGCTCACCATGCCATTCCAGTTTGAACCCAGCCATATGCAAATCAGTCTTGACCCTGTGCCTCATGGGAACAGTCCAGCCCGAACTGCCAAGCCAGGTCCTCCCTGGACTGGAAACAAGCATCCTAGGACCGGTTTCGGGGTTTCACCCCTCTTCAGCCAATATAGCTTGATTCCAGTGGCATGGAGAGCCCGGGACCCACGCCTGGGCATACCCGTCCCACTCGGGGTGACAAATGCAAAAACAACAGTTGATGGACAGAATGCAGAACAATGTCATACATTCACCCCAGTACAGAGATCTGGGCCTAAATCCATCGTTTTTTTGCTCACCATGCCATTCCAGTTTGAACCCAGCCATATGCAAATCAGTCTTGAGCCTGTGCCTCATGGGAACAGTCCAGCCCGAACTGCCAAGCCAGGTCCTCCCTGGACTGGAAACAAGCATCCTAGGACCGGTTTCGCGGTTACACCCCTCTTCAGCCAGGATAGCTTGATTCCAGTGGCATGGAGAGTACGGGACCCACGTCTAGGCATACCCGTCCCACTCGGGGTGACAAATGCAAAAACAACAGTTGATGGGCAGAATGCAGAACAATGTCATACATTCACCACAGTACAGAGATCTGGGCCTAAATCCATCGTTTTTTTGCTCACCATGCCATTCCAGTTTGAACCCAGCCATAAGCAAATCAGTCTTGACCCTGTGCCTCATGGGAACAGTCCAGCCCGAACTGCTAAGCCAGGTCCTCGCTGGACTGGAAACAAGCATCCTAGGACCGGTTTCGGGGTTTCACCCCTCTTCAGCCAGGATAGCTTGATTCCAGTGGCATGGAGAGCACGGGACCCACGTCTGGGCATACCCGTCCCACTCGGGGTGACAAATGCAAAAACTACAGTTGATGGACAGAATGCAGAACAATGTCATACATTCACCCCAGTACAGAGATCTGGGCCTAAATCCATCGTTATTTTGCTCACCATGCCATTCCAGTTTGAACCCAGCCATATGCAAATCAGTCTAGACCCTGTGCCTCATGGGAACAGTCCAGCCCGAACTGCCAAGCCAGGTCCTCCCTGGACTGGAAACAAGCATCCTAGGACCGGTTTCGGGGTTTCACCCCTCTTCAGCCAGGATAGCTTGATTCGAGTGGCATGGATAGCACGGGACCCACGTCTGGGCATACCCGTCCCACTCGGGGTGACAAATGCAAAAACAACAGTTGATGGACAGAATGCAGAACAATGTCATACATTCACCCCAGTACAGAGATCTGGGCCTAAATCCATCGTTTTTTTGCTCACCATGCCATTCCAGTTTGAACCCAGCCATATGCAAATCAGTCTTGAGCCTGTGCCTCATGGGAACAGTCCAGCCCGAACTGCCAAGCCAGGTCCTCCCTGGACTGGAAACAAGCATCCTAGGACCGGTTTCGGGGTTTCACCCCTCTTCAGCCAGGATAGCTTGATTCCAGTGGCATGGAGAGCACGGGACCCACGTCTGGGCATACCCGTCCCACTCGGGGTGACAAATGCAAAAACAACAGTTGATGGACAGAATGCAGAACAATGTCATACATTCACCCCAGTACAGAGATCTGGGCCTAAATCCATCGTTTTTTTGCTCACCATGCCATTCCAGTTTGAACCCAGCCATATGCAAATCAGTCTTGACCCTGTGCCTCATGGGAACAGTCAAGCCCGAACTGCCAAGCCAGGTCCTCCCTGGACTGGAAACAAGCATCCTAGGACCGGTTTCGGGGTTTCACCCCTCTTCAGCCAGGATAGCTTGATTCCAGTGGCATGGAGAGCACGGGACCCACGTCTGGGCATACCCGTCCCACTCGGGGTGACAAATGCAAAAACAACAGTTGATGGACAGAATGCAGAACAATGTCATACATTCACCCCAGTAGAGAGATCTGGGCCTAAATCCATCGTTTTTGGCTCACCATGCCATTCCAGTTTGAACCCAGCCATATGCAAATCAGTCTTGACCCTGTGCCTCATGGGAACAGTCCAGCCCGAACTGCCAATCCAGGTCCTCCCTGAACTGGAAACAAGCATCCTAGGACCGGTTTCGGGGTTTCACCCCTCTTCAGCTAGGATAGCTTGATTCCAGTGGCATGGAGAGCACGGGACCCACTTCTGGGCATACCCGTCCCACTCGGGGTGACAAATGCAAAAACAACAGTTGATGGACAGAATGCAGAACAATGTCATACATTCACCCCAGTACAGAGATCTGGGCCTAAATCCATCGTTTTTGCTCACCATGCCATTCCAGTTTGAACCCAGCCATATGCAAATCAGTCTTGAGCCTGTGCCTCATGGGAACAGTCCAGCCCGAACTGCCAAGCCAGGTCCTCCCTGGACTGGAAACAAGCATCCTAAGACCGGTTTCGGGGTTTCACCCCTCTTCAGCCAGGATAGCTTGATTCCAGTGGCATGGAGAGCACGGGACCCACGTCTGGGCATACCCGTCCCACTCGGGGTGACAAATGCAAAAACAACAGTTGATGGACAGAATGCAGAACAATGTCATACATTCACCCCAGTACAGAGATCTGGGCCTAAATCCATCGTTTTTTTGATCACCATGCCATTCTGTTTGAACCCAGCCATATGCAAATCAGTCTTGACCCTGTGCCTCATGGGAACAGTCCAGCCCGAACTGCCAAGCCAGGTCCTCCCTGGACTGGAAACAAGCATCCTAGGACCGGTTTCGGGGTTTCACCCCTCTTCAGCCAGGATAGCTTGATTCCAGTGGCATGGAGAGCACGGGACCCACGTCTGGGCATACCCGTCCCACTCGGGGTGACAAATGGAAAAACAACAGTTGATGGACAGAATGCAGAACAATGTCATACATTCACCCCAGTACCGAGATCTGGGCCTAAATCCATCGTTTTTTGCTCACCATGCCATTCCAGTTTGAACCCAGCCATATGCAAATCAGTCTTGACCCTGTGCCTCATGGGAACAGTCCAGCCCGAACTGCCAAGCCAGGTCCTCCCTGGACTGGAAACAAGCATCCTAGGACCGGTTTCGGGGTTTCACCCCTCTTCAGCCAGGATAGCTTGATTCCAGTGGCATGGAGAGCACGGGACCCACGTCTGGGCATACCCGTCCCACTCGGGGTGACAAATGCAAAAACAACAGTTGATGGACAGAATGCAGAACAATGTCATACATTCACCCCAGTACAGAGATCTGGGCCTAAATCCATCGTTCTTTTGCTCACCATGCCATTCCAGTTTGAACCCAGCCTTATGCAAATCAGTCTTGAGCCTGTGCCTCATGGGAACAGTCCAGCCCGAACTGCCAAGCCAGGTCCTCCCTGGACTGGAAACAAGCATCCTAAGACCGGTTTCGGGGTTTCACCCCTCTTCAGCCAGGATAGCTTGATTCCAGTGGCATGGAGAGCACGGGACCCACGTCTGGGCATACCCGTCCCACTCGGGGTGACAAATGCAAAAACAACAGTTGATGGACAGAATGCAGAACAATGTCATACATTCACCCAGTACAGAGATCTGGGCCTAAATCCATCGTTTTTTGCTCACCATGCCATTCAGTTTGAACCCAGCCATATGCAAATCAGTCTTGACCCTGTGCCTCATGGGAACAGTCCAGCCCGAACTGCCAATCCAGGTCCTCCCTGAACTGGAAACAAGCATCCTAGGACCGGTTTCGGGGTTTCACCCCTCTTCAGCTAGGATAGCTTGATTCCAGTGGCATGGAGAGCACGGGACCCACTTCTGGGCATACCCGTCCCACTCGGGGTGACAAATGCAAAAACAACAGTTGATGGACAGAATGCAGAACAATGTCATACATTCACCCCAGTACAGAGATCTGGGCCTAAATCCATCGTTTTTTGCTCACCATGCCATTCCAGTTTGAACCCAGCCATATGCAAATCAGTCTTGAGCCTGTGCCTCATGGGAACAGTCCAGCCCGAACTGCCAAGCCAGGTCCTTCCTGGACTGGAAACAAGCATCCTAGGACCTGTTTCGGGGTTTCACCCCTCTTCAGCCAGGATAGCTTGATTCCAGTGGCATGGAGAGCACGGGACCCACTTCTGGGCATAACCGTCCCACTCGGGGTGACAAATGCAAAAACAACAGTTGATGGACAGAATGCAGAACAATGTCATACATTCACCCCAGTACCGAGATCTGGGCCTAAATCCATCGTTTTTTTGCTCACCATGCCATTCCAGTTTGAACCCAGCCATATGCAAATCAGTCTTGACCCTGTGCCTCATGGGAACAGTCCAGCCCGAACTGCCAAGCCAGGTCCTCCCTGGACTGGAAACAAGCATCCTAGGACCGGTTTCGGGGTTTCACCCCTCTTCAGCCAATATAGCTTGATTCCAGTGGCATGGAGAGCCCGGGACCCACGTCTGGGCATACCCGTCCCACTCGGGGTGACAAATGCAAAAACAACAGTTGATGGACAGAATGCAGAACAATGTCATACATTCACCCCAGTACAGAGATCTGGGCCTAAATCCATCGTTTTTTTGCTCACCATGCCATTCCAGTTTGAACCCAGCCATATGCAAATCAGTCTTGACCCTGTGCCTCATGGGAACAGTCCAGCCCGAACTGCCAAGCCAGGTCCTCCCTGGACTGGAAACAAGCATCCTAGGACCGGTTTCGGGGTTTCACCCTCTTCAGCCAGGATAGCTTGATTCCAGTGGTATGGAGAGCACGGGACCCACGTCTGGGCATACCCGTCCCACTCGGGGTGACAAATGCAAAAACAACAGTTGATGGACAGAATGCAGAACAATATCATACATTCACCCCAGTACAGAGATCTGTGCCTAAATCCATCGTTTTTTTGCTCACCATGCCATTCCAGTTTGAACCCAGCCATATGCAAATCAGTCTTGACCCTGTGCCTCATGGGAACAGTCCAGCCCGAACTGCCAAGCCAGGTCCTTCCTGGACTGGAAACAAGCATCCTAGGACCGGTTTCGGAGTTTCACCCCTCTTCAGCCAGGATAGCTTGATTCCAGTGGCATGGAGAGCACAGGACCCACTTCTGGGCATAACCGTCCCACTCGAGTGACAAATGCAAAAACAACAGTTGATGGACAGAATGCAGAACAATGTCATACATTCACCCCAGTACAGAGATCTGGGCCTAAATCCATCGTTTTTTGCTCACCATGCCATTCCAGTTTGAACCCAGCCATATGCAAATCAGTCTTGACCCTGTGCCTCATGGGAACAGTCCAGCCCGAACTGCCAAGCCAGGTCCTCCCTGGACTGGAAACAAGCATCCTAGGACCGGTTTCGGGGTTTCACCCCTCTTCAGCCAGGATAGCTTGATTCCAGTGGCATGGAGAGCACGGGACCCACGTCTGGGCATACCCGTCCCACTCGGGGTGACAAATGCAAAAACAACAGTTGATGGACAGAATGCAGAACAATGTCATACATTCACCCCAGTACAGAGACCTGGGCCTAAATCCATTGTTTTTTTGCTCACCATGCCATTCCAGTTTGAACCCAGCCATATGCAAATCAGGCTTGACCCTGTGCCTCATGGGAACAGTCCAGCCCGAACTGCCAAGCCAGGTCCTCCCTGGACTGGAAACAAGCATCCTAGGACCGGTTTCGGGGTTTCACCCTCTTCAGCCAGGATAGCTTGATTCCAGTGGCATGGAGAGCACGGGACCCACTTCTGGGCATACCCGTCCCACTCGGGGTGACAAATGCAAAAACAACAGTTGATGGACAGAATGCAGAACAATGTCATACATTCACCCCAGTACAGAGATCTGGGCCTAAATCCATCGTTTTTTTGATCACCATGCCATTCCAGTTTGAACCCAGCCATATGCAAATCAGTCTTGACCCTGTGCCTCATGGGAACAGTCCAGCCCGAACTGCCAAGCCAGGTCCTCCCTGGACTGGAAACAAGCATCCTAGGACCGGTTTTGGGGTTTCACCCCTCTTCAGCCAGGCTAGCTTGATTCCAGTGGCATGGAGAGCACTGGACCCACGTCTGGGCATACCCGTCCCACTCGGGGTGACAAATGCAAAAGCAACAGTTGATGAACAGAATGCAGAGCAATGTCATACATTCACCCCAGTACAGAGATCTGGGCCTAAATCCATCGTTTTTTGCTCACCATGCCATTCCAGTTTGAACCCAGCCATATGGAAATCAGTCTTGAGCCTGTGCCTCATGGGAACAGTCCAGCCCGAACTGCCAAGCCAGGTCCTCCCTGGACTGGAAACAAGCATCCTAGGACCGGTTTCGGGGTTTCACCCCTCTTCAGCCAGGATAGCTTGATTCCAGTGGCATGGAGAGCACGGGACCCACGTCTGGGCATACCCGTCCCACTCGGGGTGACAAATGCAAAAACAACAGTTGATGGACAGAATGCAGAACAATGTCATACATTCACCCCAGTACAGAGATCTGGGCCTAAATCCATCGTTTTTTGCTCACCATGCCATTCAGTTTGAACCCAGCCATATGCAAATCAGTCTTGACCCTGTGCCTCATGGGAACAGTCCAGCCCGAACTGCCAAGCCAGGTCCTCCCTGGACTGGAAACAAGCATCCTAGGACCGGTTTCGGGGTTTCACTCCTCTTCAGCCAGGATAGCTTGATTCCAGTGGCATGGAGAGCATGGGACCCACGTCTGGGCATACCCGTCCCACTCTGGGTGACAAATGCAAAAACAACAGTTGATGGACAGAATGCTGAACAATGTCATACATTCACCCCAGTACAGAGATCTGGGCCTAAATCCATCGTTCTTTTGCTCACCATGCCATTCCAGTTTGAACCCAGCCATATGCAAATCAGTCTTGAGCCTGTGCCTCATGGGAACAGTCCAGCCCGAACTGCCAAGCCAGGTCCTCCCTGGACTGGAAACAAGCATCCTAAGACCGGTTTCGGGGTTTCACCCCTCTTCAGCCAGGATAGCTTGATTCCAGTGGCATGGAGAGCACGGGACCCACGTCTGGGCATACCCGTCCCACTCGGGGTGACAAATGCAAAAACAACAGTTGATGGACAGAATGCAGAACAATGTCATACTTTCACCCCAGTACAGAGATCTGGGCCTAAATCCATCGTTTTTGCTCACCATGCCATTCAGTTTGAACCCAGCCATATGCAAATCAGTCTTGACCCTGTGCCTCATGGGAACAGTCCAGCCCGAACTGCCAATCCAGGTCCTCCCTGAACTGGAAACAAGCATCCTAGGACCGGTTTCGGGGTTTCACCCCTCTTCAGCCAGGATAGCTTGATTCCAGTGGCATGGAGAGCACGGGACCCACTTCTGGGCATACCCGTCCCACTCGGGGTGACAAATGCAAAAACAACAGTTGATGGACAGAATGCAGAACAATGTCATACATTCACCCCAGTACAGAGATCTGGGCCTAAATCCATCGTTTTTTTGCTCACCATGCCATTCCAGTTTGAACCCAGCCAAATGCAAATCAGTCTTGACCCTGTGCCTCATGGGAACAGTCCAGCCCGAACTGCCAAGCCAGGTTCTTCCTGGACTGGAAACAAGCATCCTAGGACCGGTTTCGGAGTTTCACCCCTCTTCAGCCAGGATAGCTTGATTCCAGTTGCATGGAGAGCACGGGACCCACTTCTGGGCATAACCGTCCCACTCGGGGTGACAAATGCAAAAACAACAGTTGATGGACAGAATGCAGAACAATGTCATACATTCACCCCAGTACAGAGATCTGGGCCTAAATCCATCGTTTTTTGCTCACCATGCCATTCCAGTTTGAACCCAGCCATATGCAAATCAGTCTTGACCCTGTGCCTCATGGGAACAGTCCAGCCCGAACTGCCAAGCCAGGTCCTCCCTGGACTGGAAACAAGCATCCTAGGACCGGTTTTGGGGTTTCACCCCTCTTCAGCCAGGATAGCTTGATTCCAGTGGCATGGAGAGCACGGGACCCACTTCTGGGCATACCCGTCCCACTCTGGGTGACAAATGCAAAAACAACAGTTGATGGACAGAATGCAGAACAATGTCATACATTCACCCCAGTACAGAGATCTGGGCCTAAATCCATCGTTTTTTTGCTCACCATACCATTCCAGTTTGAACCCAGCCATATGCAAATCTGTCTTGACCCTGTGCCTCATGGGAACAGTCCAGCCCGAACTGCCAAGCCAGGTCCTCCCGGGACTGGAAACAAGCATCCTAGGACCGGTTTCGGGGTTTTACCCCTCTTCTGCCAGGATAGCTTGATTCCAGTGGCATGGAGAGCACGGGACCCACGTCTGGGCATACCCGTCCCACTCGGGGTGACAAATGCAAAAACAACAGTTGATGGACAGAATGCAGAACAATGTCATACATTCACCCCAGTACCGAGATCTGGGCTTAAATCCATCGTTTTTTTGCTCAGCATGCCATTCCAGTTTGAACCCAGCCATATGCAAATCAGTCTTGACCCTGTGCCTCATGGGAACAGTCCAGCCCGAACTGCCAAGCCAGGTCCTCCCTGGACTGGAAACAAGCATCCTAGGACCGGTTTCGGGGTTTCACCCCTCTTCAGCCAATATAGCTTGATTCCAGTGGCATGGAGAGCCCGGGACCCACGTCTGGGCATACCCGTCCCACTCGGGGTGACAAATGCAAAAACAACAGTTGATGGACAGAATGCAGAACAATGTCATACATTCACCCCAGTACAGAGATCTGGGCCTAAATCCATCGTTTTTTTGCTCACCATGCCATTCCAGTTCGAACCCAGCCATTTGTAAATCAGTCTTGACCCTGTGCCTCATGGGAACAGTCCAGCCCGAACTGTCAAGCCAGGTCCTCCCTGGACTGGAAACAAGCATCCTAGGACCGGTTTCGGGTTTCACCCCTCTTCAGCCAGGATAGCTTGATTCCAGTGGCATGGAGAGCACGGGACCCACGTCTGGGCATACCCGTCCCACTCGGGGTGACAAATGCAAAAACAACAGTTGATGGACAGAATGCAGAACAATGTCATACATTCACCCCAGTACAGAGATCTGGGCCTAAATCCATCGTTTTTTTGCTCACCATGCCATTCCAGTTTGAACCCAGCCATATGCAAATCAGTCTTGACCCTGTGCCTCATGGGAACAGTCCAGCCCGAACTGTCAAGCCAGGTCCTCCCTGGACTGGAAACAAGCATCCTAGGACCGGTTTCGGGGTTTCACCCTCTTCAGCCAGGATAGCTTGATTCCAGTGGCATGGAGAGCACGGGACCCACGTCTGGGCATACCCGTCCCACTCGGGGTGACAAATGCAAAAACAACAGTTGATGGACAGAATGCAGAACAATGTCATACATTCACCCCAGTACAGAGATCTGGGCCTAAATCCATCGTTCTTTTGCTCACCATGCCATTCCAGTTTGAACCCAGCCATATGCAAATCAGTCTTGAGCCTGTGCCTCATGGGAACAGTCCAGCCCGAACTGCCAAGCCAGGTCCTCCCTGGACTGGAAACAAGCATCCTAAGACCGGTTTCGGGGTTTCACCCATCTTCAGCCAGGATAGCTTGATTCCAGTGGCATGGAGAGCACGGGACCCACGTCTGGGCATACCCGTCCCACTCGGGGTGACAAATGCAAAAACAACAGTTGATGGACAGAATGCAGAACAATGTCATACATTCACCCCAGTACAGAGATCTGGGCCTAAATCCATCGTTCTTTTGCTCACCATGCCATTCCAGTTTGAACCCAGCCATATGCAAATCAGTCTTGAGCCTGTGCCTCATGGGAACAGTCCAGCCCGAACTGCCAAGCCAGGTCCTCCCTGGACTGGAAACAAGCATCCTAAGACCGGTTTCGGGGTTTCACCCTCTTCAGCCAGGATAGCTTGATTCCAGTGGCATGGAGAGCACGGGACCCACGTCTGGGCATACCCGTCCCACTCGGGGTGACAAATGCAAAAACAACAGTTGATGGACAGAATGCAGAAGAATGTCATACATTCACCCCAGTACAGAGATCTGGGCCTAAATCCATCGTTTTTTTGCTCACCATGCTATTCAGTTTGAACCCAGCCATATGCAAATCAGTCTTGACCCTGTGCCTCATGGGAACAGTCCAGCCCGAACTCCCAATCCAGGTCCTCCCTGAACTGGAAACAAGCATCCTAGGACCGGTTTCGGGGTTTCACCCCTCTTCAGCCAGGATAGCTTGATTCCAGTGGCATGGAGAGCACGGGACCCACTTCTGGGCATACCCGTCCCACTCGGGGTGACAAATGCAAAAACAACAGTTGATGGACAGAATGCAGAACAATGTCATACATTCACCCCAGTACAGAGATCTGGGCCTAAATCCATCGTTTTTTTGCTCACCATGCCATTCCAGTTTGAACCCAGCCATATGCAAATCAGTCTTGACCCTGTGCCTCATGGGAACAGTCCAGCCCGAACTGCCAAGCCAGGTCCTTCCTGGACTGGAAACAAGCATCCTAGGACCGGTTTCGGAGTTTCACCCCTCTTCAGCCAGGATAGCTTGATTCCAGTGGCATGGAGAGCACGGGACCCACTTCTGGGCATAACCGTCCCACTCGGGGTGACAAATGCAAAAACAACAGTTGATGGACAGAATGCAGAACAATGTCATACATTCACCCCAGTACAGAGATCTGGGCCTAAATCCATCGTTTTTTTGCTCACCATGCCATTCCAGTTTGAACCCAGCCATATGCAAATCAGTCTTGACCCTGTGCCTCACGGGAACAGTCCAGCCCGAACTGCCAAGCCAGGTCCTCCCTGGACTGGAAACAAGCATCCTAGGACCGGTTTTGGGGTTTCACCCCTCTTCAGCCAGGATAGCTTGATTCCAGTGGCATGGAGAGCACGGGACCCACTTCTGGGCATACCCGTCCCACTCTGGGTGACAAATGCAAAAACAACAGTTGATGGACAGAATGCAGAACAATGTCATACATTCACCCCAGTACAGAGATCTGGGCCTAAATCCATCGTTTTTTTGCTCACCATACCATTCCAGTTTGAACCCAGCCATATGCAAATCAGTCTTGACCCTGTGCCTCATGGGAACAGTCCAGACCGAACTGCCAAGCCAGGTCCTCCCGGGACTGGAAACAAGCATCCTAGGACCGGTTTCGGGGTTTTACCCCTCTTCAGCCAGGATAGCTTGATTCCAGTGGCATGGAGAGCACGGGACCCACGTCTGGGCATACCCGTCCCACTCGGGGTGACAAATGCAAAAACAACAGTTGATGGACAGAATGCAGAACAATGTCATACATTCACCCCAGTACAGAGATCTGGGCCTAAATCCATCGTTTTTTTGCTCACCATGCCATTCCAGTTTGAACCCAGCCATATGCAAATCAGACTTGACCCTGTGCCTCATGGGAACAGTCCAGCCCGAACTGCCAAGCCAGGTCCTCCCTGGACTGGAAACAAGCATCCTAGGACCGGTTTCGGGGTTTCACCCCTCTTCAGCCAGGATAGCTTTATTCCAGTGGCATGGAGAGCACGGGACCCACGTCTGGGCATACCCGTCCCACTCGGGGTGACAAATGCAAAAACAACAGTTGATGGACAGAATGCAGAACAATATCATACATTCACCCCAGTACAGAGATCTGGGCCTAAATCCATCGTTTTTGCTCACCATGCCATTCCAGTTTGAACCCAGCCATATGCAAATCAGTCTTGACCCTGTGCCTCATGGGAACAGTCCAGCCCGAACTGCCAAGCCAGGTCCTTCCTGGACTGGAAACAAGCATCCTAGGACCGGTTTCGGAGTTTCACCCCTCTTCAGCCAGGATAGCTTGATTCCAGTGGCATGGAGAGCACAGGACCCACTTCTGGGCATAACCGTCCCACTCGAGTGACAAATGCAAAAACAACAGTTGATGGACAGAATGCAGAACAATGTCATACATTCACCCCAGTACAGAGATCTGGGCCTAAATCCATCGTTTTTTGCTCACCATGCCATTCCAGTTTGAACCCAGCCATATGCAAATCAGTCTTGACCCTGTGCCTCATGGGAACAGTCCAGCCCGAACTGCCAAGCCAGGTCCTCCCTGGACTGGAAACAAGCATCCTAGGACCGGTTTCGGGGTTTCACCCCTCTTCAGCCAGGATAGCTTGATTCCAGTGGCATGGAGAGCACGGGACCCACGTCTGGGCATACCCGTCCCACTCGGGGTGACAAATGCAAAAACAACAGTTGATGGACAGAATGCAGAACAATGTCATACATTCACCCCAGTACAGAGATCTGGGCCTAAATACATCGTTTTTTGCTCACCATGCCATTCCAGTTTGAACCCAGCCATATGCAAATCAGTCTTGACCCTGTGCCTCATGGGAACAGTCCAGCCTGAACTGCCAAGCCAGGTCCTCCCTGGACTGGAAACAAGCATCCTAGGACCGGTTTCGGGGTTTCACCCCTCTTCAGCCAGGATAGCTTGATTCCAGTGGCATGGAGAGCACGGGACCCACTTCTGGGCATACCTGTCCCACTCGGGGTGACAAATGCAAAAACAACAATTGATGGACAGAATGCAGAACAATGTCATACATTCACCCCAGTACAGAGATCTGGGCCTAAATCCATCGTTTTTTTGCTCACCATGCCATTCCAATTTGAACCCAGCCATATGCAAATCAGTATTGACCCTATGCCTCATGGGAACAGTCCAGCCCGAACTGCCAAGCCAGGTCCTCCCTGGACTGGAAACAAGCATCCTAGGACCGGTTTCGGGGTTTCATACATTTATCCCTTCGGCCGAGCCCGCACTCCGGGGGCATGTTACATTGCAACTTTGTCCATTGCGGGACGGGTGTCGCCGACACTACCACAGAGACACACGCATTAGGTTCTTCATTGGCAAGCCCAACACTTAACCACGCCCAGAGCCCCGGGGTGATCATCCACACCCCTACGCTGGCCTGGCGTACGCCGGGCCAGCCCACTCCGCTCACGCTTACAGGGGGGGACGTAACAAGCTACATCTCCGCATTCTTCCCCACTGGCTGCGGTAACATGGTTGCGTCCACTGTCCACCACACTGCAGACACCAGCAGTGTATGTCGACATGGAAATGTCTGTGGTCTGCATACTGAAGTCTGTCCAGCACATCCACGCCACACTTGGCGTTGTGTACATTCACATTCATGGGTCACTTGCCTCCTTCGCACATGCCTGGTTCCCACCTCTCCCCACATTCTGCTATTGTGTGGCTGAGGTGCCATGCCATTGATGGCTTGTGTAGATGGCTAGCCCAGGTTGCCACAGTAAGTTGTGTTGTCGTGTCTGGAATGTGGGGATGTTGGTTGTCATGTTATATGTGATTTTGTGACGTGTGCATTCCCAGAGTTGTGAGTTGTCTAATTATGGTGTTGAGGTGTGTGGTGTGTTCCGTTGGTACTTAGCGACGAGCAGTGCATTTCAATAGGTGCCATCCTGAAAGCGCTGGTTGATGATGGACTGTCGGAAGATGAAGGAATCATGCACACTGCCTGGGTAGTTGGCGACGACATTGGTGAAAAGTCCCCGATGGTCCACTGTTGCCTGCACACTGATGGAATGCGTGTGTTTCCTGTTGCGGTAATAGTGTGCAGTGGCGGCAGGGGGCACGAGGAGTACATGTGTGCAGTTGATTGCCCCCAACACGTGCGGGAAGCCAGCTATGGCGTAGAAGCCTTGCTTGATCTCCAGCTGTTCTTGCGCAGTGTGTGGGAAGTAGAGTTGCTGGGGTACCAAGCTGATGATGGCATCCAGGACAGGTGTGAGGAACTTTGACAGGGCTGGCTGTGAGACTCCTCCGACTATGGCAGTTGTTGGTTGGAAGGTCCCAGAGGCCAACAGGTGCAGCATGGCCAGCAGCTTTGTCTGCGGAGGGATGTTGGTTCTCCGCTGTGTTGGTACCGTCAGCCTGTGGGCAATGAGGGTCAGGATGCGGAGGATGGTTGTCCTTTTGAGACTGTAGTGGGCAATGACTTCCTCTGGCGTTAAGTCTCCGAGGCTGGTGCGTTTTCGGAAGGTCCGGTGTCTTTGTCTGCGCTGCCTCTGTGTTAGTCCGGGGGGAGGGTCCTGGGTGGGGTGGGGGTCCTGGCGGTGGTGGCGGTGGGTGTTGTGGCCCTCTTGGGGCTCCAAGCTGCATGATCAGTAGCTCCATGGCATCTGTTGTTCTTCTGGTGTGGCTGTGGGCTGGGCTCCCTTTTATGGTGCAGGTTGTCGTCCGACTTAGCACCAGGTAGGAGCAGGTGTTAAATCCCTGCTGCTAACGCGCCTTATCGCATGTTTTTGAATCTTATCGCCGATCTGGGTGGTCGTTGAGAATGTTGCGGAGTGGTGTTTTCGCAGGTTTTTGCACGGGAACGCCTACTCTGCATCTCATTAGCGTTAGTTGCCGGTGTCATCCGTGGCGATGTTTGTACAGCTGCTATTGCAGGAAAACTGGTGATATCGGCTGTTAGCACCAGCTTATGAATGGTGTGATGAATTTATCACCACTTTGGCTGCGATAAAGTGCCGCTAACTCGGCGATAAGTCCTTGAGAATATGCCCCAATGAGCGGTGTAGTTGGAGGTACCTGAAAAATTTAGATCTATGAAGTTGGAATTCTTCTTTTAGGTGGTTAAATGAGAGGATGCGATAGGCATTTCACAGTTGGGGGCGTATGGGATACCAATCAGGTCCCATGGTTGGAACCAGGGGAGTTGCGTTACCTGCTTTAACCAAGTTAAACCCAACAGGAGAGTTAGGACAGTAAGTTTACCCATCCATTTTCTTTAACGGTTTATATTGAGTTTTTTCATTCAGCATGGTGACATCAGAGGCAAAGACATTACAACCACATACATGCGCTTGACTCATATATGCATCGCACATTTAGAGATAAGACAAGGTTGTACAAGAATAAGTATTCAATCAGGTAGTTCGATGGATGTATTATTAATGTGAACCGTATATAACTAACAATCCTATTCACGGCCCTTGGTAAGGGGTCTTGGTTATCCTGTGTGTAGCTATTTATAGTGTAGAGTGATGGTGACAGTAGTGTGGGCAATTTAGTAGCCACCGCAAGTATGTAAATCATATGGGAGAGGCAGTTAGTGCCCTCTGTCGTGTATCTTCTGGATACTAATGTCACAGTGTACATACTACATCCTTAGGCCTGTCTCTAGTCACTGGGTGCCTCCTGTTCAGTAAAACTTGCCACCACCTCCATTCATTGTTCCACCCAGGATATCCGGATATCCCTGCATTCCTACAATCGCAGAGTAGCTTCATGCGCTAGTGTCCAGTTCTCCACCTCTGCTTTCCACCGACTATATGGTGGGCCATCTGGAGATTTCCACTGTAGTGCAGTGTGTCTGGAGATTTCCACTGTAGTGCAATGTGTCTGCGGGCTATGCCCTGGGCCAAGTTTAGAAATTTGTATCCAGCTTTATAAGATACTCTTCTGTTATATAGGCCCAGTAGGCAAATCTCCGATCGCTGAAGTGTCTGCCTGTCAAATGTTCTCTCTAAGTCTGCTGTGACCTTTGTCCAAAGCATGTAATCACTGGGCAGCTCCAGACCATATGCACAAAGTCTGCATCAACCATGACACACCTGGGGCAGCCCAGGGGTCCGTGGTATGCAGCAAGATGTTCAATTTGTGAGGGGTAAGATATGTGGTGTGCAGGTAGTGAGCCGGCTTTAGCGCTGGTGGCGCCCTGTGCGACAATGTTTGTTGGCGCCCCCCCCCCGTCCCCCATGACCACCTCTGCCACGGATTCCCTCACTACCATCCTTTCACAGTACCCCTGAAGTCTCCATAACCACTCTCTCTCAGGTGCATTTAACCCCAGCAATGCGTCAGTTTTGCGCCGACAGATACGTCAGAAATACTGACGTATCTGTCATTCCTTGCGACATGATGAGTCATACAGTAAATATGACGCATCAATGGTGTCGCAAGGAGGGCGCACTGAGAAGTGTCGCATCACTTCTTTCACGCAGCGATGCAACACTTCTCATAAATGAGGCCATTAGAATTAAAAAAATAAAACCATGGTTGGAGGTTGTCTTTAATAATAAGAATTGATTTTTACCCTGATGAACCCATTTTGCAACATTAGGATAATGAAAGACTGGGGGAAAATCATAACGCTCCAGCCAATATCTTGCAGTTCTTTGATGACAGTTAATAGCTCACTGTTCTACATTAGGATTCTAACTTATAAACTCCAAGTAACAAAAGAATCTCTGTGACAAAAGCAGTAACCCACTGACCTATTTACATTATATGCAGGTTGTGCTCTGCATGGAACAAGTTGTTTGCATCAGGCATATTAACCCTCTGTGTTACCTTAGAATGAGTAAAAGCGTCCAGGAGACAAAACTCCGACCTCTCTCTCTCTTTAGAAAGAACATAAATCACTGGAGTTACTTTGACATTTTTATTGTTGGCTGAAAATTGCTGGAGGCAAAGAGCACAGAAGCAGGTGCTTTTAAAACCATAGTATACGGCGCCCCCACCCGCAGTCAGCACCCGGTGCGGTGGCACCGGTCGCACCGCCCTAGAGCCGGCCCTGGGTAGTTAAACTGTAAATTTGAAATGAGTGTTCCTGGATCGGGTGTAGCTACGTTCTAGAGTCGTTTTCCATTCCTTCCATTTGAAATGTCGGCCTTCAACGCTCTCCCACCACGGACATAAGCACGGTAAGCCATCCAGGTGCATAGCAATCATTGTCTTATATAATGAAGAAAAGAGATGGCGACCTGTACCAAATGTTAGTACCACCTGCAGAAGGTTGTGGTCGTGTGTAGGAGGATCTGGGTTAATATGCCCGAAACTTTGGCATACGGCCAGGATCACTGCTCCATACACTTGGAAGTGAGCGATAGGAAGATTATTTTCCCCAGTCACACTCTCCAGGCTTCGAAAATCTCCCTCTGCATAGCAGTCACCCAGTGTTGTCAGATCCACGGCTGTCCATTACTGCATCCGTCGGGTTGTGAAGAATCCTCCCCTAGAAGAGGGTAGGCCCACTACAGGCAATGTAGGCACATACAGCATGCGGTACCCAATCTCAGTTCAAGTATGCCCTTACAGCATTGGGAGGGCTATAGTTAGGAGGGTTGGTTTCCACGCTGGGCGAAGTTTCAATCCGTTCTGCCTTCCCCATAGCAGGGCTAGTAATGCACCTTCTCCAAATTCCCGCACATAAGCTAGGCAGGCCCCCACAAGTATTTTCGTCAGCCATTGCAGCTGTGTTGTGAAATAATACATTTAATAGTTTGAACCCTGAGTCTTCCGTCTCGCCGAGACCCGATTGCGTTTTCAGTCCCATATCAGCTCCTGGAGCAAAACATTCAAGAATCTGAACCAGCTGCATGGGATCTACAAATGCTCGGTAGAATGACCATCTTTTCCAGGGCCATTGTGGCCATGATGGGCAACCACATTGTATGCCAGAACGCCACAATCCCCCTCAGGGACCTTAATGCGCATCGCAGATTACCCTCCCTTCTAACTATGTTAGAGTGGTATGCTCTGACCTCCAATATCTAAAGGACCTGGGTTCCCATTGGATTTCCAAGAGCTGGATGGTTTCCAGAGGCTCCTGCAGTTTCTCCAGCATGGAGAAGGCACAGGTCTTCCTCTAGTTCATGCACAACCCTGATACCCGCACCCATCTCCTCCAGTATGGTCACACTCCGAGGGATCCCAATTTTGGCCTCTCTCAAGTACAGAAGCATATCTCGCAAACAAATGCCCCATCCTATCCTCAATTCCTCTAAGATGCTGGCCAATGACTCAATTGCCTAAGCAAACAGCATCATCGAAAAAGGGTAGCCCTGCCTTCTTGTCCCTCTGTGTATTGTGAACGGTTTCAAGAAGCATGGGTCCATATACCCCAGCACCTGTGTAGCCGTGTAGAGTATGGAGACTCATTTGCCCCACACCCAGGGACATCCCATTTATAACTGCTCTGAGGTAGTGCCATGGTAGGGTATCAAACCCCTTTCGTACATTGATTGATAAAACCACTGCATCCGGTAGCCTTTCCAGTGGTGCATCATCTAGAACTATATAGAGGTGCCTTATGTTGTAATTGGTGTTTAGTTGGGGGGGAAAAATCCATTTTGATCGTCGTGCACCAATGTTTATAGTTAGGGCTACAGCTGAGTGTCCATCACCTTACTGAAGATTTTATAATCCAGATTAAGCATGGATAATGGCTTAGAAAATGCAACATCTAACGGTTCACCCGAGGGTTTAAGAATTGAGATTATTAAAGCCTCTCTGGTGGTGTAAGGCAAGTAGCTAAGCCTCCGATGTACATTTCCGTCGGTCAAGGCCCCATGATGGATGAGTATGTGTGATAGAACTCCACTGGCAGGCCATTGAGCCAGGCGACTTGCCTCTTGCCAGTTCTTCGATAGCACCCCTAATTTCAGATTAGGTAATGGGCCCCCCAGAATCTCCCTATCCTAAGCTGTTACTTGTGAGAGCACCACACTAGAAAGGAAAACTCCCAATATCGCACTCCGACATTGGTTCGTGCTCTCTATGCAACTTTCTGTAATGTTGGAGGAATACCTTATGTAAGTCTTGGTGGGTATAGACGTCTCCTTCTATGGGTCAGATATTTGGGCAATGGGGTGCTTCCTGTCCTCCGAACGTGTCCACCAAGAGAGGAGTTTCCCTGCCTGTCCTATGGGCTGTAGATAAATACTTGTGCCTGCTGAGAAGACGTAGCTGTTTCAATGTGCTTGAATGGTTTTCCGGCATCTCTCTGAGCCTGGGTTGAACCTGTGTGTTCCCTTGGGCCTCCAACTCAAGCTGTCAAACTTTATCTTTGAGTTTAGATAGGCCCCAGTTGAGAGATTTTCAAACTCCGACAGATTGGCCAAGGCAGTAGCCCCATACCACTACCTTAAAGGCATCCCACTCACTATCACCATGTGGCGATTAGTCTGGAAGTATTCCTCAATCCAATCCCTAAAAGTGTATTCATAATGGTAGGCGATGCATGCTTACCCCATCATATGCTCATAAGCAACGGATTGTGATCTGAAAGTGTTCGTCACAGGTATTCCATGTATGTGATTTCTACATTGGCCTTGTGAGTAGCACACCATTTTGTCTAGACGAATGTGAACATCATAAACTGATGATTAAAACGAGTATTCCCTCTGCCCCTTATTTCTCTGTTGCCAGGGATCGCACAGGCCCCAATTACTCAACCATTCCCAAGAGTCTTGTGCCAGCCTGACAGTAAGGGGGTTGGCAAGAGGAGGAACTGATCTGTCCAGGTGAATATCTGCTATGCAGTTGCATTTGCCCTTAATACCAGCAGAGCATGGGAATGTAGGGGAAGAATGGGTGCCAATGTTGCAAGGAAATATGACTGTCCCACATTTGGTGCATAAATACTACCCAGTAAAATTTGCAGGCTATCCAACCTCACCAACAGGAAAACTTAACTGCTCTCCTTGTCTGCACAAGTTCTCATGACTGCTAAAGTTGTCTCAGGCTTCAACCAAATCAAGATCCTCTGGAGAACGCTGAATATTCTGTGGCATAGATTTGGCCCCTCCATTTCAGTTTGGCAACCTGTTCACCCACCAGATGAGTCTCCCGGAGGAAAGCCATGTCCACAATCCTATGCTTCAGGAACACAAGAATTTTGTAACGTTTACTAACCGAGCCCTGCCAGTGATCCTGCAGTTCAGCAGATTCACTGGTAAAACCTACAACAGTCCGGTATTATACTGCATCTGTCCCGGGCTGTGAGCCTTAGGTACATATGCCAGTCCAACCGCTCAACTCGAGTGTGGAGTGATGTACGTATGTCCTTCTGACAGGACATACGTACATCACTCCCACGCTCGAGGGGATGCGGTATGATACCTGACTGTTGTAGGTTATACCGCTGAATCTGCTGAACTTGCCGGATCACTGGCTCAGTATTACACACCGATGTTTCCTTTTTCTACTTTTAAAATTTTTTCACTCACTTTTGTGTTCACTCACGTATAGCAGTAGCTAGTAAGAGATCCTGATGAAGGCCGCGACACTTGTATAGGTCTAGAGGCCGAAACATGTTGATCACTTTCTAGTGCAACTGCCTCTAATGTTGGCAGTTACACTACTCATTATCTGTTTTTAATCCTGGCACCAGGTAGCAATAATAAACCTTGTCTAGCTAACCTCGTAGCTACTTTTAACCACTATTTCTTAAGCACTGCACTCCCTACACCACACATCATGCTCACTTTGGGTTTTATGAATACCCCCTTCTTGAAAACATCCCTGAGCTCCTCCCTCGCAGCGAGGGGGTTGTAGCCCGCGTCACGACTAGGCTCGTGACGCGAGGAGGTATCCTTATGATGAAGCATGACAACTCTGGTGTGTGAGGGAAACCGTCCTTAAAAGGGATACCCCCCTCCCTCCAGCATAGTTGTTTCTATCCACACCAGGTAGCAATAATAAACCTTGTCTAGCTAACCTCGTAGCTACTTTTAACCACTATTTCTTAAGCACTGCACTCCCTACACCACACATCATGCTCACTTTGGGTTTTATGAATACCCCCTTCTTGAAAACATCCCTGAGCTCCTCCCTCGCAGCGAGGGGGTTGTAACCTGCGTCACGACTAGGCTCGTGACGCGAGGAGGTATCCTTATGATGAAGCATGACAACTCTGGTGTGTGAGGGAAACCGTCCTTAAAAGAGATCCCCCCCCTCCCTCCAGCATAGTTGTTTCTATCCACACGCTTGCCCAGCTTGACTTTGGACCCAAGGGCTTCTTTTGTGACAGATATTATTAGGATAGGGGAGTTTGCCCTCGCTGGTCCTTAAATCTCCTCAGGCACCCCCTTGTGAGACTTCTTAATCTATTTATTCATCATTACAAAAAGATTTTTATCAAAAACACACACATATCGAAATGTATTTACAATGCATTAGCAGTAGTGCTTGCTACAGGAGCTTAAGTGCCCCATGTCCCCAGGAATTCCCAGTCCTGAAGAGACCCCCGTATCCTTAGTTGGGTCGAAACGTCATCGGCAACCATTAAGGATAGTCTTAAAAGGACTAGAAAAGAATCTGGTCCTTGATCTGGAATATTCAATCAGAATTGTCAAGACATCCTTTCTTTCCAATAACCTGTCAGTTTTTATTTTTAAATAAAAACAGTCACTTTGTTTTAATACAAGTTGGTTATGGTCACTTCACTGGGGTCACAATTGTCACTGATTTTCAACTACTGCTAATGCATTGTAAATACATTTCGATATGTGTGTGTTGTTGATAAAAATCTTTTTGTAATGATGATAAATAGATTACTCATTTTGGCTGAAGTGAGTAGAAATCAATACACTCTTCGGGCTACCTCTTTCATAATATCAAGTTTTATTGCAATTAATTAACTAATTTAGGTGTATGGATTGTATCATATTTTAGATGCATTCTAAAGTTCTGGTTTATGATTAGATCTTTGCAAAGGATCAAAACTTGCAGAAATGAAAAAACATTGTTTCTCAAAATGAGTGCCTTGTGAACAATTGTTGTTAGCTACACCACTCAGGCTCTAGCAGGATCCATCCTTGGGCCACTCTACTCACCGTATACAGCCGATAGTGCCCCTCTGCACGTGGACCAGTCCTCCAGCATGCCACCCACCAGGTGCTCGGTTTCTGGGTGTAGGAAGCCTGTCATCCATTCTCGCTGCCAGGCCCAGTTAGTTCAGTTCTCATGGACCACCTGGTCAGGGCCTGCACACCTTCTTGCCACCCTCAGCGGCCACCAGTCCGAAAACAGGGCCATCTCTCCCAAGCAGGGGCAGCCTCCCAAGCTTCAACTAGCGGGTCTCACCTGTGCTGGGGCCTGCGTTGCTGTGTCAGCTCCCTTTTGGCTGTGTTCCAGAGTCCCCACCCTCAGACATACATAGTGTCTGCTGCTGTGCCACTCCTCTGTGGGCTGGGCCACTGTTGTTGCCTTCAGAATTCGCCATCTTGAGTGCTTGCGGTCTGCAGCAAACATGCCACTTCTCTGCTGGTGGTGCAGTTGCTGCCAGGGTTGTCACAGTTCTTGCAGCGACCACCAGCTCATGCAGGTAATAAGGGTCCGCAAGTTGGATGGGGATTAGAGGTGGAGCCAAGGAGCTCAGGCAAGTGTGGTAACCTTGGTCCACTGCTAGCCACACCCCTCGCAGTTTACCCATCCATTTAATGAATGCCACGTGCCAGCAATGTATGGGTAGCCTAGTGACCTGAGAAAGTGAATGTGGGGGCGGGACCTACTATAAAGGGCATTTAGAATCCCTGGACCCTCCAGAATTGAAACACAAAGCACCATGAAGAATCCTGTCTTTCCAAAGATCCAATCTCATAGCGGCACCATCTGTGAAGCCCAGTAATATAATTTGATATCAGTGAGGCAGAAGTCACCTAGGTGGGTGGCAGTGTGCATTTGGTGAGAGAGACCCTTGGCACTTAATCTGCCCAGAGGAATCTGGAAACCAGTATCCACAAGTCTGAGAAAAATGACAGAGGTATCAGAAATGGGTAATTTCGGAGGACATAAAGGAAATGGGGGAGTACCATCATTTTATAAAGTGTCACCCTTCCCAACAAGTTTAGGGGCAACTGTGTCCAGGCCTCAAAATCTCCTTGTGTGTGTCTTAAAATAGGGGACATGTTAGTGCTCCATGCTGTGTATGGGTCGCTGCAGATATGAATGCCCAGATTTTGGCATGTTCCCTGTGTCCACTGATGTTGGGCTGCAGGTGGCTGTCTAGGTGCAGTCCTGCACATACGTGGACTTTCCCCAATTGACCTACAATCCCAATGCATCCCCATATATCTGTAACATCTGTGTCAGAGAGCTCCCCAGGTGTTGCAAGTAAAGAAGCATATCATCTGCATACAGTGACATCCTTTCTTCTAATCCATCCGGGCAAAGAAACCCACTCAGCTGAGCGTCCCTCCTGATCCACTCCACCAAGGGTTCTATTGCAAGGGCAAAAAGGAGGGAAGAAAGGGATATCACTGCCTCGTTGGATAACAAAGGAGGAGGAAGGTATTCCATTGACTTTTATGCAAGCTTGTGGGGCGTCGTGTAGGGCTGTCACAAGTGCCCCTTATTTCGGTCCTATGTTCATCCATTGTAGGACCTGCAACAGGAAAGGCCAGCGGATAGTATCAATAGCTTTCTTATAATCTAACAGTAGTAAGGCTAAGGGGCCCTGCAAGCTATCTATGTGTGCCAGTGCCACCTGAAGCCTACAGATGCAGTGCCTTGTGCACCTGTATGGTGTAAAACCATTTTGGTCTTCATGGACCAAATACCCCACCACTGCTGCCAGCCTTCTTGACAACAGCTTGGTGAGTATCTTGACCTCCACATTAAGAAGTGATATGGGGTGATAGGAGGCACAGTCTTCTAGGGGCTTTTTCAGTTTTGTTATGATAGAACTCAAAGCCCAGTGGCGGTCGTCTGGTAAGGAGCCGCCTATGGTGTTAAAAAGGTCAAGAACGTGCGGTGTCACCCGTGCCGAGACCACTTAAAGAACTCTGGGGGAAATCTGTGTGGGCTTGGGGGCTTTCTCGGCAGCAGAGCTGCCACTGCCTTCTGGACCTTCTCCAATGCCAGGGATGCCGTTAGACTGTCATGCTCCGCTGTTGAAAGGGTTTGGATTGGGAGACCTTCACAATGGGGTGAATTCTTTCCAGGGTTGGAAATGAGGTGTTCCAAATAGAGGTCTACATAGTATTCCGCAAAGACCCCCATTATTTCCTGTGAATGGGAGACCAACTGATCGTTGTCCCGCAAACTGCTGGGACAATTCCGACCCCCTCCTCCCTCTGCTTAGGCAGTGCAATTTCCTGCATTGTTGCCATGTTTATTGATCCTGTATCTGTACACAGTCCAAGCAAGTTTGGCTGAGTCTAGTAGCTTGTGTAGGATGTTCTCACGTAGGCTCTTGACCTACTTGCAGTTCTCTTCTCTTTGTCCTGAAAGAGAGAAGAGGACTCAAGGTAAAGTATTCTAGGTCTGCAGTCTGTCTTGCATAATCTATCTTGTTTCCTGCCATGTACTAAGGAGAGGACGTTACTTCTTATTACTGCCTTAAAGGCTATCCATAGACTGATCGGGGATGTCACTTACTGGGTATTGATCTAGAAGTACTCCTCAATGGCTTCTTGAAGGCGGTCTATGAAATTCAAGTCTTTCAGCCACCAAGCGTTCAGATGTCACTTGCTCCGGGGGCCTCTGTTAAGGATATTAATGGACATTTTGACTGGATTATGATCAGAGAGGCCTCTAGGGAGAATATGTGATCTGGCTGAGGCCACCTATAGATGCAAACATGTAGTCTATACTAGAGTAGCATTGGTGGGATGCCGTGTAGTGTGTGTAAGCCCTCTCCACCTAATGCTAGGCAGGTCACACAAGGCCAAGCCCATGGATGTCGCCCACTTATGTAAGACCAGTGGGCATCTAGTGGCTGTGTGGATGTCGACATCTAAAGCATTGTCTATTATTCAATCGAAGTTTCTCCCACCCCCCAAATTATCAGGTCCCCTGCCTGAGTCTGAAGCGATTCAGCTGATAATCCCTGCAATGTATTAGTGACTAGTGTGGGGGGAGGGGGGGCATAGGTACTACAGAACGTCCATGGGTGTCCCTATAGGGTCCCCTCCAAAATGATGAACTGGCCCATGCTGGTATGTGGACCCTAGTGGTTGTGAAGAGGAATGACCTATGTAATTGCACTACCACCACCTCATGAGCTTCTGGTAAAGCCTAAATGATATACCCTGGAGTAGCCATATCTCCCCAGGAAAAGGACAATTGTTCCTCAAGAGATGTGTTTCTTGTAGAAGGGGAATTCTGGGGGAGTGCCTCTTACAGTAAGTCGGCAGCACCCCTCTTTTAATTAAGAGACAGTTTATGTTGCAGAACATTATTTTGAGCTGGTCAAAGCCACCTAATATGGGTCTGTGATTAGTGCATCTGTGTGCCGTTCCAGAAGTATGTGACTGCTTAGTGCTGTAGCAATTCTAACTAATAAAACAAATTACCCTACACCCCCAAGAAAGAGAAAAGATTAACATGCTATAACATGGGGGATGTCATTAGTGCAACTATATATTGCTATGAAGGTTGTCTTTAGTGTTCCCACAGGCATTCATCTTTTTGTCCCGTCGACTGGGGATGCTGCATGGCTGCTATCATCTGTGTCTGAGTGGTCTGCCCCTCGACTTGTACCTTACTTTGTCGGACCCGATGCCTGCTCCACACCTCTCTGCCCTTGCCAAAACATGCGTCGCTGATGCCTGGCAGGCCCTGCGATGGACCACTCATCCCTTCATTGTGTCTTGGCCCTGTCACGCTGGTGCTTTTTGGGTGTTCGAGTGAACAAACGTCATTCTTCCGCCCAGTCCTAAACTTGATCCAGTTGATCAAAAATAAGTAGCTTCCCGTTAGAAAGTACTTTGAGCTTGGCAGAGTACAGAAGCATGTCCTTGAGCTCCATATTGCATGACATGTTTTGTTTTACCTGCTCAAGTGCCAGCCTAGTGTAATCAAGGAAGATCAGGATCTTGGATGAGTCGTACTTAATCGCTCCAAGCTGTCGTGCCGTTTGGAGGCTGAGGTCACTGTTGCTGTAGTTTAGCAGTCCGAGTCTGTGCTTGAGCCAGAACCGCCACTACGCGCCTCCCTAACATTCGACAATAGGTTTGGGTTGTGATGAGGGCCCCTCCCCCCCACTGTAATCACTTCGGCATATTTATCTAGTTTCCCTTGTTTAGGAGGTCTTTGACTTTCGCCATGGTGAGGGCTATACTGTGTTGTTGAATAGACCTGGGTGATGGCGGATGAGGGTCCCAGATAGCCACAGGCCAGACTTGCCGGTCCCTCCAGTGGGAGCTGTAAGATCAGTCTGTTGGAAAGGGTGGTCTGGGAGTGGGCGGAGGCTGACTCCCCAAACCTGGCTGAGCCACCTACATGTTGCTTCTCCTGCTCCACATGGGTGGGGGGGGGGGGGTCTACTCTCAGTGAATGTGACCTGGATGCACTCTCCTCGTTCCCGGTGTCTTGTGCAGCCTCTAAGGTTGTTGAGTGAAGTGAGGCATCTGCCTAGGTCCCCCTCCCTAAAATCGTAGGTGTCTGTCCAACACTGGAGAGGGCTGGTACTCCATCTCACGGGGAGAGGGGTTCAATGGGGGGGTTCGCCGCCACAGCAGCTGCTGGGTGCCGGTAAGTCTCATCCATCAATATCTTCCATCTCTGCCTCCCCTGCCCAACCAGCATGCAAACTTTGGCCAGACGTTCAGTCTGCATGGCCCAATTTTACAGTAACTGTTATGGAAGCCTGACCTCCTTCGTGCACCATGCAGTCCAGGCCACTAACCTCCAAGCCGTAGGACCTCAGCTGTTTTTTGTTTTCGTTCTTCTTCGACCCACTGCTGGGCCATATTCTATCAGCTGCTGATATGCCCCCAAAGGCTGAGTGGGCTGCAGTGACAGCTCAGTGGTTCTCCCTGAGTGGGTGATCGACACCAAAGGCCTGGGAGGAGCTGTATCACTCTGTCAGCTCCAGCGGTGTTCTTAGATGGTGGGTCTGTCTGGCCTCTGCACTCGCACCATTGTGCGTGTTGGGGGAGGGGGGGTGTTCCTGCCCAGTGGGACACTCACCGTCCTCGCCTCTTGTCTGGCCCAGGCGATTCCCCCCTGCCGGCCCCGCCACTTCAGGCCCAGTGCTGGTCATAGGGGCTTGCCCCTGTTGATTGCTCTATTAGGCTTTCGGCGATCCCTGCTGTTTTAGTGCATTAAGTCTGTGCCAGGGGTGGGTTTTGTTATATTGGATGGCAAGATAGGTAAAGGATATAAGGCGTCGGCCAGGAGTTGTTATGCGGTGCTTGCCACGCTCCCCACTCCCACCCACCAACTGAGTTTTTTCATGTGGGAGTTCTTCACACCTGGCATACAGTAGAACATGCCTGAGCTAAGATAAATGATGTGATGAGTGTAGCAAGAGAGGTAATTTCTCAAAAATGTCAAGAGCAAGATATAAAATGAACAGTGCAGTGGCATATGTGGAAGAAGAGGCGTGAGAAAATGTGACAAAATTACAAAACATTAGGGGAGAACAAGATCAGACAGAAGCTAAAGAAACCGAGTTGTTTGGTAACAGCTGATGGCAGAAGTGTCAAGTTGGAGGTTGATTCAGGGTCATTGTACACAATGATACCACAAAGGAATAAGCCTGGCTCAGTAAAACGTACTCGGATACTTCATTACAGAATGGTGAGATGATTGAGCAATAGGTCACTTGGATACCAAATTATCATTCATGGAGATAAAGTGTATGGGCAGGGTAGGTTGTGGACAGCAGGTTACCTTAACCATGAGATCTAAGCTGACATTTGGGAAACAGGTCCTGGTTATATATTGGAGTCTAGACAACATCCTAATCAAATGCACATCAGTGTTTGACAACAGAATAGGTGAATTAAAGAGATATAAGCACAGAATTGAAATCAGAGAGGGGGCACGCCCAGTTTGGCTTCACCTGACAACAATTCCTTTTGCTCTTAGAGAAAGAGTTAGAGACATGCTAAAACATGGAGAAACACATAATTGAACAGGGAGAAGCAACAAAGCGGCTTTCCCTGGTGGTGATAACAAAACGTACCAATGGAAAACTCTACTTTTGTGAAGATTTTAGAAGTGTAAATAAAAACGTATAGCTGGATAGCTACCCATTGCAAATTGAATGTTAATAACTGTAAAAGTAGAAAGAGTATTCAGCAAGTTATATTTACAATCAGCTTACCACCAAATTAAGCTCTACACAGAATCAAAGCGTTTAACAGTATTCATTATGATTAAAGCAGTATTCCAATTTAAAAGGATAACATTTGGCCTAGTGACAGCAGCTCCTGTGTTCCAAGCTTTAGTGCTCCTGCTTTCACTACAGGCGTCAGCTGCTGCTGTGCACAAATGGGAGGAGCTCAGCATGCTGGTCTCTCCCAAGCAGCAACAGAAAGGGGTATTTTCTGGGGGAGGGGTGGGTTTCATTAGTGATGAAAGGGACGACCAACAAGAAGGAGTGGGTTCAAGATCTATCACACTTGCCAACAGATAAAGTCATGCAAGAGGTTAATGTGAATATCACTCAGATCACTGCAATATCCCTGGCGTCTTGCCCAGAATTTAATGGTGGTAAAGAATCAGAAAATCAGAATGGGTAGGATGCTCCGCTTCCGTCATGTGTGTATCCCTCATCCCAAGAGACCACACACAAAGACTTTGCTGAGCTCTTGGTGTGCTGTGGAAGAAAGGACCGAGAGACCCCTCAGCACATGTCCTATCAGACACCTCTTTTGAATACAGTTCTGTGCAGATATTATCGGAGGAAAGCAAAGGACTACAAACTGAGTCTACCTATGAAGAGAACATGTCGAAGGATAACAAAAAGACCTTGTCCCGGCCAGGCAATGACAAGGAGCACCCAGGGAATTTCCACAAAACCATTCATGATTCACCTACGAGCTACCCCTACAACAAAATAAATCAGGAAGAAGATGGCATGTTTGAGGGCTATACGACATACTCAAACTTCAGGCCAGGGGAGAAAATCGGTAGCCCAGCTAGAATGAAAAGTGCAAGATCTGATCAAGATTCATTAACCAATATATGGTGCTGTTAGATTAAAGAGCCGTCTAACACGGAGAAAAAATGTCTGTCAGAAATTGTGGTTTCTGCTCATCTGCTGCAGGCCTGTTCGAGGCATGCAGATAAGACAAGCACTGTTGTTGTCATGGTCTTTCTCATGCGCTGCTGCGCGCGACTCACTTTCCATCAGATGTTTGACTAGCCGTGGACTTCTGGGGCCTGTTTTACTCCACTTTAAAAAGCACACACTTCACAGCTCAGCTGGTGACTCCTTATCAAAACCACTCAAAAATAATAAATCTGTGTCATCAGGAAGTGTCCAGTGATTCCATTAATTAAAGCCAATTCTGGCATCCGAGCTCCCTTTACATTTGCAGACCGAACCGTTGTGCAAATTTACATTTGTTTGAGGGAAGCAGGCACCCTGGCAAGAATGCGTGTGTAGCTGTCTGCCCCTCCATCGGTTCCACAGTGCAGTAGACTACTTGCCTTACACTGAAGCATTTCAGCTCTCTGAATTAACTGTCTTTTTACAGAAAGTAGGGAAACTGTTTTCCTTAAATTAAAAAAGTATGGGCACGTCGTGCCTCTCCGATCCCGCTTACTTCGACCACTGATCGAAATGCACCAAAGGAGTGAAACTGAAATGTATTGTTCACGAAGCAGGGATGCGGAAAGGCTAGACGTGTGTGCTCGTACAAGGGGGAATCCACTGACGAAGATCCCCTTTACAATAAGAGAACAAGCACTCTGTTTAAAGTGGCAGCTTGGTTGTTTGGTGAAAACTACTGACATTGTCAGTGAGCACTTCAAATAAATTACAGATTGTGTGCTTTTCAGAGAAAGAAAGGTCATAGGCTGAACTTTATTTCAACCATACTGTGGCATTCTCAATTCAAATGCTTGCTGTAACAAATAAGGAATGTTCAAGAAGTGCTGGCCAATCCACTTGCTCAGAAAGGGCGTTAATTAACGGGAATGGCCCAAATTAAGGGGCATATTACATCAGAATGGAGAAGCGTGGTATTAAGCAAACATGCTAATGCCACGCTTCTCCATTCTGAAAACGCAGGCATGTGCCGTATTCACAAGAATGCGGTGCACCCCTGCGTTTCGCCTAGCGCTGGCACTGAGTTCAGCGTCTGCGTTGGGGAGAAGATTGTTTATGTGCAGGAAGGTCACCCTTCCTGCACATAAACAATCTCAAAATGCCGTTTTGTAACTTCTATGTGTGCTGCTTAATGCAGCACACATAGAAACTGCAAAGCAGCATTTTTATGTGCAGGAAGGGGGACATTCATGCACATAAACAATCATAGGCAATTTGCTGTTTCTATGTGTGCTGCACAAGGCAGCACATATGGAAACAGCAAAAACAAGGAGAAATAAAGCATTTCTCCTCGTTTCGCCTGTTTAAGACCAGGTTTTTCCTGGTCTTAATTCTGGCGCTGCCTCCTATTTATGCCACCCTTGTAAATAGGGGGCAGCGTCAAAATCAGTCGGTGTTGCGGTGTAACGCCCACCGCAACACCCATTGCCCTCCCCTTTCACGCTAAACACAGCGTGAAAGGGTGCCTTAAGTGGCTTAACGCTGCCTTGTGAATAAGGCGAATCCCCTATCGCCCTCACAACGGCACTAAAAGTGACATTGTGGTAACGATAGGGGCTTGTAAATATGCCCCTAAGTAATGTAAAAATGCTACATCAGAATCTGACTCTCGCAACTGATGCTTACCTAAGCACAATACATCACGCCACAGTGCAAGACACAAACTATTCGCGAAGGGACACTCTGGCAAAAGAGAGCATGCAATCCTTCTGCAACGAGCCGCTTGGAAAATGAGTACAGGTAGTAGACGGTGTCAACGACTTACTTTAATAAAATACAGATGGTCCTTCCCATCACCGGACATGAGAGCGCTCAAGGGCCTTGTCGGAGCTTTACTCCAGCTTCACTGTGACCCACATCAAACTGCACGACACTCATATCCTAGCAAGTGCACCAGGCAAACAGACGTTCTGTATTTTTTAACTGAAGCTTTTGAGAACTTTTTAACCACTGGTACCCCAAGACAGCATGTTATGATGGCATTAATGTAGCTCTATAAAGAATGATGAAGCGATAAATACCATTCAACATAGTTATGCATACTTCCACTTAGCTCGTGTTGCCTTACTCGAGTGATGGGCAAACACCTCATGGTATTGGCTCATAGACCATTCATCAATGCTACATTTTAAATACTTAACAAACTAAACGAGGCCGGAAATTAACAAGCAGGTACATTCAGACTGCCAGCTTCACTTTTCCCAGGGTGACTTGTCTCTGGAGTCTTGCAAGAAAGAGGTTTAAAAAAAAAAAAAAGCTAAATAATTAAAGCTGTGCATCTATGTTCCAATACCAACTCATCTGAACCAAGGATGACCTTGCTTTTTTTGTTAATGCTGTGGTCTCGGAAGTGCACAAATTTAAAGTAGCCCGAAATAGAATAATCTCCACCGCCTCTGCCCCCTGCGAGAGTAAATGGTTTTCCATGTGACATGGAAACATGGGGGCATATTCTCAAGGAATTATCACCGATTTAGCGGCACTTTATCGCAGCCAAAGTGGTGATAAATTCATCGCACCATTCACAAGCTGGTGCTAACAGCCGATATCACCAGTTTACCTGCGATAGCAGCCGCAAAAAACATCGCCACGGATGACACCGGCAACTAACGCTAATGATATGCAGAGTAGGCGTTCCCGTGCAAAAAGCAGCGGAAACACCACTTTGCAACATTCTCAACGACCAGCCAGATCGGCGATAAGAATCAAAAACATGCGATAAGGCGCGTTAGCAGCATGGATTTAACACCTGCTCCTACCTGGTGTTAAGTCGGACGACAACCTACACCATAAAAGGGAGCCCAGCCCACAGCCACACCAGAAGAACAACAGATGCCATGGAGCTACTGATCATGCAGCTCGGAGCCCCAAGAGGGCCACAACACCCACCGCCACCACCGCCAGGACCCCCACCCCCCTAGGACTCCCCCCCGGACTACCACAGAGGCAGCGCAGACAAAGACACCGGACCTTCCGAAAACGCACCAGCCTCGGAGCCTTAACGCCAGAGGAAGTCATTGCCCACTACAGGCTCAAAAGGACAACCATCCTCCGCATCCTGACCCTCATTGCCCACAGGCTGATGGTACCAACACAGCGGAGAACCAACATCCCTCCGCAGACAAAGCTGCTGGCCGTGCTGCACCTGTTGGCCTCTGGGACCTTCCAACCAACAACTGCCAGAGTCGGAGGAGTCTCACAGCCAGCCCTGTCAAAGTTCCTCACACCTGTCTTGGATGCCATCATCAGCTTGGTACCCCAGCAACTTTACTTCCCACACACTGCGCAGGAACAGCTGGAGATCAAGCAAGGCTTCTACGCCATAGCTGGCTTCCCGCACGTGTTGGGGGCAATTGACTGCACACATGTACTCCTCGTGCCCCCTGCCGCCACTGCACACAATTACCGCAACAGGAAACACACGCATTCCATCAATGTGCAGGCAATAGTGGACCACCGGGGACTCTTCACCAATGTCGTCGCCAACTACGCAGGCAGTGTGCATGATTCCCTCATCTTCCGACAGTCCATCATCAACCAGCGCTTTCAGGATGGCACCTATGGAAATGCACTGCTCGTCAGTAAGTAGCAACTGAACACACCACACACCTCAACTCCACCAACATACAACTCACAACTTTGGGAATGCACACGTCACAAAATCACATACAACATGACAACTAACATTCCCACATTCCAGACACACCAACACAACTTACTGTGGCAACCTGGGCTAGCCATGTACACAAGCCATCAACGGCATGGCACCTCAGCCACACAATAGCAGAATGTGGGGAGAGGTGGGAACCAGGCATGTGCGAAGGAGGCAAGTGACCCATGAATGTGAATGTACACAATGCCAAGTGTGGCGTGGATGTGCTGGACAGACTTGAGTATGCAGACCACAGACATTTCCATGTCGACATACACTGCTGGTGTCTGAAGTGTACTGGACAGTGGACGCAACCATGTTACCGCAGCCAGTGGGGAAGATCGCCGAAATGTAGCTTGATACATCCCCCCCTGTAAGCGTGAGCGGAGTGGGCTGGCCCAGCGAACGCCAGGCCAGTGTAGGGGTGTGAATAAAAAGCCCGTTGCTCTGGGCGTGGTTCTCTTCCGGAATGGCCAACGTGTCTGCCAGGGCAGCGCCTCTCACCCCGCCACGAGGCCGACGCCGTGAGTGGCGGTGCCTGCGATCCTGTGCGCCTGCTGCACCCCAGGCCGCTGGTCCCAAGACCCGTCTTGCCCGCCCCAGCGCACCCAGGCCTCACTGCTCACCTGCCGACACCGGCGTGTGTCAAAGAGGGCCCACCACGTGCCGGTGCAAGCTCCAAGCCCGAGGCCCACGACCTTGGCAGCCTCCTCAGACCATCACGGCCTCTGCGATACAGGCCCCCAGCACTCCTTTTTCGTTGACGTATTCCACCGCTGCCTCCGGCATACACTGCGGTCCAGCAGGCCTCACACCAATCCAATCCAGTTCGGACCAGGCAGGACACGGCATCGTCGCAGGCTGCACACACGCTCAGCTCTGGTGCCTCTACCTCCGTCAACCACAAATCATCGCCACATGGCATTCCAACGTCGTGTGTGAGAGTACCAGGAAGAGCTGCCTGAACAGCGGTTGGCCCGCACTGACCGCTGCCTCCGGCCTATGCTGTGGTCAAGTAGGTCACACGTTTGGAACTGAGTCTTGATTTTTCAATGGCAGAGTCCATATCATTGTACGCAAGGAGAGGAGTAAGAGGAAGACGCGGTTCAGTCCGTATGAAAAAAGGATCCTTGTTACGGAGGTGACCGAACACTACCAACAACTGCTCTGGTGCCACTAACTCTGTGCATCGCAAGCCAAGGACACGTGGCTGGGGGCCCCTGATGACCGCTGCCTCCGGCCTACACTACGGTCAAGTAGGTCACACTTTTGGAACTGAGTCTTGATTTATTTATGGCAGAGTTTATACCATTGTACAGGCCTCATCGCAGACTGCTTCCCCTTTCAGCTGTGGTGCCACTGACTCCGTGCCCCGAAATTCATGGACACTCTCTGGTTGAACTTTGGTGGCGTCTGAGTCTATGGCCTGGGGGTTGTCTTCATCATCATGTAGCTGATACTGACTTGGTGTCAAAAATGAGTCTGTAGCATTCATCTCCTCCATATTGCCTGTGTCTGCTTGGTACTGCCCTCTGTATCATGCCCTGGAAGAACACCTTCCACTGTCCCCCAAAACCCTCCGCGACATTCACCTTGGACATCGACGAGGACCAGCTCAGCTCTCGTGGCCCTACCTCAGTGCACCGGTAGTCACCGTCCTGTGGCGGTGTTCCATGTGCCGGCCGCTGTGCATCCGGGGCCACTAACTCTGTGCAGCTCAAGTCATGGACCCTTGCTGTTTGAACTGTGAACTTCTGATTGTCTGATCACTGTTGTAGTTGTTGCCAGCACCAACCACTCCTTGAGGGCTGGCTCACACTCACCCCACACCCATCCAGCACAGGCATCACTGGACATGTGACCCTGGCAATAAAAGGGGCCGGGCGCACGTGCCCGTAGCCAGTTCCACAAACTATCTAAGTGTGTCCGTGTGGTCATTGTGTATGCATGAGGGCCCGAGGCCCTACCACATTGCATTGTGCTGTGTACAGCGGACGCAACCATGTCACCTCAGGCAGTGGGGAAGACCTGGGACATATAGCTGTGTCGTACCCCCCTGTAGGCGTTGCCGGAGTGGGCTGGCGTACGACAGTCCAGCGTAGGGGTGTGGATAATCACCCTGGGGCTCTGGGCGTGGTTAAGTGTTGGGCTTGCCAACGAAGTACCTAATGCGTGTGTCTCTGTTGTAGTGTCGGCGCCACCCGTCCCGCAATGGACAAAGTTGCAATGTAACATGCCCACGGAGTGCGGGCTCGGCCGAAGGGATAAATGAATGAGCGCAAGCCCGCTCGGGGTCCGGGATCATACATGCCAACTGTTGTGTGTGTATCGCTATTACCGCAGCATAAGCCAAAGTTCTTGCCTCGACCGCATCGCGAGTTCAGCCAGCCATGAACTCTACATCTGTGTCCGCCCTATCCTTACCATAGGCCTACACACACGTGGCCGCCCACCTTCAACGCACAACATCACAGTGTCGTTGTCAGGCTTGTGGACATGCGCAGACAGGCATGACAATGGTGTGCCATAGGAGTGCAAGTGATGCAACCGCGCAGCGCACACAAGTAAAGAGGCTCGGGGGGAGGGAGGAGCAGCAGTGAGGCTACGTAATACACATTGATGGCGCTCATTTGCTACAAGCAGTACATGTCAAACAGGAATCACTATGACACACATATCACACGCCAATCAACTAGTGAGCCTGCCAACACATCATGCAGAACCAACTATTGACTCATGTCTCTCTACACTGTCACAGGTGATCAAGGATATGCACTCTGCCCTTGGATGATGACACCCCTCCGAGCCCCGAACACACAGGCCCAGAGACAGTACAATTGGGCCTACAAACGCACCAGGGGCATCGTCTAGCTCACATTTGGCGTGTTGAAGTCACGTTTCAGGTGCCTGGACATCACAGGTGGAAGGCTCCTGTACAGCCCAGACATCGTGTGCACGATGATCGTTGCTTGTTGTGTGTTGCACAACATATGTGTACGCACCAATGCCCCATGGTTACAAGTGCCAGATGCACCGGACGATGATGAGGAATATGAGGCAGGTGAACCACACCCCACTGCAGCTGCAGCAGGAATAGCCCGTAGGAACAACATCATTGACAATTTCTTCACATGAGGACGTCACATTGTGACAGTCCTTAGCAATCATGAGACAGTACAAAATGACCACAGGCACAGCATGTGCAAATAAATTCATTACAACACACATTCCCTGAGTTTCTGTATGTGTGCTGCAGTGTGGCACAGGGATCAGGGACATGATCCAGAGTCATTGTGGGTGTGCAGTGTGCTCTACTTAATTGTGCATGTGTGCCATTGTGCCCATCTCCCCTCGTCCCCGGTCGGTACTCACCCTGTTGATGTTGTGTCTGGTGGTGCACAGTCTAAATATCGAGTTTAGAATATCGACCTACAGTAATATCGAGTTCCAAATATCGTAGGAACAGAATATCGAAATCAAGAATATCGATCGACCAGAATATCGACCTGAAGGTAAGTAATATCGTTTTTGTTAATATCGAAGTTAGTAATATCGATAGCAAAAAATCGATGTTACTAATATCGATATTTATATTAGTGTTATGTATTTTATTATGTATTTTATATGTATGTGTTGTATATTTTTTGTGAAGTATTGTACTTGTTTTTAAATATATGTATAACATTTTTATAAGTTAGTTATATTTTTTTAAGTAAATTATGCGTTTTAGTACTGTAGCGGGTTGTGGATTTATAGGGGAATAGGGTGGGAAGTCATTTAATTATAGTAAATTCATTAATAATTTTTAGGACTTATTAATTAATTTTAATTAAATTTTGCGTTTTAGTTCTGTAGCGGGTTGTGGGTTTATAGGGGAATAGGGTGGGAAGTATTTTAATTGTAATTAAGTAATTATTTCTTTTTATTTATTGGTATTGTAAATTAATTTATTGTTAATTAATTATGAATTGGTAACTAATTTTTATTAATTGGTAATTAATTTTTATTAATTGGTAATTAATTTTTATTAATTGATAATTATATTAAGTGTATTAATTTATTATTGGAGCGGGTTGTGAGTTTATAGGGAAATAGGGTGGGAAGTAATTTCATTCTAATTAAGTAATTATTAATTTTATTTTTGGGTATTGATAATTAAATTATTGTTAATTAATTATTATTTGGTAATTAATTTTAAATAAATATTATTTTTTGGTATTGTAAATTAATTTATTGTTTAATAATTATGAATTGGTCATTAATTTTTATTAATTATTATTTATTGGTACTTATAATTAATTTGTTGTTAATTAATTATTAATTGGTAATTATTTTTTATTAATTATTTATTGGTATTGGTAATTAATTTATTGTTATTTAATAATTAAATCATTATTTATTTATAAAAATTAATTTAATTATAAGTATGTTAATTTTAACCCCTACGCTATCCAACACTTTCCCTACTGTTGCACTCACTGGAGTGGGAATAGTAATTTTTACCCCTGCGCTATCCCACACTTTCCCTACTGTTGCACTCTTTGGAGTGGGAATAGTAATTGTTACCCCTACGCTATCCCACACTTTCCCTACTGTTGCACTCACTGGAGTGGGAATAGTTAATTTTACCCCTGCGCTATCCCACACTTTCCCTACTGTTGCACTCACTGGAGGGGGAATAGTAATTTTTACCCCTACGCTATCCAACACTTTCCCTACTGTTGCACTCACTGGAGTGGGAATAGTAATTTTTACCCCTCCGCTATCCAATACTTTCCCTACTGTTGCACTCACTGGAGTGGGAATAGTAATTTTTAGCCCTACGCTATCCAACACTTTCCCTACTGTTGCACTCTCTGTAGTGGGAATAGTAAATTTTACCCCTACGCTATCCAACACTTTCCCTACTGTTGCACTCTTTGGAGTGGGAATAGTAATTTTTACCCCTATGCTATCCAACACTTTCCCTACTGTTGCACTCTTTGGAGTGGGAATAGTAATTTTTACCCCTACGCTATCCCACACTTTCCCTACTGTTGCACTCACTGGAGTGGGAATAGTAAATTTTACCCCTACGCTATCCAATACTTTCCCTACTGTTGCACTCACTGGAGTGGGAATAGTAATTTTTACCCCTCCGCTATCCAATACTTTCCCTACTGTTGCACTCTTTGGAGTGGGAATAGTAATTTTTACCCCTACGCTATCCAACACTTTCCCTACTGTTGCACTCTTTGGAGTGGGAATAGTAATTTTTACCCCTACGCTATCCCACACTTTTCCTACTGTTGCACTCACTGGAGTGGGAATAGTAAATTTTACCCCTGCGCTATCCCACACTTTCCCTACTGTTGCACTCACTGGATTGGGAATAGTAATTTTTACACCTACGCTATCCAACATTTACCCTACTGTTGCACTGTTTGGAGTTGGAATAGTAATTTTATTTCCTCCACTATTTAATATTTTTTGTATTATTTTAGCTAATGTAGTATATAATTAATTTTAAAAATAATTTTAATTTTTTAAATTGTTACATATATTTATTTAATTTATATTTATGTTATTGTTTTATGTGTATAGATGTATTTATAATTTATAAGATTTTCTTAATTTATAAGTTATTAAAATAATTATTAAAATATATTAATAAGTGTATATATTATATATTATATGTATATATTAAATGTATTTATAAATCATATATATTTAATTTATAATTTTTAAACATTTTAAAATATTTTAACTATGTTTATTTTAATTATATGTATTATTTACTTTATTTTACATTACTTTTTTTAACAAAAAAACCCGATATTTTTAACAACTATATTTTTGCCGATATTTTTTACTCGATATTTTTGTACATACCATAATGTAGATAGGATGTCGATATTCTTGACTTCGATATTCTTGCTGCGATATTTTTGTAGGTCGATATTCTGACCTTCGATATTCTGTCAGTGATTCGTGTCTGGTCATGTTGAGCAGTGTCCCGATCCCCAACTCCTGGCACCGTATCTCGACTGATGGCTGTGGCCACCATTTTCTCCATGTCATCCAGCTCCTGGTGTGCCGCTGGTCCCCCACCTCCAATCTGCGTTGCTGCTTTCATGTTGGCATCGAGTTTCTTCTTGGTTTTGCTCTTCACATCATTCCAGCGCCTCTTGACTTCTTCCATTGTCCTCCTCGACACTCCGACTGCATTCACGTTGTTCACGATGTACTGCCATATTTCCGTTTGTGTTGCCGATGACAGAGTGGAGGTGACGAACAGTTGTTGGTAGTGTTCTGTCACCTCCGTGACGATGATCCGGTTTACCTGCGGACTGAACCCCGTCTTCCTCTTCCTCTTCTTCTTGCCCTTCCCCGGCCCCGGGGTTCCTGGCTGGTCGTCTGTGGGGCTTGTGGTGTTCGCGTTGTCCTCTGCACTCGGTCCGGGTGCGTCCATGGTGCTACGCAGTTACATTTTTTTCTCTTTTTTTTTTCTCTACTTTTATAGTGCATTTTCCCGCATGTCGCGTGGGAATCGCAGGACTGTTGCTGGTTATCGCTGATTTTTGTTTCACGATTTGGGACATCGCAACTTTTTTCGCGTTCATGTTTCGCATTTTTTCGGCATTGCATTAATTTTATCGTGGGCATTTGTCGCGTTATTGTGAGACTATCGCATGGTGCCGCCGAGTTGAGAATGCTGCGTTAACACGGTGTTATTTTCCCGCGGTAGACTGCGATGTGAGAAGTTGCGTTAAGCAAATTTGGCGATAGTTAACACACGTTCTTGAGAATATCCCCCATGGTCTGGCATTGGGCGGGATGACTGCAAACAACTGCATGGTGGTACTTGAAGTGCAATAAGTGTACAACTCCCAGAATGTATGTGAAAACAAATTCCAGGGATGGGAGCACGGTGTCCCAGTGACAAGCAGTGTTAGGGTCACCAGAACTGTGTGTACACCTTGCAGTAAAGTTAATGTATACATAAATGCTGCCTTCTGGAAAAATCCAGAACAGCTGCAGCGTGTTTCATGCATATATGTAACATGAGGAGGGGCGAGCTTGGTAGTGCAAGCATTCTGAAATACTGAAAGCTGTCTAAGAACGCTCTAGAAATCGGAGTAAAAAAATAGGTAATGTTTAGATTTTTAGGTCGAGCCTGGGCAGTGCATGCGCTACTCTGCGAGGCATGCTGTATTGAAGTATGTACTTGAAGCCCCGCCCACTCTCCGCCCATATTTCTCATTGGCTTGTGTCATTGTCTTTCGTAAATGCTGGCTTCTGATTCGTTAATAGGTTTGTTAGTCCCTCCTTAGTACCGCCTTGTCTTCATTTGTAATTTCCCATGAGGCCTGGCCCTTTTACTTTGGTTGTTACACAGTACGTCTGTAGCACTATTTTCTTTAATGAGTTTCTCCTACTGCAGCCACTACATGCTTTCCTGCAACATTCAGTGCATTCAGCGCACCATGCGTGCATTCATGGGGTGGTTTTACAAAAAAAAGCATTTGTCAACTTGACAAACAAATGCTTTTTTTGGGTAAAAGCGCCCCATACCGCACTTTCACTTTAATAGCAGACGCAGACCTTTCTTTAGACATGGCTGGTCTAAAGAAAGGGGCGTGGCCTCTATTAACGTGAAAGCGCAGCATGGGGCGCTTGTAAACGACAAGCATTTGCAATGCAGTAGTTCTCGCATTTTAGAAACTTTGACCTATTGGTATTGTAAATGACAATGCCTTCTATTATTGCAGGTTTTTTAAACACATAAATAAAAGGCATTGTCATTTACAATGCCAATAGCTCAAAATCTCGCAATTGCGAGACCGATTTCATTGCAAATGCTTATTTTTTGCTAGTTGCAAGATTTCTTGGAAAAGATGGCTCGATGAACGAACACAGCTTTCGGTGAAACAGACTGTCGCAGCTGTAAAAAAAACTGATTTAAATATATTTACACAGATGTGTAACCCACCAGGAATAGGCTGACAAACGCTTTCAGAATATTATGCACAAATGTTACCATAAAAGAGGAAATAAAATATGAAGCACAGGTGCACACACTCATAGCGATCTGCAGGTGTGTGTCCTGGTGAAGTTGGGAACAAGATTATACCCAGCGCACACAATATTTCTTCCAGGAATCTTCCGGCTCCACTTCGGCTGGGGCTCATGTGCCAGCCACACAGCGAGCAAGGTAAAGGACGACGAGGTGATAGTCACCAAAATGCCTAATGAACTATCCAACAGGAATGTAGACCTGAAGAGGAAGGGTTGCTGGCTGGACTCCATGGACAAAGGGTGCGAGTGAAGAGACCCGACCGCAGTAAGAACTCTCCAATCCGCCTGTTTTGTGCTTTCAGCAGAAGGGTCGAGCAGCAGCACACCTAGAGAAGGGATGGTTAGTGTGCAGTTCGGCGTTTCCAGTCAGAAACCTCAACACGGCCATGCAGGACGAACGTGAAGCTCACGGTTCATAGATGTACTAATCAGGTTTTCAATCACATCTCCTTGATGAGGGCATTTCTACTTTCTTTTAACCAGCATATATTGACTTTCGTTGCTGTCCCAAGAGACTCTCTATCCATACTTATAACTTTAAGACTCTGAAGCAACATACACCATTCCAAACAATGGAAATTATTTAAGCTGCCGGTCATCTTAGAGAGATTTTAGTCATCATCTACTGGGAAGTATGGTCTTCATTCTCAAGGGGTAGAAAACATGAATTAAAGAAGCTCTTTCAGAAGACATTTGTTACATATTATTTGAGACATATATGGCTACCTGATGAAGGCGTCTCGCCGAAACGCGCGTAGATTGTAACCATGTTAGCCATTATTATATTGTAAAATGATTTTATATTCATTATGCACCGACTTTTTCAATGTATTGGTCTATGTTGAGCCTGTGATATATACCTTGTTTGGTTCAACCTAGATATAACACAAATATCAGTTTTATCAGTTGAAACTTATATTTTGACAGTATTTCAATGCACTAATTTTCATTGATCATTGTATATACAGTGTAAATATTTCTCTTATAAGAAAAATTGTTTCTTTCTATTTTTGAAAATTGATTGATAAAATAAAGGGGCATATTAGCAAGACAGGCGATAAAATTATCGCCGTTTTAGCTGCAGGAAACTGCCGCTAAAACGGCGATAATGGGCTTGCTAATATGCGTTATAGAATTCCAATAGAAGCCCAGGTTAGATGTGCAGGACATCTAACCTGGGCTTCTATTGGAATTCTATAACGCATATTATCAAGCCCATTATCGCCGTTTTAGCGGCAGTTTCCTGCCGCTAAAACTGCGATAATTTTATCGCCTGTCTTGCTAATATGCCCCAAAATTATATATTTTCTAATAATTTCTTGTTTTTGGTCACATATTGCTCTCCAGTTTAGGATAGATCCACTCTGTATTCGTTTCCTACATGTTTATTTGCCAATAGTGTGCAGTTTCAGACAGCAGAAGCCCCAGTCGTACAGTGGCAGCAAAACTCAACTACTGCAATCTAGGAAATCACAACTTGTGAACTGTCCTGTGTTGTGCAAGCCCAGCATAAATGGTATTGCCACATACACAGCAAAAACACACTTCCTGAACAGACCTTGATTTAGAACTACGAGCAGTCTTGCATTACAAACCGAGTTTTCCCTTCTCATCCCCCAGTTTTAAGGGTTTTGACTGGACAAACACCAAGATATTGTGAAATGCTTTTGTGCGATCAGTACACTAGCCGCTTTAAGAAGCAAGGGTTTCAGCTCAGCCAGTGTTCTTCAAAAAATCTCAAAACATAGGGTTCAACAGACGCCTTTTCTGGGTATGATTACTGCACAAGCAACCTATGCGAGCCTGGAGCTTTAAGAGTCACCGAATGGAAAAACAAGTGGTGTCAAAACTATGCAAAAGTGATGGTATATAGCCATTTTACCTCCCACCCGCAGTGTATATCCGTCTGTAATGCAAAAAAAATGCAGAGTACGGGGTATGTTCAAATAGTCGCCGGTGTTTTGGCAGCTATGGAGATAGAGGTAGGACTATCGTATGGTCCATACCTGAGTTAAAAAGCGGTCACCATTGCAGTCTGGCAGTCCTCTAATGTTGAGTAGTTGCTCGGGTTAGGGCAGATGCCCAAACCCCATTAATTGATTATACGAAGAGTTTTAAAAGAAAATTAGTGATCAATCACCACTCGCTGTGCTCTGGAATTATAGCATAATAATTTTATTCAAATTTAAACAATGGTGTTACGGCAGAAACATGCCGATGCTAAACAAAGCACCAGATGTGGAGACAAAACCAAATAAATGCATGATACCTAAAAACAATGTTCTAGTAAGCATAGCGCATAACAATTGTAAACACATTTAAACAATGCTGAAACAAAATTAAATGGCGATCAAAAACAGGAAAGCAGGAACAGAGCGAGTGAAAGCACATGCGCTGTTGTTACGGCCAGAAACAAATGCAAAACATAGGGCCCGAAAGTAAAGTAAATGGCCAGACGCAAAAGGAGACATGTAAGAGGGCCAGTAGCCATGGGAGGGAACAACTGAGCAAAAGGAGGGACAAATGGCAAGGATTCACCACTGAAAAACAAGGAATTTTGAAAGTCACAGGAAGGAACCAATGGTGTCATAAGGTTTCTGCACATACAGAGCTATGCACAGGATAATAGGGCCTTGGAATATGGTGGTGAGCCAACCATAGACCTTAGCACCCAAAACCCCAACCCAACTAGCCTTAGCGTCCCATTGGCAGCAATGTACCAATGCTTAGACAACCCAGAACACGGTATCTCTCTCTCAGGACTCGCAGAGGCAAGAACACTCTTTCGTCACATTCGTACCTGTCCACAACATGCGTATGAAGAGACACTGTATAGGTTAAAATGTTTATTTCAACTTACGTGCTCTAAGATACAGTACACGTGTCAGTACTAGTAGCATAATACATAAGAACAATATAATCAGCATAGTTACTACTCCATAGAATACAAACGGGGAAAGCATCTCATAAAGCAGTGGAGATATGTCTAACTAACATTACCACCCTCCCCGTGCTGGAAGCCAGTTTATTATGATAATAGAAGACCATTGGGCTTTGACTAGCGAACCCCCATACCTCAGTCTCTTGATGCAAAACTACATCAGCAAACAATCACAGCTCTTCTCTCTGGAAAGGTCGTCTCCAAGTGCTATCTTAGAGCAAGCGATCGCATTATTAAAAGCACACTAATTTCTCAATGGCAGCTGTACATGGTGTTATGTCTAGGTGCGAGGGACGGGCCAAATCAGTAGGAACCAGGGAGTTGTTATTCGACCTTGTAACTGTTGTTCAGACTGAGCCCAAAAGGGAACAGGAGAAAAGGTGAGAAACAGAATATGCAGACTGTTGTAGAATAACTTGGCAATAACAGAGGGCGACAGAACAACATCCAATAATAACGTGCGCAAGAGTCATCATGGCAGCCAGGCCTGCGGTAACGTAGCCAGACCGGCCAGGAGGCCATGAGCCACAAGACACCCTCCCCTGGACAGTCCATCGGCCGAAACGGAAATGAAGACAGAGTTCCAAACACCTGAGCAGAAATGAGGCAGTCCACCGACAGTGACCGGCAAGTTAATCAATCCAAAAACGTGGAAGAGCAGAAAAAAGCTATACCGTCCAAGAGAACATCATTGGAATCGTCAAAAAACGTAGACGCCATCCAGTCCAACAGGTCAAAACTGCAGGAATGTTCCTCAGAGGATGGAGCATCCAAAAGCAATGCGGGACAGCTTGCGTGATATTCAATATAACTTCGTTGTAGGAGATTCTGAGCAGCCGCCCAGATATCCCATTGTGCCAAAATCCCCAGTGCAGCTGCACGCATCATAAAGCCAGCAGCGGAACAGTCCCGTTCATGGGCCTCTAAGGGACCCACCAACTGAACAAAATCCGGAACAGACAATGATGAATTGGAGAGGCAATAATCCATGGTCCATGTGAACGGACAGCGGATGCATGACATCACAGGTTGCACGCAAGTGAAATACGCAAAGCGAAAGGAAAGGGTGTAGGACACACTGATAGTTGCCAAGGGCAGAACATCGAAGCCAACCAGAAGTCGCTCACGGAGCAGCTGGAGGCGTTCGGGATCGAGAAGGACCCAGTGGTGTGCAGCCATTGCGCAGAAAACAGACCAACAGCAAGACACCAGCCGCCAAAGCGAGGATTAATGGGAAACCACCAAAGACGCTAGAAAAAATAGAATGTATGAACGCCGGTATCACACCGAAAATAGTTTGAAAGGTGGACACCAGGCCAGACCCCACAATTTTAAAAAAGTGCACCAGACCCTCAGTGTTTGATGCGTTAAAAATACGATGAATCAACTCCCCAAAATGTTGGGGGAGGTCAGTGTTCAAAAGGGCCTGTATTTCACTATGGGTCCTCGCCACCTGGAGAATGAATGTCTCCCGGGCGGATGTGAGCATAACCTCCTTATTCAATAAAAGGGCCTTTATTCTGCTCAACTTATTGAAATCTGCCTCCATGGTAGGAATGGAAGGCCAAAGAGAGTTATCAACGATGTCGTGAGGGGGAGGAAAAAGCACATTCTTGCAGCAGACAACTCTGTGTGAGACCGTAACAATATACGGAATGCCAGCCTGTAGGCCACAACAGTCTTCGTTATTTAAAAGCAAATAGCTACCGTTAGTAAGCAAAGTAAAAGTAGGAGAAATAGCAGGAGCAGGAATACCCTTTAGCACACATGCCAGATTCGGAACTGAAACGCTACAAGCCCCGTGCAATTTAATATGTTTACAAATAAGCGAATGACCCACAGTTGAATCACAAGACTCCCCGTGAGAAACACTTCCTTGCCTTCTCTAAGGCATTTATACATGAAAGGCAAGGACCAGAGTTCATGCAGGAAAGCACTACCCAAAGGCTGAAAACGGCCCACAGGATAATGTTTCATGCACGAGCTAAATTCAAACAGGGAAAAAGGTAAAGCGATAACCCCATGAACTAGCCACACCGCAGAATCTAGTTCCGCTACAGAGAATGGTAAAGGATCCACTTTTTCAATATGTAACAAAGTGTAAGATGCATCTTTCATGGACATGAACTGCTGTTTGTCAGTCAAATTAAAAGGCAGAAAGAGGGCAGTAGTGTTTAACAAATTCCAAGGAACTTTACCTAACTTAAGGGTTTGCAAAGTCCATGCAAACTGCATCACTGAACGCAACTGATTCTGACCATGATACAACATAGAGACATCATCTTGTACAATATCAACAACAGAGGATACAATATTGTTTAATGTGTAAATGCGGGAAGACAGGGTATTTATACTATTGTCAACAACAGCAAGCACCTTTTCCAAATTTGCTTGGTCTATTTCCCTAAGACGGGAAGCAGCTTCCATTTGTGACAGCTTCCAGAGTTCATTATACGCTTCATAAATGAATCTCTTCGGTCGGGGACCACGAGGTCCCAAGATAAAGTCAGATAAATCAATAGTGCCTGATAGGAGAGACAAATGTTTCTTAACAGAGTCTAAGGACGAATGTTGTAACCATTGTTTACATAATTTACCAACCGAATACGTGGTGACAGTACGAGTTGCAGTAAATCTTGGATCAGGCTTGTCCTGTATGTAGCCAGGAACCGTGCCATGGAAACGCAGCTGGCATGCATTCGATGATATGGGCCATGCCAACCAGGGTGACTGTATCAGTGCAGAAACGTTAAAAGAATTGTTTTGAAAATGAGCCTGTAACTTCAAAAGGGATATATTAAATCGTAAACTATCATTTGGCAAACTCGACAAGGATGGGATGGCTGGCGCATTTAGTTGTTTAACGGAAGCCAACCCCCAACACGTGGTCTGATGAATGGAAGCATTTAGAAATAGAATTTGGGCTGGGATAAAGCAAGCGCGGTGCAAGGCCTCAGTGCCTTGCACCTGCCATGGCTTCGAACCCCAGATTGATTTTAAATCCACTGTGTCTTTCCAATACTCATAACCACCCATCGCCAAGGCGCTCAAAAAGGAACCCGAATATAGTAATTTAGTGTGGGTCAACATTATTTTTTGAGTCAATGGAGATTTTAATTTAAAATAATAGGACCCAGGGTTCGATCGATTAAAATCAGTAAAATAGGTGAATTTATTTCGAAGAGTCTGGGAGCTACCTGGTATGGGGTTTGGGCAGTGTTCCCATTGGGTATAAGTAAAAGGGCTGCGTAGTGCACTTGGTTTGTGGAGAAAATTATTGCCCCAATGCTGGTAGCAATACAAATCGGCATAATTCGCAGAATTCATATACAAGTCCTCAGCATTAAAGGAAGCATAATATTTTAAATCAGCAAACAATGCTTCAACGGCATGCACATCCCAATCATCAGAATGAATATTACTTTTTACTACATCACCCATCGAGACTCGAAGGACATTTGGTACATTAATAATTTCCGTCGGGCCATGGATTTGAAAGTTTACCGCATCCCATACGATGCCATCAGCAACTGGAAACGCCGAAATGTTCACAAATGTATGGTCACGCTTCATGATGTGTGAAGAGGAATGTGGAGCCAGAGTCCCAGCCACACTGTTCACAGCAGAGCGTTCAGGTAAATAGTGACCATTGATGAGTAGAAAAAACACTGTGACAAAGCCAATGGACATGAACAAAAAAACCAAGAAAAGTATCATCCAAATATATGTCCAAGGTGGAATCAAAAAAGTGTCTCTGAACCAGGATACAAAAAGACTAAACTTGGACGGGACCTTTGATGAGTTGGAATCCGAGTCAAAGGAATAACGTGTCGGGCTCAGTGGCGTTGTTGGTTGGTGTGCCTCCGACTCTGTGGCGGGATAAGTATATTCGTCCTCGGCTATGCAGGGTGATGCAGGGGGTTCAAATATATTTTCAGGCAAATCAACCATCTCCATGGTAACATCAGTGATTGTTCTTGCAGGCGTGCCTCGAACGCTTGTCCGATAAATGGCAGGACAAGAGACCGCTGGTGTGACACTATTTAGGATCGGCCAGATGTGGTAGCTTGACATTTTCCACTGAGATGTATCTGTTTTCCTTGCGACCGGGAAGCGGTGGTAGGATGACTGTACGTGTTCCCTTCAAGCCCAGTACTGGAACCGGTGCACGAAAAGAGGGGCCGAATTCTTTTTTGTTCTCCACCTTCTCTCGTACCAGGTCGCCAATCTTCGGAAGCCAGCCGGCAACCGGAATCTGCAGAGCAGGGTCTGTGGCTGAAGGCAAATGTGCAATTGCAAGTTTGTCTCGGGCTTCTTGTAAGTCCTGTAACATAGTAGAATGATTATCTACATCAAACTTGGCGGATTGCGCCGCCATGTCTAGACCATCAAGGTCAGGCACAAACATTCGTATGCCAAAGAGCATTTCGTAAGGGGTCCGCCCACCCAGAGGCCTTCTAGGGAGATTATTAAGTGCACGCTGAACGGTATACAAGTGGGCCAGCCAGTTCCTGCCAGTACCTATAACTCTAGCTGTCAAGGATTGCTTTAAGTCACGGTTCATTCGTTCAACGATAGAGTTGCCCTCAGGCCTATACGGAGACGAAAATTTCACCCGCACCCCTAAGGAGCCCATTGCGTCCTTGTAAGCCCTAGAGGCAAACGCCGGACCTTGGTCAGAATGGAAGGTGCCGCATGCAAAAATTCCCACAAAGACACGCAAATCCCTTATGACATTTCGAGCGTCAGCACTCCGTTGTGGCCAGACCCAGATGAACCGTGTGCACGAGTCCACTGCCACTAAGATATATTTATAGGCAGTGTCTGAAGAAAATGGACCGCAGTGATCCAAGTAAACACACCCAAAGGGTCTGTTTGAAATTGCAAGCGAGGTCTGCGGTGGTCTTGTGACTGTTGAAGGCTTGATCTGTTGACAAACGTCACAGGAGAGCACATAAGTACGTGTATCTTTATATAAACCCCGCCACCAGTAACGCTGCTGCAAAATGGAAATTGTCGCTGACACACCAGCATGTGCCGAAGCCATGCCTTCGTGTGCCGCTGCCATCAAGGAAAGTCTGCGGTCCGCGTTGGGGATCAGCCGAACCCCAACGTCAGGTATTGTTACATAAGGAGCCTGATCGGGACCTATCTGGTAAGAATATTTAGAAGGGAAACCTCTAGGGTAATTCATTCCTTCTTTTGTTGCAGCAATAGCTGCCAAGATATCAGTGTCTATTCTAGACATGGATCTAGTAACTGCTGCTACTGAACACGTGAGTACTGCTGATCTGGCAGCTTCATCTGCCAGACTGTTACCAACAGCGTGTGCGCCCACCCGCTGATGGCCTAGGGTGTGAACCACCTGCGTGAGTGGCAGATGTCTTTGTAATTCTGCCACTCTAACCCAAAGCATTTTATGCTTGATTGTGTTGCCTTTAGCGTCTCTATAGTCATTTTGTGACCAAAAGAACAGATTGTCATTGTATGATTGAACACAGTAGTAAGAATCGCAAACTATTAAAGTGGTCACATCAGGATTTACAAACTCAAGCGCAAGCACCAATGCACGCAACTCGGCCAATTGTGCGGTACTGTCCCCGAGTGTCTGTGTATGCACCACAGTGGATGTGAACTTTCCGTTCACAAACGTACCTGCAACAATAGCACATGCGGCTGAATAAGCATGTTTGGAACCCGTGGCCGGTTGTGCCGAACCATCGGTATAGATCACACAGTCGTAGTCCTCAAGCGGCAATAAGGACAGAGGAGGAGGATGAACGAATTCATACTGTAAGAACTCCTGAGTCTGAAGTGAAGAATCGAATATAAAAGTGACATCCGGAGACGTCAAAGATGTTGCCCATTGAATCCAACGGGGGTGCAATGCTTTTGAGTTAGGTACACTTGCTTTGGTCACTGCCTCTAGAGCAGGATATGGTGTTACCACCAAAATGCGTTTTCCTTGTGCCAGTGCGCGCTCCTTCAGGATCGCCATTTGCACTGCTGTTAGCACTTTCTCCACAGATGAAAACCGCATCTCTGCGGAGGTGTACAGATGTGACTTGTATGCGATGGGTACTGTATCACCTTCATTAAAGGTTAAATACGTGAAACCCACTGCCCCTGGGATGATTCTAATCACCAAGTTTGTGTGGTTATCACGCGTCAAAAGGAATTTAGACTCAAGAAGGTCTGTTTGCAAAGACTGCAGAATGGAGGTATGCTCCGGAAGCCAGCAAGACTTCGAAAAAGTAGGTTGTATCAAAGCATACAATGGCTTGATACGCTGGGCGTATTCGGGAATATATGTACGTCCGAAGTTCAGAAAATCCAGCAAAGACTGAAGCTTCTTCAGATTAGTAGGAGGGCACAGAAGTGCACATTTCTCCAGAAAATGGGGGCTAAACCCTTACCTTCATTGTTGAGCTCATAGCCCAAGAACAAAACGGTAAATTCAGCAATATGGGATTTGGCAAAGTTGATTTTGTATCCTTGAACCGCGAATTCAAGAATAATGCGGTCCACCCGAGTTAGATGCGGAAACAATTCATCGTCTGTCAGATAAATGTCATCCACATACGAACAGGCGTCTGTATCAATACCGTCTAACAAAGAGACAACACGAGCGGCGAACACGCCTGGACTATTTTTGTAGCCCATAGGAAGACGCCTGAATTTGAACATTTTACCACCGGAAGTAAAGGCACACCATTGGCCACTTTCCGGGGCCAAGTTGTGCGTGTAGAATCCATTTGAAAGGTCAAGTGTTGTTTTATATTTTTTACGAACAAGACTGTCTACAAGCGCAGAACTATGGGTATTTTGCACCGCGAAGGTCCGGCAATGTGAGTTCAAATGCCGGTAATCCAATACTAAGCGGTACGATCCATCGGGTTTAGAAACCGCGAAAAGGGGATTGTTCATAGGTGATACACAGGGTTCAATTACTCCCTGATATTCCAACTGAGTCAGAATTTCTGGAAACTGGGCCTTTGGCTTCACGTTTTATGGGATATTGGGGTTGTGGCTGCGGTAACGACCGCAAAGGTATTTCATGGGGGAGAATCTTCGTCCCAACCCACGTGATTGCGGAATAACGCTGGAGCCAGGGACACAGCCCACTCTGCTGCAAGAGCCTCCGCTTTGTCCTTTGGGACATGTCGAGAAAAGCTCGGAAGGATTACCTCCTCCCTTTACGCGCAGCAAGAACGAATGGGGGTGGCCAATCCGCCTCTGCTAACAAAATGTCATATGAAGAGGTCAGATTTTCCCAAAAGATCCCTTTAATTACACGCTGTATATCACCTTCAATTTGAATGACAATATTAAATAGTCTGTCAGGGGATGCCACTCTGGTGTCTGCTGTTTCAACAGTAATGAATGTTTCAGTTGCTGTCGCCTCCATATGAGGACGTAGCGCCTCCCGCACTATGGTAACTTCCGCGGCGCTGTCTAGGAGGGTTACTGCCCACGTCCAATTCAGGAGTCTCGTTCTCACCGTCTGTGGCATATTTCGCTGTTACAGCGGCAACTTTCTTCTTCTGAAATTGTGGTCGAAAACGTTGAGCGTCTTCCTCTTTTCCTCTGACTTGTTGCCGAGGCTGGTCTCGTCCCTGTGGGGCCTCACGGGCCCTTCCTCTATCCTGGCGGTCTCCTCCACCGGCCTGTGACGAAGTCTGTGCCTGTGAAGAACGAGGAGAACGCGTATCAGGGATCTGAAACCTATCCGGTGACTTAATTCTCGCTCTATCGCGTAAATCATAAGTACGTTCAGAAGAAACTGAAACCGGGGATGCGCCTCGCGATCCCGGCTTTGTTTGTTGCTTACCCTGTTTTTTCAGCCTCCAGCTCTTTTTAGTGAAGACTGGTTTCTCATCCTTCTCAGATTGAGATTTGGTTTGTTGCTGTTGTGGTTGCGATTGTGTTTGCAGTTTTGCAAAAGGCTTGTTACCCAGGCTGTTTCTACCAATAGTTTTGTAAGCCTGGGTAATAATTTTCGGTAATTCGCGAGGCTTGTCCAATTCTGGGACCAAAGCCAAAGCGTTAGCTACTTGAAAGTTCACTGCATCGCCCTTGACATTCGCAAGGATCAGTTCAGCTACTACTTCAAACACTCCCACCAGTCTCATCCCTAATTCCACAGCCGCTTCAGGGCCATGTTCGTCCTGTACTTTTTTAATTACAGAGGGGAGAACTGTCATGGAAGGAGTACCAAAACATTTAGAATATACCGCTGCGAATACCTTACCCCAGTTGTCACATGCTGTCAACTCGGGAATCAAGTCTTTTGGCAAACTAATCATCAAAATACGATGTTTATCCACTGGAGTTGTATGTGGAAAAACTGCCTCCAACTGATCAAACTTTTCTGCAAGCCAATAAGGAAAATCATCCTTATTTTGTGGCCGTTTGCCCATCACAGAATTCACCATGACGGGACTTATGGTCACTCCGCCTGCAGCAGCTGGTTGGCCAGGCAACTCCAGGAGCGGCTCCATGGATGCTGCCTGTAACATATCGCACTAACGCTCGATGCACCTGCACCAAGGCCGCATACATAGTGCGCAGTTCCGCGACTGGTATTGTCATATAAAGCGGATGTGGGGTGTACCCGGCCAAAACAGGCCAAGTGGCCCCTGCTATAGATAAGGGGCCTAAACGAACCGTGGTAGTCGGTTGTGGGAGGGCGCCATTAAACCAAACACGGTGTTGCCAAGCCGTGAGCGGTACTTCAAGATTAGTATAAGGTCTATAGACAGCAGGAACAACGGTGGGTTCATATTCATGGAACAGATTATCGTTCGCATCCACCGCTGGAAAAGTGATCCAAGAGTAGAACACTTCAAAGTGGAAAGCCGGGTCGGCTTGAACCACAAAGACTAGGTCAACTCCCGCGTCTGGCACTCCATACACTCGTAAGTGATCCCGGAGTGCTGTGCGGCTATGCGCCGCTGATGTCTATACCCGCCATTTCTAACGGGTTTATTCAACAATCTTACACTAGGCAGCACAAAAAGGGTTTTTTCTAAGAAACCTTTTTTAATAACATCAAGCTTGAAAGAACCTACAAAATCTGTAATATAGGAGGTATCACCATCACACACGCTTCCGGAAGCGTACGTGAGGGGTATGTGGACAAGTACTACTCAAGCGTCTCGCTAGTAAGCTGCCCCACTCGTTGGTCGCGCCATGTCATAAGGTTTCTGCACATACAGAGCTATGCACAGGATAATAGGACCTTGGAATATGGTGGTGAGCCAACCATAGACCTTAGCACCCAAAACCCCAACCCAACTAGCCTTAGCGTCCCATTGGCAGCAATGTACCAATGCTTAGACAACCCAGAACACGGTATCTCTCTCTCTCAGGACTCGCAGAGGCAAGAACACTCTTTCGTCACATTCGTACCTGTCCACAACATGCGTATGAAGAGACACTGTATAGGTTAAAATGTTTATTTCAACTTACGTGCTCTAAGATACAGTACACGTGTCAGTACTAGTAGCATAATACATAAGAACAATATAATCAGCATAGTTACTACTCCATAGAATACAAACGGGGAAAGCATCTCATAAAGCAGTGGAGATATGTCTAACTAACATTACCACCCTCCCCGTGCTGGAAGCCAGTTTATTATGATAATAGAAGACCATTGGGCTTTGACTAGCGAACCCCCATACCTCAGTCTCTTGATGCAAAACTACATCAGCAAACAATCACAGCTCTTCTCTCTGGAAAGGTCGTCTCCAAGTGCTATCTTAGAGCAAGCGATCGCATTATTAAAAGCACACTAATTTCTCAATGGCAGCTGTACATGTGTTATGTCTAGGTGCGAGGGACGGGCCAAATCAGTAGGAACCAGGGAGTTGTTATTCGACCTTGTAACTGTTGTTCAGACTGAGCCCAAAAGGGAACAGGAGAAAAGGTGAGAAACAGAATATGCAGACTGTTGTAGAATAACTTGGCAATAACAGAGAGCGACAGAACAACATCCAATAATAACGTGCGCAAGAGTCATCATGGCAGCCAGGCCTGCGGTAACGTAGCCAGACCGGCCAGGAGGCCATGAGCCACAAGACAATGGAAAGGCAGGGCATGCTGAAAGCCTCAAGAGCAGATACAGCATGTCTCTCAAGACAGTGCATGTGCTACCTATGCTCTACCTAAAAAGGAGAATAGATTAAATAACTTAAGACCAATGAAATCTTACAGGCTTTCATGAAGGAAACAGAACAAGGGTGGAACACTGAAAAGAACACAGAAATTGCTTTCCAACCATTCTTGAAGATCAGAGATGACCTCTTCATACAATACGGATTACTCAACAGAGGAAACAGATTAGTGGCATCCACTAGTACACGACCGAAACTAATAACACTAGCATATCAAGGTCACTTAAGAACACTGAAGAAGCAACTAGAAAATATCTATTGATGGCCAGGCTAAGAGGCAGCAAGGAAAAATCGGGTAGAACATTGCTTAGAATGTATACAAAGTGAGAAAAGAGTCAAAACTGAAATGCACCACTTACACTTGCTAACACCGCAAAAGAGGCATAGTGGGCCTAGAGTTCTTGTACCTTTGTATGCCTTTTCAAAGAACTTATGAAATGCTGCTGTTGTGGTAGACTACAAAATTAAACGGATTTAAGTCAATTTTGTAACAGGAATTATGACAAACATAACAATAATGTTCCTAGAGGATGTATTTAGTGGGGAAGGTATGATACAAGAAATTGTCACCTCCAAAAGCGTGTAAATCACGTCACAACAAATGAAAGAATACCTATGTGCCATCAACAACAAACACAAGAGAACAACACTTTGCTTCCCACAGAGCAATGGCATTGTTGAGTGGAGTAACTGAAATGTGAGTGGCACTGTACATATTGCACTTAAGTGCAACGTAAACGGCGAAGCAAAACACATTAAAAGCATACAGAAGCACCATCAAGGAATTCAGACATTTTTTGGTAGTTTCTCCACATTACCAGTAATTAATAAAATAAAAGTCTACCGCACCAGCTCTGTGCCTGTGTGTCGCTTGACAGAAGATCTAAGGAAAAGTGCACAATGCAGTTCATTTGTGTGTGACAAATGCAACAGTTGACATCTTTGGAGCTGTGTAAATCGTATTTATTGGGCTGTGGGAAGCACCAAACCACACCTTTTTTTTATACATATCCTCATCCCACTGTGACAGCTTTCTGGATCTCATCCTCTGGTGACCGCCTAGTTGGCTCACTCCAAAGTCTCATTCCCATTGCGAGATAGATCCTGAGCCTCACTTAGGGGGAGATTTACTAAGCTTTTGCGCCGTGTTTGCGTCACAAAAGTGACGCGAAATGACGCAAAATCTTTTTTTTGTAATTTACTTTCCAGCACTAAACTTGTTTAGCGCTGGAAATAACATAAAAGTAATGCGAAGCAGCGCATTGCGCTGCTTCGCGTTACTTTGCGCCATGGGGGCGTACCAAGGGTGGTGCATGGGCATTCCCATGCAACCACCCAAGGTTTCTCATGCTAAACCCAATTTACTAAAAACAGTAGATTGGGTTTAGCCTGAGAAAACTACGCCCTTTTCAACTAGGCCCAAGGAAGGAGAAATGCTTTTATTTCTCCTTCCTTTTCCGACTTTGCATGCGTGCTGCACTGTGCAGCACGCATACAAAGTGGGAAAAGCTTTCCCTCGTGTCTAGCATAGTATTTTGTACAGGAAGGGTACCCTTCCTGTACAAAACCTATGCTGAACTCATGCACACAACCCAGCGCTGCAGCGCTAAGGTGTGTGCATGGCGCACGGCAGCTGTAATCAGCGCCGGCGCAAGGGAAAGGGGAGGAGATAGCCATATCTTTGAAGATATGGCGCTCTCCTGCTCCCTCCCTGTCGCGCAGTGCAGCGCAGCCTTGCGGGGCTGCGCTGCGTTGCGCAACTTTTTTGTAAATCTCCCCCTTAGAGTGTGAGTGCCAAGTCAGGGCTTGATTGGCTGTATATCAAACCCTGAAGTGTCAAATACAGTGCAAGTTTGACATCGTGCCTGCTGTAGGCTTTTGGGTGTGATGTTCAGCCCTGTACTGGAGAGCTGCAAGACATCATTTAATAAGAAATGCACTCAACAAAACTAAGGGGCATATTTATCAAGGGTCTGCATTACATTTACACCATGCAACATGATGCATGCGCGACGCAAACCCTAAAATGTAATTTATCAAGCCACGCAAGGCCACTTGAGTAACGCAGCGCAAATCGCTGCATTGCGTTACTGTGCCCCAGGAGGGCGTTCCATGAGTGCTGCGTGGGTGTTGGCACACAATTCCCATGGATTTTGACACATTCCCAGATCTACCATTACTGGTAGACCTGGGAATGCACCAAAATGCTACACCTTCCCAGGGGAGGCATAACGAGGAGAAATATCTTTATTTATTCTCGTTACTTTCTCTTTTAGGGTGTGCTGCATTCTGCAGCACACAAAGGAATATGCCTCAGGGGATTGTATATGTGCAGGAAAGTGCACCTTCCTGCACAAAACAATCCTGCATGCAACGCAGGCACCCTTGCACGGTTGGTGCTAGGCAGCCCGTTGTGCGCCAGGGCTGGGGAAAAGGCAGGAATATGCTATGTTGTGTTAAATATGGCACATTCCTGCCCTTTCCCTGTAATGCAGCACGGCGCAGCAAGGTAACTTGCTGCGCTACTTATTAATAAATAGGCCCCTAAATGCTTTTCCATGCACATCTTACTCGTGATGAACGCACGCGAAAAACGTGCAAGAAAAAGAAACAAGAACCGCAAATTGCATGCCGTAATGGACCTGGTAATTCTGGGTGGTGAGTGTTATTCCCCATTCCAGATCTAAAAACTCTTGATGGCCGGACTCTGGGATGATGAAATGGTCCAGAAACTGTAGCTTCTTGCCTGGTATCCCCGTTTACTTTTTGTCCAACTCGCGATGGGGCCCTGTATCAGATGTTCCATTCAAGGCCATTTCCGGAGCTGTTGGTAATTTCCAATTGTAAAGTCAGTGCAGAAGAGGGCAGGGGGTGCATTTACTTTTTCGGTGAATGTCCCAATGCTAACCTCTTCTAAGTGAGGCCCAAGTCTGAAATTGTTCAAAGCCCGTTCCTTGCAATGGAGGGAGGGAGTTGGTCTTAGTTCTTGTATCACCAACAAATTTACCTCTCTTCTTGTTGATAAATGTATTTTTAATAATTTCCACTACAAAGTAGCACTGCAGAAAATCACCTAGAACTTGCACCTAGCCAGTTTCTTTATTTAAGTATACCTTCCCTTCTTATGTGGAAATTCACCTGCTGTACCACACATTCCTGCTTCAGAGCTCTCCACGATTTTTCAGTGTCTCACATGCTCTGGGGTCCCGATGTCTCCACATGGCCTACACTGGGGACAGGCAGTGACATGTAAAATTGTGTCATGCCAAACACTACGTACCAGGTACCACTAAGAAAAGGCAGTGGTGCAAGCAGCTTAGGCCCTTAATCACTAAAGTATGTGCATGCACTTGTGTAACGCAATAAAATTTAGCTCTCCGTCTGCAGAAATTTAAAATGGTTTGTAAATTGAAACTGTATTTTGGGTTGTGCGATCACTTATGAAAAACTTTAAGAACTTAGATAAATAGTGTACCACCCATGTGATGATATGGGAGGGACCTACCCTAGAAACATGGAATGAGAAATGCACAATCTCCTACTAACACACAGATGCATGTTGACCATCGCTTTACTGTGGACATCATGGAACCTTGTTGACTCCATGTATGCCCACCAGGCCCCTCCATCTGCTAAGTCAGCATGTAAGAACAGCAGAACGTGCATCTTCATCGGACGTGGCATATTGTGAGCCCTTAATAAAGCAGCATTTTGTTAAAAGGTGTTTAACTGTCTAAAGGTTTCAGTGCTTGTTCTCATACAGTTAATTAGTACTAAAATGTTCTTTGTTGTTAGAAAAAAACTAATAAGAGCTTTGGCAAAGCTAATAGATCTAGGCTCTAACAGGCTGATCTATTGGCTTTGCCAATGCTTGTTTGCATTGACAGTAAGTAATGCTAAAATGGCTACCAATGTGTCACATCACACACAATAGCAAGCAGATCCTTGGATGGCCATTTTGGAATGGCTCTTCTATTAAAGAAACGTATTCCAAAACTATTGTTGATGCGTACGCTTGTGTCATAACATGTGTGCAAGTGCATCGTGACACATGTACATGCGTGAAATGTTCCAAGATGCTCACTGATCGATGTGCATGAATGTATGATGTGACGCACAAGCAGCCATTTTGGCATTTTTAATTTACTGTTCTAACATGGTTGACAGCCATCTTTGAAGGGTACATTTTAAGTAAAAAAGAAAGTGCAAGGCAGCGCAAAAGAAGAAAGCGAGCAGCTCAGTAGCACTTTGCAGCTGCTGGACCCTCGTAAAATAAAATAATTTAAAAAAAAAAGCAGTTTCAAGGAGCCAGGAAATACAAGTCCCCTCAAGTCATCAGTGGAAGGATACCACTTATCCAGTCAGAATACTGTGAGAACGAAATGCTCTTGGGAGGGACAAACACAAGTACAGGGAGGAAAACAATTGCATCAAGAAAAGGTCCTGAGATAAACAACAAAGTCATCCATTTATGAGCAAGGGGCTGAATATGTTATGTACTGGAAACAATAAGATAGCTGTCTTCACTAAACAAATATTCTTTTCTCAATTTTTATGATCCCATTCTTCATGATCAATTCAATTTTATAACCAAACACTTTCTTTGAAAAACAATTATATACCACAAGAGAAATACGGCAATCACATCCTATTTTGTCTTTATTACTGAAAAATCTGGATTCACCATTTACAGGAATGTGTACAATCCATGATATTTGTTCAATCATTTGGGAAAACGTCATCTAAAAGCCATCCAGTTTTGAAAGTATTGACATTTACTCATAAGAAAATGCATGTCAACTGTTATAAATGAAGTTGAGTTTTAACAAATGGAAGAGCAGATCATAGTTTACTGGATTTGGTGAATTTGAAGCAGGGTTGATACAAAAACATTTTATCTTGCTCAACGTAAAGTACTCCATTCCCAGGATAATCTCATTATCAGACAGAAATACATGGTATACAGAATAATTATTGAGGCATTTTGTGTTTTAAAATAATCTGCCGTCAAATCTCTATAAATTGTTCACATTGTTCAACGGTTTCACTGTCTGCAGTGTAGACATTAATGTTCAGCTGCAACTGATGGCTACAGAAGGTGTATTCTGCACCTCAATTTAGAAAGGATATATGGTGGTTTTCATGCCTCGAAGTGCCCATCGAGAAGCAGGCACATTCTCCTTTTGGATGTCAAGGTGAAGAACGGGCTCTCGTGAGGAAGTTGAGGAGATGTAGACAGGACACGCGAACGTGTCAGATGCTTTCACAGGATCACTCATCCCTATCTTCTCTGACACAGGCAGGCAGTGCAGATGGATAACAGGTAATAAGCTGGGGCTTTGCTTTGGTGAGGCATCAAGAAGTTCAGCATCGGTCTTATTCCAGGAGACCCCCCAGATATGGATACCATGGATAAACATTCCTTCATGTGGAGGATCTCGTATCTAATGGACAAGAAGAAACATTTTATGTATCTTTTTTGTTTCAGAATTCAAAGTATTATTCAGCCATTGCAACAGATAAAAGACATTTTGAAAGATGAGTCCTCTGGTTGTCGCTGAGACAATTTAAGCCTATGGTAATAATTTCTTTTGAGACATATCTATGCATTCTTGGTTTTGAATGCCTCAAAATCGAATCTGGATGATGTCCCCCCACTAGAGGCGCGCCTCTTACTTTTCTCAAAAAGTTCTTCAGTGAACTGTTAGGGTCCCTCAAGCATCTGTGAGAGGGTCTGCCCAGTAAGCTCATTTTATACATTTGGTAGCGTACTTTCCATGGGTGGAAAAGATGTCTATATTCTTGTAGTGGCTGTGCCAGGCTAACCGAGTGTGTAAATATCCGGAACTGTCTTAGAATATGGAAATTCTTTTAATTTTTAGCCATTATTCTGAGTTGCATTACTTTTGTGTGTTTGACCCTTAATGCACCAATAACAACCAATCAGCCTGCCCAAATAACTAGCTCCCCTTATATTGTATTGAAGCAGAGAGGCCCTGTCCTTGCCTTCTCACTTGCTCAGGGCTAATTATGATAGTGTTGCAGATGTCAAATCGAAAACCGGAGAGATGGAATGATCAACAGTCTCAGTAGATGCTTTTCCAACTATTTCCATCCATCCCATTCCTGTACTTATCCTCTGTATACCACCCCTGAGCCCCACGTGACCGGTACTTCTCTGAAGGACCTAACTCTACCTTACTCATAGGATGCTGGCAATTTATAGCCCTGCAGGCTGTGGCAGCACCATTAGCAGATTTGTCAGGGCTGGTGGCCCAGACCCCAACTAATCTTACCAATCCACGTTGCTAATAAGTAAGCCCATGACATGAAAACTGTTAATCCTACTGACTACCACTTGAATGCACACTTCATATATGTGGACCAATGGTAGGTTGAGTTGTTGCTTCCCCCCCATTTCACATGCGTATTGTGGGCCAAATTTATCAAGCCTTTGTTCTGATGCAGTGTCACCAAAAGGGATGCAAACCGGTGCATAGGCTTGAATTGTGACATTTGCTCTAGAGCCACATTGCAACTGTGTTGCAACCACCCATGTGTTATGATGGCAATCTCCATCTACTAACATTGATAGACAGGGATTTGTGTATAAAAATTACACTTCCTCGAGGCAGGCATTATGTTGAAGTAAAGTTTTATTTTCTCCAAGCCTTTCCAACTTTGCATGTGTGCTGTACTGTACAGCACACGCGCGCACACACAGACACACACACACACACACACTCTCTTTCTCTCTCTCTCTCTTGTAAAACTGTTAAACTGTCTAAAATTAGTATTTTTTACAGGAAGAATACCCTTCTAGTACAACACCTATGCTAGATATCAGGCACACACCCTGGCACCCAAAGTGTCCCAGCGCAGGAGGAGAGAGAAACAGTGCCATATCCTAGTAAATACAGCACTTTCTCTTAGACGCATTGCATCAAATCGTAGTAAATCTGCCACTGCAAATGTACAAAGGTAGGGCAAATGGTTAGGTCTGTACGCTCAGAAATACAAAGGCCTCCCACAACTCCTCCACTCACTGGCTTGGTCAAAGACAGGAGGATAAGTGTACCGGGGTGGGACAGTGAACAGCTTGCAGTCTATTCAATCACTGCCTATCTTTGCACTCACCTCTGTCATCTGATCTCCCCCTGCAGCACCTGTCGTCCTCTGTATTATTTCCCAACATGCTTATTTAGACAGCTGCATTGCCAGCCTCTTGAATAGGGATTTGTAATCTGTAGTTTTTTGCTTCATGAGTCTAGTTAGGAGAGGCAGCTCTGTAAAGTGTGGCCAGGGCACATTTGTGATGCCACAGGAGAGGACCACGGAGCAGGTAAGAGTGTTGAAGTTGAAACACATTCCCTGTTGCAGAAACCACAATCTGCTCTTTTGGCACTATTAACTGTAACACCACTCTAGCAGCAGCAGTTGGCATTGGGTCTTCATGGTCATCAATGTCCCCCTAATCTGCTCTTGCAACAGGGATATGCTGCGGTATCCCTGAATCTTCTAGTGACATGGAAAGAATGACTTAACAAAACCCCACCCCAAAATACCTAATTTGCACCTGATTGCTGCTGCTGAACAAGTAATGTGCCTCCTCCTCTGAATCTTAACTTATATGACATTTAATTTTTTTTTTTTAAGACATAAAATGAAAAGGGTACAATTAAAATAGCACTTAAACAATGTTTAACATAATGACAACAAAGATACATCTAAAAACCTATCAAACACATATTTTATCTAAGATACACTACTAAAACCTATGAAATCTAACATCATCTTTTAATAGTTTAACTTAATTTGACTACTAAATTAACAAACCAAGTCCTACACTAGCAAACCCTACAATAACAAAAACCAAACAGACAATTGTTATGGTTGTGAGTTTGCCCTGTTGTTTTCTTCTGCAACCTATCACAACCCACAAAGGAAGAAGGAAATGTCAGACCTTTATAGGCACCTGAACACCCCCTGGCATCTCTGTCCCCAAAGATTTAAAGTGCTTCACTGGCAAGTCGAGATTCAAGCCTGCCCTCCAAGCGTGTAATCTCTCAATACGATCCATTAGAGTTTTGAGTATCTTGAAATTATTCACTGGGACCTGCTACTTGAAATTAAAAGATTTGGCCTAGTCTTAAGCCTCAGATCCTCCAATAAAATTGTAGTATCTTCTTGTTATGTTTATAATGTCCCCTGTTATCTGGTTCCTAGCTGCTCAGCCAGTGTGAGTGTTCTGTATGGAATGTTGGTGTGATGGACATGAGTGGAATGCTTGGGTCCCTGGTGTGAGTGTTGACAGTTGGATGATGGGCTGAGCAGCAGGCAGGCTGCTCCTGGTGGGGCTGCTACCAATGTTCTTATGGACTTAATAAATAACTTAAAAGACACTACTCGGCTGCATCTACTTCATGACATCTATGCATGTAACCTACTTGTTACATTTGGCGTCGATTTGGAGACTAATTCACGCACAACAAGTGGCCTCAAGGAAGTTAAAGATGACAAGCCAAGGATGCCTTCAGGTTGGAAGGAACCTACAGAAACTAGGGGGGATATTCTCAAGGATTCATCACCGAGTTAGCGGCACTTTATCGCAGCCAAAGTGGCGATAAATTCATCGCACTATTCACAAGCAGGTGCTAACAGCCGATATCATCAGTTTTCCCGCGATAGCAGCCGCAAAAAACATCGCCACGGATGACACCGGCAACTAACGCTAATAAGATGCAGAGTAGGCGTTCCCGTGCAAAAACCCGCAAAAACACCACTCCGCAGCATTGTCAACGACCATCCAGATCGGCGATAAGATTCAAAAACATGCGATAAGGCGCGTTAGCAGCATGGATTTAACACCTGCTCCTACCTGGTGTTAAGTCGAACGACAACCTGCACCATAAAAGGGAGCCCAGCCCACAGCCACACCTGAAGAACAACAGATGCCATGGAGCCACTGATCATGCAGCTCGGAGCCCCAAGTGGGCCACAACACCCACCGCCACCACCCCCAGGCCCGCCACCCTCCCAGGACCCCCCATCCTCCCCCCGAACTACCACAGAGGCAGCGCAGACAATGACAGCGGACCTTCAGAAAACGCACAAGCCTCACAGACTTAACACCAGAGGATGTCATTGCCCACTACAGGCTCAAAAGGACAACCATCCTCCGCATCCTGACCCTCATTGCCCACAGGCTGACGGTACCAACACAGCGGACAACCAACATCCCTCCGCAGACAAAGCTGCTGGCTGTGCTGCACCTGTTGGCCTCTGGGACCTTCCAACCAACAACTGCCAGTGTCGGAGGAGTCTCACAGCCAGCCCTATCAAAGTTCCTCACACCTGTCTTGGATGCCATCATCAGCTTGGTACCCCAGTACCTTCACTTCTCCCACACTGCGCAGGAACAGCTGGAGACCAAGCAAGGCTTCTACGCCACAGCTGGATTCCCAAACGTGTTGGGGGCAATCGACTGCACACATGTACTCCTCATGCCCCCTGCCGCCACTGCACACAATTACCGCAACAGGAAGCACACGCATTCCATCAATGTGCAGGCAATAGTGGACCACCGGGAACTCTTCACCAATGTCGTCGTCAACTACCCAGGCAGTGTGCATGATTCCTTCATCTTCCGACAGTCCATCATCAACCAGCGCTTCCAGGATGGCACCTATGGAAATGCACTGCTCGTCGGTAAGTAACAACTGAACACACCACACACCTCAACTCCACCAACATACAACTCACAACTCTGGGAAGGCACACATTACTAAATCACATACAACATGACAACCAACATGCCGACATACCAGACACGACAACACAACTTACTGTGGAAACCTGGGCTAGCCATGTACACAAGCCATCAATGGCATGGCACCTCAGCCACACAATTGCAGAATGTGGGGAGAGGTGGGAACCAGGCATGTGCGAAGGAGGCAAGTGACCCATGAATAAGAATGTACACAATGCCAAGTGTGGCGTGGATGTGCTGGACAGACTTGAGTCTGCAGACCACAGACATTTCCATGTCGACATACACTGCTGGTGTTTGGAGTGTACTGGACAGTGGACGCAACCATGTTACCTCAGCCAGTGGGGAAGATCGCGGAAATGTAGCTTGTTACGTCCCCCCCTGTAAGCGTGAGCGGAGTGGGCTGGCCCGGCGTACGCCAGGCCAGCGTAGGGGTGTGAATAAAAAGCCCGTTGCCCTGGGCATGGTTCTCTTCCGGAATGGCCAACGTGTCTGCCAGGGTGGCGCCTCTCACCCCACCACGAGGCCGATGCCGTGAGCGGCGGTGCCTGCGATCCAGTGCGCCTGCTGCACCCCAGGCCACTGGTCCGCAGACCCGTCTTGTCTGCCCCAGCGCACCTAGGCCTCACTGCTCACCTGGAGACACCGGCGTGTGTCAAAGAGGGCCCACCACGTGCCGGTGCAAGCTCCAACCCCGAGGCCCGCGACCTTGGCAGCCTCCTCAGACCATCGCTGGCCTCCGCGACACGGGCCCCCAGCACTCCTTGTTCGTTGACATACTCCACCGCTGCGTCTGGCCTACACTGCGGTCAAGTAGGTCACACATTTGGAACTGAGTCTTGATTATACAATGGCAGAGTACATATATTTATGGCAGATTTTAGTTCACTGTACTCCCTTCGATGTGGTGCCACCAACTCTGTGCATAACATTCCAACCACACGTGTCTGTGGGCCCCTGCTGACCGCTGCCTTCGGCCTACACTGCGGTCAAGTAGGTCACACATTTGGAACTGAGTCTTGATTTTTCAATGGCAGAGTCCATATCATTGTACGCAAGGAGAGGAGTAAGAGGAAGACGCGGTTCAGTCCGGAGGAAAAAAGGATCATCGTTACGGAGGTGATCGAACACTACCAACAACTGCTCTGGTGCCACTAACTCTGTGCATCGCAAGCCAACGACACGTGGCTGGGGGCCCCTGCTGACCGCTGCCTCCGGCCTACACTACGGTCAAGTAGGTCACACATTTGGAACTGAGTCTTGATTTATTTATGGCAGAGTTTATACCATTGTACAGGCCTCATCGCAGACTGCATCCCCTTTCAGCTCTGGTGCCACTGACTCCGTGCCCCGAAATTCATGGACCTTCTCTGGTTGAACTTTGGTGGCGTCTGAGTCTATGGCCTGGGGTTGTCTTCATCATCATGTAACTGATACTGACTTGGTGTCAAAAATGAGTCTGTAGCATTCATCTCCTCCATATTGCCTGTGTCTGCTTGGTACTGCCCTCTGTATCATGCCCTGGAAGAACACCTTCCACTGTCCCCTGATACCCTCTGCGACATTCACCTTGGACATCGACGAGGATCCGCTCAGCTCTCGTGGCCCTACCTCAGTGCACCGGTAGTCACCGTCCCGTGGCGGTGTGCCATGTGCCGGCCGCTGTGCATCCGGGGCCACTAACTCTGTGCAGCTCAAGTCATGGACCCTTGCTGTTTGAACTGTGAACTTCTGATTGTCTGATCACTGTTGTAGTTGTTGCCAGCACCAACCACTCCTTGAGGGCTGGCTCACACTCACCCCACACCCATCCAGTACAGGCGTCACTGGACATGTGACCCTAGCAATAAAAGGGGCCAGGCGCACGTGCCCGTAGCCAGTTCCACAAACTATCTAAGTGTGTCCGTGTGGTCATTGTGTATGCATGAGGGCCCCGGGCCCTACCACATTGCATTGTGCTGTGTACAGCGGACGCAACCATCTCACCTCAGGCAGTGGGGAAGACCTGGGACATGTAGCTGTGTCGTACCCCCCTGTAGGCGTTGCTGGAGTGGGCTGGCGAATGACAGTCCAGCGTAGGGGTGTGGATAATCACCCCAGGGCTCTGGGCGTGGTTAAGTGTTGGGCTTGCCAATGAAGTACCTAATGCGTGTGTCTCTGTTGTAGTGTCGGCGCCACCCGTCCTGCAATGGACAAAGTTGCAATGTAACATGCCCCCGGAGTGCGGGCTTGGCCGAAGGGATAAATGAATGAGCGCAAGGACGCTCGGGGTCCGGGATCATACATGCCAACTGTTGTGTGTGTATCGCTATTACCGCAGCATAAGCCAAAGGTCTTGCCTCGACCGCATCGCGAGTTCAGCCAGCCATGAACTCTACATCTGTGTCCGCCCTATCCTTACCATAGGCCTACACACACGTGGCCGCCCACCTTCAACGCACAACATCACAGTGTCGTTGTCAGGCTTGTGGACATGCGCAGACAGGCATGACAATGGTGTGCCGTAGGAGTGTGATGCAACCGCGCAGCGCACACAAGTAAATAGCCTCGGGGGAGGGAGGAGCAGCAGCAGTGAGGCTACGTAATACACATTGATGGCGCTCATTTGCTACAAGCAGTACATGTCAAACAGGAATCACTATGACACACATATCACACGCCAATCAACTAGTGAGCCTGCCAACACATCATGCAGAACCAACTATTGACTCATGTCTCTCTGCACTGTCACAAGTGATCAAGGATATGCACTCTGCCCTTGGATGATGACACCCCTCCGAGCCCCGAACACCCAGGCCCAGAGGCAGTACAATTGGGCCCACAAACGCACCAGGGGCATCGTGGAACGCACATTTGGCGTGTTGAAGTCACGTTTCAGATGCCTGGACATCACAGGTGGAAGGCTCCTGTACAGCCCAGACATCGTGTGCAAGATGATCGTTGCATGTTGTGTGTTGCACAACATATGTGTACGCACCAATGCCCCATGGATCCAAGTGCCAGATGCACCGGACGATGATGAGGAAGATGAGGCAGGTGGACCACACCCCACTGCAGCTGCAGCAGGAATAGCCCGTAGGAACAACATCATTGACAATTTCTTCACAAGAGGACGTCACATTGTGACAGTCCTTAGCAATCATGAGACAGTACAAAATGACCACAGGCACAGCATGTGCAAATAAATTCATTACAACACACATTCCCTGAGTTTCTGTATGTGTGCTGCAGTGTGGCACAGGGATCAGGGACATGATCCAGAGTCATTGTGGGTGTGCAGTGTGCTCTACTTAATTGTGCATGTGTGCCATTGTGCCCATCTCCCCCGTCCCCCAGGCCCTGGTCGGTACTCACCCTGTTGATGTTGTGTCAGGTCATGTTGAGCAGTGTCCCGATCCCCAACTCCTGGCACCATATCCCGACTGATGACTGTGGCCACCATTTTCTCAATGTCATCCAGCTCCTGGTGTGCCGCTGGTCCCCCACCTCCAATCTGCGTTGCTGCTTTCATGTTGGCATCGGGTTTCTTCTTGGTTTTGCCCATCACATCATTCCAGCGCCTCTTGACCTCTTCCATTATCCTCCTCAACACTCCGACTGCATTCACGTTGTTCACGATGTCCTGCCATATTTCCGTTTGTGTTGCCGATGACACAGTGGAGGTGATGAACAGTTGTTGGTAGTGTTCTGTCACCTCCGTGACGATGATCCGGTTTTCCTGCGGACTGAACCCCGTCTTCCTCTTCCTCTTCTCCTTGCCCTTCCCCGGCCCCGGGGTTCCTGGCTGGTCGTCTGTGGGGCTTGTGGGGTTCGCGTTGTCCTCTGCACTCGGTCCGGGTGCGTCCATGGTGCTACGCAGTTACATTTTTTTCTCTTTTTTTTTTTCCTCTGGTTTTATAGTGCATTCTCACGCATGACGTGTGGGAATCTCAGGCCTGTCGCTGGTTATCGCTGATTTTTGTTTCGCGATTTGGGACATCGCAACTCTTTTCGCGTTCGTGTTTCTCATTTTTTCGGCGTCGCATTAATTTTAACGCGGGCATTTGTCGCGTTATCGTGAGACTATCGCATGGTGCCGCCGGGTTGAGAATACTGCGTTAACACGGTGTTATTTTCCCGCGATAGACTGCGATGTGAGAAGTTGCGTTAAGCGAATTTGGCGATAGTTAACACACGTTCTTGAGAATATGCCCCTCGAAGCGCAGAGATCACATGGAAAAGGTAGTGGTTCGCAAATGACCACACAGACAGCGCAAGTACATTTCCTGTAGGAAATGGTACAAAAGAGACAACAGAGGAAGTGTGGACACATGTGGAAAAAAGATCCACAAGAAACAAATGAAATGGAGCATCAAGAAGCAAGAGAAACTGGAGCAACACGCCTTGCAGCCCTACCAGTGTCCCTCACACCGGACAGCCCCAGCTCAAGCGTGCTCTGCTCACAAACATCAACATTTCTGGACTTTAAAGGTAGAGGTTTTGTGTGCTTGATCTAGTACTACAGCGTGTTGGGTGTCCTAGTTTAAGGCTGCTCGTTTTAACATCTTTTGGGACAAGATGTGTTTCCTCGAATACAAGTGTTTGCAGCTTCTTGTGCTCCAGAGACTTTCCGTTTGTGTCTGTTATACGGGGAGCTCAAGTGTGGCCAGTAATGTGGAAGAAGTTTTACAAGTGTAGCAGCTAATTTATTCGGTTTTTGTGACTGGTTTCAGCAGAAGGCCATTAACGGAGTGAAATTTATCGTGGTGAAATGTGTGGCCTGACTTCAACAGCAGTGAGGCAGTTTAAATCATTTTCTTGCGGTTCAAATTTCAAGATGAGCGTGTGCAACTTACCTGGCTTTGGTTGTCGCGCGGTGCCGTAGTGTGTTCCTCGGTGACGTCTTGGAGGCTCTGTTCTATCTTCGTCATTGTGCTGCTTTGGACGCTTTGCAGCACGCCAGCGCTGGGAGCCATCCGGCGCGGCGTCCTCTACGTGCCTCCATATTGATGAACTTGGACAATGCTGTGCGTCTAATAAGAGCGACGATACTGAAAGAGTAATGGAGCGTCTGTTTTCTCTTTTTACTCCTGAGGGACGTCTTGCTGCAGGAACGCGCCGACAGCCATCCGGCAGGCGTCAAAATTTGCGTGCAGCAATTTTGGGTACTTGCTGTACCGTTTATGCAGAGGGGAGTTAGCATTCATGTTGCTTGCTTCTGTTTTAACAGTGGTGTGTTCGACTGATGTTCTCGGCTGCTACCTGCTTAAGCCTCACGTTAACTCCGGGTTCACTTTTCAGCTCAGTTCGGAACCATTCGACGACGCTTTCTACCTCCTCTTCTTGTAAGGTATTAGTTTAGTAGAATGTTCAGCGATGACACGCACACCAGTTAAGAGTTTGGCGTGCCACAACTCGAGATCGTACACGCTCACCTATGACTGTTAAGACTGTTCATTTTGGTTTACATTATCTGTATATTAGGCATGGGACGAAAGTGATATGTTTGTTTTGATCTAAAAAGCTAAAAAAGTGAACTTTGGACATTACTGGCATTGTGTATTTTGTGACACCTAAGTTTCACATGTGTTTACATTAATCTAACATGTTTCATGAGGTGGACACTGTTCTAGTGTGTGCCCAGTGTAGTACTACTCGGGTGAGAGGTCGCTCACCGGCGAATGTCATTGGTTTTAAAAAATGACAAGATGTATTCGTGAAGACTTTGCAAGACTTAAAGTCGTAAAGTTTTGTGATGCCAGAGCTTTTTCTTCTTTATACTCTGGGTCCATGTGTTGGTCTCCCTCTTCTTACACTTTGTGTCATGTTCAATGGGTATAAGTCGTCTTGCTCTGCATGTCTTGTCGATTTGTGTGTAAGTCGCCCGCGCATCTCTTGTTGCTGTAGTGTGTATTAGTCACTTTGTGTTGTACGTTGGTCTTTTAGCGTGTGTGTTAGTTACGTTGTGCTTCACATTTTGTTTGTTGTAGTGGGTGTTAGTCCCATCTACTCAGTTTATAGGGGGTGTTAGTCCCACCTACGTAATTAGTAATGGGTGTTAGTCCCATTTACTCAGTTTATAGGGGGTATTAGTCCCACCTATGTAATTAGTAATGGGTGTCAGTCCCATCTACAGTCTGTATTATGGGTTGTAGTCCCATTTTAGTTTGTTTGGTCCCTTACTTGATGTGTGGCAAGTTGGGTTATAGTCCCTTCTCCACATTTTTCTTGGATGTGTTCCTTACATAGGAGTACGTACATGGGTGCAGCCCACCCATAGTAAGGAGTATGTACATGGGTGGGGTCCACCCGTAGTGTTTGTGTCAATAGTAAGGAGTACGTACATGGGTGCGGTCCACCCATAGTGTCTGTGTCAATTTTAAGTAGTATGTACATGGGTGTGGTCTACCCATAGTGTTTGAGTTCTTAGAGTCTGTTTCTACCGTGTTTCTCTGCACATTGTTTCACATGAATTGTCATGTGGTGTTATCTCACTATTTGTCAGTGAGCTTAACGTTCTTAGAACTTTCTTTTTTTTTATTATTAAAGGAGGAGGATGGTGATAGTTTGTTTGTATCTTTTCATTCTTCTTTCCTCCTTTGTTTAGTCTGTTTTCCCTCTTGTGGTGTGGTTTTTACCATTCATCCCTGGGTTATAGACTATTGCCTTCATCTGTACATCGTGTGTATAGTTCTCTTTCATTTTAGCATGGTTTTATTAACTTTCAATTTTAAGGGGAGAAGATAATGTAGTATCTTCTTGTTATGTTTATAATGTCCCCTGTTATCTGGTTCCTAGCTGCTCAGCCAGTGTGAGTGTTCTGTATGGAATGTTGGTGTGATGGACATGAGTGGAATGCTTGGTTGACTGGTGTGAGTGTTGACAGTTGGATGATGGGCTGAGCAACAGGCAGGCTGCTCCTGGTGGGGCTGCTACCAATGTTCTTATGGACTTAATAAATAACTTAAAAGACACTACTCGGCTGCGTCTACTTCATGACATCTACGCATGGAACCTACTTGTTACAAAAAGCTTTTTGGTTAGGGCTCATTTTGAAGGAAGCAGATGAGGATCGCAGTGTAAATTTGTGGAATTGTATGCATCCTCCTCTGCCTGCCAGTCATGCAGTTTGTGTGATTGTCCCTGGACAATGTTTCGCTTGCCATGAACAACTACAGACAACGTCAGAAATCTGGTCCATCTGCAGAAGAAATGTGGGCAATTTTTATAGCTCAATCTTTCTCTGCAGGCAGACTGAGAAAAAGGTTGAATTTTCAACGGTTCACAAATTTTTTCCAGTCACCTCTTTTCATTCCATATGCTTTTCAAGGGGAACGACTGAAAGGAAAGTGCTATGTTCAGTTTGCCCCTGAACTTTAGAGCATCTTACCAGCTACTATTTGACTGGAATCGGTTTCTGAGGTTTTGTGTGGCTCTAAAAGAAGTATGTTCTTTTACTTTTCTTCATTGTCTTCAGATGTACAATCCCTGACTGGTTGCACAGGAATCAGCATTTAAATACATTTAACACAGAGCTGTGCTGTATAAATGTCATTATCACTAAGTATAGTGTTTGGGAAATAGTGCTTTATAGCTCGATGTGAGAATCTGAATACTGGCATAGGTCCTTGTTAGAAATCGGGTCTCTATTTGGCAGAGGTATTCACCCTGTCGAAGTAGGGACCGCAATTCTAGTCAAGGTAAGTCAGTCACACACTTAAATAGGCCCGTGCTCACCCTCTGGTAGCTTGGCACAGAGCAGTCAGGCTTAACATAAGAGGCAATGTGTAAAGCAGTTGTGCAGATGAGGGTACAGTAACACAGTGAAAACACCACAAAAAAGACTCCACAATGAGGTATGAAAATAGTAACTATTTTACTTTTCAAAACAAGATAAAAATGATAAGAATCCAATTAAAGCATTTCAGTGTGTCTCCTCAGTTCAGTGTGAAGCAATGTTTCCAAAGTTATTACAGTTAAAATGCTACGTCAAGGTTGCAGGAGACTGATCTACTTGATCCGTTTGGGGCCTCCCACTAAAGTGCTGGTGGGCGGCAGGGACCTCGTATGTCCCGGAGTGCACAGTACCTTTCTTGGGGTTTGCAGTGGTGCAGTCGGGATCGGGACCTGCGTTGCTGGAGTCTCCCCTTGCTGAATACGATGCAGTCATTGGAGTCACAGAGGGCAGACGGCCGTCTTTCCTTGATGCGAGCAGAGTGCACCAGGTAGCGCTGGACTGCCTTCAGGCACTGCGGCTTCGGCAAAGTCGACAAACAAGATGGTCTGCGCTCAAGCAGGCAAACACGGCGGTTCTTGATCGGCGCACCGCACTGATGCGTGTGGGTACCCAAAAGCAGCAGCCAACACTGCGAACCCCAGGACTGGAAGAGGGCAAGTCAGGCAGAGTCAGACGCTGGATTAGCAGAGCCTCGCAGCGGTCGTTTGTGTGAATTAAATCTTTGATGGCCCTAAGATTTACTGATTAGGGGGCAAACCAAAAAGCCCTCGGAGTTACTTAGGTTGCAAAGTATTGTAGAGAACAGGTCTAGTCATTCTCACCTCCCAGGTCAGAGGCAGCAGGCTAACATAGCAGAGCAGGTAGCAAAGTGGCAGTCCTCCTGTAGCCCAGCAATCAGCAGGCCAACACCGCAAAGCAGTTAGCAAAGTGGCAGTCCCTCCTGTAGCACAGCTCCTCTTCTTGGCAGAATCTCCTTAGGATCCCAAAATGAACTAGTGAGAGGGGGTCATAGACCCAATACTTATACCCAAATGTGTCCTTGAAGTGGAGGTGACTACAAAGCAAAGCCTTTGTGGTTCACAAGTCTCCTTTGAGCCGGGCTCTGTCTGCCAGCCTACATGTGCGGGGTAAATCAGTGTTTTGTGTGAGGCCAGGCCACTACCTATTTAGGTGTATGTGTCGGCTCCTCCTCTCCCCCTTGCCCAGACCCATCAGTATGCAGATGAATGCAAATGCAGCTGAGCGTCCTGTACTTGTGGCTGTCTATATAGAGAATGAACAAAGTGTAGCTGTCACCCCGCCCCAGACGTGTATTGGAGACAGGCTGTAAGGCGGGCAAGAGAGCTAAGAGGAGAGAAATGTGCACTTTCTAAAAGTGGCATTTCTAGGTTAGTAATACCAGATCCAACTTTACCACTTAAGAGGATTTGTCATTACCAATCCAATGATATAAAACATAAAGAAGCTACTCCTCTGCAACCAGGAGTTACACTTAAAAAGGGTATTTAAGGAATTCCCAATGTTAACCTATGAGAGGAGCAGGCCTTGCAGTAGTGAAAAAAACTTGGGTGGTTGTCAATACCAGGACATGTAAAACAAAAAGGTACATGTTCTACATTTTACTTATGCAGCACCCTGCCCTAAGGGCTACCTAGGGCCTACCTTAGTGGTGACTGACAGGCAATAAAAGAGGAGTTTAAGGCTTGGCAAGTAGTTGGAAATGCCAAGTGTTAGACCTGGCATCCTTGGCATGGTTTTCCCCAGTCCTTTTGCCTCTGCCTCTTGTATTTTTGCTGTGTGCTGGATTTAGTTTTTGCTGGTCTAGATGCTTTAGGCACTTTGCCACTGCTGATCAGTGCCAAAGTGCAAGTGCTCCCTCTGTAAATTGTGAATATGGATTGGTGTTTCCATGATCGGCTTGTTTGACTTACTACTAAGTCCCTAGTACAGTGCACTGTGTGTGCCCAGGGCCTTTAAGTCAAATGCTGCCAGTGGGCCTGCAGCACTGATTGTGCCACCCACACAAGCAGCCTTTCAAAGGGGTCTCAGACCTGGCACTGCAGTGTCTGTGTGCAGTCTCTAATGCCACACTGACCTGGCAAGTGCGCCCACTTGCCAGGTCCTAACCTTCCCTTTTATTACATGTGAGCCACCCATAAGGTAGGCCCAAGGTACCCCTGTGGGCAGGGTGCAGTGTATGTGAAAGGTATGACATGTACTGATGTGTGTGACATGTTCAGATAGTGAAATACAGTGTATTTTGTTTTTCACTATTGAAAGGCTATCTGTCCCATAGGATAGAATAGGAGTTTATTTATAACATCTTATAAGTATAACTTTCCATTGGGACAAGATAGAAAGTTGGAGTTTAGTATGCCTGAACTCAGAATATAAAAATGCATCTTTTAATAAAGATGACTTTTATATTGTGTGGTTGAAAATACCACCTTTAGAAAGTGGGTATTTTCTTGCTTAGCCATCCTGTGTGCCTCTGCTGGTTTGTGGATTGACTGGCTTTGGAGTGACAGGGGCTGGGGATGAGCATTCACTGTAGACAGCAACTGGGGGGGGGGGGAGTTTGAGGTGTGTTCTGCCTTTCCTGGATGAGTCAGGGCTGGGCTGAATAGACCTGGGCTGCATTTAGAGTAGGGGAGGAGATTTCCTTGCACCTGAATAGGCCAGGTCTGCCTTACACAATGCTGTGTCCACCTCCTGCCGGGAAGCTAGATCAGAGAGGACAGCACTGGTTTTGACTGAGCACAGAGCCTCTCTGCCACAAGAGTACAAAGAGAAATTGAACATAAATTGGGGGGCCCAGACCCCAGAAGTTTAGAATACTTCTGGACTCAAGAGGAACCTCTGCCAAGGAGAAAAGCTGGGAAAGCTGAAGGAGAAGTACTGCCCCTTTGCTGCGTGCTGTCTGGGGTTGGCCTGCAGTGGCTGTTTCTGCCAAGGAGAGGGCAAAGACTTTGCTGTGTGCTGTGTATCCAGCTTGAAGAAGATCTCCAAGGGCTTGAAATAGAGCTTGCCTCCTGTTCTGAAGTCTCAGGGACACAAAGACTTCACTACCAGCTCCCCTGAACTTCCTTGCTGGGAGTTCTTGCCTGCCAAGAGGTGCCTGTTCCTGTGTTGGACCTCCGGAGGTTGTTCCTGCTGCTAGGAGCTGAAAAAGAGATGCAACTAAAGAAGCGCATGAATCCGCACCCATTTCCGACGCATCGCCGCCGTGCCGCAGAAGAAACCGACACAGTGCCTGCCCGCGGATGGAGAAATCGCCGCATGCTGAATCCCATGCACCGATCTCCGAGATCACCACACCGATCCCCATGCAAGCCCTGCTGTGTGGCTGCAAGAACCAACGCATCATAGGACCGTGGCTGGAGAGACCAACGCAGCTCCGTTGCCAGCGCATCGAGAACCGCCGCATCCCCGATCCCCACGCATCGCACTGGGGCACCAAGTCTACAAGAACCCCAGGGCTGCAGTAAGAAACCGACGCATCACCTCCCCGCACAGTAAGAAACCGACACATCACCTCCCCTGCGTGGCAGTAAGGGACCGATGCATCACCTTGCCTGTGGCTGTTTTTGTTTATGATTTTGACGCATCCTAGGTACTTTGTGTAGAAAGTGTCGCATCTATAGTTTGCTATGGACAGAACTGCTTTTACCTTCTAAAAGATTACTGTATTGTGGATTTTTGTTGTTTTGGTCTTGTTTGGTTTAGATAAAGATTACTTATTTTTCTAAACTGGTGTGGTGTCCATTTGTAGTGTTTTCACTGTATTACTGCATGTGTGCACAAATGCTTTACACACTGCCTCTGAGATAAGAGTGTCTGCTCATGCCAAGCTACCAAGGGGGTGAGCAGGGGTTATTTTAGAAGTGTATCCCCCTTACCCTGACTAGGAAGAAGTGTCCCTACTTGAACAAAGGTGCAAACCATTGCCAACTAGAGACCCCCATTTCTAACACCAAGTCAAGGTGGCAGTAAACTGTGCCCACAGGCCCTGCAGTGGCAGGCCTGAGTCAGGTTTGAAAGGCTGCTTCTCTGGGTGGCACAATCAGTGCTGCAGTCCCGCTAGTAGCATTTGGTTTACAGGCCAGGGGTATATGGTATACCACTTTACTAGGGACTTATAAGTGAACCAAATATACCAATCAAGGATAAAACAATTGTCAACATATTTTAGAAAAGAGCACATGCACTTTAGAACTGGTCAACAGTGGTAAAGGGCTCAGAGTCCTAAAGCCAGCAAAAGCGAAGTAAAAAACAAGAGGTCAGAAAGCAAAAAGTCAGGGGAAACCACGCCAAAAGATGTCAGGTCTAACAGTCCGCTTGGGTCATCTGCACCTAGGCATAAATCTAGATTGTTCAATGTTATCGGCCCTAAAAATATATACGGGCAGAGAGTAGCAGCAAAATTCCTGAACACTGTCTTAAATACTGATGGGAAAAATACCTCAATATTTGCATGTATTCTTATAACAGCACATTGGCTTATGTTAACTAATGTTATTTATATACCCTTAAGAGTAAATGGCAGTAGATAAGCACCTTTATTTGGTTATTACGGCATTTGACATGACAGAGAACAGTCATCTTAACATGTATATGATATTATTTACAATATTTTAAATACTTACATGGTCTTTGTCTCTTTGTGTTATTTCTGTTTTAAAAACTATCGGTTCAGCATTGCCTGTTCGTTCTGAATACTGGCGGATAGTTTCTTGCTTTAGCACAGATAATAGGCCTTTTGGATTCCTGAATGCTCCAAGCCAGTAGCTTGGCATTTTCTCTCTGCCCTGTTAAATAGACAAGAGGCATTTTTTGCAGGCGAAAACCACATAATGCCTGCTTCTAGAAAGAAGATATTCCAGCTAGGTAAATGTTTGTTATGTTCAAAATAAAATCATTTGAAAAAATGAAAGATAAAACTGCCACTAATAAAAACTAGTAAACAAATTAGAGGTTACATTGTATCCTGAAACATAAGGAGAGACAAGTATGCTAAGCCAATCTTACACAGGTGGTCACAATTTCAGACCCCAGTACGCTTGTAATACAGACCCATACTAGAAAGAACAGCTCAGACTGCATGAAGCATTTAGCACTTGTTACAGAAATAGAAGACTTTTCTATTACCACCCAACTCTAATTGAGACCCACAGACTTTTTGGTAGGTTTGTGGCAGGGTGGAGAGTTAAACAGAATGGATATCCAGCGTAAGGTGATTGGAAACTACTGGCATTTGTTTCTCTGATACTGTTCTTTAGTTAAACATTGTTTTTTGATTATTCCTGGGGCTTATAATCGTGCACATGAATTTATTTTCTGACACCGTTTTAAAGAACAAGTTACTTACCTTCGGTAATACCTTAACTGGTAGAGACTCTATCTAGCGGCAGATTCCTCACCTTAGAATTATCCCCAGGCGTCAGAATTTTTCTGGAGCAGTACCCCTGAATGCCGGTAGGTGGCGTCCTTCTGCTTCGTGTGGCACCATTGGTGGCGTCTGCGCTGGAAGTGGTGTGCACGGTGACTATATAAGCACCACCTCAGCTTGCTGACGTCAATTACTTTGTGACTTTCCACGCCAGAAGCGCAAAGCCACGAAGTATACTGACCACTGATGTGGAAAACTAGGGCCCTGAAAGGGGAAAGTCATGCCCCTAGAAATCCGTTTGTAGAGCAGGGAGGATAGGTGGGTCGGTAAGGAATCTGCAGCTAGATAGAGTCTCTACCAGATAAGGTGTTACCGAGGTAAGCAACTTGTTCATCTGATAGAGGCTTCTACCTGCAGATTCCTTACCTTAGAATAGATTACCCAAGCTCTGCAGAGGTGGGTCTGTGGACCAATGTCACACAAGGAAGTCCTGCAGGATCGAATAGGCAAAATGCCCATCCATACGGACCTGACTGTCCAAGCAGTAGTGTTTGTTAAATGTGTGCAGAGAAGCCCATGTTGCTGCCTGGCAAAAGTCCAGGACTGGAACTCTGCATGCTAACGCAGTGGTTGCAGCTTTAGCTCTGGAGGAAGGAGCAGGCAACCCCTCAGGGGGGTTGCTTCTTAGCCAATGCATAGCAGATTTTGATAGAAAGTATGATTAATTTTTGAGATGGTCCTCTTCTGTATGGCCTGTCCTTTCATCGCTCCAACATACCCCACGAAGAGTTGGTCATCCACCCGGATCTCTCATGTGCAGTCAAGGTAGAACAACAACACTATTTTTGGGTCCAGACAGTGAAGCCGCTCCTCTTCCTTGGAGGGATGAGGTGGAGAGTAAACAGTAGGCAAGGGAGTGACAACTTTCGGGAGAAAGAAAGCTCTTTTATGAAGCACCTGTATGTCTGGGTAGATGTTCAGATAAGGAGGTTTGGATGACAAAGCCTGAAGCTCACTGACCCTCAGGCAGATGGTATAGCCTCGAGAAACGCCGTCTTGGTGGTAAGGAGCCTGAGTGGACAATTATGTAGGGGCTCAAAGGGAGCACACATAAGAAAAGTGAGGAAGAGATTGAGGTCCCACTGGGCATAATAAAGGGAGAAGGTGGAAACAAATGTTGTAAACCTTTCCGAAACCTATTTACAATAGGGGATTTGAGGAGGGATGGCTGATCAGGTAACCACAGAAAAGCTGCACTAGCACAGAGATAGCCCTTCAGAGTGCCCAGAGCAAAGCCCTGCTGGGCAAGAGAAAGGATGAAAAGGAGAACCTGAGAAAGGGGGGCAGAAAGGGGATCGATCTGTTTTTCTGTACACCATGCCACAAATCTTGACCAATGGCCGGCATATACCGTCTTGGTGGAAGGATACCTGGCTACCAAGATAACGTTACAGACTTCGAGAGGAAGATTGAAAGCTGTCAACTGTCGCTACTCAATCTCCGCGCAAGAAGGCTGAGCGTTGACAGGTTTGGGTGGAGAACCCTCCACCTGCTGCTGCGACAGAAGATCCTCCTGAAGGGGCAGCCTGATCGATGGACCTATGGCCATGCTCAACAGCCCGAGATACAAGACTCTCCACATCCAGTCTGGAGCCACAAGGATGACTTGGGTCGGTCGTTCCAGATCTTGAGAACTCTGGGCAGGAGTGGTATGGGCGGAAAGGAGTACAGGAGGCCAGAGCTCCACTCGAGACGAAAAGTGTCTCCGAGCGAGAGCCGCCTTGGAAACTCCAGCGTGCAGAATTGTTGACATTGCGCGTTCTCGGCGGTGGCGAATAGTTCTAACCAAGACTCTCCCCACTGCTGAAAGTGACCTTGCACCACCTCCGTTTGGAGACACCATTCGTGATCAGCTAGGCATCTGCAGCTGGGTTCACCTGCTTTGGCTTTCAGAGAGCCCACCAGATGCTGAACCACCAGGGAAATGGTCCAGCCATGTCCAGAGACGCAGGGCCGCTTGATAAAGGGACAACGACCCCACACTTCCCTGTTTGTGGCGCTACCACATGGCGGTGGTGTTGTTCATGAACACCTGCACTAGCCTTCCCTTGATGGAGCATAGAAAGGCTTTCAATGCCAGCCAGATTGCCCGGAGCTCCAACAGGTTGATGTGGAGTCCAGATTCCACTGGAGACCAGAGGCCTCTGATTTCCACCTCTCCCAGATGGCTGCCCCATCCCTAAAGTGACACATCTGTCACTATTGTCAGATCTGTTTGGAGAAGGGAGAGGGGTCTGCCACTGACCCAATCGCTGTTCGTTAACCACAACTGCAGACCCTGTGCAGTTCCCTCCGAGATCTGGTCCCATTGCAGAGCCAGCATATGCCAATGGGCATATGCAGGATACCATGAGGCCCAGCAGTCTCAGAGTCAATCTCACCAAAATCCAGAACAGAGGCTGAAACATTGGTATTATAGCCTGAATATCCTGGATTCACCATTTGGGAGGATAGGCCCGAAACTGCACCATGTCCAGTAACGCTCTGATGAAAGGGAGCATCTGAGAGGGAGTCAGGTAGGACTTCAGCACGTTGATGTTATGTTATGTTATAAAGTACTTATAGAGCCCACAGCTACTCAAAAGAGTGTCCCGGCTCTAACAGAACCATATGGCTAGTCTGTTGCTGTCGTAAAATAGGAAGAAACCTAGAGTTGTTGTTGAAACAGCCAGGTTTTAAGTTGTCTCCTGAAACTCAGTAGATCGGGCACCTGTCTGAGTGGCACCGGCAAAAGGTTCCAGGCACGGGCTACCTGCACTTGAAAGGAACGGCCGCCGGTCCGGATACGGGAACATTTGGGAACCGCCACCTGCTGTCACGAGGATGATCTTAGGGTTCTGCCGGGGGCGTAGTGTAGGACTCTCTTTCTGATGTAGTGGGCTCCCGTGCCGTGTAGCGCCTTGAAAGCCAAGACTAGGGCTTTAAATCGAATTCTGTTACGGACAGGCAGCCAGTGCAAGGCCTTCAGATGAGGAGAAATCCGAGTTCTGGGTCCGAGCATGAGAACCTCCCAGGCGGCAGCATTTTGGACAACCTGAAGTCTGTTTAATAAGTACTCTGGGAGGCCCAAGTACAGAACATTTACGTAGTCCAACCTGGAGGCAATGAGGGCTTGGACCACTGTCTTTCTGTGCGAGAGAGATAGCAGGGGGCGGAATTTCCTGAGCATTCTCAGGAGGCCAAAACAGGATCCTGCGACCGTCTGTATTTGGGCTTTCATGGATAGGTTGTCATCCAACTTTACCCCAAAATTTTTGACCGTATTTACCGAAGATTGGGCGGGTGACATGTCAGAAGGCCACCATTGTTTCCACTTGTCCCGAGATGTAGAACAAAAGAAAATGATTTCGGATTTCTCAGGGTTGCATTTTAGTTGATTTTGTTTTAGCCAAGTAAAGACTCCACTCAGGCAATTTTTTATCTTTTCCCCGACGAAATCCTCACCCTTCTCACATGTGAACAGAAGCTGCGTATCGTCAGCGTAAGAAATTATTGTTGCATCACATGCTTCAACCAAGGGGGCGAGGGGGGCCATGTAAAGATTAAAAAGTGTCGGGCTCAGGATGGAGCCCTGCGGAACACCCACTTTCAGAGGGGGGATAGGAGCGGCAAAAGGAGGGGACCAGACCTCTTGGTGTCGATCCTCCAAGAAGGAGGAGAACCACTTGAACACCGTGCCTCCAAGGCCGCATTCCTGCAGTCTATGCAGGAGTCGATCATGGGGCACGGTGTCAAAAGCCGCAGATAGGTCCAGAAGGATTAACACCGCTTTACCTCCTTTATCTAGTTTCTCCTTTATGGACTCAGAGACTTCCAGCAAAGCAGTCTCTGTGCTGAAGTTAGGTCTGAAACCAGACTGGCTCTGGTGGAGAAAATTATTAGATTCTACGTAGTCGGTGATCACTGCGTTTACATATTTCTCTAGGGTTTTCGAGAAATAAGGAAGGAGTGAGATAGGTCTGTAGTTTGATGCTACTAAGGGGTCGGCAGAAGGCTTTTTCAACAGTGGGAGGATTTGATAGTGAACCCCAGTAAATGCAGGCAGTTCGGCGTAGTCTGGAGGTGGAGACGACAGCCTGGAGCGAGCCGCCTACAGGATAGGAGAAGACTGGCACCCCGGATCTCTGCAGATGAGCTGCAATTACCGCCATCGCGTTGGTGAACACCTGAGGGGCGCTGGTGAGGCCAAAAGGGAGCACAGCAAACTGAAAGTACTTGTGGTCCACCATGAACTGCAGGTAACACCTGTGGGCAGGCAGGATGGGAATGTGGAAATATGCATCCTGCAAGTCCAACGCTACTATCCAGTCTCCCGGGTCCTGGGCAGACAAGACTTGAGCGAGGGTGAACATTTTGAACTTTTCCTTCTTGAGGAAGAAATTGAGAGAGCAGAGGTCTAGGATAGTACAAAGACCTCGGACCTTCTTGGACACCAAAAAGTAGCAGGAATAGCAACCATGACCTACTTCTGGCATCAGCACCTTCTCTATGGATACCTTGGCCAAGAGAGCCATCACTTTCTGGTGAAGAAGGGATAGGTGGTCCTCCATCAGCCTGTCTCAAGTAGGTGGCATGGAGGGAGGGTAGCCTCGAAGAGGAGGGAGTAGCCCCTTCAGATGATCTGGAAACCCACCTGTCCGATGTTATGGACCACCAGTGGGGCAGGTGATGGTGAAACCTGCCGCCCACTGGGTGCCCATGATGGTAACAGAGCACATTAGGAGGGTTTGGAGGCTGTGACTGCTGAGGGGGGGCTGGACTGACCCACCCGCTGGCTGCCCCACCCACGGGGCCGGTAGGTACCGCGTCCTCGGCCTGCACGCTGTGGTGGCTAAGCGGGTACAGACACAGCTGAAAACCCCTTCCATGGCACAAAAGGAGCGAAAGGTGGACTGGGGGTGACGAGGGGCCTAAGGCCTTTGCTGTAGCCCTGCTGTCCTTAAAGTGCTCAAGCGCTGAATCGGCCTTGTCTCCGAAGAGACAGGAGTCATCAATGGGCATGTCCATTAGTGATGCTTGGACATGCCCCAAAACGCCAGTCGTCCTCAAACAGGCCTGATGCCATAAAGCCACTGTTGATGAAACAGCTCTGCCCAGTGAGTCGGTCGTGTCTAGTCCACATCGAATTGTGAACTTCGCTGCATCCCTCCCATCGGCAACAGCCTGGGAGAGTAAGGCCCTGGCCTCCTCTGGGACCGTTGGCACCACCTGCGCAACCGTATCCAACAGAGCATGGGAATAGGGGCCAAAAATGGCACGCGGTGTTCACGGACCGCAGTGCCAGTCTGGTGGAAGAAAACATCTTCCTGCCGAAGATATCCAGCCTCTTGGATTACCAATCCAGCTGTGTGGATGGGAATGTGCCAGGATTTATGTGGGAGGTGGAGGCTAGGACCACCAAGCTCTCCAGGGTGGGGTGTCGGTGAGGAAGTTTGGGTCCCCATGTGCAGGGCGGTGACAGCGGGCAATCGTCCTGTTCACAGGAGCCCCTGTCAGTTTGGACCAAGTCCCAAGCAGGATGTCAGTAAGTGTCCCATTTAAAGGGAGAAGCGGTTCTGATGGGAAGACTCGTGGCTGAATCACTTCCGTCAAGATATTTGTCTTGACTACCTACGAGGGCAAGCTGAGGTCCCGGGCCTAAGCTGTGCTCCTCACCACCACTACGAAGGAAGCTCCCTCCTCCGTAGCCACGGTAGGGGGCGAAAGCATGCCAGTATCTGGAGAAGTGTCTACTACATTGGTTTCACCCAGATACTCACACCAGTCCAAAGTGCCATAAGGCTGGTATTCTTCAGGGTCCAGTGACCCCTCCCATTATTCTCCAAGTCCTAGCCCATGAGAATAGGGCTCAGGCTCCAGCCTGGAAGGCATGGCTCTAGTCGATGCTGGAATTGGCGTCGGGTGACGGCCCTCAGACTCTATGTCGGAGTCAGGATATAAATGGGGATAGCAGTGCTGGGAGCGACGACCTTGAGACAGGCACCAGGGAAGGTAGAGATGGCATGACCGGCACTTTTCCGGATCCATCTGTGGCTTCCTGGGGCCTGACTGGCGCCGGAGGCAAGGTGTGGATCCAGTAGGGGCCCTTCCCGTACCTGTGGGGCCTGAAGGCTCGCTGGAGAGAACAGGCTGCCCAAATATGAGGTGCAGAGCCTCATAACATTCTTTTAGCTGGGCGGGGGTCTCTCCGGCTCCTGGAAACTCTGGGAGGTGCGTAGTCGGCGCAGGCGCTGGCTCAACCACAAAGTAAGGCCTTGAGTGACGCTCCCTCATCTCATCGGCCAACAGATGAGGTGAAGTCGAAACATGCTTCAGCTTCAACTTCTTGAGGTGGGACTTATTCGAATGGCCTGACGACTTCAAGTGCGACGAGGATCTTGTACTCCATGATCACTCCCGGGACCTTCCTCTCGACTGGGATCTGGAGCGTCGTGGTGTCGCATGTCGAGCTGCCAGTAGCTTGAGAGATCGCTCCCTCAAGGCTGTTGGGTGCACGGCGCGGCAATCGAAGCAGGCCATTGGGTCATGGTTGCGCTTGAGGCACGAGAGGCAAACAAGGTGCAGGTCCGTCCCTGACCTCGAGCGTTGACGGACAAGTTACTTACCTTCGGTAACGATATATCTGTAAGAAACATTAGTAGTGATAGATTCCTTACCTTAGAATATCCCCAGGCGTCAGACTGGATCTGGAAAGTTTTCGTCAGCAGTACCCCTGCGCGTCGGTAGGTGGCGTTGTGCGGCTCTGCGTCCGTCGTTGTCGCCGAGATGACGTCGCGGGCGCTACTTAGACGCCGCCCACGTGCGCTGTCAGTTCTGTACACGACTTTCCGCGCCAGGAACGCAGAGCCATGCAAGCTACTGATCACTGGTGCATTGAAACTAGGGCCCTGAAAGGGATGACCTTAACCCTAGAAATCAGTTTGCAGAACGGGGAGGATGGGTGGGGCGGTAAGGAATCTATCACTACTAATGTTTCTTACAGATATATCGTTACCGAAGGTAAGTAACTTGTCCATCTGAAAGAAACACATAGTGATAGATTCCTTACCTTAGAATAGATACCCCAGCAATACCAACCCCGGTGGTGGGTCTGTGAACTAAGATCACACCAGAAAGTCACGGAGAACAGAACGGCCAAAGAAGCCGTCTCTCCGGACTTGGCTGTCTAGGCAATAATGTTTGGTAAACGTGTGCAGCGAGGTCCACGTGGCTGCCTGACAGATGTCTTGCAGGGGGTCACCACGTCCCAATGCAGTAGTGGCTGCCGTAGCTCTGGTGGAATGAGCACGCAGCCCCACCGGAGGTTCTTTTTTAGCCAAAGAGTAACAGGCTTTGATACATAAAACAACCCAGCGGGAGATGGTTCTTTTATGGACCGCCCAGACCTTTCTTGGTGCCAACGTAGCCAACAAAAAGCTGGTCGTCCACCCGGAACTGCTGTGTGCGTTTGAGATAAAAAGAGAGCGCACGTTTTGGGTTCAGACGGTGGAGCCGCTCCTCCTCTCTGGAAGGATGCGGAGGCGGAAAGAAGGTGGGCAAGGTAATAGTCTGCCCAATGTGAAAGGCCATAACCACTTTTGGCAAAAAGGAAGGACGGGGCCTGAGCACAACCTTGTCCGGATGGACTGAAAGGAAAGGAGGCTTACAAGAAAGAGCCTGGAGCTCACTCACCCGCCTGGCGGAAGTGATGGCCACCAGGAAGGCAGTCTTTAACGTTAAAAGACGAAGAGGACAGTTGTGAAGGGGCTCAAAGGGAGCGCACATCAAGTATGTCAGAACCAGATTCAAGTCCCACTGAGGCATCACGAAAGGAATAGGAGGAAAAAGGTGTGTAATGCCTTTGAGAAATCTATTTACAACAGGGGACTTGAAAAGAGAGGGCTGATCAGGGAGCCTGAGAAAGGCCGAAATAGCAGAAAGGTAGCCCTTGATAGTGCCCAGAGCAGAGCCCTGCTGGGCCAAAGAAAGAAGGAACAGTAGTACTTCAGAAAGAGGGGCAGAAAGGGAATCCACAGCCTTTGCTGTGCACCATGCCACAAATTTGTTCCACCTGCAGGCATATACCACTTTCGTAGAGGGACGCCTGGCTGCCAGAATAACGTCACAAACTTCAGGAGGCAAGTCGAAGGGAATCAACTGCCGCCGCTCAATCTCCACGCAAAGAGGTGGAGGCTGGACAGGTTCGGGTGGAGGACCGTCTCCTGCTGCTGCGACAGAAGATCCTCCCGAAGAGGCAGTTGGATCGGGGGATCGATGCTCATACTGAGTAGCTCGGGATACCATACTCTTCGAGCCCAGTCCGGAGCCACAAGAATGACTTGGGCCCGGTCGCGCCTGATCTTCTTCAGCACTCTGGGCAGAAGTGGTATAGGCGTAAAGGCGTACAACAGACCGCAACTCCACTCGCGACGAAAAGCATCGCCGAGCCAGTGCAGACTTGGAAATTCCAACGCGCAGAACTGATGACATTGCACGTTCTCTTCGGTGGCGAATAGATCTAACCAAGGCTCTCCCCACTGCTGAAAGAGACCTTGCGCCACCTCCGAGTGAAGACGCCATTCGTGATCGAGCATGCACCTACAGCTGAGTTCGTCCGCCCTGGCGTTCAGAGAACCTGCCAGGTGTTGAACCACCAGGGACATGCCCTGATGTACCAGCCATGTCCAGAGACGCAGAGCCTCCTGACAGAGGGTCCACGACCCCACCCCGCCTTGTTTGTTGCAGTACCACATGGCGGTGGTGTTGTCTGTGAACACCTGCACTACTCTCCCCTTGACAGAGGGAAGGAATGCCTTTAGTGCAAGCCTGATCGCCCGCAGCTCCAAAAGGTTGATATGGAGTCGGGACTCCGCCGGAGACCAGAGGCCTCTGATCTCCGCCTCTCCCATGTGGCCGCCCCATCCCAGGAGGGACGCATCCGTCACCACTGTGAACTCCGGTTGGGGAAGGGAGAGGGATCTGCCGTCGACCCAATGCCGGTCCGTGAGCCACCACTGCAACTGTCGTGCAGTGCCCTCCGAGATCTGGACCTGATCGGACAGGTTTCCCTGATGCTGCGCCAACTGGAACTTCAGGTCCCACTGCAGAGCCTGCATATGCCACCTGGCATGATTGACCAGCAGGATGCAGGAGACCATGAGGCCCAGCAGCCTCAGAGTCACTCTGACCGAAACCCGGGACAAGGGCTGAAAGATGGGAATCAGAGCCCGAATATCCCTGACTCGCTGTTCGGGAGGATAGACCCGAAACTGCGCCGTGTCCAGAACCGCTCCGATAAAGAGGAGCTTCTGGGAGGGAATTAGGTGCGACTTCGGCACATTGATGGAGAACCCAGCAAGTGCAGGAGGTCGGCCGTAGTCTGGAGGTGGGAGATGACTGTCTGGGGCGAGCCTGCCTTCAACAACCAATTGTCGAGATAGGGGAAGACTGAGACCCCTAATCTGCGCAGATGAGCTGCGACCACCGCCATCACCTTGGTGAACACCCGAGGGGCGCTGGTAAGGCCAAAGGGGAGCACGGTAAACTGAAAGTGCTCGTGGCCTACCGTGAACCGTAGGTAACGCCTGTGGGCTGGCAGGACGGGGATGTGGAAATAGGCGTCCTGCAAGTCCAGAGCCACCATCCAGTCTTGTGAGCTAGAGCTAGAGCTAGAGTGAGCATCTTGAACTTCTCTTTGCGGAGGAAGCGATTGACGTTCCGGAGGTCTAAGATAGGACGCAGGCCTTTGTCCTTCTTGGGCACCACAAAGTAGTGGGAATAACAACCACGACCTACTTCGTGCGTCGGAACGCGCTCGATGGCCCCCTTGGCCAACAGGGCCGCAACTTCCTGCTGAAGAAGCACCAAGTGATCCCCCAACATGCGGTGATATTGAGGTGGCATGGCTGGGGGGGTAGTCTGGAAGGGGAGGGAGTAGCCCCTCAGGACTATCTCTAAAACCCACCTGTCCGAAGTGATGGTGCGCCAGTGGGGGAGGTGATGGCGGAGCCTGCCGCCCACTGGCGTTTGATGGGCCTGAAAGTTCGGACTAGGAAGGTTTGGAGGCAGTGGTGGCCGGGGTGGTGGTGGACTGACCCACCCGCTGGCCCCTTTGTCCGCCACGGCGGAACCCGCGTCCGCGCTGGGATGATTGCTGCGCCGGCCTGTGGCTCTGTTGCGAACGCTGCGGGGCGCCCCTTCCTGTGCCACGAAAGGAGCGAAAAGCGGAAGGCGGAGAAGGGCGGACTGCGGAGAGTCCCAAGGACTTGGCCGTAGCCCGTGAGTCCTTAAACCTTTCCAGCGCGCTATCCGCTTTGTCGCCGAAGAGGCGACGGCCATCAATGGGCATGTCCATAAGGGTGTTTTGGACATCCCCCGAAAATCCAGTGGTCCTCAACCAGGCGTGATGGCGAACCGCCACTGTCGTTGCAATCGATCTGCCCAGTGAGTCGGCGGTGTCTAGGCCACAACGAATCATGAACTTTGCTGCGTCTCTCCCCGCTGCAACAGCCTGGGAGAGAGCAGGCCGGGCCTCCTCCGGACACTGGGGCAGCACGTTCGCCACCGTATCCCACAGAGAGTGGGAATAACGGCCCAAGAGGCATGCGGTGTTCACGGACCGCAGCGCAGAGCTGGTGGAAGAAAAAATCTTCTTTGCAAACTGATCCAGCTTCTTGGATTCCCTATCCGGTGGTGCGGAAGGGAAGGCGGTAGGGGAAGCAGAGGCTTGGACAACCAAGCTCTCGGGGTGGGGTGTTGGGAGAGGAAAATGGGGTCACCCGGAGCCGGGCGATGGCATCGGGCCACGTTCCTATCCACAGGAGCCCCTGTGGTGGGCCTGGACCAAGTGCCCAAAAGAACGTCAGAGAGGGCTTCATTGAAAGGAAGCAGCGGCTCCGCAGAAGTAGCTGCTGGCTGAAGCACCTCTGTCAGGAGGTTAGTCCTGATGGCCACAGTAGGGAGCTGGAGGTGTAGGGCCTCAGCCGCCCTACGCAACACCACTGCATAACTGGCGCCCTCCTCCGTAGCCACGGTAGGAGGAGACAGCATGCCAAGGTCTGGTGAGGTATCCAGACCACTGGTGTCACCCAATTCCTCAGCCCAGTCCTGTTCAGACTCGCAGGCGGCAGCGAGAGGGTCCTCAGACCCCTCCCAGTCCTCCCCTTGCTCCTCAGGCTGTTCAACAGGCCGAAAATAAGGAGCAGGGACATGGGGATAGAATTCCCCAAGCAGGGTCGAGAACGGCATCGATCGACGCCGGCTCGGCGCTGTGTCCACCTCGGGGCTGAAACTGAGGTAGACGTCGTCCTGAAGATCGGGCGGCATCAGGATCGGTGCCGGTGGGGTCGATGTCGGCGGAGGCGTAACGAGGTCAACCAGCGTCGACCGGGATCCAGGCCTGGATCCAAGGGTGTCCTGCGGCGCCGTGGCCGGAGCCAACAGTGATGCCGGGGCCGGAGCCGCCGGCGAGGAAACGCGAGGACACCCATGCAGGACCGCAGGGCCCGAAGGCGCACCGGCGGGACCCGACAGCCCAAAGAGGCGAGCCATGGCCGACAGGAACACCTGTATCTGGGCCGGAGACGCCGACGACCCCGGGAAGGGCGGGTAGTCGGGCGGCGACTCCATGGACTGCGCCGGAGCCGCGGGGGTGGCACCACCCATACCCTCAGCCGCGTCGCGCGACCGGCGAGGGGAAGTCGGAGAACGATGGCGTTTCTTCGACTTCTTGTGCTTCGCCTTACCTGACCCCGAGTGCGAAGACTTGGATCCCGACTGCCGGGCTTCCAGCAACTTTCGTGACCGCTCCCGCAAAGTCTTCGGCGCCATGGCCCGGCAGTCGGAGCACGACTTGGGGTCGTGGTCGCGCCCCAGGCAGAAAAGACACACACGGTGCGGGTCCGTCCCCGACATCATGCGGTGACAATCCCCGCAGGACTTGAAACCGGGCATCCTAACTGCACCGTAGGAGTCGAAGACTCGCTGAAAAAATGGAGACAAAAGTCTCAAAAAGTCAGTCAAAAATTGACTGTGGGTTCCTGCTCTTCCCGGATCTGCGCTTGCTGGCGCGGAAAAAGAAAGAACTGACGTCAGTGCGCGTGGGCGGCATCTAAGTAGCGCCCGCAACGTCATCTCGGCGACCACGACGCCAACGACGGACGCGGAGCCGCACGACACCACCTATCACTATGTGTTTCTTTCAGATAGGAGCCGCACAGCTTGAATGTCTTGGATGACATTCCTGCCACAGCAGGAGGAAAAAACCTCAAAAAACTTTGATAAAACATTGAAAAAAGTTAGTCAAAAACTAATTAAGGGGTAACTCTTCCCAGATCTGCGCTGACTGGTGCAGAGAGAAAACAACTGACATAAGGGCACTGGGGTGGTGCCTATATAGGCACTGGGCATGTCACTCCTGGTGCGGGCGATGTCACGTGAAGCCCACTGGCATGCAGGGGTACTGCTCAAGAAAAAATTCCAGATGTAGTCTGACGTCTGGGGATAATTCTAAGGTAAGTAATCTGCGGCTAGAAGTCTCTATCAGATATATGTTTATTGGTTTTGAATTACTACAAAACAAAACTCAAATATTGGTAAGTTCATAATTATAGATTTCTTGAATTCATCCGTTCAATGCTTTCTTTCCTGTGGGCACATATATTTGCCACAAACAGCAGAACACTGGGGCATATTTACATGAAAATGGCGTAGCACGATGCCGCAAGCAATTCTGCTGCACCGAGCAGCTTCATTTTCAAAACGCTGGGATGACCCTATTAACAAACATACGCGCATCCCTGTACTAACCCCTGCGCTAAAAAAGCTGCATAGTGCCAACGCAGGCACCCTTGCACCATGGTGCAAGGGTGCCTGCGTTGCAGGGATAATTGTGTTTGTGCAGGAAGGGACACCAAATAATCCTTACAGGCATTTTGCTCCTTCTACGTGTGCAGCAGAATGCAGAACACATAGAAAGAGCAAAAAACAAGGAGAAATAAAAGTATTTCTCCCCGTTGCGCCACATTAATGCCTCCTTTTGAAAGGAGTTAGTTTGTGGCACTGACTCAGATTTACAGATCCTTGTAAATCTGGAGCAGTGTCAAAATTCCCTGGGTGTTGCTGGGAATGCCCACAGCAACACCCATTGCACGCCCTTTTGCCACAGAAAACTGCATTGCAGAAGGCCATATTTACAAGGCTGTGTTAAACCATGCCAAGTGGCTTAGCACAGCCTTGTAAATATGGGCAAACATAGAGTGCCACCGGAGCATCAAAAAAGTGAGCCTCCGGTGGCGCTAGGGGTTTGCAAATATGCTCCAAAGTGTTCAAGATCACCCCCTCCTTGCAGCACATAACATTCTAGAGGTTTCATGGCCTGGTTGCATCCACAGGGAAAAGGTCACTCTTCAGTTTGAAGCATACCATGTGATAGCACACACAGAAGAAAATACAGTGGCTTGTTTCATCTAGTGTTTCACATGGGGAGAGTGAGTGAAATGGCCATTCTTTTCTGGCACTGCACTTTCCATGCTGGAGAGGAGACATATCTTACTGTGTCTTATCTGTTCTGCTACCTCTCTTACTAAGGTACTTAGGTTAAATTCCGCTTCAAAATTATTCTTTTTCAACTTCATCTTACGGATGCTACAGTGGACATGCAAATCACAATATAGAAAGACAATACTAACCAGGTGTAGAATCTTCTCAAAATGTGCCACGTGTTGTTGTACTTCATTGATCCAGGTTGAGGCGGAACACTCTGGGGGATAAGAGACATTTCCCGCTAATACGCACCAGTGTGCCGGAGTCCGCTTGTGGTACAGATCATTGACAACCAACATGATGGATTCTGAAAGCTGGTCCCCCATGGTGTCTTCTGAATCCATGGCACTTTTTATCATCTAGGAGGGGAAGCACATTTACAAGACACTGACCCATGAATGTCATTTTAGGAGACACAAATAAACAATATTTACTTCAATTCATGCATTATACAATCTATGCCTATGAAGTTGTATTATGCATTGTGCAATTACAACATGTGCAAAGACATTATTAGGCATATAAGTGTCCACTTGCTAAAGCATCACAAATCCAGACGGTGAAACGTTTTCTTTCAATAAACAAGGCAAAATATAGAAAAAACCACTGTTTTTAACAACTTATTTGAGTCATGCAAGTTGCATCTTGGGGTAAGAGAGTGAGCACATTCTTCATTATTAAACAGAATGACTAAACAATTGTCATGGATTTAAAATGAGGTGGCAATTAGAAGCCTTTGGGATTTTAACCTAGTGGTAGAAACTTCAGGGCAAGGCGCCCTATTGAGAATCTTCAGATGCAATGATTTTTGCACTTGGCTCATATATGCAGAGTCTAAACTCCATGTTTTTAAACAAATCTTTTTGAATGTGCCTTATTGTGCTTTAAATTATTTTATTGATTGAGGGACTACATATCGCAGCAAGACGAACAAGTTACTTACCTTCAGTAACCTCTTCTCTGGTACAGACTCAACCAGCCACATTCCTTCCCCTAGAATATGTCCTAGGTGTCAGTCTGGATATAGAAAATATTGAGTAGTACCCCTGCACGCTGGTAGGTGGCATCGAACGGCTCCGCGTCAGTATTGTAGGTGTCGTCTGTATCGGATGTGATGTGTTCAGTGCCTAAATAGGTGCCACCCCAGCGCACTGACATCAGTTTCTTTTCGTGATTATTCCTATGCCAGAAGCAGAGAGCCTCATCAGAAGGCTGATCGACCAGTGTGCAGATTCTAAGGGCTTACAAGCACCTTGTAGACAGAAAAGCCCAGGTCGCAGAACAGGGAGGATGGGAGGGTCGGTAAGCAATCTGCGGTTAGACAGACTGTCTATCAGATAAGGTGCTACCGAAGGTAAGTAACCTGTTCATCTCATAGACGTCTAGCCGCAGATTCCTTACTTTAGAATAAAAGCAAATACCTCCCCAGACGTGGGTCTGCAAACAGGCTTATACCAAAAAGTCTTGGAGGACCAAACGGGCGAAGTGCCCGTCATGATGGACCTGACTATTGAGGCATTAGTGTTTGGTAAAGTTGCACAAGGATGCCCGCGTAGCAGCCTGAGATATTCAGAACAGGAACTCTACGAGCTAACACAATAGATTTAGCTTTGGCTCTGGTGGAAGGGCTTGCGAACCCTCAGGGGATTATATCTTGTCTAATGTGCAGCAGATCTCAATGCATAGTCCGATTCATCTAGAGATGGTCTGTTTTAGCACTGCTTTCCCCTTTTTCGTTCCAGTTAACTCTACAAAGAGCTGACTGTTCACCTGGTGTCCTTTGGTGTGATCGATATAGAATGACAATGCACTTTTAGGGTCCAGATGGTGGAGTCTCTCTTTCTCCTTGTAGGGGTGAGGTGGGGAAAAGAAAGTCGTCAGTGTGACGTTTTGGCTGATGTGGAAAAGTGTCACAACCTTTGTCAGAAAAAAGGCACTGGTTTGAAGAACCAGTTTGCCTAGGAAGAAGTTGGTGTATGAAGGTTGAACAGAAGGAGCCTGCAGCGCGGTAACTCTCCTGGATAATTTGATGGCCACCAAGAAGACTGTCTTGATTGTCAAAAGTCTAAGGGAACAGCTATGCTTCGGTTCAGAACAACACATCAAAAAGGTTAAAACCAAATTAGGAACCCATTGGAGCATAATGAAAGTTTTGGGAGGAAACATATGCTGAAGACCTGTCGAAAAGAATTTCACAACAAGTGACTTAAAGAGGGAGGGGTGGTCTGGCAACCGCAAGCATGCAGAGATGGCCGAAAGACACCCCTTAACTGTGCCCAGAGCAAAGACTTGCCAGACTAAGGACAAAACAAACAGAAAAACGTTGCACAGGGGTGCAGAAATTAGCCTCAAACGTGTCCCAACGCCAGGCATATACAGTTTTAGTTGATGAGTGCCAGGCTGCAAAATGACATCACATACTTCAGGAGGGAGGTCGAATTCTCATATCTGTCGCCGATTAATCTCCATGCATGAAGGTGGAGCGTGTGCTGGAACTTGCCCTGTTGCTGCGAAAGCAGATCCTCCTAAAAGGTCAGCCTGATCGGAGGACAGATGTTCATGTTCAGGAGTTCTGTACACCATACTCTCCTCATCCAATCTGGATCCACCAGGATGACTAAAGCCCTTGAGGAAGGATGGTATCAGTGGGAAGGCGTATAGGTGCCCTGCATTGCAGTCTTAGCGGATGCGTCTCTAAATGAGAGACGCTTTAGAAACCACAGCATGCATAAGTGCTGACATTGCATGTTCTCACGGTGGTGAATAGGACTTAACCAAGGTTCTCCCCAGTCCTGAAAGAGACCCTGAGCCACATCCAGATGCAGATGCCATTCGTGGTCTGCGAAGGCATCAACATCAGAGTTTGTCCACTCCGGCATTTAGAGATCTCGACAGGTGCTCAGAAGCAGAAAAATGTCTTGGTCCAGTCATGTCCAGAGGTGCAGGGCCTCCTGGCACAGAGTCCGCGACCCCACCCTGCCCTGCTTGTTGCAGTACCACATGGCGGTAGTATTGTCGGTAAACATCTGGACAAACTTACCTTTGATGGAAGGTAGGAAGGCTTTCAATGCCAAGCAAATCACCCTCAGATCCAGAAGGTTGATATGAAGCTGAGTGTCCATTGGAGATCAGAGGCCTCTGATCTCCACCTCTCTCAGATGGCCGGCCCAGCCTAGAAGCAATGCATCCATTACCACTGACAGCTCTCAGTGGGGAAGGGAGAGTGGTCTGCCACTGACCCAATCGTGGTCCGTTAGCCACCACTGCATATCTATTACAGTCTCCTTTGAATCCTGACCCAGGTTAGTTCAGATTTCGAGGGAGATATTCCCCTAGTGCTGTGCCCAGTGAGACCTCAGATCCCACTGCAAAGCGTGCATATACCAATGAGCGTACTTCACCAGCACAATGCAGGAAACCATCAGCTAAAACAGTCTCAGAGTCAGTCTCACTGAAATCTAGGACTGAAGTTGAAACATAGCCCGAATGTCCTGCACTCTCCACTCTGCACAGTAGGAATTGCACTGTGTCTGGAATGGCTTCGATTAAAGGGAGCGTCTTGGAATGAGGCAGGTGTGATATTAGCATATTGATAGTGAACTCCAGTGAATGCAGGAGGTCTGTCATAGTCTGGAGGTGAGTTACTACTGCCTGAGGCGAGCCCGCTTTCAGCAGCCAGTTGTCAAATTAGGGGAAGACTTGGACTCCTGACCTCCGCAGATGTGTTACAACAACCGCCATCACCTTTGTGAACACCCGAGGGGCACTGGTGAGACCAAAGGGGAGCCCAGCAGAATGGAAATGCTCCTGGACTTGCAGGACGAGGATGTGAAAATAAGCACCCTGCAGGTCCAATGCTACCATTCAGCCTCTATGGTCTAACGAAGACAGGACATGAGCAAGTGTTAACATCTCTCATCTCTCCTTCCTCAGGAAGGCATTGAGAGAGCGCAGATCTAATATAGGGTGGGCTCCTCCACCCTTCTTTGGCACCAGAAAGGAGTGGGAATAGCAACCACAACCTACTTTTGATGCCAGCACCCACTTGATGGCTCTTTTGGCCAAAAGGGTCTGCACTTTCTGGTGCAATAAGGAGAGGTGGTCCTCCGTCAGCTGATCTGAAGGTGCTGGTATGGGCAGCGGGGTGTCTAGAAGTGGGAGATGGTGTAACCACATTGGACAATTTGGAGCACCCACTTGTGCAAAGTAATAGCTTGCCATTGGGGCAGGTGGTGTCTGATCTTGCCCCCAACAGGGTGCCCATGTTGTTGCAAGGGCATACTTAGGAGGCTTTGAAACTCCGACTGCTGGAAGGGGTGGTGGACTAGTCAGATCTCTGGCCTTGATTCCAACGGGATTTGTGGGAGCCACGTCCATGGCCATGAAAAGGCTGGGAAGGCTGTAGGCCTTGGTGGCTCTGCTGGAAAGGACATGGCTGATAGTCACTATCATAGCCACAGAAGGAGCCAAAGGAAGAGTGTGGTCATGGTGAGCTCTAATGGCGAGGCCGTGACTCTACTCTCCTTGAGGCGCTCAAGAGCTGAGTCAGCTTAGTCACCAAAAAGGCTAGTGCCATCAAAGGGCATGTCCATAAGGGATGCCTGGACATCCCCCAAAAATCCAGACAGCCTAAGTCAGGCATGGGGGTGGAGTGCCACCAATTAAAAAATGGCCCTAACCAGTGAGTCTATTGTGTTTAGCCGCATCTGATGGTAAACTTTGCTGCATCCCTGCCATCTGCAATAGCTTCATTCAGGATGACTCGGGCCTCCTCCGAGACCATAGTGAGCCCTTACACAACCAAGTCGCATACAGTGTGGCTATATCGGCCCAAGAGGCACAGGGTTTTCACTAACCACAGTGCAAGGCTGGTGTAGGAGAAAATCCTCTTCCCAAAGGTATCCAGCCTGTTGAATACCCTGTCTGATAGAGAGGTAGAGAACGCACCGGGATTTACCCTGGGCGTTGAGGCCTGTACCACCATGCTCTCAGGGCAGGGTGCTGGCTGAGGAAAGCTAAGTCCCTGGGAGCGGGGCGGTGACAACGTGCAATTGTCCTGTGCAAGTGGGTGCCCATGCAGGGCTTGAACCAGGCCACAAGCAGGACATTAGAGAGGGCTTCATTCAAGGATAGTAGGGGTTCTGTGTGGGATATCCCTGGCTGAAGAACCTCCGTCAGGGCATTAGTCTTAGCTTCCACTGAAGGTAACTGAAGGTTGAGGACCTCTGCCGCCCTCCTCACCACCATAGCAAAAGATGATCCCTCTTCTGTAGCCACACTAGGTGGACAGACCTGATCAGGGAACTGGAATATGCCAGCTCCTCATACCAGTTTTTATCACCGAGTTGGACCAAAGGGTCTTAACTGGGGTCAGGGTAAACATAAGGATCCTTGGATAACGGGAGCGTGGCCTGACTGGCCAAAATAGCGGTTGCTCACTAATGAGGTCCGTGACCCGCTTCACTGTATTGCCCGTATTCTGCTGCTGGAGGCCTGTCCACACTCAGTGGACGTTACGAATTCTGTAGCCTTGGCAAGAGCACTGTGACTAGCGGTGCATGCTGGAGGCGGAGAGCGTTGTCTCTCCGAGGCCGGGGAGGCTCGATGATGGCGGTCCTGTAACTCACGGGGTAAGACCTGCTGGAGTGCCCAGAGCCCAAGCACCGTGGGGGCTGGAGGGGGGGCTGCCTTGTGACTTTGTCCGCAGAAGGTGGACAAATGACTGATGGAACTGTGGCCTACCGGGGCTGCCATGACCGCTACCAGCTATCATGGAGGACGCCGAGGCAACCACCTGGTTGGTGAATCCGGGGACCTGCGCGGAGGAGGAGGTTCTGCTCCATTAGCCTGGCGGTGATGAGTGCCCTTTGTGGAGCGACACGTCCATGGCCTCCTGGTGGCTTGAGCCGGTGGTGAACCTTACGCCGAGCGAGGGTGGCTCTGCTGTGACACTGGAGACACCTTCCCCCACCCCTCCTGAAAATACTGGACCACCTAAATCTCTGGTGCTAGTTAGTGGACCCGCCCCTGTTGTCTGAGACTTGCGGCCCCAGGGAGGTCCCACCGCTGAGAGACCACTTCCTTCGAAAGCGGGGTAACCTGCAGTGTGCCCTAGAGGAATCACTGGAGACCTGCGACCCAGGGTACCTGGGGCCGCCGCGACCGCTGGCCAGTTCCATGGAGGATGAAGGAGCGGCCATCTGATCAGCGTGCTCGGAGGTACTGCATGGAGGCTGCAGCTCTACCCTGTCCTGTGAGCCTTGCGGTAATGAGGGCCCTTTGAGGAGCAAAACATCCATGGCCTCCTGGTGGCAGGGGCCAGCAGCAAGACCTTGTGCTGGCACCAGAGATCCCCTCCCCTGAACTTACTGGTCCTCCTGAACCCTGGTGCAGAGGAGAGGAACCCTTCCCCCCTGTTGCCCGTGATCTCACGACCCTCGGGGGGGGGGGGTCCGTGAGACCACATCCCCTGAGCACGGGGAACCAGTGGAGTGCCCGGGAGGGAAGTGCTCGGTGCCTGCGAACAAGGGTCCCAGCTCGCCCTACTGGATGCACAGTTTCTGCTGTAATGGCCAGTCCTCCCTCGCCCTTTCCCAGGCAGTGGGCTCTTGCGGGCTGTCCTCTAGACCCACAATAACTGGGCCATCTAACTAGATGCATGTAGACGCAGCCAATCTCTCCTTGACTCCGAACACTGTGACAGACCTGGCTGACTGCTTGTGCTGCCCGTGCGTACTTGAGAGTTGACGGTGCAAGTGGGTCAGCTGCGAGTCCCAACACTGACTTTTTTACCTGAACTGAGAGACCCTCGGGGAGACGATCATCATGGGGTGTGACTGCACACCCTCCTCACAAACTCAAACTAAAATAGTGCAATCCTCACACCCTACTGCCAACACCAGCAAACCAGCAGAACATCAACCATCCGCCCTCTCCCCTCTTACCATCCCAGGAATGGGCACCATTGTCCAGGTGATGCAAGCGTCTCATGAGGCCCTCGAAACCAAACTTGAAGAAGTCAGCACAGATGTTGAGCTTCTGAGACAAGACCTACGCAAAGTTGCAGAAAGAGTCACTGAGATGGAGGGGCGAATCTCTACCCTAGAGGATATATCTGGTGAATGTCAGAAAATGGTCTCACAGCTCTCCTCAACCATCAATGCCCTAGAAGAACGAGTAGGTTATGCAGAAAACAGAGTGCAGAGGAAAAATCTCCAATCTGTGTGATTCCCATAAGGAGTGAAGGGCTCCTCAACTGAAAAGTTCCTCAAATCATGGATTACATCCTGGCTTCCAGTGAAACAGTTGACCTATTGCTTCCTCCTGGAGAGAGTCCATCGAGCTTTGACGCCACAACCCAGATCCCTCCGAAGGGTATTTATTGTCAAAGCTTTGAACTACAAAGGCAGAGATGCAATCCTAAAGGGGGCGAGGGAACGGGGAACTATATACTAGTCCTCCCATATCCCAGTATTTCCAGATTATACCTGACTGGTCCAGATGCAGAGGAATTCGTTCAAAGCGGTAAAACAGAAACTGTGAGTAATGGGTCTCACCCACATGCTCGTCTTTCCGGCGTGTCTCAAGGTAATCCACAACTCTCAATCCATCTTCTTCAATACCCCCGAAGCAGCATGGGAGTGGACGACAGAGGAGAGAGACCTCCCACACACTCCTCAGAATGCCTCCTCATCGAGAGACACCCTTCGGGGTTGAACTATTGGAAGAGATGTCATTATTCCCAAGACCCCTCGAAGTTGATGGCTGCGGAAATGGAAAGGGTCCCCCATTGGGTCCCCGCGGTCTTCTGGGGCAGAGGAGAGCGGGTCCTGGAGAGACAAGGAAGAGATTGTCACCTCTATGAGAGAATGGACTGAACCTCCGCTCGACCAGTCGAGACCGGACTGATGATCGGGAAGCTAAATGAGGATATCACAACCCCTATTGCCAGACCCATCTTAATTACAGACCTAATCAATCAAACTTTCCCACCTCAGCATCCTTTCCGCCAGCATCACTGTATCCTATCATAGCTAGTGGGGCTAGGCCACAACAGGTCACGTTATTGAATTCAGAACTATGTTGTTAACACTAGTTAGAGTGACAAATGCTTTTTGGGTAGAAGTATGGAGTAGGGGGAGTTGGGGAGTATGGGGAATGGGTTTTGTTTTCTGTTGCTAATGGTTTCACTACAGTAATTGTATACATGTCACTACACACATTGGTCGCACCCTAACTGCCATTTCAGGCTGAACCAGACAAACTCAATGATGCTTCAGGCAGATTAAGGGCATTGGCCCACAAGCTCGCTACATCTCCCTCCTCCACGTACCCTCCATGGTGGAGTTTATGCTAATGACCAGGAACATTATCAGGCTAAATGACCGCATGAAGTGTAGGGCAGTCTTCCACTTAACAAAACGCCACTACCCGATGGTCTTACTCCTTCAAGAGCTGCATCCCCTGGGAAATTGATGCCCTGCCCAAATGGGCTATGACAGGGTATTCCATGCTACTCACACTAGAAGCTCACAAGGGACCACGATCCTTCTCCACTGTAGCTTTCCCCTCGCATTTACTCACTCATCCACCGACCCCCACGGCAGGTTCAAAGTAGTGGGGGGGGGGGGTCTCTCCTAGAAGGCGTCCACTATAATTTCCTTTCAATTTATATCCTCCTGCATTTACTGAGTAAAACCCTTGATAATATCCATGAGGTTGTTTCCCCCCCCGCCTCCCCTCTCCGGGTCACGCTATTCTCGGACATGACTTCTATGCGATGCTGGACCCCCAAGGGACTCCACGGGAGTCAGGGCTAGGGCCTGCCCGGCCCCTCTGCCCTGGCGGAATGGACCATCACCATGAGTCTCTGCGACACTAGAGTGAGTAATTTGCCAGTCTTATCCCCCCGTTCATAGACTAGAGCTTGAGTGGCTAACCAACATTTCATGGCTTCTTCAAGGCATCCGTTTTTTGCGGAATCAGTCAGGTCACAGTTTCCCGGCTTGCAACCAGGGAAACTGTGACGTGACTGATCCAGCAAATCAACGAATCACAGGAAAAACACTTACGTCAGTGGCATTTGCTGCAACATTTGCCTCCTACTATGGCACATTATACACACAGCGCCCCGAGCCTCCACGTCACGACCTGCCCCTTTTTACCCTGTCCTGCTACATAATGGGCATCATTAGACCAACCCATTACCATAGAGGAAATCATCACTGCCATCACAGATATGCCGTCAGGTAGGACGCCGGGACCCGATGGCTTACCGGTCGAACACTACTCCAAGTTCAGGAATACACTTACCCCACAACTCCTCTGTCTGTATCAAGATGCTCAGTGAGAGTGGGTCAGTTCACAATTGAGCTAGATATAGCCACCATCGTTTTGATCCATAAGGCGGGAAAACTCCCTGAGGCTTGTGCCTCCTACCGTCTTATCTCATTGATCAATATCGAATTGAAAATCTCTGCCTAAATCCTAGCTAACAGGTTGACGGAGGTGTCCAATGTGGATTTATGCCTCATCGCAGCACACACCATTGTCTGCGCAGAGTCCATGCTTCGCTGTCCCAATAGCATACACTTCCAGACCCTGCAGCACTCCTGCTGCTCGATTTAAAAGAAACAACTTTTTAGACTGGTCTGTCCTCTTCCAGGTTCTTACCTGACTGGGTTTCGCGTCCCCTTTTTATCCATTGTTAGAGTGCTTTATGCTGCAGCTTTAGCGCAAGTGCGAGTCAATGGTGTTCTTTCACTCACACTACTCATTAGGAATGGTACGAGGCAGGGTTGCTCCCTCTCGCCACTCTTCATGCAAGTGATGGAACCGCTGGCCAGGTCGATTAGGTGTGATGTGCAGTTCTTGGGCTTTCGCTGGTGTGACATCTTTGAAGACCGCATAGCCTTCTAAGTAGATGATGTTCTTCTTTATGTGTGCCTCCCGGATATCTCCGGTCTCTGACTGCCCCATATGTTGCTCCTAGACGGTGGACCCACGGGACTGAAGGTTAACTGGACAAAATTGCTACCAATGCCCCTCAAAGGTGATAACTCTATGACGGACTGGCAATCACAGATCCCAAACCACCATCTCATCTTCCAATACCTCGGCGTCCATATTGCACTGAAAACAAGTTTGACCCGGAGTCTCAATCTCCAGCCCTTAGTGGCTCATGTCACCCTAGATATGATCAGATGGGCACACCTCCTCTCGATGTCCCGGGACACATAGCCCTGTTTAAAATGATGCTGCTACCTCAGTTCTTACCCTCCCCCACACCCTCCCAGGGATATCGCAGGTACCCTATCTATGCTGGAGAGTGGTGCTCCAAAGGACCCGATCGAACCACAAACCCACACAGAAAACCCCCCTGTGCCACGACACATGGCTCGCACCCCTTGCCCAGCTAGAGGGGTTGAAAAGCTGCGATCTTATAGGCAGCTCCGAATTAGGCAATGTTTGGACGTGTTCGCACATGAAATCCTTTACTGATTTACAAACAGACTTTGTACTACATAAGTCTCAATTCAACAAATACTTACAACTGTGACACACCTTGGCAATGCACCAGTCCACATTGTACGACATGCCGGAATATAATACGCTAGAACCCAAGGGCACTTTTGAACCAATGGGACGTGATGCCAACTTAACACTATAAATCCGTGGTGATCAATGCACCAGACCACTTTGCCTCCTTACATGAACTCTGGGAGACCTGGGTGGACCCATTAGATGAGAGTGACTGGTGTGAGACAAAGATGGCCGCAATAGGACTGATTATCTCCTCGCGTCTTCGCCTTGTTGCACTTAAATTCCTCCACACGGCCTACACCCACCACCTACTACTCATGGAACGACAACAAAGGCTGAGTGTCCCACGTGCGCATCGGATGACTGCGGATTTTCCCTTATGGTCTAAGAATGCCCTATCATTATGCGCTACTGGATGAGAATATTTGCCACCCTGTCCAGAATTATAGCACGGCCGATCAATTGCACTCCACGTTTAGCACTGCTAGGTTTTCTTGAAGATGTGGGCAGTCTCTGAGGAGAACACACCTTTTTGGGAATTGGAGTCACAGTGGCTAAAAGGGACAGAGCCAGACGTTGGAAATCCAACCTAGCCCCCTCGCTAGCCAAATGGAGGACAGCATTGGACCAATTTGCTAAATTGGAGGAGCCGATATATCGAGCATGTGGCTGCCCACAGAAGCATGGGAAGATGTGGGGTAAGTGGTGGTCCTATTATGGCATATGCACGCCCTAGCAAACAAATGTGGCTCTTACCCACCCCCTTTTCTCTTCATGCACTCCGCTGTATTTGCCTGGCGACTTTCTTTAATGTGTATGTGATGTATCCTTGCCAATTGTTCTGTTGCGTAAGAAAATCAATAGAAATTGGTTATCAAAAAGAATCCTAAGATCCACCCCAGCCAAAATCGCCACAGGAAAGCAGGCACTATCTCCAACAGACATTGGGGTCCAGTTGGCGCCAGTGTCAACTTCGAACGATGCAGGTTCTCTATATTGAAGTTCGGAATGGCTATGGGTTCACTGGGAAGGGCGCCACATGACTGAACCCCGGCAAATGTCGTGGATTTGTGACCGGAGTTGGTCCAGATCTGGGAACGGATCCAGAGAGCCCAACCAGCATCTGGGGCAAACCAGCCGGCAGGAATCCAGTCGCACCTCATATTTGGGCGCACACCACGGGTTTGGGAGGCGCACCCAAATATGAGGTGCATGGCCTCACAAATCTCCTTCAGGTGGGCGGGGGTCGCTCTGCCTCCAGGAAATTCAGGCGGGCACAAAGCGGATCCTGACTCTGGCTCCGCAGGTGGAGAGCGGGAGTGGGGCCTAGATTTGTGGCATTGTTCCTGCGACTCGTACGCTGACATGGACCCGCGCGGTGAAATCAAAGAGCGCTTTGACTTGTTAGACTTCTTAAGTTTGTAGACTTACCCAACGACAACTTCCAAGTCAACGGCGACCAACAGGAATGACTCCAAGAGCGGGCTCAGGGCCTTCCAAGCGACCAGGACATGGAGCGGTGCGGAGTCTTCTGATGTTAGGCCACCAGGAGCTTAGTCTCCCAAATTGCCTTTGGATTCATAGTGTAGAAGTTCTGGAGTCGACGTCTAGCTCCAGGCACCACAGACAAACCAGATGCGGGTCCGTAACACACATATGCCTGTGACAGACCTCACAGGGTTTAAACTCTCCTGGCTTTATAGGCAACATCCCTAACACACTGAAAGCAGAATGCTCAAAATAAGGCTGTCAGAATGTTGAAAAAGTAGTTAAAAAGTGACCTTGGTAGCTCTTCTGGATCCACACTGCTGGCGCAAAAAGAAAAGAACTGATGTCAGAGCACTGGGATGACACCTACATAAGCACCGCACATGTCACATCTGGCATGGCTGGTCCCACGCAAAGCCATTCAACGCCACCTACCGGCACCAAGGGGTACTGCTCAAGGTTTTCCATATCCAGTCTGACACCTGGGGAATATTCTAAGGTAAGGCATCTGCAGCTTGAAGTCTCTATCAAATGTACACATTTTCAGAAGGGTGTGAATTAATCATAATGTGAAGGACTGTTCTCACACACCACCAGGTGTCATGCTTCATCATCGGCAGTCCTCGCCCTCTAGAAACTTGGTTTGGTAGAGGGCGGGCCTACACCTGGAGACAGGGAGGCACTTCTAAAACTAAGTGGGGGCCCGTGGGGTGAGTGAGTCTAAAAATCAGTACGATGATGAAGCATGACACCTGGTGGTGTGTGAGGACAGTCCTTCAATTTTTGTGAGATGCCATCACCCTCTCTGACTTAGTATTTTCTAAGTTCCGGTCACTGTACTTGGAGCAGCTTCTGTTGTGTTTTCATGTCAGGTTGGAGGCTAGCTTGCTCCAAGCGCCCGCACCTCTATTTCCTCCCCCTGGTACTTGCTAGGGTTAGTGTGTTACATAATATAGCCTTATAGCCCGCGGTAGCGGGCTATACCGGCTATTAAAGGCCCGCTCCAGAGTTAAACAAGGGAGCTGGACTTTAATAGCTGGTATAGCCCAGCTACGAAGGGCTATAAGGCTATTAGAACATTCTGCCACTAGAGGGCAGAATGTTCTAACAAATAAAACAGAGGCCTCTCGGAGTTCGAGGGGATTTAAATCCCCTCGGGCTCCGAGAGGCCTTTGTGAAAACAACATTGGAATGTTGCTTTGCGGGCCTTTACCGGCCCGTAGAAGCACGGAGCACTCCATTGTCTTCAATGGAGTGCTCCACGTTCCAATGTTCTAATTAATCATAATGCCCTTTCTGCATTCTAACATATCCTACCATAACAATCCATAACAAAGGAGGAAATAAATAAATGATCTGATGAACACTCATTTATTTTTATTTTTCCTCTGAGGAAAACCTTATTTAATACGAGAAAGACAGCAATTTCTGGATATTTTTACAACACATACAATGTATACACAACATAATGAAAGACACCAAAAATGTACGAAATCGGGCGAGGCAAGATGGTGGCCGCGCGCTCGGCTGAGTGAGCTGGCTATCGGCGTTCTCCTGATCTAACTCTCCCCCCCCCTGTTTCTTGTCCGGCTCTTAGGCGATGAAGAGTTGATTTGATTCAAACGGTTAGCGGCATGATTTGGAGGTTTCACTTTTGGCGTTTGATGCTCCCTCTGCCCTCGAGACTGATTTGTGCAGGTCCTCTGTGCTGGCAGTACACAACCGCGCTTACCCGTTTGCTCGCTACGATGCCTCCCAAGAATGCCGCCAAGGGCACTAAGACCCGGGGACCTCCCGTGGCCGCAGGTACCATGGTCGGGAGTCCTGCGAAGGCCAATAGCGGCAAAGCTGGTGATGGTGGAGCATGCCGACAAGTGGACGGTCTCTCTCCAGCTTCAGTGGGGAAGGGTGGCGCTTCTACCTGCAGCCGCCTCACGGTTCCCGCGCTGTTTAAAACTCAAGCCGGCAAAGGGAAGAATGCGGCGGAGGTTTTAGACGCTCCAGTAGAAGGAAACCATGTTGCAGCAGAAGTGCCAGCGCCGCCCCAGGAAATGCCCCCACAAGGTACTGACTCTGTCCATGTGGTTAATGGGAGCGAGGAGAATGGGGGAAGGGGGGGAGCCCAGGGAAACTTGAAGGGGACTGCTGATTTTTCTGATCTTAATGACCCATTCGGACCTGAGGGAGAGCCGGTCACCGTAGGGTCTTGCACTCTAGGTGTCATAAATTCTGTGGTTAAGGACAAAATGATTGTTTTGGAAGCTATTACTCCTCAAAGGACTGGTCAGGAACAAGAAGCTATTAGCCAAAATTGTGTAGATAGCTGTGATGAAAGGGGGGTAGAAGAAATTTTGGTCTTACAAAATACAGATCAGTCAGGCATGGGTCTGGCGAAAGAAGGGGATTCGGGGGATAAGTTTTATTCTATGTCGGATCCCTCCAACTCTTCGGGGGATGAGAGTCCCGGGAAAGATTGGGCTGAGGATGAAAGCGACTCGAGCTGCCTACGTCTGGAAGAAGGGGAGACAGCGATGATGCTTCTTTAAACACTGGAACTGTTCGGAAACATAGGGAGCAATCCGCAACTCTGGCAAACAAAGCTCTGGGTCCAGCCGGCTCACTGGTCTGGGACTACTCTTTCTCTCCAAAATTGAGCGATAATGAAATTGGGCATGGAGGAATTTCCACGGAGGCTTCTGGATTAAATACAGAATCGCAAGATGAAATTACTCTTTCCACCATCTATCAGAGTATAATGGCCCATCGAGAGGAGACCAGGGCAGAGGGCTCACGGACTCAAGGCGCGGTTAGGAAATTGCAGAATTCAGTGCGCAGAGTTGCAAAGACTTGCTCAGAGTTTGCAACTAGATTTGGAGAGGCTGAAGCTAGAATTTCGACATTGGAGGATGAGTTAGCACAGCAAAAGTCCATCACCGAAACCTTGAAGGCTCAAAAAGATGATACCGTCTGGAAGCTGACTGAGCTGGAAAATCGCTCAAGAATAAATAATCTACGGATTTTGGGGGTTCCTGAAGGTGTGGAGGGTAATGACATCCGGCAGTATGTGGTGGAACTCTTCTCGGAAGCATTTCCCGAATTACCACAATGGGATTGGAAAGTTGAACTGCAAAGGGCCCATCGGTTTCCTTTTATCCAATGAAAAAAAACGGGGGGATCTTCTGAAAGACCTAGAGCCATTTTGATCTGTCTCAATAATTTCCTGGCTCGAGAAGCAATATATGATCTGGCTAGACCGGACAGGAAGAGAGCGGGGAAGGAATGCAAATTTTTTGTACGACCTGATTTTTGCCAGGTTAAAGCCGAGAGAAGGTGGCATCTTCGACAATTGATTCCTTTATTTCAGGCGAAGGGGGCACAGATTTTTTTACTAAATCCTGCCAAATTGAAAATTATATTTAAGGGTCAGACACAATTTTTTTCTTCTGAAATTCTAGCTAAAGAATTTCTAAATTCGATTTGAGGTGGACAATTGGACATAACGGACGGCAATTTATTTACTGATATATATAATGTGCCTGATAGTTACTGTTGTGTAGGGTTAACGCTATAATCAAATGCCCTTTTTTTGTGTGATTTTCCTATCTGATTTTCTCTCTTCCTTTTTTTCGCACCTTTTTTTCTGCTCTTTGGGGGGGGAGAGGAGGGCTGGAGGGGGCAGACTAACCACTCCCCATCACAGAGGACTTAGGTCCTTATGCCTCATTTGGGAGGGAAGGGGGAGGGGGGTGGGAGGTGGGACATGGAGTGGTGGGGAGTAGGGGGGGGTGGTGAGAGGGTGGCACTGCTGTTTTTTGTCATCTATGGTCATGGCATTTGTTTCTATGCAAGAAAGACTGAATTTTTGGATATTATTAATTCTGGTTTCTGGTTTGGGCTGGTAAGACTCGAGTTGGAGTATCTCAGATACAGGGATGATGGGTAGAATTCGTATTTGTTCATGGAATATATGTGGCCTGAATGACAGGAAAAAAAGAGGTCTGACAGCTAAAATTCTCCAGTTTATGCAGATAGATTTGCTATGTTTGCAAGAGACTCAGATAACCTGGGATAAACGTGGCTGGTTGAGGGATTTGGGTCTTGATATGCTAGCTTGTACCAGACAAGGTACAACGACTAAAAGGGTGGCCATTTTGGCAAAACGAAGTATTGGAGCTTGTAAATGTGTAAAGGAAGATACTTTAGGGCGCTGGGTCATCGTAGAAATTATGATTAATGATTCTCCTGTATCAATTTGCTCCGTTTACGGCTCTAATTTAGATGATCCGGATGTAATGAATTATCTGAGTGTCGAATTAGCATTATGGCCTCACCCTCTAATCCTGTGTGGAGATCTCAATATTCATTTAGATAGTGATTTTGATATAATCAGTAATCTCCCATATCAGGGAAGAAAAGTAAAAGTCTTTAAAGCTGTTCAAGGCTTAATTAGGGAACACGGGCTGGTGGATGTTTGGCATAGGCATAAACGAAATGACCCAGGGGTTACCTTTTATTCAACTCCACACAATAAATTAGTTCGCTTGGATTACTTTTTTTGTTTCTAGCCAAATTGTAGAGACGGCCAAGATCGAGATTTCACCTAGGGTCATCTCAGATCATAACCCTGTAATATTAGAACTGCTGTTGTGCTCCAAGATTAAAAGACAAAATTCTTGGACTTTTTAAAGAAAATTGCTGCTGAATCAGGCATAGTGTGCTCATATGGCAAGCTGGAGCCAGGAGTTTTTTGAGATCAACAGAAATACAGCCTCTGACTCTATGGTCTGGGATGCCTTTAAGGCCGGGGTACGTGGGGAGACACTTAGGGGCATATCAACAAAGAATAGCGATAAAGATCGCTGAGCAGGCATAGCGCGGATTAGCTTAATGCCGGCTATCGCCGGATTTAATCGCCGAGATATCGCGTTATTAACAACGCATATCTCCACAGCGATATTAAATCCGGCGATAGCGGCGAAATCCACGCACATCGCAGGAAATCCAGCGCTACAACGGAAGCGATCAGGTAATCCTTGCTAATAGGGAGATGTGGATTCAGCCATAGAATCCACCTCCCATCATATGTATAGCTAAGTCTGCTTTTTAGCAGACGTTAGCTTTCGGCATTATCCGCGGTTAGCGCGGATTCTAACATCGGAATTGGTGTCCTGGGCCAGCTTGTTGATAGGGAGTAGTGCTGTAACTCCTTGATTCCCGTGTTGTGTTAGTAGGAAACGCCCACTTTGCATCTCATTAGAGATGCAAAGCGAGACGTCGGTAATAAGGCTGCTAACATGCGCTAATGCATGTTAGCACTGCCTTGTAAATAGGGCGAAAGCATTATCTCCGCTTTTTTGGCTTTAAAAGCCAAAAAAGCGGAGATAAGGCCCTTGATAATATGCCCCTTAGTTTTTCTATATCTAATCAGAAAAGAGTGTTGGGGGAAATTAGGGGTTGGATTGAACAATTGAGATTAGCGGAAATTGAATTTATGCGGAAAATAGCAAGCAGTTTAAACATAGAGGAATCTCAAAAGACTATTGCTATTTTAAGGGTGAAAATCCATTAACATTTTGGGGAGGAGGTAGCTGCTAAATATGTGCAGTATAGGACCGAAATTTATGAATTAGGAGAAAATACAGGAAGGGTTTTAGCAAAGAGATTACAACAGAGGGAAGTTGCTAATAGAAGCTACAGGATTAAAGACCATCTAGACCAGATACAGGACTCCTCGGTAGAAATCCTGAATGTGTTTAATAGGTATTATAGCCAATTGTACACAGAGGGAGAGATTGTAGGAGGAGAAGACCTGATGCAGGAATTTTTTTCAGATCTTGAGACAACCAAGGTCACACATGACCAAAATGGGAAGAAGTAAGGGGGCTATAATGTCTTTAGCTACTGGAAAGGCGGTTGGCCCGGATGCCATCCCTTTGGAGTTCTATAGGACATTTCGGCAGGTACTCCGACAAGATCTTATGATGCTATTTCAATCTGCTCAAAGGGGTACTATCCCTGACTCCTGGCGAAAAACCACTATAATCATATTTTAAAAAAAAGATAAGCCTGAGCTGAATCCTTCGTCGTATAGACCCATCTCACTTATCAATTGCGACAGTAAAACTTTTTCGAAGATTTTGGCTTGCCGGCTAGGAAAAGTTATTACCCCTTTGGTATCAGTCCATCAGCATGGATTTATCCCGGGAAGGGATACAACTGATCATGTGAGACGTGTAATTGCTCTTCTAGATTGGGCTCAGGCAACGGAGTCTCCGTTAGGGGTGATCCTGTTGGACGCCGAGAAAGCGTTCGACAGGGTCTCCTGGCGGTTTCTCTGGTATGTCCTGCAATGGAAAGGGTTCTGTATGGAATTTATCCAAGCAATTAAGGCCCTATATGTACTTCCAGAAGCTGTTATTCGTATATCTGGACAGGAATCAAGATCGTTTGGTATTAGCAGAGGTACCAGGCAGGGGTGCCCTTGTTCCCCTTTACTATTCGCATTATATATCGATCCATTTCTTAATAAATTAAATCTAAGTATCAATATTAAACCAGTTAGAGTTCATAATATGGAATATAGAACATTGGCATATGCTGATGATATTGTGGTCCTTACCAGCGATGTTCTTTTGGCCCTTCCAGCAGTGAGGACTCTGGCGGAGCAGTTTGGTACCTTTTCAGGCTACAAACTAAATGTGGATAAAACCCAGACTCTTCATTCACATAACAAGTACCCAGCAGATCTGCCAATTGTTGCCGAAGCAACGTATCTGGGAATTAAGATCACACGGCTAGTAGATCAAATCCCTGATCTGAATATTATACCAGTGATCGATACTGTCAATAGAAAATTGGAGAGATTAGACCACATACATCTCTCTCTTCATGGACGGTGTAATGTTTTAAAAATGCTGGTTCTCCCCAAATTTTTATATTTGTTCAGGACTATTCCTCTCGAGTTTTCTACTTCCTGCATAGCAAAGCTAGAGAGGATTTGTTCCAGATTTCTTTGGGGTTATCGGAAACCGAGAAGGGCGCTTGAATGGATGATTCTTCCGAGACATCGGGGAGGATGGGCGATCCCTTATTTTTTGTTATATTATTGGGCATCCATGATACAGCGGATCACTGACTAAATATCGACAACAAAAATATAGAATGGACAGAATATCGACACCAAAATATCGAAGATCAGAATATCGACTCCCTATCTACAAACAGGTAAGTACAAAAATATCAAAGACAAAATATCGTTGTTTAAAATATAGTTTGTAAAAAATATCGAATTTTTAAAATATGTTAAAAGTAATATTAACTTAATTAAATAATCAATATAATTAAATAAAACATACTTAAAATTAATTAAAAAATATTAAAATTAATAAATAATATATGTAATCTCTAAAAATAAATTTACATCAGCGTTGGATAGTGGTAGGGTAAAATTTACTATTCCCACTCCAGTGAGTGCAACAGTAGGGAAAGCGTTGGATAGCGGGAGGGTAAAAATTACTATTCCCACTCCAGTGAGTGCAACAGTAGGGAAAGCGTTGGATAGCGTAGGGGTAAAAATTACTATTCCCACTCCAGAGAGTGCAACAGTAAGGAAAGCGTTGGATAGCGTAGGGGTAAAAATTACTATTCCCACTCCAGAGAGTGCAACAGTAGGGAAAGCGTTGGATAGCGGGAGGGTAAAAATTACTATTCCCACTCCAGTGAGTGCAACAGTAGGGAAAGCGTTGGATAGCGGGAGTGTAAAAATTACTATTCCCACTCCAGTGAGTGCAACAGTAGTGAAAGCGTTGGATCGCGTAGGGGTAAAAATTACTATTCCCACTCCAGAGAGTGCAACAGTAAGGAAAGCGTTGGATAGCGTTGGGTTAAAAATTACTATTCCCACTCCAGAGAGTGCAACAGTATGGAAAGCGTTGGATAGCGGGAGGTTAAAAATTACTATTCCCACTCCAGTGAGTGCAACAGTAGGGAAAGCGTTGGATAGCGTAGGGGTAAAAATTACTATTCCCACTCCACAGAGTGCAACAGTAGGGAAAGCGTTGGATAACGTAGGGGTAAAAATTACTATTCCAACTCCAGTGAGTGCAACAGTAGTGAAAGCGTTGGATAGCGGGAGGGTAAAAATTACTATTCCCACTCCAGTGAGTGCAACAGTAGGGAAAGCGTTGGATAGCGTAGGGGTAAAAATTACTATTCCCACTCCAGAGAGTGCAACAGTAAGGAAAGCGTTGGATAGCATAGGGGTAAAAATTACTATTCCCACTCCAGAGAGTGCAACAGTAGGGAAAGCGTTGGATAGCGGGAGGGTAAAAATTACTGTTCCCACTCCAGAGAGTGCAACAGTAGGGAAAGCGTTGGATAGCGTAGGGGTTAAAATTACTATTCCCACTACAGTGAGTGCAACAGTAGGGAAAGCGTTGGATAGCGTAGGGGTAAAAATTACTATTCCCACTCCAGTGAGTGCAACAGTAGGGAAAGTAATGATTTAATTTTTAAATAAAAATAAATTAATTATCAATACCAATAAAAAATTAATTAAAAGTAATGAACAATTACAAAATATTTAATAATTAATTAATTATAGATTCCAATAAATATTATTTATTAAAAATTAATTACCTATTAATAATTAATTAACAACAAATTAATTGTCAATACTAAAAATGTAATAAGTAATAAAAAATTACCAATTAATAATAAATTAACAATACATTAATTAGCAATACACAAACATAATTTCAATAATTTCAATAATTACTTAATTACAATTAAATTACTTCCCACCCTATTCCCTATAAACCCACAACCCGCTCCAAAAAATAAATTAATTCAATTAACATAATTATCAATTAATCAATTTATAAAAATTAATTACCAATTAATAAAATTAATTACCAATTAATAATTAATTAACAATAAATTAATTATCAATACCAATAAATAAAAATAAATATTTACTTAATTACAATTAAATTACTTCCCACCCTATTCCCTATAAACCCACAACCCGCTCCTAATAAAAAATTAATACAATTAACATAATTATCAATTAATCAGTTCATAAAAATTAATTACCAATTAATAAAAATTAATTACCAATTAATAATTAATTAACTATAAATTAATTATCAATACCAATAAATAAAAATAAATATTTACTTAATTACAATTAAATTACTTCCCACCCTATTCCCCTATAAACCCACAACCCGCTACAGAACTAAAACGCAAAATTAAATTAAAAATAATTAATAATTCCTAATAAATAATATTTAATTTACTATAATTAAATTACTTCCCACCATATTCCCCTATAAACCCACAAGCCGCTACGGAATTAAATTACGCAAAAATTAAATAACATAAAGTTAATTACTTTAAAAAAAATATAAATACATTACAAAAATAATATACAATTTTAACACATATACTAACATACAAAACACACAAAAAAATCGATATTATTAAAAATTCGATATATTTTAATGCCTATATTATGTACTTCGATATTTTGACAGTCGATATTACTTACCTGCATTTCGATATTATTAACCACTATATTATGTCCATTCGATATTATGCCCATTCTATATTTTGACTTCGATATTCTGTCCATTCTATATTTTTGATTCGATATTGTGTCTAGTTACCGATACAGCGTATGGGTACTCTTTTAGTTGGGGCTAAGGCTGAAATCCCGCTAGCTAGTAGACCAACCATTTATGAATTTGGGCTGGGGGATGAAGCAAACAGTTGTTTGGTTAGGATATTAGAACCTAGCTATTATAAAAAGACCAAGGGGCCGATTCCGATTCGTGTCGGTAATTTCTCCGACCGAGCCGGCCTCGGAGAGATTTCCGACCGAATCGGACCCGTGCAGTCCGACCGAACGAGTCCGATGCATCCGTATGCCACCGGACACGAGTCGGTCGGACTCCCATTGAACTCAATGGGAGCCGGTCGTACAACGCGTACGCGGGCTCCCATTGCCTCAATGGGTGCGAGGCAGACAAGGGCGCCCCCTACAGCGAGTACGCCGCGAAGCGCTCGCGGCGTACACGCACAGGTAGGAGGGACCCATGGGTCCCCCTGTGTGCGCCTCGCACGGGTACGCAGTACAGGGGTCCGACACGGACCCCCAAAGTACGGCTCCGACAGCGAAGTTCGAGTCGGACGGGCGCGAGTCGGTCGGAGCGGTCGAGGTGCGCATCGTACTTACCCGGCCGGAAAACGTCTCCATTGCGCGGTGCGAATCGGGTCCGAGCGAGTCGGTCGGAGCGGTACGATCCGGGAACCAGTCGGTCGGAGCGGTCGGGTCGCCCGGACGAGTCGGTCGGCGAATACGCATCGTACTCGCTCGCCCGGACGCGCGTACGACTCGGTCGGAAAATAGGGCTCCGGATCGGATCCGGTAAAACCGAATCCGATTCGGAGCACTACCGGCCGAGATCGGAATCGGCCCCATAGTTTAAAGTACTTAAAGCTGCTTACTTAGTTTGGAAGCAAATTCGGCGAAAGATGAAGATCCCAAATATAAGTATTTATACTCCATTATCTGCCTCCGGCATCATTCCATCATTTTTTCAGGATTATACTACATTTAGATGGGGGACGAAGGGAGTTTCTTGTCTGGGTGATTTATTTGTTGGAGGCCAATTCCTCTCTTTTATGAATCTGCAGGAGAAATATGGTCTACCTAAACAAGATTTTTTTTAATTTCTACAGATTCGCAGCTTTCTAGGGAGAGGTATACATGGTTCAGAGCTAAGGTTTGATAAGATCCCTTTGATCGAAGTAATAGGCAAAAAATCTTCGATAGGCCAGATCTATCAACAATTACTGGCAGCTTTCCCCGATGATATTTGCACTTGGAATTTAAAGTGGGAAAACAAGCTGGGAAAGACTGGAATAAACATAGAGGAATCTTTGGACTTGGCTAATCAAATTTTAATAACTGGAAGACTTAGGAGCCAATGTTTTATGTCTATTTTTGATCTTTACTATACTCCAGGGAAAATTGTTAAATGGGGGTCCGTAGGGTGGGGAATTGTAATAGGTGTGGATTACAAGCAGCAGACTCTACTCATATGTTCTTTTCTTGCCCCAGATTTGGTTGTTTTTTACAAGAGGTCGAAAATTTTTGGGTTATGATTTTAGGGGTCTTGATAATCATCACTGTCGACCTTGTAATTTTGGGTGTAGGATTTGACATGGAAGGAAGCACAAGGCCGAGATCTATGACTATATTTCTGTTCATCGCAATGGCTATGGTTCGCTTATGCATTACTTCCGAATGGATAAGCCCCGATCCCCCTACATTTATTAATTGGCGGTCAAGGCTTTTGGCCATTTATAATTTAGAATCCTCAATTTATAAAGTAAGTGGACACAGAAAGAGGGTCTTGGGCTGTCAAATATGGGCTCCGGTCACAAACTGGCTACAATAAGTATAGGAAATGTATAACAATATTTTGTTGTCTGTATGTGACCTTTGTGGTTGTTTGATCACTCTTGGTTTTGCTTCTTGGTTTTTACATTTTTTTTTTTTTATTAGGGGTGATAGAGGTTCTCGGGCCAAACTATTGGATGTATTAGAGAATTTTACAGTGTATTAGTGTATTCTTTTGTGTGTAGCCCAAGCCGGTTGTATATTCTGTATATCATATTTAAGGCTCCCTGTTTTCCGTTTTTACGGATTTTTACAGATAAACACAGACAGAAAACAATGTGTTTTCTGTCTGCATTTATTTTTAAAAGTGGATAAATACAGAAAATTGTGGTGCTTTTAAGTGACTCTCCGTGCTGTCTTTCATGAATTATAGCCCAACAGCTGAGCCGATGGACAGCATGGGAAATTAAAAAACAGGATAAATTACTTTAAATAACGGCATGTGTCAATATACATTTGTGGTATAATGCTTTTATTTACCAGTGGATGTAATGTTATGTAATATTTATCAGCTTAAATAGCTAAAACACGACAGACATCAAAGTATGAGTGCATGTCTATCAGGTAAATAAATATGGAAATGTACAGTTTTACAACTTCATTTATACGCAACACACAAAATAAATATGGATAAATACAGATAAAATGGCCGAAAAATAAATATGGATAAATACAGACGGAAATGTTAAAAAAATAAATACCATAAAACCGGGAGCCCTAATCATATTCTATGATGAATTTGTCATGACTTGATACATAGTATGTGCCCTTGTAAAACGGGGAAAAATCAATAAAAACATCTAAAAAAAAATGAAAAAAAAAATGTACGAAGTCATAACTGTCATTTTCAGGTACGTGGGCGCTGTTGATTTATATTAAAAGACACTGCACAAGGATCACATCAATGACAATATTTATGATGCCGCTGATGATAATGCTATCATTCGATAATAGACAAAAGCTGCATCAACAAATCATATGAATACCATAAATGCTTAAGCCATCTTGGCAGAGCACAATCTCACTATTTCTTCAAATAGGTTTACAATTCGTTAGCTATAACATTTATTTGAGAATATTTTTTATTTGTATGTAGGTGGATTTCATATATTAATATTTGTACTACAGGTACATAAATCCTCCTTGTGGATGTATAACGATGTAGGACAACCTAACCTGGTACCAAATACTAATGACGGCATGGGGCTGGATGTGGAGAAAAGTCATGTTTGGCCTCTTCCACTACCTCTGCTGCTTGCAAGGCATATTGTTAACACACTTATTCAAAGACTTAAAGTGAGAAACAAAACTCTTCTGAACTCGGGAGAATAAGCATGCACTGTACAATAAAAGTGCCTATGTTCATAAAGTTTGGAAGCTGAAGCACTATGTTTAACCATACCGCGTTATAATGGAGGCCCACCTGTATGGGAACTGAGAGGAGCTAGGTGGGGAGCATAGCTGTTTGCCCTGTGCTGCACAGTTGTAAGGTAAACGGTATGTCCACTTGTGTTCCTGCTGCTCCATTATTTCACCTTGTTCCCCTTATAGGAGAAGCCTCGTTCTATGGGTAATGTGTGAGAGGTCTCGGTGATGCATAAGGCTGTGAGCCTGCACAACCCATCACTGCAGCATAATTTGCCTCGCTAGCTAAAGGACAATGATAGTTTGGAATTTTAGCAGGCCCTCACCTCCTGTAGGGACAGAGATGTCACATAGTTTTCTTCACCTTTCCCCAGCCTTGTGGTGTGAGCAGTGGAAGCTCTTGCCAAAGGTTTGGAGCTAATTAAATGAAGAATAGGGTCAGGCCATGTCCCCTATAGGATTTAATTCAAACTAGTTTATTGATCCACTATATTTGAATTTAAACTGTAAGCGCTGGCCATAAGGCTGAACATCTTCTCTCACCCACTGAGGCCCTCATTATTAGTTGACTAGATTTAGGGGTGGGGATATTGGGGTTTTAGAATCTCTGATTCCGGCTATTATTCCCGAACCCGAATTCAGCCTTATTGAGTTATAGTTCCCTGAAAGGGCAATAACTGTGAAGACAAGAATACCAGTGAAAACTGGCATGTTTTCCCAACTACGGAGATTATTCCACTCACCACCAGATGCTCCGAGAAATCCAAATGCTACCCGACGAGAATTCCCAAGTTGATAGCATCCACCCCCCACTTCTGACTTTTGCCAGGTGTCTAATTTTCACATCTGCCATCACTTCCAAACTGTGGTAGGATGGTGTCATATGTGCATGCTCAGGTAATCAGGAACACAAAAGCCTATGAGCATTTGCATTACAAGCAAAAATTTGAATAGGCTGCCCAATAATCTTTGTCATATAGGGTGACTAAGTCTATGTTTTTCTAAATGTCATAGTGCACCAGGAACTGTGGGAGATCCAACCACATATGAGCAAAAGGTCACACCATAGCAGAGCCTTTGGGCTAACTGAAATAAGCACCACTCAGTGATAGAGCATAAAGTTGACAACTAGCAAAAAGCAGAAGCATATATACACTGCTGCTCTTTAACAGGCTGGCTGTTAAGCTGTAATGCTTGGATAATGAAAAATATAGTGATGCAACATCTGCATTCCTGGAGATGCCTCCCACCCAAATGAAAAAGTGCGTCTCACATGACTCCAGAAGACAACTATCACAAAGATTTAGATCTGAAAACTTGCTTCAACATAAGGGCTGCTGTGGAATAAATTGTACTAACGTTGCTGACACCTGCTGCTGCATAAGCTGACTGTCGTCCTCATGTGCTGTTAGTCCTGCAACTAATGCTATCCGACTAATCTATCTGCTGCCCCCAATCTATCATCCCTCTGAAGTCTAATGTAATGGGTTCTAAGTGTAAATGTTACCATTTCGAGCACTGAAGCACCATTGTTTTATTATGGGAAAAAACAAGAACAATTCTGGTTCGTTCTGCACAATAAATAATGTTTTTACTGAGCCAGACTTGATCGTCCATTAAACTGCCTCCTGTAACACACAGTTCCTGAGGCATTCTATATTGATTTACATGTTACACTTTTTCAGTGCCTACTTTTTATTTTTAATTTCCAAGTTCTGTTGGTTAGAATTGTGTTAAAATGCGTCCTCTCCCTTGACCCTCATATTCATCCCTACTCTCAGTATACAACCATTGTGCACTGTAATCTTCTATGGTTTCATACACTATCCACTTCAGAAGACCAAACAACTCTCCCTATTTAAGGACCCCTGTTTTGCTCTTCATTCTTCATAATTTTAACTTTGTTTTACTTTTTTTTATATGAGACATTATTCTTCTCCTTAAAGGGACCTAGAGTAATAGTAGGAAAACAGTGTATTTTTCCACACCAACTTTCCATCGTCAAATATTTAAAACATTAGCGAGAAGGTGTACTATAGATACAAGCTTAATCTGATTGCCACCCGTTTTCTAATTCTGTGAGTACTAGGTAAGCTAGTTTTGTCTAGAACATCCTTATTTTACTTATACGAAGCTGGAAAATAATTCACAATCGCTTTGTCTTTGGTGCTGTCTATCTTTTTAATAGCTCTTTTAAGGCCTTCTGATGCGACCCTATAAGACAACGATAGAGCAGTACGCTTCCTATATGGTCTACTTGCATCTTTGTCTACATGCATTTGTTTCAGGCTCTATTTAAAGAGTGGCCCTCCACTGAAAGAGTACCTTTCACTTTAGGGTTTACTCAATCAATCAAATCATTTAAAAAGCACTCAGCTACTCCAATAGCGGTGTCCCCGGTACTAACAGACAATCACCCCACCTTGACCACTAGTCCTGTCCCTGCTCAAAAAGCCCTTTCAAACATCCAAGTTTTGAGAGCCCTTCTAATGAGGCCTTCACCTCTGATTTTGCATAGAACTGATGGGCGGAAAACCCTGGTGTAGGCCAAGAGATAAGAAAAGGAGGAGCCTCCCCGATTCTTACGTTTGAATCTCAGGACACAAAGCAACCCAGCCTCAGAAGAGCAGAGGGTTATGACTGGGAGGTAGTGAATTAATCTATTTGAGTGGTGCCGCAGACCCATACCATAGAAACCTCTATGGGCCATAATTAACGTTTCAAACTGAATCCACTCCCTGATTGGTAGCCAATATAGCTCCTTCAGATAGGGGGAGATTGACGCCTGCCTATGGACCTTTAATAAAAGCCCGGCAGCCACATTCTGTACCACCTGAAAACTTTTCAGCAAGTAGGCGGGCAAACCTAGGTATAAGGCATTAGCATAGTCCAGGTGCGAGTTGATAAGAGCATGTATCACAGTTCTCTGCTCCTGTACAGGAAGACAGGAAGCAGGAGTAAAACTTTCTTCACAGATCGTAAAATACCAAAGCAAGATGCGACTACTACGGCGACATGAATTTGAAAAATTAAAGCTGTGTCACTGGTGGTCTATTAAACTATCTACATATCTAGTACAATATAACTTTTAAAAAAGAGTGGAATGCAAATGGGCAGTGAACATGCTGAAAAATGCATTTTAAAAAAAGTTCAATTTATCTTTCATAAAACATTGTGGAAGTTTCAAAACACTTCTCTATTCATATTTTACTTTAATGTATTATTACAACATGGACACTTGTGCAGAGGACCTCGCAGTTTTCCTGGTCAGGAGCCGCTCTGTTGGTCTTACCAGGAATATGGCTTGTAAAGTGATTACAATTCATAACCTTTACACATTGATAATGCACTTATTGATCGCAGATCCAGTCAATGGAGATTGTCCCTCAATCAAGAGAGAAACGTCTGGCTCCAAGTAGAAGTGATATGGAGAATGGGGTGGCAGAAGGAAGGGGCAGGATCACAAGAGGAATGACAGAAGATCTGAAGGAAGTATAAAATGGATGGGATCAAGACGGCAAATGGTATAAGGCTGCTAGCAAGACAAACAAGTGGAGGTGGATGTAGAAGGGTGATCACAGAGTGGCAAGGCAAAGTGGAAGAAATAAACAGGTGGCAGGAGTCAGGGAGAGATGTTGATTTTGAGGGACTACTCAGAATTTGTGTGGAAGGGGACACTGAAGTGGAAGAGGCTAGAATGAATATTGAATTCCTTCCATTTCCACAAATGTAAATACATTGTAACCAGGCTCCTCCCCCCATCCTCCACATTCAAGATGTTTAATTTGAGATAGTGTGTGCAGGGGCAGCCATCTTGAAAGGGGTTTTGTAATGAAGCTTTAAAAATCTTTGAAAGATGGCCACCTCTGCAGGTGTAAGCATGCACAGGCAGAGGTGGCCATTTTTGAATTGCCCTCTTTGAAGTAAAAATGTTTACTTTTCGAAGAACCATTCAAAGATAACTGTTTATGCACGTGAATGATTGGGGGCCTATCTATCAACGCATTCTACAAAAGTAAAAAACACTGAATAATGGCCCTCTGCTTATGCACAGGTAGCCATCTTTGAATGGTTCTAAAGCCCATTCAAAGATGCCTGCCCACATGTGCATGCACCCCCCAGACTATATACAGGTAGCCATCTCTGGGAGGTTTTAAAGCACATTCAAAGATGGGTGGTGCTTGTAGTGTCCATGTGGCATGCGGTGCACTACAAGTGGCAGACAGGGCCCAGTAGCTGCTGCCCATCACAAAATTAACAAATCAGCACAAGTAACAAAAGTATTTTTTTAAAACAACATGTTGGCCAACCAGTCTCTGGCACTGAAACAGGCTATTTTCTGTGTAGGTGGTGACATTGTGCTTTGGAAGTATTTTGTCACTCACACAGAAAGGAACCAATACCTAAGGTGGGCTGACCCATGCTGTAGGCAGAAGAAAAATGTGAATGATACTATTACAGGCCAGTGGATAACAAGGGCTGACTTAAAGAACGGTATGTAAGCATGTATAGGTTTGTATATTTGTATTCAATTGAAATAATCTTGGCTAACATCAGAACTTAAAATCAGAAGGTGAACTGTATCCCTGTTTTCATTGTCAATGGTATACTGTGATCCAGCATGATTTTTAAAATCATAATACACAACACATTTATACACAGAAGACATGAAAGGTTGAAAGTACAAGTTGCACACGTTAGACACAGTGACACATGAAAAAGAGACAAGTGTAGTACAGGCACCTTAAAAGCGTGCTTTAAAACGTGAGATGAAGAAACCACATTTACAAGATGACATTAATTCATATAAACGGGTTCAGATAATGAATTCTAATGTGTATGTTGCTTATAGATGTATATTGATGAAAAGTGTGATGCTATGTGAAGTGGCCCAGTGCTTTTTATACTTTTTGCTGAGAATAAACCAGTTAGAAAAGTCGGTGCAAAAAATTGTGTAGCACTGAAGTATAGGACTGAGATTTTGCAAATTGATACTAGAGACTTTATAGTTTATGAAATATTAGAAACGATTTTAGTAGAAGGAGATTTGAATTGATTTAATTTCATTATATTTGAAGTAAAGTCAGAGCTCATTTCATTTAAACGTGCAATGCTAACTTAAAGGCCTTCATGAAATATTTTTTCTCTAGTGCTGACCTTTTCCCTGATTTAATACAATCTATCATTCTTTACAAGTGAATTGTTACATATTTGTCCTGTACACTTCTACACCCTGACATTCTTGAATGCTTTTTCAACGTTCTGAAATATTCCTGTGGGAATAGAAATTCAGCTACGGCTATAAGTCGCAACTTTGTATTTTCTCTATACCAATGTTAGGCCTGTGTGGACTCACAAACATTTGTTTCTCATGACTAGAATGGGAAACCAGCTTGATGTTTCAATCATCTCAGGTGACAAGATGCGAACATGGACATGCGATAGCCTTTCGCTGGGTGTGTGATGCTACGCCACTGGACATTGCTAAAACTCTATAACAGAAGAAACCCCATTCTGATTTATCCTACTTGAGATCCAGATGTTATGCTGATCGATCTTTTACTTTGGCCTGTTTGTCGATACTACAATCGTAGCTAATGGACTGAGACCTCTTTGTCGAACCATTTATATTTTCCAAATTTTCTATTATATCTTTAGCTTCAAGGTAATGCACTCGCCCCTAATGTACTTTAAGTCTGTAACCTTCCCCTTTTTCCGTAGGACCTGAGCTGTTAGAACTTGAACCATCCTTCTGCCTTAAAGGGTAGTGGGACTCTGTAACTCTGAATTTTATTATCACTCAATAAAGATTTGCCTAAAGACTTGGTGCTTTAATGCAAGCTGTGATATTCTTGACCGAAATCCTTAGGAAAGTGCTTATTTTAATGACTTTTGATTCTTTAATAAAATAAACAAATTTACTCAAAATTCTGTCTGAGTCTATAATTGAGTCCTGTGAACTCTTTCATTTTGACTGTGACTAATGTTTTAAATGCGTTGTAGGGAGAATCAGCGAGCTTTGACAGAAAATCAGGTATCACTTCTCCTGTTTTGTGTTGCAATTGCTGAGCTTTTGGTTTGCATAATCCTCATTTGACTTAACTTCTTTAGGAGTTTGGGTCTTCCAGTTGCTATTCTTTATTTCTACAGCATGGTCTTGAGAGTAGTCTCTCTAAATCTGATTTCAAATTTGTGAGTTGGCTGTCAATTAATGGTCCTCATTGCACAGCTAATGTGGACTTTGGTCACCCCAAATTTCCACCCCTCCTATCGGCGGAGAAAGATTCATCAGAGGATCATTGCCTCTGTGGCATTGGAAACCCGTTAGATTGTCTAATTGGAAAGGATACAGTACGATCAGAGGAGTAAGGAGAGTATGAGTACAATAAATATTTTATGCACTGCTTCACGCTGCAACTGGCTAACCTCAGACCTAAAAATCAAAAAGAGAACTGTATCCCTGCTTTCATTGTCAATGGTATACTGTATACAGTCAGATTAACTCACCTGCAGATTTCTTCTCACTTCTGACAGGAGAGACATGAGTTGCTCCAATTCTTTCTTAATGAACAAATTAAATGGGGTGTTTCCGCCAAGTTTTTTCAAACGCTCAATAATAGTATCCTTAAGTATAAAAGAACAGCTATTACAAAATGCAAACATTAACATGTTTTCCAGTAGCACAACAGGTAAATCTTAGACATACTACTGCTATTCAGGTCAACTCAGCCATTCATCCATGCCAGATTGTTACATCCAATACCAATAAATTGGGAAATGCAATAGCAGCACTTTTATTTTACAGGCTAGAAACATCTAAAATGTCATAGCATGCATTATATAAAAATCATAATTAGAACTCAGCAAGCAAGTGAAACACTACTTGCACTAAATAAACCAATGTAGCTACCATTTTAATATGGAGTGGATGTGTTTTTGTGCTACAAATGTCATGAATGGATGAGACGAATGGGGTAGGAAGGGTCCGGAGTCACTCGTTAAGAGCAGTTCTGTCAAAGGAAGTACAGTAAATTCATGAATGATGCATGTTACATTACACTTAAACAGGGGCGGCTCCTCCGTTATAACAGAGGAGCATCGCCCCACTGCTGAAAGGCATTTATATTTCACTTACGCTGCTGAGTCTAGGTAGGGGTGGGACCTTGCTCTGCATCAGCAGCAACCAGATCCAGGGAGGAGGAGTGGTAGGTGCACTGTAAGTGCGCATGTCGGTTTGGCCGGCCGTCTTAGGACGGCTGAAATGACATGCACAGGGGAGGGGAGCAGAGGAGCACCGTGGTGGCGTCCGGGAGCGACAGGTAAGTTCTTTTTTAAATTATTTTTCTCACCCACGTGCTGCCCCACCAAATGTTAGTAGCAGCAGCCACTACTGCACTTAAAACACAAGATGTTCATCAAAATTTGTATAGCACACAACTCACCCTGGAGGGTATCCTGGCGCTGAAGCAGTGGCTGTATGAGCTGAGCCAGGGATAGGCCAAGAGAAGAGCCAGGTGTTCAGTTTCTTGTGAAATTTAAGAACTGAGGAGACGGCTCTGATGTGCAGGGATTGGTCATTCCAAGTTTTGGGAGTGAGGTAGGAGAAGGCTCTGACGCAGGCTCTAGTTCTGCGTATGCAGGGGATGTGTGTGAATAGGAGTCCAGGTGAATGGAAGAGTCAGGTAGCTATGTGGCAGTTAATGCAATTGGTAAGGTAGGTGTGGCTGATGTGCAAGGCTTTGTATGTGTGCATGAGAAGTTTGAAATGAGATGCAAAATCAATGCTTTGCTTTTGGAGCAGTTCAAAAAATGTCTTCATGTGGTAAAAAGCCACAGGCACGTTGTTCTGAAAACTAGACTAAATGTAAATATCATAATAGAGAAACATATCTTATGGTTCTATTAGTGTCACAAATCTTGCATAAATTCTCTTCCTCACTGAATTATGGTAACATCAGACTTGCTTATTCTGTCTTCGAGTAGTTTATGATCCAAAGCTCCACAATCTTTGTGAAATGGAATATTGTCCCTGGGATGAAACCAAATTGACAAATAGCTTCTAATTGTTATATGTAGAGGGAAATCTTGCATCCCCTGTTGACCCTCTTTACATTTTTGTAGCCACACAGTACTCTTTCATCTTCTACTCCTAATCTCTCCCATTTTCTTTATTATTCCAATTCCTTTTATGGTTTTTCACCCATCATTTTAACTGCAGTTATCAGAAGTGCTGCTCTGCTTCTCAATTCTAAAGACAGATCTATCATCTTCCACCGCTAGACACAGAAATGGGCATTCGGTGTGTGGTCTTTCTCTGGGGCTGTGTTAAGCCTTAATGCTAGCTCTCAACTGACTCTACTTATAGTCCTGACTTGAAGTCCTTTTCCTATTGCAAATACTTGAAACAGAAGAGGGTCTTTCTAGTACATGGTCATTCCATGACATTCTGATTGGGTAGGGAGATCCTTCCCCTTCATTCACATTGAGCTCCTCTCACTATCTGCAACCATATCTGTTAATTTTTTTGTAATCACTAAATGGACTTGGCCACTGGAGTTATGAGGTTTTGTGTATGTGGTATTTTCTGCATACTTGTGGATTTGCCACATGTGCCACATAATCCATCATCTCATGCGTAATTTGTAGATTTTAAGAACAAAATGTTTGTAGCTCAAACAGAACAAACATTAATAAAAATGCAGCAGCAGCACATGTTGCTGCACTTTGGAAGACCCTTTTCAAAGGTTGACTAGTCATCTATCTGTTGTTTATTGCTGTATTTGGGTGTTAAATCAGTACTACTGGGGTGAAACTTTATCCAGACTGTTAACATGAGTAAAAATAACAAACTAAATAAGTAATACTATCAAACAATTACGCCACATACTTTGCCTTTTCATTGCCTTTTCTTGCGGCATAATTTAGTCCACCCTGCCACAAAATTTGGTCCTCTTCTGCCACATAATTTCAGTGGCCCTGGTAATGGGAAATTTGTTCTGCATTTTTCCAGGTCGGCAATATAGTTTTAGGCAATTTGTTTTTGTGACATTAAATATTTTATATTTGACTTTCTGCACATTAAGATTTTTGTATAATGTTCTTCACATAGTAGAGGACAGTGAGTCCTGCTTCCTCGCCCTTCTCATTTATCAGTGGTCCTCAGCGCAGTTAAACACCATAGGTGCTACCAACACCTGAAACACCACATAAGGTTTCAAGGTCTTATGCTAAGCTGGCTCTACTTGTTTTATAAACACGACTTTGATTGGTATTGATGGGAAGGCACAGCACTGGAAGGGAGACAGTGTCATGTAGCAATCTATAAGGCTCAATAATAGTACCAACACTATTCAACGTATACATTAAACTGCCGTTTTAGTGATTTGAGGGGCTGGAAGTTTCCACCCATTGATCAATATGTAGATAATATGCGACAATGTCAAATTATAACAAAAAACATGATGATGAACTGACATTCTAGTCCTTCAAGCCTGCCTATGGAACTCCAACAATGGATGCATGATAATTTCTTGATTTCTTGTTGTTGAATCCCCAGAAAAGTGATACCGTCCTAATCCACTCCAAAAACGGAAATAAGTTCAGCCTTCTGCCTCAAAAGGCCTGATTATGAGTTGAGGCATTATTTTTCTCCCCTGATAAAGAATGATTCCACAGGGTATCTTATTTATCGGTTGCAATAAATAACACCTATTACAAGTTGGTGGAAAATAACATGCCGATTTTGGTGTTTGACAGCAAAATCTGCATCTTACAGTAAATACTGTATGCTTTTCCCGTTAAATTTCAGCAGGTTTTACCTTCCAAAATTTAACTAAGGTTGAGTTATTTAACGCAATCGATAATTATTGGATGGGTTAAATGCCTTCAAACTCGGAATTCCGACCCATGCGTAAACAGGAGTTTACGCATTAGTCTGAATGTTACGAGCAACTCGTAATCAGACTCTAAATGTATTCTAAGTTAATAGGTATTCTCACCAATTGTCTCTACATCTAAATCCCTGAACTTCACGCTTGAAACGTCAACAAATTTGCTCACTCAGCTAATTCTCCCCCCCTCTAAATAATATCAAGAACTTATTAACCTCTACCCAACTGGAAGCAGCAGCCTATGCCGTAATAATTGCACATCGGCACCTTGGTAAGGCCATCCTACTGGTAGCACCTCAATCATACCTTGCTCCTCCCAAAGCTGGTCTCTAGTCAATGGCAAGATTCATTTATTCTATCAGGAAAAATGGTTGTGTCTTCCCACAACTTAGATCAGCTACACTGACATCCCATTGAGGTAAGGGCCACTTTCAAAATATGTTGATTCATGTTATGGACCTTTTGTGATTGTGTATGGTTATGTTGAAGAATGCTATAACCCAATCTTGGAGTGGATGGTATTTCATTTGACTAACTACTACTGTGTATTTAAAGAGCTTATATTTGATGGCGTTGTATGTCATTATATATGCAAAGCACTATTATTGAGGGAAAGTGGAGCATTATATTTTGTTATCATTAAATAGTTAATAGAAGCTAATTTGTAAAATTCTGAAGTATTAGACATCTTAACTAGGGGTTTCACAATGTAACAAAAGTGCTTAGGTCGACTTCGCCTCAGCAAGAAGATAGTGAGAACTCATTATTCTGATTTTCTGTACAGTTTCATGCAGGGCATAGTTTATTGGCTATTGTAAAAATGGTGAACTGGGTACAGCTATAGATATCAACTAGTAGTGGTGCTGACATCTAAATGTGAGTAACTGATTCTGCACAACTGTATATAACAATAGCACATTACTAATGAATTTACCAAGAACATCATCCCCACTGGGAAGAAACGGTGCCAACATTTCAATTGGACAATCCCATGCCTCTGGATTTGGTTGTTGGCCTACACAAGACAACACACCTGTGACACCCAGCATAGGTGTTCAATGTCCAAACATGCATGGTGAAATCCTGCATTCATCCTTATCCAGCCACAGTCTCTAGAGTTCATGGGTGAGGTCCATGCATCTTACAATCGGTCCTGTGCTGACCTGCTTTCATCTCTTGTTGCAGGTGCATTGGTGCACAGAATTATAATTCCTGTGTTTAAACTGTATCTTTATATACACACAGATCTGTAATCAGTACGGACAATGGATCTAACTGAAGATATGCCTGATACAGAAAGTGTCCAATAGCCTTTTTTGCAGTAAATATACTTTAGAGGGTCTTAGTTTTTCTAGTGGGATAAAAAGATTGATGCCCAGTCAGGTGTCATTTTAAGAATGTGTACGACTTACCCGGCTCCACCCCCTGGGCACTTTGGGTAGGAGGGTGCAGCAAATTTCCCACATCTCCGTAACTGACATTTGTCTCAGGAGACTTCCATTTCCAGGTTGAGTAGTGTGAAATCTGGCAGCAGGCTGGTGATGGGCCAATGGCGTCCAGTCTATAAGGACAAGTATTACATTTCTGTTAACCCTTTCACAGATAAGTAAAACTACAACAACGCTCTCTACATTTCCTGTGTCCAAAAACCCTCAGCTTGTAACAGCTCCCTTACCCAAATAACAGTGATAAAAAACAGACATGAGACATTAATAGTACAATCAAAAATATTTAACTAAACTGCAAATAAACAAATGGGGAGAGGGGTATACTGTTTTAGGAATTAGAAGATCACTGTACTGGATAAAAAGGTCAGCAATAGAAAATAAAAATGATTGGAGGAAAAATGAAAAGAAAAATAAGTTGCACAAAGTATGTTCTGTAAGAAATTATTACTCAACAATGGCTTTCCTGTCAATGTAAATATGGAATGTTCTGAGGGTCGTATTATAGCGAGTGCCCCAGGGGTGCAATGGGCATGTGCGCCTGCTCTGTGCGCCCCTGGGGCACTTTGGCATTACAGAAGGGGCCCCAGATGCTTTTGCATCCCCTTCTGAAATAAAAATAGCGCTGGTGCACATGTAGCGCTAGCGCTATCATTAGAGGGTGTTCCCTCATTTGCATGAGGATGTGACACCATGTAAATGTGAGAATCACTTTGCCTCTGCCCCTGCGCCGTATTATGGATGTGGGCACAGATGCATATATCCCTTAGGAGGTGAAACTTTCAATGCGCCACAAAAAGGTGTAGCACTTTCAGTGCGCCTCCTAAAGGTAGCCCTTTGAAGGGAAGAAAGGGAGCCCATGGACCCTCCAGACACCCCTTGCAGGCGGGTGCAATCAATCACTGCACCCGCGGGAAGGGGATCTCTATCCGCTTTTAAAAGTGCAGGCCGGTTGCCGCCTGCACAGTAAAACACGGAGCGGCTTTAAAGCAGCCGCTCCGTATTTCACTTGAAGTCGCTGACCCCAGGGCGGCATGAGTTGGCGGCTGCTCTAAAGGCAGAGCATTCACCATAATATGGCACACTTTCCCTGTTTGCGCTCGGCACACCTGTTTTAAAGTGCACCATGGCGCAAACAGGGAAAGTGCGCTCTATGGGTAATAGGGCCCCTGAGCTAAGAAAGCCTGACCTAGTGTACTTAGTGTGCAATGAATGGCCTGAGATCGCTCATAGGGAACACTGGTTGTTCTGCTGCTCTAAATATTCAAATAAAGAAGAAATAACCTCTAAATATCAAAATGGTAAACAAATGTAACAGAGGCCATGCTCCAGGCAAACAGCCTGTTTCTTATGACAATGCCCTGCTTGGCATTAGTGTTGATACTAGCAGAGGTGCTGCCTTTATGGGGGCTGCAGGAATTCAGCTCCCTTGGAAATGAAATGTGATGGGGGTCACAGCCCACATGGAAATGACAGGCTAGCATTTCACACACTCACTGTGGCTACTCAAGACCTTTCAAATGTACAGGCCTGTATACAGTCACTCGCCATAGGACTGCGAGAGATAAAAGCACATTCCATGTATTTGTTTTCTGAATTTGGACATTCGTGCATGGCAGGGACATGTTTTACTTCTTTGCCCCTAGCCCGGAGAAGATGGGAGGGTTGGGGCACACAAGCAGGGGCAATCAGCAAAGATGTGCTATTTAAAGAATCCTGCCAGATGCCAGGAGGCTTTGACCAAAGGCAAGGCTTCCTGGACATGGACACAGGATGCTTGAAGGCTGAGGTCAGTGTTGTCTGATCTGGCTTTTCCTTGCACAACTGAACTAATTTCTCTCACTTGTGAAATAAAATAATGACTTATGAGGGTGCCCAAACGCTTTTTAGGTTGAGGCTAGCGGCAGCGCACATGCGCTGCTCGCTCTGCGAGACTGCTGTAGTAGACTATGGGAGAGAAGCCGCACCCACTCTCCACCCATATTGTTCATTGGCTTGTGTCATTGTCTTTCATAAATGCTGCCTTCGGATTCGTTAATAGGCTTGTTAGTCCCTCCTTAGTACGGCCTTGTCTTCATTTGTACCCTCTCATGGCGACTGGTCCTTTTACTTAGGTTGTTACACGGGACCTGTTATTAAGTCTGTAAGCACTATTTACTTTATTGAGTTTCTCTTACTGCAGGCCGGACATGTGCTGCTTCAGCTGAAACCGCTTGTGTTTTCTTAAGCAGCACGGCCGCCATCATTACACAGGCGCCTGCTTTCAATCACTTTAACCCGGCATTATCTCGTGTCTGTTTCAACCCCCCCAAGTAAAATGGATTTAGAAATGCTTAGCGAAAGTCATGTGAATTCCAGGTAGCAAATAATCCTTTGCTAATGGGCTGAAGCTGACACAGCACATCTGTGTTACATGTCATCTGTACTAAAGCCACCTGATGGGCTGTTTTCAAAAGCCTGTTTTATTAATAACAACACCACAACCAATACCACCAATACTATCAACACCATCAATACCACCACCTCCATCAATACCACCACCTCCATCAATACCACCACCTCCACCAATACCACCACCACCGCCAATACCACCGCCAATACCACCACCAATACCACCACCAACACCACCACCAATACCACTACCACAAATACCACCACCACAAATACCACCACCACCAATACCACAACGACCACCATCAATACCACCACCACCAATGCCACCACCAATACCACCACCACCAATATCACCACCACCAAAACCACCACAAATACCACCACCACCAATACCACCACCACCACCAATACCAATACCACCACCAATACCACCACCAATACCACCACCAATACCAACACCGCCAATACCACCGCCAATATCACCACCACCAATACCACCACCCCCAATACCACCAATACCACCACCAATACCACCACCACCAATACCACCACCACCAATACTACCACCAATACTACCACCAATACCACCACCATTAATACCACCACCACCATTAATACCACCACCACCATCAATACCACCACCAATACCACCACCACCAATACCACTACCACAACCAATACCACCACCACCACCACCAATACCACCACCACCAATACCACCACCACCACCATTACCACTGCCACCAATAACACCCCCAATACCACCACCAATACCACTACCATCACCACCACCACCATCAATACCACCACCAATACCACCACCAATACCACCACCACTGCCAATACCATCACCACCACCAATACCACCAATACTACCACCACCACCAATACCACCACCACCATCAATACCACCACCATCAATAGCTCCATCAATACCACCACCACCAATACCAATGCCACCACCACCAATACCACCACCACCAAAACCACCACCAATACCACTGCTAATGCCAATACCACCACCAATACCACTACCACCAATAGCACCACCACCACTAATACCACCACGAAAGTACCACCACCACCAATACCACCAACACCAGTACCACCAATACCAATACCACCACCACCAATACCACCACCAATACCACCACCACCAATACCACCACCACCAATACTACCACCAATACCACCAACATCAATATCACCACCACCATCAATACCACCACTAAGACCACCACCACCAATACCAATACCACCACCAATACCACTACCACCACCATTACCACTGCCACCAATATCACCCCCAATAACACCACCACCAATACTACCAGTACCACTAGCACCACCACCAATACCAACACCGCCTATACCACCACCACCACCGCCAATACCACCACCACCAATACCACCAATACCAACACCACCACCATCAATACCACCACCATCAATACCACCACCAATGCCACCAACACCAATACCACCACCACCAAAACCACCACCAATACCACTGCTAATGCCAATACCACCACCAATACCACTACCACCAATAGCACCACCACCACTAATACCACCACGAAAGTACCACCACCACCAATACCACCAACACCAGTACCACCAATACCAATACCACCACCACCAATACCACCACCACCAATACTACCACCAATACCACCAACATCAATATCACCACCACCATCAATACCACCACTAATACCACCACCACCAATACCAATACCTCCACCAATACCACTACCACCACCAATACCACTACCACCACCATTACCACTGCCACCAATATCACCCCCAATAACACCACCACCAATACTACCAATACCACTAGCACCACCACCAATACCACCACCAATACCACCACCAATACCAACACCGCCTATACCACCACCACCACCGCCAATACCACCACCATCAATACCACCACCAATGCCACCAACACCAATACCACCACCACCAAAACCACCACCAATACCACTGCTAATGCCAATACCACCACCAATACCACTACCACCAATAGCACCACCACCACTAATACCACCACGAAAGTACCACCACCACCAATACCACCAACACCAGTACCACCAATACCAATACCACCACCACCAATACCACCAGCACCAATACTACCACCAATACCACCAACATCAATATCACCACCACCATCAATACCACCACTAATACCACCACCACCAATACCAATACCTCCACCAATACCACTACCACCACCAATACCACTACCACCACCATTACCACTGCCACCAATATCACCCCCAATAACACCACCACCAATACTACCAATACCACTAGCACCACCACCAATACCACCACCAATACCACCACCAATACCAACACCGCCTATACCACCACCACCGCCAATACCACCACCACCAATACCAACACCACCACCATCAATACCACCACCATCAATACCACCACCAATACCACCACTAATACCACCACCACCAATACCAATACCACCACCACCAATATCACCACTAATACCACCACCAATACCACCACCAATACCACTGCTAATGCCAATACCACCACCAGTACCACCACCGCCAATACCAATACCACCACCACCAATAGCACCACCACCACTAATACCACCAACACCAGTACCACCAATACCACCACCACCAATACCACCACCATCACCACCACCACCACCAATACCACCAATACCACCAATACCACCATCACCAATACCACCACCACCAATATCACCACTAATACCACCACCACCAATACCACCAACAATACCACCACCAATACCACAACCACCACCAACACCACCTCCACCCCTACCACCAATACCACCACCACCAATACCACCACCAATACCACTACCACCAATACCACTACCACCAATACCACCAGGACAACCAATACCACCACCACCATGAATACACCACCACGAATACCACCACCACCACAAATACCACCACCACCACCAATACCACCACCAATACCACCACCAATACTACCAATACCAATACCAACACCGCAAATACCACCGCCAATACCACCACCACCAATACCACCACCCCCAATACTACCACTACCACCAACACCATCACCACCACCACTACCACCACCACCACCAATACCAGCACCACCATCAATACCACCACCAATACCACTACCACCACAAATTCCACCACCACCAATACCACCGCCACCACCATTACCACTGCCACCAATATCACCCCCAATACCACCACCACCAATACCACCACCAATACCACTGCCACCAATACCACCACCACCACCATCAATACTACCACCAATACCACCACCGATACCACCACCAATACCACCACCACCATCAATACCACCACCATCAATACCACCACCAATACCACCACTAATACCACCACCACCAATACCACCACCAATACAACCACCACCAATAGCAACACCACCACCAAAACCACCAGCAATACCACTGCTAATGCCAATACCACCACCAACACCAATACCACCACCAGCAATAGCACCACCACCACTAATACCACCACCAACAGTACCACCACCACCAATACCACCAACACCAGTACCACCAATACCACCACCACCTATGCCACCACCAATACCACCACCAATATCACCACCACCACCAATACCAATACCACCACCAATACCACCACTAATACCACCACCACCAACAATACCACCACCACCACCATCAATACCACTAACACCACCACCACCAATACCACCACCACCCCTACCACCAATACCACCACCACCACCAATACTACCACCAATACCACCAGGACAACCAATACCACCAGGACAACCAATACCACCAACAATACCACCACCACCACAAATACCACCACCACCAATACCACCACCACCACTAATACCACCACCACCAATACCACCACCAGTACCACCAATACCACCACCAATACCACCACCACCACCACCAATGGCACCACCAATATCACCGCCACCAATACCACCACCACCAATAGCACCACCACCAATATCACCACAAATAGCACCATCACCACCAATACCACCACCACCACCAATACTACCACCAATACCACCACCAATACCAATACCACCACCATTACCACCAATACCACCACCACCAATACCAGTACCACCACCAATACAAATACCACCACCACCAATACCACCACCACCAATACCAGTACCACCACCACCAATACCAGTACCACCACCACCAATACCACCACCAATACCATTATCACCACCACCAATACCACCACCAGCAATACCGCCACCACCAATACCACCACCTCCACCAATACCACCACCACCAATACCACAAGTGCCACCACCACCTCCAATACCACCACCAATATCACTACCACCACCACCAAAACCACCACCAATACCACCACTACCACCAAAACAACCACCACCAATACCACCACCACTACCAACAATACCACCACCACCGCCAATACCACCACCACCACCAATACCACCACCAATACCATTACCACCACCAATACCACCACCACCAATACCACCACCAATACCACCACCACCAATACCACCACCATCAATACCACAACCACCAATACCAATACCACCACCACCATCAATACCACCATAAATACCAACACCGCCAATATCACCACCACCGCCAATATCACCAACACCATCAATACCACCACCACCAACATCACCACCATCAACACCACCACCAATACCAATGCCACCACCACCAATACCACCACCACCAAAACCACCACCAATACCACTGCTAATGCCAATACCACCACCAGTACCACCACTGCCAATACCAATACCACCACCACCAATAGCACCACCACCACTAATACCACCACCAACAGTACCACCACCACCAATACCACCACCACCAATACCACCACCACCAATATCACCACCACCACCAATACCACCATCACCAATACCACCACCAATACCACCACCAATACCACCACTAATACCACCACCACCAATACCACCACCACCAACAATACCACCACCACCCCTACCACCAATACCACCACCACCACCAATACTACCACCAATACCACCAGGACAACCAATACCACCAGGACAACCAATACCACCACCAATTCCACCACCACCAATACCACCACCACCACCAATACCACCACCACCACCACCACCACCACCAATGGCACCACCAATATCACCGCCACCAATACCACCACCACCAATAGCACCACCACCAATATCACCACCAATAGCACCACCACCACCAATACCACCAATACCAATACTACCACCAATAGCACCACCAATACCAATACCACCACCACCAATACCAGTACCACCACCAATACAAATACCACCACCACCAATACCACCACCACCAATACCAGTACCACCACCACCAATACCAGTACCACCACCACCACCACCAATACCAGTACCACCACCACCAATACCACCACCAATACCATTATCACCACCACCAATACCACCACCAGCAATACCGCCACCACCAATACCACCACCTCCACCAATACCACCACCACCAATACCACCAGTGCCACCACCACCTCCAATACCACCACCAATATCACTACCACCACCACCAATACCACCACCAATACCACCACTTCCACCAAAACAACCACCACCACCACCAATACCACCACCACCACCAACAATACCACCACCGCCAATACCACCACCACCACCAATACCACCACCAATACCATTACCCCCACCAATACCATTACCACCACCAATACCACCACCACCAATACCACCACCACCACCAATCCCACCACCATCAATACCACAACCACCAATACCAATACCAATACCACCACCACCACCAATGCCAGCATCAATACCAACACCACCAATATCACCACCACCGCCAATATCACCACCACCACCAATAACACCACCAACACCACCACCATCAACACCACCACCAATACCAATGCCACCACCACCAATACCACCACCACCAAAACCACCACCAATACCACTGCTAATGCCAATACCACCACCAGTACCCCCACTGCCAATACCAATACCACCACCACCAATAGCACCACCACCACTAATACCACCACCAACAGTACCACCACCACCAATACCACCAACACAAGTACCACCAATACCACCACCACCAATATCACCACCACCACCAATACCACCACCACCAATACCACCATCCCCAATACAACCACCACCACCAATAGACCACTAACACCACCACCACCAATCCCACCACCACCAACAATACCACCACCACCAATACCACCACCAATACCACAACCACCACCACCACCCCTACCACCAATACCACCACCACCAATACCACCACCAATACCACCAAGACAACCAATACCACCACCACCACCAATACCACCACCACGAATACCACCACAAATACCACCACCACCAATACCACCAATACCACCACCACCAATACCGCAAATACCACCGCCAATACCACCACCACCAATACCACCCCCCCAATACTACCAGCAACACCACCACCATCAACACCACCACCACTACCACCACCACCAATACCACCACCACCATCAATACCACCACCAATACCACCACCACCACCAATACCACCACCAATACCACTACCACCACCAATTCCACCACTACCAATACCAGCGCCACCACCATTACCACTGCCACCAATATCACCCCTAATACCACCAATACCACCACCAATACCACTACCACCACCAAAACCACCACCACCACCATCAATACCACCACCAATACCAACACCGCCAATACCACCACCAATACCACCACCAATACCACCAATACCACCACCGTCAATACCACCACCACCAATACCACCACCAATACAACCACCACCAATAGCACCACCACCATCAAAACCACCACCAATACCACTGCTAATGCCAATACCACCACCAATAACCCCACCACCAATAGCCCCACCGCCACTAATACCACCACCAACAGTACCACCACCACCAATACCACCAACACCAGTACCACCAATACCACCACCACCAATATCACCACCACCACCAATATCACTACCACCACCAATACCTCCACCAATACCACCACCACCAATACCACCACCACCATCAATACCACTAACACCACCACCACCAATACCACCACCACCACCAACACCACCACCACCAAAACCACCACCACCCCTACCACCAATACCACCACCACCACCAATACCACCACCAATACCACCAGGACAACCAATACCACCAGGACAACCAATACCACCAACAATACCACCACCACCACAAATACCACCACCATCACTAATACCACCACCACCAATACCACCACCAGTACCACCAATATCACCACCAATACCACCACCAATTCCACCACTACAACCAATACCACCACCAATACCACCACCAATAGCACCACCAATATCACCGCCACCAATACCACCACCACCAATAGCACCACCACCAATATCACCACCAATAGCACCACCACCACCAATACCACCACCACCACCAATACCACCACCAATACCAATACCACCACCATTACCACCAATACCACCACCACCACCAATACCAGTACCACCACCAATACCAATACCACCACCACCAATACCAGTACCACCACCAATACCAGTACCACCACCACCAATACCAGTACCACCACCACCAATACCACCACCAATACCATTATCACCACCACCAATACCACCACCACCAATACCGCCACCACTAATACCACCACCTCCACCAATACCACCACCACCAATACCACCAGTGCCACCACCACCTCCAATACCACCACCAATATCACTACCACCACCACCAATACCACCACCAATACCACCACTACCACCAATACAACCACCACCACCAATACCACCACCAATACCACCACCACCACCAATACCACCACCATCAATACCACCACCACCAATACCAATACCACCACCACCACCAATACCACCATCAATACCAACACTGCCAATATCACCACCACTGCCAATATCACCACCACCACCAATACCACCACCACCACCATCAACACCACCAATACCACCACTGCCAATACCAGCACCGATACCATCAATACCACCACCACCACCATCAATACCACCACCAATACCACTACCACCAATACCACCACCAAAACCACAGCCACCAATACCATCCCCAATACCACCACCACCAATACCACCACCACCAATACCACCAATGCCACCACCACCAATACCACCATCAATACCGAACACCACCAATACCACTACCACCGCCAATATCACCACCACCAGCAATACCACCATCAACACCACCAATACCACTACCCCCACCACCAATACCACCACCAAAACCAATACCACCACCACCACCAATACCACCACCAATACCACCACCAATACCACCACCAATACCACTACCACCACTACCACCAATACCACCACCAATACCACCACCACCAATACCACCACCAATACCACCACGACCAATACCACCACTACCATCAATACCACCACCCCCACCAATACCACCACCAATATCAATATCACCACCATCAATACCAACACTAATACCACCAATACCAATACCACCACCACCAATACCACCACCAATACCACCACCAGTACCACCACCACCAATACCACCACCACCAATACCAATACCACTGCTAATGCCAAAACCACCACCAATACGACCACCACCAATACCAAAACCACCACCACCAATAGCACCACCACCACTAATACCACCACCACCAATACCACCAACACCAGTACCACAACCACCAATACCACTACCACCAATACCACTACCACCAATACCAATACCACCAATACTACCACCACCACCAATACCACCAACACCACCAATACCAACACCACCAATATCACCAATACCACCACCAATACCACCACCACCTCCACCACCATCATCAATACCACCACCAATACCACCACCACCCCTACCACCAATACCACCACGACAACCAATACCACCACCACCACCACCATAATACCACCACCAATACCACCACCAATTCCACCACCACCAATACCACCACCACCACCAATAGCACCAATACCACCAGCAATACCAACAGCAATACCACCACCAATACCACGACCACCACCAATACCACCCCTACCAATACCACCAGTAACCCAGCACCAATACCACCTCTAATACCACCATCACCGCCATTACCACCACCACCAATACCACCACCACCACCAATACCACCACCACCAATACCACCACCACCACCAATACCACCACCACCAATACCACCACCACCAATACCACCACCAATATCACCACCACCAATACCACCACCAACACCAATACCACCAATACCACCCCCACCAATACCACCACCACCACCAATACCACCACCACCACCAATACCACCACCACCACCAATACCACAACCAATACCACCACCAATACCAGCACCACCACCAATAACACCACTAATACCAATACCAATACCACCACCAATACCAATACCGCCACCACCAATACCACCATCATCAATACCACCACCAATACCACCACCACCCCTACCACCAATACCATCACCAATACCACCACGACAACCAATACCACCACCACCACCAATTCCACCACCACCAATACCACCACCAATACCACCACCAATTCCACCACCACCAATACCACCACCACCACCAATAGCACCAATACCACCAGCAATACCAATACCACCAGCAATACCACCACCAATACCACGACCACCACCAATACCACCACTACCAATACCACCAGTAACCCAGCACCAATACCACCTCTAATACCACCATCACCACCATTACCACCACCACCAATACCACCACCACCACCAATACCACCACCACCACCACCAATACCACCACCACCACCAATACCACCACCACCAATACCACCACCACCACCAATACCACCACCAATAGCACCACCACCAACACCACCGCCACCAATATCACCACCATCACTACCACCACTACCACCAATACCACCACCACCAATACCACCACCACCACCAATACCACCACCACCAATACCACCACCACCACCAATACCACCACCAATACCACCACCAATACCACCAATACCACCACCACCAATACCACCACCAATACCACCACCACCACCAATACCACCACCACCACCAATACCACCACCACCAATACCACCACCACCACCAATACCACAACCAATACCACCACCAATACCAGCACCACCACCAATAACATCACTAATACCAATACCAATACCACCACCAATACCAATACCTCCACCACCAATACCACCTACCTCTACCAATACCACTACCACCAATGCCACCGCAACCAATACCACCACCACCACCACCACCAATACCAGCACCACCAATACCACCACCACTGATACCACCAATACCACCACTAATACCAATACCACCTCCTCAGCGCCTTTCGCTCACTAGCAATAGCAGGGGCAGTGTACGAGACTGGAGCTGCAGCCGAGACCATCACTCCCTCCCTCCATGCCTACCACCCTCCATGCCTGCCATAAAGCACAGCCCACCCTGCACCAGGAGGTGAAGCCAGGGCCCTACTACAGCTGGAGTGTTTTTTATTAGGCCAAAGATAGCAATGATATTACGCAATGCCACACTACACACTCAAATCACGGAGAGGGCAGTAACTAGACCCCCCCTCCCGCTCTTCCTCCTGAGCCACAACAGTGTAATCACAGAGTGAAAGGTGTTGGAGCGCTTTGTTAGTGTTTATAGCTCGGATCATATGTAACTCTTACTTCACACTTTGTGTCCGTGTAACTTACAACACTTACACATCTTCTTCACTGCACTATTTATCACTACTTTGAAGATGTCGCAGGCCGGTCCCTTCCTCTGATATTTACAATCTAAGATGCGGTCGAGAAGGCTCTTTATTGCAATGCAATAGGTCTCACATTTGCGAGAGTTTAAGCTATTAATATTGTAAATGACAATGCCTTTTATTTCTATTTTAAAACCCAAAACATAAATAAAAGGCATTGTCATTTACAATGCCAATAGCTCAAACTCACGTGAATGCGAGACCTATTGCATTGCAAATGCTTGTTTTAATGGCTGTCCTTTTTGAGTGTAATAGGCTACTACTTTGTGATTATATTTTACGGAAGTGAGTTTTCATTTGGTGGTTTACTGGCAGGCCTGCAACTGGACTGGGCTTGGCAGATAACAGACAGTGTTAGTAGCTGGCTCCCAATGATATACTGTCCAAGCTGCAGCCTTTTCATCAGAAAGTCTGTGCTTTGAATCCCGGCTGTCCCACTTGACCAAACTGTGTGACCTTCGGCAAAAAACATTGTCTACTTATGCCTTAGTGACCATGTGTTATTTATTAGAATTGCCTTGGGGTTCTTTGAAAGAACATGTCCTAAAAGTGAAAGCATTACAGCTAAGAAGCAAACATGTGACAGTGACACAGTAACACGTACAAGAAGAAGGTTTTCAGCACATGTTGAACTGTTTTCAGAAGATTAGGCATTGCATTTTTGTGACTTACCACTTTTGCTGTCAGAGCAGTTCATAATAGTTGAAGGATTTGTTCATTTTTCTCCTATACGTTTATGTTATCATGGAATTAGAGGAATGGCTGTTGTGCAGTTGTTTAAGAATTGTTACAGACATGTTTTCCATGAATGAGATTTAATTTATTTTGGGATTTGCAAAACAACTCGTATTCTGTATGATTGTGTTAAGGGGGCAGCTGCACATTGGTTTTGCATATTTCAGGGTGATGCTGCACATTGGTTTTGCATATTTCAGGGTGATGAGGCACATTGGTTTTGCATATTTGAGGGGGCTGCTGCACATTGGTTTTGCATATTTCAGGGTGCTACTGCACATTTTGTTTTGCACATTTGGTAATTCGGCAATACAACTGTAATTCTTCGCGATATATATGCTCCCTCTTATATGTATTTATCCCTTCCCATTGGTATTGATCTCTCCACCATCTCACAAATACTCTCCCCATTTGCATTTCTCCATTGCCCCATTTGTCCCAGGTTCATGCCATGTGTAACACCTTGAATAGAGTTAAGACACTTTAAGCAATAACACTTTGTATTCTGGGACTTGTAGTTTCTATTTTCTCATTATATGCACGTGCCTTAAAGACCTAGCATGCCAAATGCTGCTGTTAAAAAGCCAGGGCTGTTGTTCCCTAATTGGCTTACAGGTATTCATAACGCATGGCACTTTACAGCACTTCTTTCATGTGTGCTTAAGAAACTATTCATACACAAAGGAAGGGTTCTGTATCTTCGTTGTGTAGGGTTCATACGCTGTTTAAATGTTTTGTAGTTCTTACTGTATGATGTTGGACATTGTCCTTAAGTTACCAAATAAAAGTGCAATTAATACATGTTTACTCGAGGCTAGATTTTAGGATTATTCTTGGTCCCCTTATGGCTTAAAACATGTCTCAGAACTTGACAACACTTGCTGTGTAAGGACTACCAGTTTCCCAAACTTTGGGGGCACGTGTTATTATTAACTATTTCTGATTCCTTCTGCTATTATATCACTGCTAATCTGAAACTAATTGAAATATTATATGAAGGTCTGGGTGTATGGTGTTTATATGCCACTGCTATTCATAGCTCCCAAGTGGGCTCTTGTCGCGTGTGACCCTTCAGCCAGCCCTGGCTTTTTAGCCAAGAGCACTATGCATGCTTACATTTTGGAGCCCACGTTACAGCGGTAAAAGCAACATGATGTGTCCCTTAATGCAACAAGCTTTTGGATAAATAACCAGGACTGGCTGGAGGTATCAGGCATGACATTAACCCACTTAGCAGCAGTGGCAGTTCTTGGATACTTCACATGAGTTGACTAACAACTTATTAGGAAACATATTTTAAGGACGCCTTATGCCAATAAAGGGCAGTCTGCTCAAATGAGTAGACTAACATGTTACTGTGAAACATATTTTAACACGAGCCAGCGAATGAGGATTATATATACAAATTCTCTTGTGCGCTTCAACGAGACAGCGAAAAGCTCAATTCTTTCATGGTTGAAACAAGCGCACAACAGATTAGGTAAACTAAATCAGATGGGTTGCCAAGCTGGTTAGACTTTGTAACCTCTGTGATTTAAACAGTCTGTTGATGCTCTTTAAAGAAATGATGCCTTGAGCTTTTGCTTTTTTGTATCAGGTGACTATTCATGCCTGTTATCATTCCATATATACATCAAAATGTATATAAAAGACCACAAAACATATATTGGTAAGCCCCCACCTTCTTGGCCAAAAATAAGGTGAGCAACTCATCAGATGTCTGTCCTGCTTCCTATACTATGCTAGCGCGGGATGCCAATTACCAGGAGTTTTTCTTGTCCTGGAGGAGGATGCAATGAGAAGGGTGTGGCATTCAAATGAATTTGACCAATGTGGAGGAAAATACATTCAAGTGACTTCAGGATGTTTTACAGTCTATTGCCCATTAATCTAGGATGTGTTAAAAGTTTGATTGTCCTTGGGGAGTATGTTCTTAGTGCTCATTTCCTGTACGGAACCTATCTTAAAGTTCTCGCAGAATGACAGATAAGGGACATATAAGGGAAAAGAGTATAGGGAGACTATTATTTGCCCAAGATCAAACAATTTGGTCTAACAGGCATACCAAGATTGCCACACACAACTGTATCATTTCACTGAATAACGGATGCACTTCAAAATGAGGGAGGTCAATATTTATGCTATTATCTTCCTGAGATGCTAGGCTGACTGCTGTTGACCTCAAAGATCAACACATCAATTAGGCCATTACATTGGTTGTTAAAGAAATTGCAGATACATTTATTCAGCAGTTTTCAGTTCAAATATATTCTGACTTTAAATTTAAAAAAACAGCACTAGGTCTGTATGTGAGCATATGTTTGAAGATTTCTGTCAGAGAGGAGTAATTGACAGCAGTTAAAAGTTCTGTGACATGTTTCTGAACAGTGCTGCAGGAACTTTGTTTTTTGCCCAAGGATTTAAAAACTCTTTTTCTGCTTGCCCAGTGGGTAGCTCATACCCATAACTACCAGTGATACCACGTATTTTGACACCAGCCACAGTGATGTAACAGAGGTCAAAGGTCACGTCTTATAGCTCAGACCCCACAACCCAACCCCGAGGGAAATTCAGAAGGTTGCTCCCTCGGCTTCTAGTTCTGCTTCCTGGTTTGCTGCTAGCTGATTCTGCTCAATGCACGGGGCATGATCTAGGCAATGCTTAAACCACAGGTGGGAACATACTCAGAATGAGCAAAAAATAGACAAGCCTTCTGATGGATCACATGATGACTTCTAGTTTCACAATAGTGCAAATTATTTAGATAGTCCGTTTAAAAGAGCAGTCGGGCCCCTCCTTCAAAACAGTGTCAGCCCAGTGCTGTGACCAAGGATGAAAAAGGCTCCCAGGTGCAGACAGGCCCAACGCAACAAGAGCAGTATACACTTGTGTGACTCTGAAACCTAAAAGAGCTTTCTTGAAGGAAACATACATCACCCCAGTCCATCTAGCAGGCAGAAATCCAGACTGACCAGGGTAAGGATGAAATTTAAATCAACATGAAAATTGTAGGTGGATGTTTCATTTTTAGTACCACCTTAGGCAAAATAAGGGCAAGTAAACGACAGGGAGAAAACTGGCAGAAACCTAGAGACTCAGGGACATTATTTTGAGGAGCAACATCATCAAAGCTTCTTCATGAGGTTTAAGCACAACCTTGAATTGTGAAACTCATGGGTCCTGTGGGGTGCTATTAAGAGCCAATCAGAGAAGGCATGCTGCTAAGTGGCAAGGATGGCATTTTGGTATAGTTTTTACGGACGTCAGTACACTATTTTGTTAGCATGGGTATTTTTCTATTTAAAAGATTTCATTGTTATTTATGTAACAAACATGCCAAAACAGAAAAAATTACAATAAAATTATTTCAATCAAATCTTGTGACAAAAAGCATAAAACATACAGACTCGCCTATTTTTTTGAATGGGTATGTTAAGAGTCCAGCCATTGTAGAGAAAAACAGTTCTCTTTGCCAAGTCCCACTAACAATTGCCAACAATAGCCATTCTACAATGTTTATTTTATGACATCAGCAGGGCTTGTTAGATCTTTGTGACATCATTCACCCGATGGCCCTTTCAATATCCAATATTGTTTCTACAAAAATGCAGATTGCGCCTTTTGAATTTGGATACTATTTCTCCTGCCAAAATTGCTCATAAAAGCTAAAAGAAAACAAAAAAAACCATCCCTAGTCTGGTGAGTTTGTCTGACATCTTAATGCTGGTGCTCAGCCTTGTAGCATCCGATCAGGGCTGCTGTGAATGCCTATTGTCCAGCCCCACAGTGGTCAATAGAGGGAAGGATAAGTATTTTTTTTGTAGCACCGCCAATGCTAAAAGAGTAGAAAAGCGTGCCCAGTTGCAGCACAGCAGAGGCTCTCAAAATATTTGTGACCCCTCAGCCTGATAGAATGGACCCGGAAGGGTTCACTTCTGGTACAGCGCACACGATTTACTCCTGTGCCCTTTACTTCAGCCGCAACAGGATATAGTGCCGAAAATCGGGTTGTGCCCAGAGTGTAACCTAACATGGAAGACTCAAAGGCACAGTTACCAAGAATCAATACGGTACACAGGACTATGCATTTAGAAGCAACACCTTGAAACTGCAAAAAATCAACAGGAATTTCACATTCACCTCATCACTGACACAGGTTGGCAATATTTCCTAATAAAGTACAGCTAGTTACCAAAGTGTGGGAAAGACAAAAATGTCTGAGACGTTTATAAAGTGGTATAAAGGATCAGCACGCATGCCCTGAAGAAGCTTTTTTTCGGAGAGACGAATGTGCATTTATCCCTATTATACACGATTAACAGATGCAATTGATGTAACCACAAAACCACAAAAAAAAGGCTTAGTGCTGCCTGGTAAATATGGAGCAGCTCCTGCGCCACCGGAGCGTCACAAAAAGTGACGCACCGGCGGCGCAAGGGGTTTATAAATAAGCCCCTGAATGTCCAGAACTGGTTTCTCAAACAATGAACATTTCTCCACAATTAGTATTTGGCAAACTCAAAAAGATCTTTTATACAGCAGCACTGGTAATACAACGGCAATTTTGATACCCATTTTCTCCTTCGTTTTATAGCAATTTGTAACAGCACAGAGGCGTCTGTAAGACTACAACATGCAAACAATACACAGCTATGTATGCCCTGCAGTTTTTCAGCGTGTAACTCGCTTACGTTTCTGAGAGGATGGCGTGCTCTGCGTTATCTCTTCCCATCCACTGTAATTCGGCTCTGAATCGTACAGCACTTTCAGCTGGGAAAATACATAATGTTCCTGCCCAAAAAGAATCTGTTGACATAGAAAACATGTATTTATGTACATTATGTAACATCTGTTGAAGACTTATACACTACTAAATGTCAGAAGACCTTGCATATATTCTTGATAATATTTAAAAATGTTGGAAAAACGGATGTCTTGTCATTCAATAAAGGGTTAAACCTGCACATCAGGGAGTGCACGAGGAGATATTATGACGTCAGTCTGCTGCGTCATGTTTTGAAAAGCGAATCATCTATTGATGTCTACTCACCGCTGGAGACGGGTGCATGTGGAAAGCTTCGGGGGCATCTAACGAATACTGTGGGATCGCCTCCAGAGCCTGCACCAATGCCGTCATCTGCACATCAGGGTTAAAGAACGCTGCAGGAACCTTATATTTCACTGTAAACAAAACGACAATGGTGCACTGCTATAAATGCTTGTTACAACTAATGAGAACATACCACTCACGAGAATGTGACTGAGCAGTGAGGGGTCTGACTGCCATTTTGTAACAAAGACATGTATGATCATGGGCAATTTCCCTATCTCTGCAGTCTCCTTTACTATGATGTCTTCCTTATGATGGTTTCAATTTGCTTCAATGAGGGTCTCAAGAATCGCATGGGGGTTCCAGTCCATTTTTGGGCTCTTCAGATACACATCAATGCGCATGTGCGGCACAAAGAGATCAGCTGATATCCCCACCACCACCTGAAAAGCTAGCTGCACCAGGTGCAGCTTCCAGACCTACTCCTGGAAAGGTGAGGACTTTTACCGCGGTCTGCCATTGTGTCTGTGCGGAGCTCACTATAACTAACTTATGAATGAGAGTCAAGGTAATAGAAACGTAAAGAAAACTGAAAAGAGCACCTAGAAAGCAAGATTTTATTTTATATTTATTGCCTTGGTTTCAATGCATATGCACTTGAATGACTGAGGAGTGTGAATGAGCACTTGAGACGAAATCTGGGGCAGAAATATAAGTATTGTTTGCATCTAAGTGTGAAATTAATCTATACAGGAATACATTTATTATATTCCTAATGTAGAGCATGAGAATGGAAATAAATATTAAATAGATGGTGCATTTCTGTGTACTGATTTGATCCATATTGTCTCAACGAAGGAGGTTATGTGTTAAATATAGTGGGTGAATGATTTTTGTTGCAAATGTTTGCTAACCACAAATTTAACACAAACACAAATTGTGATATGATGAGACGTTTGAAGGTACCCGCTATGACCCTAAAGGCATATGTTAGACACCCATAACGGATGCTTTCAAAGACCCCTTGAGAGACTGCATGGTACGCACAGATACTACCACTGACAATGGTACACATTCAGGTCCAACCGTAAAGTAGATACCTGTCCAAAATTAATTGTCGTGCTGTTAGATTAAAAGTCACTGAATGGCATCTGATGGTAATTGGTGCATTATTGCCCCCTATGTGGAAAGATGTATCCACTAACGAAAGATGTCCCTGGACAACCTAAATTAAAAGGTTAAGATTTTTTCACTCTAGTATACCTTGGACTGCATATACAGGCTACATAGAGAAATAGAGCTCGAGGCACAAATAACTGTGTCTCAGGCCAGATCTTGGGTACAGAACCTTTAATGATCGGTAGAACTCTTGGTAGTGCGCTATAATGCTATAGAAGACTCTGGGAAAAGCAAGATGAAGCTCTGTTCTGCTTTTATATCATGACTTTGTGTGAGGTTGTGGTGCATCGTGAGAGCAGGCGGTCTATCTTCAAAGACATGGGAAAACATATAATCTGGGCTCTTTTTTGAAAAACATTCTACACACACTCAAATTCCAGGTGCAAAACTAGCAAAGCTCTCCAGTTTGTTGCTTTTTTAATATCTCCAGGATAAAATGACAATGTATTATGGAAAGTACAGCATCACAGAGATGGACAAGCAGCAGAGTATGGGCTAAGAGGGAGAAGAGTGGAAGAAACAAGAGTAGTTGAATTCCCATGTAATTATAAGTATGACCACAAGCAAAATATTCATTTGTAGTAGATTCCATTATATTATTATTTAGGATCATTATTTGCTTCACCCTTCACAGTACGTAAAACCTTTCCTTGGCATATTTTCACATACAGCCATTTTCATGTGGACCAACAGGTACGCGCCATGGTCTGAGGCAGTATAAAGTCTGATGCTACTTAGGGATTACTCCTCCTCGGTGCTAAAAGGGCGATTCAAATTCTATTTTAATCACATTTTGGGCATCTCGTTGAAACTGAAAATAAGGCCATTTTAGATAGGTTGAACTTGGTGGTGTTTAACGGAGTAAAACTTTACCTACTTGATAATAGGTTGAAATCCTCAGCAAGTTCACTAGCACTTTCTGCACAATATTACTACAATCCTGACTGATCTAAAAACATGTTAGTCAGTTTTTGATAAACAGTTGCTTGGTCTGCGGAAAAGAGTACACAAGCACATAAGGTCCTGAGAGCTCTCTTACATTTTGTCAGTTCACAGTCCTTCTTTGCGGTGCCAGGGCTAATCCAGTAATCAATAATGGAAGTAAGACTTGTCGCGTCACAATCATCAGTCACGTTGCGACCATAGATAATCTGTGAGGATTCAAAATCTGATTAGAAAACTCAGTCCATTCCTAAAATCACATAATAGTAAACATAATTTACCAAATGAAGACATATCTGGTGTTCGCTGTAAATCAGTAGTAATAGTTGCAACTTAAGGCAACAAACCCTCCAATTTCACGGTACACTATTGGTAGGACTTTTAACCACTTACAAACAACTTATATGAGCCCACTTGGGTAACATTCAATCTGTGGATAGTCATCTCATTGATTACTGTGAACATAAATAAAAATATGTGTAGCCTGAGTTTGTGCTCACCATGACTATTGCCAAGCTTAGCTCTGAAATCTGTACTCGATTATTCTGCATGCTATAACTTTTGTTTGAGTCTGTCAGAACAGTTAGGCGGCAGGTTCTACAGTAGCTTTTGTACTAGAGCAATGCAGAAATGTGTGCATTGTTTACAGAAGACCTCCCCAACAGCTAGTACAGTTCTTGATCGTAGCCTAATCAGTTAAGCAAAAGTGATAGCTAATAATGTTGCAAAACCCATGCTATATACAAACCATATGACTACACCACTAGATCTCCACCCTTGTTAAAAAAAACTTTAACTCGGATTAGACTGATTGCTTTAAATGCAAATACTCTCAATAAGTAAGATACTGATAAGCCTATTTTAAATAGAACAGCATGGTTTTGCTCCCTTAGGAAACTTTTGAGAAAATGGGGGTTGGAAGATTATGGGACTTACCCGGAGATGTCTTCGATTATGAAAAGTAGGGTTAATGACATCTATTGGGAATTTACTATGGTGGAGAATGTGTCCAATCCTACGGGTTCACTCTCCAGACAGTTCAAAGATTTTAAACCTTATCCCCTTTTTGAAGACACCATTGACGAGATTGTCCCGCCACTGGCACAGAAATTGTTTCTTCAATTAAGGTACAAGACTCTTCCTACCAAAGTGTTCTGTAGCAAATGGTGTAGCCATGTTCCTTCTGATGTTATTTGTCCCGCATGTAAAGGAAGCCCAGAGTCACTGGTCCACCTGTTATTCTTTTGCCCCTATTATGAAAATCTGAGGTCTAAGTTGATTATCTCCTTGTGTAGGCTCATTGGTCCTAGTCACTACCTAGAATTACTCAGAATACGTAGTACAGATACTAGAAGAGTTAAGCTATTTGGCTTAAATACATTGTTGATGGCCTTGTGGATTAGACACTCAAAGTGTCCAGTGTAACACATCGAGCCCATTGCTTTTGTCAATCTATCTTTTTATCATAAATGAAATGAATTGTTTCTTACCTGTTTTTACCTAAATACAGGTTTTTATGTTTCTAAATAGAATGATGTACCTTTTTGTCTATTGACCCTTTTGATTCTATGTTTTTAGAAAGACAATTTTGTATTTTAAATTATTTCAGTGGTTGTTATGTATGCATGTAAATTCTGAGATGTGCTTTATAAGATCTTTGTGATAGATAATAAAGTTATGATGAGAACAGCATTGCAACATGGAGCTTTTGATTTTGTTTTGAGAGAACAAGAGCATGTTATATTTTTTCATGAGCAATTATTATGATTGAAGGTCTCTTTTGATGTCCAATGTCCACTTCTCTCAAAAAGCACTGTGAAGTGAGCACTTAATTTACTTCCAGCAAACATTAATGTAAACTTCAAACAATGGTGATTAGCGCCAATATGTTCTGATGGGTAAAGCCCCACTACTTCGCAGCTGCTTCTCAAGGGAGTCATGAGCAAAGCTGAGCTCAGTTTGCAATATTTTAGGCATTATTGTCAACATTCTATTCTGTGCAAATTAGTTGGCCATACTTACCATTCTTGGTAACATTCTAGCTATCCTTGGTAAAGTAGTGGCCTAGTCTTGCATTCTTTGGCCATTTGTGGTGATGTTCTGGCTATCTTTGGCATACTTGTGATATTGTGGGAATTCCTGGAAAAAATCTGGCTATCCAAGGCATAATAGTGGCTCATCCTTGGACATTCTTGGGAACAGATTGGCTATTAATGACTTAACAGTGGCCCATTCATGCCATATTGTCGGCATTTTGTACAGCATTCCGACTATCCCTGCCATAATAGTGACCAGCACTTGCCAAAGTGTGTGATTTATTGGTGGCATTCTGACTTTCGCAGGCATAGGAATGCTCCTCCCTTGATATACTGTGTGATTCTTGACAAAATTCACAGATTTCCCTGGTATGAGAGTTGCCCGACCTTGGTTTATTGTAGCCATTCACATAGTTTTGTCACGATGTGGCAAAATGCTAGAGTAAATCGTTGCCAAGAGTTGAGGATTCCGGGTATTTATTTAATGATGCTGATAATTGAGCATGAAAAGCATTCTCTCTCAGTTTGTAACAGTAACACATGTGAGTGCTTGCAAAAAATGAGAAGCTGATGAAACCCTTGTATGTTATGTAAATGACAAGACCAGTCCAGGGGGTATGAAAGCTATTTATTTTAAATGAACATTTTGTAATTCATAGAGAAATGTTTTTAGTTTCAGAAAAACGTTGAATTCATGTTTTGGACAAAATTATTTTATTCAGGAAATATATACAAAACTAAAATTTAGGCTAAAATTCATGCTGAGTTTGGGATACATATAGCTGATTTTAGTGCATCGGTACCAGAGGGCACATACTGCTTTAGTTGTTATTTAATGACAAGCTTCGAGGCATTCCATCATGCGCCCCGAGATAGCTTTTATGATTTTATCATTGTTTCTGCCTGAGGATTGAGCACGTAATATTTGTGTAACCTGTCTGCTGTCATATCCTGTGATTTCTATACAATTAAGCAATCACACTGCTATATGAGCCTGTAAGATGTATCTAGCCTTGCCATCTATGGCCTAAGACTTTGAGATCTGAATAAAGTTAGATTTTTACACCCTGCCGCTTCTAAGTAGATTTTCAGTCATACCCTATGACTGAAAATAGTAGATTTTCAGTCGTAGCATATGACTGAAAATAGTAGGTTTTCAGTCATAGCATATGACTGAAAATCTACTTGGAAGGAGCAGAATAAAAAACATTAGGTGCATGGGACAATGTACAACCAGAGTTTCCTAACTGGTTAAAATATACATACTCATGTAACCAATTGTAGGGTAATTTGCTGTGAAAAATCCACAATTTACCATATCTCTTTTAAGCTTTCTTGAGTAAAGGTGAGGCACAATGCCCCTGGAGATGGTAAGGCTTGCCTGCCACCCGTTGAAAGTAATGGTATAGCATCAGTGCCCTTCAGGACCTCTTTTAGAAAATGTATGTGAACATTTTGTTATAAAATCCACTCTTAGGCCCTGTAAAATTTAGATTTTTTCTCAGTAGAGTCATCCTGCCTTCCCACCTAGCAACCCTACAGTTGAACACCATCTAAACTCGCCCCACCCCCAACCCGTGGAGATGCCTGCAGGAAGTCAGGCTTGCTTTCTTCAATTGCAAGCTCAGTTTAAATTGTGTCAGTATTTACATTAAACAATGCTCCCCGGCGGCCACTGTCTTCAGATAAAATGTGTAGGCCACTTTCAATTGTTCATCTCCACACCATATCCTACCTTGCTTTATGCACGGTGTTTCATGTTCTCTGGAGCACCCAGCATCTGTCATTACTTGCCTGCAAGCAGGTACTGCACCACTGATAAACATGAACATATAGTGGAAAGCAGTACTCTCTAGAAGCATCTCATCTAAAGTAGGTCCTTTTATTTATTATCGGTTGAAGTCTGCCATCTGGCCCAGGCAAGTCTTATGGCATCAAACATCAGCCAGTTTGACAAAATCCACATTTGATACAGCAAAAGTGGAGCCACCATCTGGTAGCTGTCATTACATGTGAATGAGCACTGTAACTGTTGAGTCCACAGAGGCACTTACTTCTGAAAGTAGGTATCTGATTGCCGTCCATGACACAGCCTGCCCTCCACTGGCCCACTCCTGCTCCTCTTTGAACTCCTGTGTCAGAAGCTGCAGACCTTCCTAAATCAAATTAGCAACATAAAGAAGGAAATGTTAAAAAACATTGCATTTACTCACTCATAGATTTCAACATATTATTTATCATCTCTCTAGAAAAAACATAATGTGAGCTATCTGTCAGGGGTTCTCTAAATTGTTAATAAATGTTTATTCAATTTCATCTTGATGCAATTAACCACTAATAAGCTACCTCTCAAACATGGATGAATTTTATTTAAATTACTTTTCATCACAGGAATTATGACAACCACACACCTACCCAGGGCACTTGCATATTTAAAGTTAATGCAGAAAGAATGTGGGAAGAATGCATATTGCTGTACAATTGTGGCCTATTTCTTAGCCACTGAAGGAATGCTGTGCAATATTCTCCTCCTAAAGCCTACATGCTCTGCAGAAATATTGCATAAATATGTCCTTTTTGTTTAAACACATGGAAAAGTACAAGAAACCCATCGTAGAGATGGAAATTCAGCAATAAAATAATTTACAATGGAAGTGGGTTGATGTGGTGCTGAATAGGAGGTTGGCAGAGATAGAGAAGCTAGGAACACTAGAAACAAAAACCTTTGCTGGGTCTAATTCAAACAGTGCTTGTACTTACTAAGATAAGTGTAGTGTTGTGACTTTTCCTCTTTCTGTGCTCTCTCTCTTTCCCCTTGCTGTTCAGCCTGAGCATGTGTGGAATCTTGATGATGCCTTGGAATGTTGGGTGCCTGATCTGAGTCAGTTGGTGATTGCAGGCTGAGCAGCTAGGAGGCTGCTCCTGGTGGGGTGTACATATTGGCCTACTTACCACCTTGGCTATCAACCTAAAGCTTCTGTAACTTGAACCTGAATAAAGTTACTTCTTGGAACTACAACCTGGCCTCCTGTGGACTTTCTACCTTCAACATTTTGGCGACGATTTTTCTACGAACCTGCGTGATCTTCAAGGGATGCTTAAACTGCAACTATCTGGAACTAAAATATTTTGCAACTTATAAGAAACTCAAGCTTGGGTACGTCTTATCACTCAAAGAACTTGGCAGCCCCAGCCCCACCAGTGACCATTTGACACCGGTCAGCCTCAACTCGGGCGTGCCAGTTTTCCACCTCACTCAAGCTTGGTGAGTTATGTACTGCCTGTGCTTTATGCTGTAATACCTGCCCAGCGCCTTTGCTACTACCGGCCTCTGCATTTCAAGTGCATTGAAAGCACATGCACTTTGTTTTTATTTTCTTTGCTTTCCATTGCCCGTGCCGTTTTGAGGCTAACCGAAGCCGTGTACTTTGTGTTTCGTGGGCACTTCTTATTTTTTGTTGTGACCCACTTTCATTTTTATACTTCCCTGATGCGTGCCAGTTCAACTGCCGTCTTTCATTTGAAATGGCACAAACTATCTACGGCGCGTTTGCTATGCGGTGTGTCATCCTTGTTATCTGGTGTCACCTTGGGGATTTGAATTATGCGTTCTGGGCAGTGGCCATGCAATTTCTTTGGGAGCCGTTACATTGCCTGACATTTCAAACCCTCGGTTTTTCCCCTCACTTCGTGCTGGAGGTCACCTCTTGTTGCGCGAGATGTGTCATGTTTGGGGCAATGTTACGATCTGGATATGTCATACCTTTAACTTTGCTGCGCCACACATATACAAAGTTTGTCATATCTTTAACTTTGCTGCGCCACACATATCCAAAGTTCAAATGGAAACCGTCACCTACCTTCAACGGTCTCCTTTCGTCACATACTACTCATTGCTGCCGCGCGCAACAACAGAGGAGCCCCTGATGACGTCTCTACATCTTCATCCTCTCCGCCTCCGAGCAATGCCTGCCTGCAACAACGTGCCTTGATCCCCTCGGCACTACGTCTAAAAACGTGCCGCCATCTTGCGGTTGGCGGCAGCCTATGTTGTTTTTCTTTACCCTGGCTGCCAACCACGTACTTTGTTTGCCGACCAAGATGTCTCACTTTCTAAAGTTCCTTTCACCAGATGTCATCGGAATGTCGTTGGATCCTAGAGGACTAGAAATTTTTGCCTCCTGTTTAATTTTACTTAAGTTGGGTTTCAGCTACCCTTTGCTTCTGCGCGCTGCTCTTCAGTGATTAATCTTCAACCAAGGTACTGTTTTTCCATGTTTGCGTTCCACACGTTTCCAAGCTTGAGCATGACCAAGGTGACTACTTTAATTATTTTAGCTTATTGTTTTCTTTGGATAGTATTTCTTTACTAGTGTTTATATTATTCTTATGTTTTAATGTTCAGTCTTCATTCTCTTAGGGTCAACGTTTATATATGCTTCTCATGTGATGATTTTATCCTTTATGCAGGTGTTATTATTCATTACTACGTATATTTTCTTCTAACCCGTTCATTATTGTTTATTGGTGCATACCAAGAATTCTTCCACTCTCGTGGAAAGTGTCGCATGCAGTGACATTTACGTAACTTTAGTGAAAACTGTTTATGATTACATTGCACTTTGTGTATTTAGTTTCTGTTTACTTTAGGTTTACTTGTATGAATACTTGCGTACCTTATTACATTGGTTCATTTGCATGCTTACATGTGTACTTTACTGTGACTGGGGTGTGTTACCCTTTTCTCTTTTAGGCCTAATTTCTAGTATTCTTGTTGTTTTTGAGTATTGCATTACTTACTGCGCAGTTTTTAAATTTTACTTGTTACCCCTTCATTGTGGGGTGTGTGGAGGCGTACGATTCAGGTCTTGCGTTGTTTTTGAGGGTTGCCTACTTGCTACTTTACATGAGTAGGCGTACAATTCAACTTTTCGTTCTTCTTCAGGGTTGCCTACTTGCTACTTTACATGAGTAGGCGTACAATTCAGCTTTTGCGTTGTTCTTGAGGGTTGCCTACTTGCTACTTTACACGCACGTACATTTTTCTTTTTCTACGTTCTGTGTTCTGGTCACTTTTTGTTTGCAGCGCTGGTTCGCTGTTTGCTCCTTTTCACAGAACGTAGGGGTGCCTTGACGTCAGGCGTACTGGTCTGGTGCGTATTTTTGCTTACTTTTTTTACTTGTTTGCATTGAGATCCTGTGTGCTTGTTTTTTTTTGATTTGCAGGATTTGCGTTGTGTGCGACTTGCCACTCTGCATGTTTTTGCCTGAGACTCTTTTGTCCCTTCGGGTGTTGTGGTATGTGTGCTCGCATACTTTACTTTTGCTGCCCTCTCCTTATGAGAATAGGGGATGGGTGTGGTTCTCTTTTTATTATTGTTATGTTTTTGTTCTTATTTAGTTCTTATTTCGCACCTGTTTTCTTCATGCCATTGTACTATTGGGTGCGTATCTTATGGTATTGTTCCATTGTTATATTGCACTTTTGATTAACTTTCTATCAATTTCTTAGTGCACTTACTTGCTTAAGTGATGTATTTACTTCTGTGTATCTCTTTTTACTTTGTTTTTTCTTTCAGTGTAAAGAAAGACGATATGTAGTGTTGTGACTTTTCCTCTTTCTGTGCTCTCTCTCTTTCCCCTTGCTGTTCAGCCTGAGCATGTGTGGAATCTTGATGATGCCTTGGAATGTTGGGTGCCTGATCTGAGTCAGTTGGTGATTGCAGGCTGAGCAGCTAGGAGGCTGCTCCTGGTGGGGTGTACATATTGGCCTACTTACCACCTTGGCTATCAACCTAAAGCTTCTGTAACTTGAACCTGAATAAAGTTACTTCTTGGAACTACAACCTGGCCTCCTGTGGACTTTCTACCTTCAACAATAAGGTACACCAGCTGTATTTGCACAACTATTTATTTGAACTTTACCTTCTTAGTAACACTTAACTAAATGAATAGAGTACTGCATCTGTTAAGGGGTGCTTCAGGGATGGATTCTTTCCATGTACCCCTTGCTTTATGCATATCTGCATCCATTAGCTAAGGTCACAGAAAACATCAATTGCTGATACATAACGCACAAGTTACTTACCTTCGGTAACAATATATCAGTAAGAAACATTAGTTAGTGATAGATTCCTTACCTTAGAATATCCCCAGGCGTCAGACTGGATCCGGAAAGTTTTCGTTAGCGGTGCCCCTGCGCGTTGGAAGGTGGCGTCGTGCGGCTCCGCGTCCGTCGTTGGCGTCGCCGAGATGACGTCGCGGCAGCTACTTAGAGGCCGCCCTCGCGCGCTGACGTCAGTTCTGTACACGACTTTCCGCGCCAGGAACGCAGAGCCATGCAAGATACTGACCACTGGTGCATTGAAACTAGGGCACTGAAAGGGATGACCTTAACCCTAGAAATCAGTTCGCAGAACGGGGAGGATGGGTGGGGCGGTAAGGAATCTATCACTAACTAATGTTTCTTACAGATATATCGTTACCGAAGGCAAGTAACTTGTGCATATGAAAGAAACACGTTAGTGATAGATTCCTTACCTTAGAATAGATACCCCAGCAATACCAACCCCGGTGGTGGGTCTGCGAACCAAGATCACACCAGGAAGTCCCGGCGAACAGACCGGCCAAAGAAGCCGTCTCTCCGGTCTTGGCTGTCCAGGCAATAGTGCTTAGTAAAAGTGTGCAGCGAGGCCCACGTAGCTGCTTGACAGATGTCTTGTAAGGGGACACCACGTCCCAATGCCGTAGTGGCAGCCGTCGCCCTGGTAGAATGGGCGCGCAGCCCCAACGGAGGCTCCTTCTTTGCCAGAGAATAACAAGCTATAATACACAAGACGACCCATCTGGATATAGTCCGCTTGTGTACGGCCCGACCTTTTTTGGTGCCAACGTAGCCAACAAAGAGCTGGTCATCCACCCGGAACTGTTGTGTGCGACTCAGGTAAAATGAGAGTGCACGTTTAGTTCCAGACGGTGGAGCCTCTCTTCCTCTCTGGAAGGATGCGGAGGCGGAAAGAAGGTGGGCAAAGTGATGGTCTGCCCCGATGTGAAAGGCAGTAACAACCTTTGGCAGTAAGGATGGACGTGTCCTGAGGACAACCTTGTCCGGATGCACAGACAGAAAAGGAGGTTTACAAGAAAGAGCCTGGAGCTCACTGACTCTCCTAGTAGAGGTGATGGCAACCAGGAAAGCAGTCTTCAGAGTTAACAAGCGAAGAGGACAGTTGTGAAGTGGCTCAAAGGGAGCGCACATTAAGTATGTGAGAACCAGGTTCAAGTCCCACTGTGGCATTACAAAGGTAACAGGAAGAAAAAGGTGAGTAATGCCTTTGAGGAATCTATTAACAACAGGGGACTTGAAAAGAGAGGGCTGATCAGGGAGCCTGAGAAAGGCCGAAATAGCAGAAAGGTAGCCCTTGATAGTGCCCAGAGCAGAGCCCAGCTGGGCCAAATAAAGAAGGAACAGTAGGACCTCAGAAAGAGGAGCAGAAAGGGGATCCACAGCCTTTGCTGCACACCATGCCACAAACTTGTTCCACCTGCAGGTGTATACCAACTTAGTGGAGGGACGCCTGGCTGCCAGAATGACATCACAGACTTCAGGAGGCAAGTAGAAGGGAATCAACTGATGCCGCTCAATCTCCACGCAAAGAGGTGGAGACTGGACAGGTTCGGGTGGAGGACCGTCCCCTGCTGCTGCGACAGAAGATCCTCCCGAAGAGGCAGTCGGATCGGGGGATCGATGGTCATACTGAGTAGCTCGGGATACCAAACTCTTCGAGCCCACAAGAATGACTTGGGACCGGTCGCGCCTGATCTTCTTCAGCACTTTGGGCAGAAGTGGTATAGACGGAAAGGCGTACAACAGACTGCAACTCCACTCGCGACGAAAAGCGTCGCCGAGCGAGTGCCGCCTTGGAAATTCCAACGCGCAGAACTGCAGACATTGCGCGTTCTCTTCGGTGGCGAATAGATCTAACCAAGGCTCTCCCCACTGTTGAAAGAGACCTTGCGCCACTTCCGAGTGAAGACGCCATTCGTGATCCATCATGCACCTGCGGCTGAGCTCGTCCGCCCTGGCGTTCAGTGAACCTGCCAGGTGTTGAACCACCAGGGAAATGCCCTGACGTTCCAGCCATGTCCAGAGGCACAGAGCCTCCTGACATAGGGTCCACGACCCCACCCCGCCCTGTTTATTGCAGTACCACATGGCGGTGGTGTTGTCTGTGAACACCTGCACTACTCTCCCCTTGACAGAGGGAAGGAATGCCTTTAGTGCAAGTCGGATCACCCGAAGCTCCAGAAGGTTGATATGGAACTTGGACTCCGCCGGAGACCAGAGGCCTCTGATCTCCGCCTCTCCCATGTGGCCGCCCTATCCCAGGACGGACGCGTCCGTCACCACTGTGTGCTCCGGTTGGGGAAGGGAGAGGGATCTGCCATTGACCCAATGCCGGTTTGTGAGCCACCACTGCAATTGTCGTGCAGTGCCCTCCGAGATCTGGATGTAATCGGACAGGTTCCCCTGATGCTGCGCCCACTGGAACTTCAGGTCCCACTGCAGAGCCCACATATGCCATCTGGCATGATCGACCAGCAGGATGCAGGAGGCCATGAGGCACAGCAGCCTCAGGGTCATCTTGACCGAAACCCAGGATAGAGGCTGAAAGATCGGAATCATAGTCTGAATATCCTGGACTCGCCGTTCGGGAGGATAGACCCGAAAGTGCGTCGTATCCAGAACCGCTCCGATGAAGAGGAGCTTCTGAGAGGGAATCAGGTGCGACTTCGGCACGTTGATGGAGAACCCCAGCGAATGCAGGAGGTCGGCCGTAGTCTGGAGGTGGGAGACGACAGCCTGGGGTGAGCCCGCCTTCAAAAGCCAGTCGTCGAGATAGGGGAAGACTGGGACCCCTGATCTGCGCAGATGAGCTGCGACCACCGCCATCACTTTTGTGAACACCCGAGGGGCGCTGGTAAGGACAAAGGGGAGCACAGTAAACTGAAAGTGCTCGAGGCCTACCGTAAACCGCAGGTAACGCCGGTGGGCCGGCAGGATGGGAATGTGGAAATATGCGTCCTGCAGATCCAACGCTGCCATCCAGTCTCCAGGGTCAAGGGCAGACAAGACCTGAGCCAGAGTTAACATCTTGAACTTCTCCTTCCGGAGGTAGCGATTGACGTCCCTGAGGTCCAAGATAGGACGCAGGCCCTTGTCCTTCTTGGGCACCAGAAAGTAGTGAGAAAAACAACCACGTCCTACTTCTGGCGCAGAAACGCGCTCGATGGCCCCCTTGGCCAAGAGGGCCGCAACTTCCTGTTGAAGAAGTGCCAAGTGATCCCCCGACATGCGGTGGTACTGGGGTGGCATAGCTGGAGGGGTAGCCTTGAAGGGGAGGGAGTAGCCCCTTCGGACTATTTGTAAAACCCACCTGTCCGAAGTGATGGTGCGCCAGTGGGGGAGGGGATGGCGAATCCTGCCGCCCATTGGCGTTTGATGGGCCTGAAAGACCGGACTAGGAAGGTTTGGAGGCAGTGGTGGCCGGGGTGGAGGTGGACTGACCCGCCCACTGGCCCCCATACCAGCCTCGGCGGGTCCCACGTCCGCGCTGAGACTGTTGCTGCGCAGGCCTGTGGCTCTGAAGCAAACGTGTCGGGCGCCCCTTCCGTGGCCACGAAAGGAGCGAAGAGCAGAAGGTGGAGGAGGGCGCGTGGCGGAAAGGCCCAGGGACTTGGCCGTAGCCCGCGAGTGCTTAAAGTGCTCCAACGCACTATCTGCCTTGTTGGCAAAAAGGCGAATGCCATCAAAGGGCATGTCCATCAGGGTGTTCTGGACATCCCCCGAGAAACCAGTAGTCCTCAGCCAGGCGTGGCGACGGAGCGCCACTGTCGTGGAAATCGCCCTGCCCAGCGAGTCGGCGGTGTCAAGGCCACATCGAATTGTGAACTTTGCCGCATCTCTCCCCTCAGCAAGAGCCTGAGAGAGCACTGTCTGGGCCTCCTCCCACAGAGAGTGGGAATAACGGCCCAAGAGGCATGCAGTGTTCACAGACCGCAGCCCTGAACTGGCGGAAGAGAAAATCTTCTTCCCAAATTGTTCCAGTTTCTTGGATTCCCTATCCGGAGGTGCGGTAGGGAAGGCGCTCGGGGACGCATTGGCTTGGACAACCAAGCTCTCAGGGATAGGGTGTTGGGAGAGGAAAAGGGGGTCGCTTGGGGCCGGGCGATGGCGTTGGGCCACGTTCCTATCCACAGGAGCCCCTGTGGTGGGCCTGGACCAGGTGCCCAAAAGAACGTCAGAAAGTGCATCATTAAAAGACAGCAGAGGTAGCTGCCGGCTGAAGCACTTCTGTCAAGAGGTTAGTCCTGATTGCCACTGCAGGGAGCTCGAGGTGGAGGGCCTCGGCCGCCCTACGCAACACCACGGCGTAACTTGCACCCTCCTCCGTAGCCACGGTAGGAGGAGTGAGCATGCCAAGGTCAGGAGAGGTGTCAAGACCACTGGCATCCCCCAGTTCCTCTGCCCAGTCCGGGTCTAACTCACACTGAGCGGTGAGAGGGTCCTCAGACCCCTCCCAGTTCTCCCCTTTCTCCGAAGGCTGATGAACAGGCCGAAAATAAGGAGGATGGACATAGGGTTAGAAGGGTCCCATCGGCATCGAGCGACGCCGTTCCGGCGCCGTGTTCACTTCGGGGCTGAAACCGGAGACAACGTCGTCCGGCGGGACGGGCGACATCGGAAGTGGGGCCGGAGGGGTCGACATCGGTGGAGGTGTTACGAGGTCAACCGGCGTCGACCGGGATCCAGGCCTGGATCCATGGGGGCCCTGCGGCGCCGGGGCCAAAGCCAACAGCGATGCCGGAGCCGTCGGCAGTGGAAGGCAAGGACCCCCAGTCCGGCCCGCGGGGCCCGAAGGAACACCGGCGGGACCCGACAGCCCAAAGAGGCGAGCCATGGCTGCCAGAAAAACCTGCAGCTGGGCCGGAGTCGCCGACAGACCTGGGAAGGGCGGGTAGGCCAACGGGGACTGCGTAGGCTCCGCTGGAGCCGCGGGGGTGGCACCACCCGCACCCTCAGCCGCGTCGCGCGACGGGCGAGGGGAAGTCGGAGAGCGACGGCGCTTTTTCGACTTCTTAGAGTGCTTCGCCTTACCTGACCCCGAGTGCGAAGACTTCGATCCCGACGACTGATGGTGGTGGCTCCGCGACCGGTCCCTCGACCTCCCACGGGACCGGGACTTTGAGCGGCGCGGAGCTGACTGCCGGACTTCAAGCAACTTTCGGGACCGCTCCCGCAAAGTCTTCGGCGCCATGGCCCGGCAGTCGGGGCACGACTTGGGGTCGTGGTCACACCCCAGGCAGTAGAGACACATGCGGTGCGGGTCCGTCACCGACATCATGCGATGACATTCCTCGCAGGACTTGAAGCCGGGCATCCCTACGGCACCAGGAGTCAATCGACTCGAAAAATACAGAGACAAAAAGCCTACAAAAACTCAGTCAAAAAATGACTCCGGATCTGCGCTTGCTGGCGCGGAAAAATAAAGAACTGACGTCAGCGCGCGAGGGCGGCGTCTAAGTAGCTGGCGTGACGTCATCTCGGCGACCACGATGCCAACGACGGACGCGGAGCCGCACGACGCCACCTTCCGACGCGCAGGGGTACTGCTGATGAAAACTTTCCGGATCCAGTCTGACGCCTGGGGATATTCTAAGGTAAGGAATCTATCACTAACGTGTTTCTTTCAGATTATATATATGAATGGAGGTGAAAAAGTTCTGAGGTCGAATCCCTGGTCATACAGCATGTATTCATAACTGTCATAAAGAAGCATACTATTAGATGCAAAAAAAACGTTAAGCAAATCAAATCCCAAAACTATGTTGTTATCTTTGTTTAACTAGCACCAATATCAATAAGATTTTTAACAGAGCTCCAAAAGAGATGAGGTGAGATGATTTACATCAACCAGGATTATCACTTATGGTCTGGAACAGTAGTTGCTGTTGTCTGTCAGTTGACGGTAAAGACAATCATCTAAACACATATATATGACTTTGGTTAGTCACATAAATGGACAAATGTATCGAGTTTGTGTGCAGAGTGCTGCAGCACTCTTTGTCTTAGGTATCAAGAAATTTGACCACATTTCCCCTGCCCTGCTAACCCTCCGATGGATCCCCACTGAAGTGCGAGCCCAATTCAAAATGGCTTGCAATACCCACAGAGCGCTGCACTCTTCCTCCCCTTCCTACCTAAACGAGAAACCGAAAATCACTGGAGCAAATAGAGGTTCCAGAAATGCTCAATCCCTGCTCCTGGAACCCCCCCCCCCACCTTCATTCAAGAAAGATACATGAACCTGTCTTGCTCTGGTAGCGCTACTAGAATCTGGAACTCTCTGCCTCCCTCACTCCGTCTAACCACCTGCCTATCAACCTTTAAAAAGGACCTCATGCTCCTCCTATTTGTCAGACATCTTGGTTAACTGACCCTCGACCATACTTAAGTCCTTTCTCCACTACACCTTGATTTGACTTCGTGTTACTATGTATGTCCTCTGCCCAATTGTTGTAACTGTCTCTTGTGGTAACTTTTGTACACATCCACTGATGTAAACGTCCGAGTTGAACTACTTTTACTATATCCCGCTGCAACTCAATATCCAGTGTTTTGCAAAGCGCTCTGATGCCTTCGGGCCATGTCTGCACTATATAAAACTGCAAAATAAATAAATAAATCACTCTTGGTTTCTAGCAGCAGAAGACGACCTTTCAAGGACATTTTGAACTGCAAGGGCTAGAGGCTTGCCCAAATGATTGGTCGGAGTGAGTTCCACTGGAGAAGTCCTAGCAGGTTAAAAGAGCAGAACTTAAATTTAAAACAGGGTGGTTAATATGAAACAAGTAGATTCCGATTTACGGATCTTAGATTCCTGGCGTAAGGTGTTGTGGGATAGGTTATTAGTGAGGTATTCAACGGATAGCCCATTTACTGCTTTTGTAAACGGCTGTGTGCTTTGAGATAGCCAGTCAACTTGGTGGTGGCAGGAGGAAGTGGAAGGTCCAGCATGGGCCAGGACACTTTCTATGGGTTTGCAGTCCCTTGACTTGACAGATCTTGAAAGCCGCGCTGGATGCTGTGATCCTCCAAGTTTGCAAATTCTGTGGTAAAATTGTTTTTTTTTCACTTTCTAAACACAGGGGATCTCAGGATGTTCCCGATGCTCCTTTTATTACTTTTCTAGCAAACAGGGTCTGTAATAGCAGCCACAACTGCCACATTTTTCTTGCAGTTGCGACCCGCCAATCTGGGAGCTCCGGGTCCATGAATCCAGGGTTGAGTTTGAAGTCCCGAATGGCGGATGGGAGAAAAAGTTCCTTCTATAATTCAGATTTGGATATTTTTCAAATTTTGAGTTTGTGGAAGGCTTTTGGCACTGGGTTTGCAGTCCTGTGTGGATTAATGTATCAGATATTTCTATACTTTAATCCTAACAACCTCAACCATTTTTTAAATTTGTACATGAGTGGATCTTAACATTCACATTAACACTAATGTAGACAGTGCGCACTATCAATATCATGTTTACTTTACCTACACCCCGCATTATTTCCTGTAATCCTTCTTACTATCTTTTACACTTTTGAACGGGCTGGTTCATACAGATTTAAACACCTATATTTATGTTAAGATCCTTGTATTCCTTTCTAATATGGAGTTACAAACTTACCGTGAGTTCGGTACATCCAAGCTGCAGCATGTCTCTGAAGTTCCACCCAGCAGTTATTCCAAATTCTGTCCTTAACCTTATGGCACAATGCAGGAAACACATGTTGTGCAGGATTGCTGGCCATTCAGGGCGCTTACTCAGACTAATGACTGTAGGGTCAACAAAGCGCCAGGACTGGATTAATCCACCCTTTATACTCTGTAAAGCAAGACATGAGAAGAGGAATGTATTTATACAATGAAGTGTTCGCTTCAGGAGCATTCTTCTTCTAGGGCTGGTCGAAATTTCAGTTACGCCAGTGTAATTCCACATAATTCTGGTGATTCTGTTATGCCAAATTCCTGAAATTATGTTATTATGCCACTTAACGTAATTACGTGCTGTTCGCTGCAAAAATGTAATGCGAGTGCATGGGAACTACACAAATGTCAGACTGAAAGTTGCTGCTGTTTCTAGTGCTTGTGTTATTTGAGCTATTTTTTGCACAAAATGTGTCCTTGCTTCCAAAATGGACGTAAGGATGAAGTTCGAATTAATAAACACAATAATACCGGTTTTACATTTTTTTGGAATTCTGCATAAATTCCTATAATATTTGCTGAAATTTGGATAGTTGTGCACATGCAAACTATGCAAATTTCACACACCCTCTTAATTCTTCCTGTATCTTTCTGTCTATTCTGCACTTTAGATGTAATGGAAATGAAAGTTCAGGTATAACACACTTCACTTTGACTACTTCCGTCTTAGAAGTCTAAACAGGAAAGGGAGTAGACTCCAGAAATGTTTCATAAATCATCTGAGAATACAGAGGCCCTATATTTACCCTCCTCATCATCTCATAGCCCCATAACTAATTACACTTTCAAATGACACCATTAATGGCTTACAAAACTAAAACATATCAATCTGTTACAAATAAGCAACCTCAAATGCATCAAAACGTATCCCTTTTCATGGTAGACAGCATACTGTGGAAACAAGATAATTGTTGGCACTGGAAGGGTGGCCCATACTTAAACCAATCATTGGTTTTTGGTCCAGAAACATTAGGATGAGTGCAATTAATAGACCAGATCTAGAGTGTAGGATGGCTAGGGTAAACAGATCTGGTGTAAAGGTTGGATGGGTGCAGATACTAGATCATATCTAGGGTTCACAATGGGTACAGTTAGAAGACTTGACCTACACTTTCGCACAGGTAAGGTATAGTTGTTATTTTCGTTATTGTTTAACTGCAGAGAAAATGCTTCTCGGTGAACATGCCTGCCACCGGAATATGGGCTTCCAAATAGTTGATCCTCCTCTGGACCCAAGATTGGTGTAAGGATTTTTGACAATCTAGCTGTCGTGACATTTTGTTCTCTGGCAATGGGCTATACTTGATGCATCTAGGGAGAATTTGATGACCCTGTGCTGGTAGCACCATCATGTAGTATTGCCTAATGTCTGCCTTAAAGGAGAACCACTTCTGATAAGGTCAGCATGAAATAGAATTCAGCTGTCCCTCTAATAAACTCTAATAAACCTCACCCAAAAAAAATCCAGACAAGAAACACTGGTGACTGTATACAACTGCAGGCATCCTTGTAAAAGAGAACTATAAGCATGATTTGCTGAAACAGATATTGTTAATTCATATAGGACTGTGCTTAATTTCTTTATATAGGATAGAGACCTCCAAGACGAAATTTAATCAGTCTTCAGGGCAGGATGCAGCACTTTAAAATAGTCAATGATGCACTTCACATTCAGGACAAAGGAGGCACCTGCAGCCTCGTTCACCTTGATGTATCTGTGGCTCTGGACATGGTGAATCTCTCCACATGTCTGAAAATCCTCAAGAAGAAAATGGGTCTCAAAGGTGCAGTGCCAGTTGGTTCCCATCATACCTTGAAAACTGTTGCCAATGGATAAAAATAGCTAACTCTGCCTTGGACACAACAATTAGGTTAGAACAAGGGGTTCCCATCTCTACTACTCCATTCAACCTTTACATAGAACCCCATGTCTCCATTCTAAACCACTATAGCACCTTGGATTACATCCAATGTGTTGATTCAAAACTCCCTCCAATCATGTAGATCTCATGGCCCAAGCTCTTGATGATGTTTAAGCACAGATGTTGCACAGGCACTTTAGGCTGAACCCACTAACAAGGATTTCCTGTTATGATATTTGCTCAGAGCACTCACTTTGCTGAACTGTAGCCCTTACTTTGTAGAATGGATTAACTCTCTTGGCTTTTTGGACAAGAACATTAACCACAAGCACATCTCAACTCATTGGCTGCTAGGGAACAATTTCATTCCACACTCCTACAAGGTCAAACTTTTCAAACTTTTTATTTTTATTCTGGACTTCATGCAGATGCTGGAGTTTGACCATATCTCATTGTTTTGATCTCATTGAATTGTCTTTCCATAGTGGCAATGCACATATTCTAACTAGTATGAATGAGGTGCAAGATACTCCACCCTGGTACTCCTAACTATTTCAGAAACTGGTCATTTCAGAAGGTGAGTTCCAACTATAGAGCTCTGACACATTCATTCTCAAAATGATAGCCTTTACGAATGCGCAGCGGGCAGCTATATGTCAGACAATTCACAAAACAATAATTTAGATGTTAGTTCAATAAGATGAGAAAGGAGCAGCAGTGGTTCATATGCAGCCACACATGACAATCAAACTTTTGTAACCAGACTGGAATTACAGTTTAGGATGTGTACAGTAACAAGTCCAGATCTTCAGAATGGGTGCAGTAGCTGCTAACGCAAATCTAATTATTTACAGAATGCTTTATTAATATACAAATGTGCAGAATCTACGCATATATATAAAAGTATGTTTAATGCAAAACTTGTAGTATGCAACCATACTTCGAAACTGTAGGCCTGTAACCGAATAGTAAGGCCTGGATTTCCTTTTTGAAGCTGACATATGTAAAATGCCATGTTTTAACGTCAATGCACATTAACACTGAAATGCTCATTTTTCACTTTAACAGAAAAGTTGTGCAAGTTAACTTCTTCATTTGCTGTAAACGTTGCAACTTTGAAAGCTACTGTTTATTAATAATAAATAGATGTTGATGTATTAGATGACTGATAGTGAGTTTCACACCACATAACATGTAGACGACAGGGAGGACGATTCATGGGAAGAAGATATTCAAAACAAAAAAGGATGTGCCCGTAACATTCAAGGACACATGGTTGAAAGAAGACTGTATTCTGGTGAGTAGATGGGGAGTAGACATGTTCCCAGGAGTGTGGTGAAATTCTATTGGTCAACGTGAAGAAGGAAGAACATTTAATGTTGTAATAGAGAAAACTTGTTTTATATTAGTGCATGTTCCTAGCTAGTTAGGTCAGATGCGATTCTTTCACCCTTTGATGCAGAGCAGGCTGATTCCCTTTTTCCTGACTCTCTGAGAGTAGACTCTGTACTGAGTTTTCTTGGACATCGCTTTATGAGGTGTCTTAGTTATTCCTTGATTTGTTGTTGTTTGAGCTGAGAATACTTTAAAGCTTATTTAGCTAAAGCTTTATGCTTATGCTTGAGTCTATCATCAGAAACCCTTCATGGGAATCTGTACTGACACCTTTATCCCTTTTTGCAATTATTTTGACTTCGCTTAGAAAAAGAACGTTTCTTTATGGAACGTTCTTGTTACTTTTATTGTATTAATGCTAAATATTCAATTCACTAACTTGATTCACTATCAAAAATTGATTGATTTTTAAACTGTATTATTAACCTTTGGAGATTAATATGTGAATAAATAGAATGAATAACAAAAAGTTTTAATAATAAAACCCTTTAACTCATCTTAACTCTCTTTATTGACTGAACTAAAGTAATGATAATTGGTAAAGGTTTATGTTGAGATTTAACTTTGATGTCTCAGCTGACTACAAAGATCCATGGACCTGAGATGTGCGCTGGGTTCTTGCGGATGAGTAAGTGACGGACTGAACCCCGTGCTCCAGCACAGCCAAGCCTGATTTAGACTTTATGATGGGAACTCTAATCAGGCCTGATTCACAAAGGTAAACTGACACTTTGTACTACGTTTACTACTGTTTTACTATTAACAAAGTACAAATGTAATTTTACTACTAGTAATTTTAGTGGTAGTAAAATTACATTTGTAGTTTGGGAATAGCAAAAAGTTGTAAAGTTACTACAGCAACTGTAAACCAGCACAAAAGTGTAAAAGCTTACCTTTGTGAATCAGGCCCTTGGGAATTAGAAGAGGTGCATAACCAGGTCAGAATTAGAATAGGCGTGACATCTAGAGGAGATGTAGACTTCATCCAGTATTCTGGATATAGTTACCAGCATTGTAAAGCAGGACTGTGAAAACTGTTGAAACACCAGCCTTCACTGAACCACAGAAGATCAAATATCAGTGCTTACCTTTTTGGGAGGTTGTCTATTGAAAATAAATTAAGATTATGTGTCCTTTCTCAGAGGTTACGTACAATGGGTTCTGCACCATTAGCTGTGTATATATGTGGTAGATTCATTCCACAGAGCTCAGATGATTTGTATCTTTTTTCCTGAATATCCCAGGAAACATTCTTTCCAAAAAGACTTGGTATAAAATCTGCAAATATTTAGCATTTGTACACAACGTGACAGAAAGATGTCACCATCTACAATAATTTATGAATTTCGCCAATCTAAAATGAGGTAAGTATGCTTTCTCTTAAAATAGCTACAATAACTTTGAAAATAAACTACTCATTAGGGTTGTATGGCATATTCTGGCATTTCACTGGTGTTAAAATATTTAATTATGTTTTGGAAATCAATTCCATACTGATGGAATAAATCTCTTAACCGGCATGCATTGGGTATTCTGCATTATTTTGGGGTTGCACACACCTTCCTGGGGCCGAATTATACATTGTGCCCCGGGGCACAACTGTCCTATGCACCTGATTTGTGCACCTAGAGGCACAATGGTATTACAGAAGGGGCCACAAATGCTTGTGAGGCCCCTTCTGTAATACTGATCACGCTGGCGCACATGTAGCACCAGCATGAAAAGGCATTCCCTCATTTGCATGGGGTCATGGCCCCATGCAAATGAGGGAATCTCTTTGCCTCTGCACCCGCGCCGTATTATAGACGCAGATGCGAGAAAGACTGCCGCGGTGTGCTATGGCCTTCTTAGAATGATCCGAAAAATTCTCCCCCTGCTCCCCAGCCAAGCTCAAAAGCTACTGATCCAGGCCCTGATCCTGTCCAGGATAGATCTTGGCAATTCTCTCTATCTAGGTGCCCCTAAGTCAGTGATCGCTAGACTGCAGGTCGTGCAGAACTCGGCAGCCAGATTACTCACAGGAATGAGCAACCGCTGCTCAGCTAAACCCGCTCTCCGCTCCCTTCACTGGCTCCCGGTACAGGAGAGAATTTACTTCAAGGCCCTATGCATCGCCCATAAATCCCTCAAGGGAAACGGCCCACCTCTCATTAAGGCCCTAGTTAGACCATACAAGGCCTCCAGAAGACTTCGCTCTGATGAGCTCCACCTGGCAGTTGTCCCAAGAATTATGAGGGCCAGATCAGGTGGTCGCCTATTCTCATATAACTCAGCCAAGCTCTGGAACTCCCTCCCCCTCTCCCTCCGGAAAGAACCTAACCACCTGGCTTTCCGGAAACCACTGAAGACCTGGCTCTTCCCTTGCGGGCTCTCCCCTTCTTCCGCAGTCCTGCTACAGCGCTGGGATGCCTCCGGGTAGCCATGCGCTATACAAAAGTCTATTCCATTCCATTCTATTCAATTCCAGATGCAAACATGCCCTTAGGAGGCACACTCATTGTGTGCCACATAAAGGTGGTGCACTGTTAGTGCACCTCCGAAAGGCAGCTGGACCCATGAAAGGGGGGTCCCAGTCACTCGCTGCACCTGCCTGCATGGGGATCTCTCTCCCCTCTCTGAAGTGCAGAGGCATGCCGTCTGCACTGTGAAACATGGAGTGACTTTGAAGCAGCCACTCCGTATTCTACTGAATGCACTGCCCCTGGGACAGCACATTCACTGTAATGGGGTGCACTAGTCCTGTTTACACCCGACGCACCTGTTTAAAAGTGCTCCATGGCACAAACAGGGACAGTGCGCCCTTTCCCTAATACAGCCCCTGGCCCATTAAGATGCTCCAGAAAGATTTGAGAAATTTTAGCTTGGTTGCTGTCTCCATTCTGATTCACTGGCCTTCAACCATTTAACATTTCTCCTTACGTTCAGAGTAATTGTATTAGTCACTGAACAGCCAATCATGATAGTTGGGGCACATCTAGCCTACTTTGACTGGCTTTGTGATGAAGAAATGGCTGCACATAAGGTGGCCCAGAAGAACACCAGGAATCTCAGATTTGCATTCCACCTGCCATTGCCTCTTTCCTAGGATGGCGATGCAGATTCTGGAAATGTTGGTTCCAACCAGTAATCCACATCTGTCATGATAACTTGGAAATAGGGGTTCTGTGCAATTTTGCTATTGATTAGTTGGTTGAAATTGATTCTAGACTCTGCTTTTTTGTCATGGTATATTGACTTGGCTATAATTACCTTTGGCATATCCACTACGATTTTCACTGTGTAATGGAGAAGCCGCACTGGTAAAAGAGGACTAGCCTGAACTGATATCCAGAGATGGAAGTTCTTGTCTGGATTGTTGTTGTCCTTGATAATCTCTTCCAAGGATGTCATCAATTGGGTGGAATTTTGGATATTCTCCAGTAAGACCCAGAAACCCTGTACAGGGAAAGGAAACAAAGCATGTTAGGCTCTCTTCTTTTGTTTAGTAGTTTGCACGTCTCAATGAGTGTAAATCATGAGTTTTAACGCCAACTAGAAATACATGTGATCTTCTGACCATAATATTTGATTTACTTAATATACAAAAAGTTAAATTAGCATTCGAGATTAAACACTTATAATGATAGTATTGTCATAGGGTTTCTGCACATACACAGAGCTATGCACAGGATAATGGGACCCCGGAATACAGTGGTTTGCCTACCATATACCGTAGCACCCAAAAACCCCAACCCAACTAGCTTAGCATCCCATTAGCACCCAAGTACCAATGATTGGACAACCCAGAACACGGTATCTTTATCTCAGGACTCGCAGAAGCAATAACACTCTTTCGTCACTCACTCGTACTTGTCCACAAGGTGCGTAGGAAGAGACACTGGATAGGTTAAAATGTTTATTCCAACTTACGTGCTCTACTGTACAGTACACGTGTCAGTACTAATAGCATAATGCATATGAATAATATAAGCAGCATGGTTACAATTCCATAGAATACAAACGGGGAAAGCATTTCATAACTCAGTGGATAAATGTCTAAATAACATTACCACCCTCCCCGTGCAGTAAGATAGTTTATTATAAAAATAGAAGACCTCTGGGCTTTGACTAGCGAACCCCCATACCTCAGTCTCTAGATGCAGAATTACATCAGCAGGACATCATAGCTCTTCTCACTGAAAAGGATTTCTCCAAGTGTGTCAAGCGCCAGTAAAAACCCCAGTATTAAAGGCACACAAAGTTTCATGTCATTTGCGCCTAATGTTATGTCTGGGTGCGCGAGACTGGCCATATCAGGAAGAACCGAAATACATTGTTATGCGACCTTGTACATGTTGTGCAGTCTGAGCCCAAATCGAACAAGAGAAAAGGTGAAAGACAGAAAGTGCAGACAGCGCAAAAGAACTTGGCAAGAGCAAAGGGCAAGGGAGCCCCGGCTCAGTGTAACGTGCGCAAAGAAAAGCAGCATGGCAGCTAGTCCTAGGCCAACATAACAAGGCAGACAACAAACCACAAGACACCCTCCCCTGGTAAGTCCGGCGTCCAAGACAGAGGGCAAACAAAAAAAAATATCCAGTAGAGCACAGGGAGCGCCTAAACGGCGAAAAACAAGTCAATCCATGAAAGTGTAAGTGCAGAAAAAAGCCATACCCTCCAAAAGGGCATCATTGGAATCGTCAAAAAACATAGATGCCATCCAATCCATGAGATCAAAGAGCAGGAATGCTCCTCAGCAGAGGGAGCATCCAAAAGCAATGCGGGACAACTTGCGTGATAAACGAAACAGCTTTGTTGTAGGAGATCCTGGGCAGCCGCCCAGATATCCCATTGCGCCAAAATCCCCAGTGCAGCCGCACGCGCCATACAGCCGGCAACGGAACAGTCCTGCTCATGGGCCTCTAAGGGACCCATCAACTGAACAAAATCCGGAACAGACAATGACGAATTGGAGAGGCAATAATCCAAGGTCCAGGTGAAAGGACAGCGGATGCAAGTCATTACAGGTTGCACGCAAGTGAAATACGCAAAGCGAAAGGAAAGAGTATATGACACACTCAGTGTCGCCAATGGCAAGACACCAAAACCAGCCAAAAGGCGCTCACGAAGCACCTGGAGGCGTTCTGGATCGAGCAGGTCCCATCGGGGAGCAGCCATTGCGCATAAAACAAATTAATAACAGGACACCAGCCGCCAAGGCGATGATCAACGGGAAACCGCCAAAGACGCTGGAAAAAATAGAATGAATAAAAGCCGGGATAACACCAAAAATAGTTTGGAAGGAGGACACCAAACCAGACCCCACGACTTTAAAAAAGTGTACCAGACCCTCTGTGTTAGATGCGTTAAAAATACGATGAATTAACTCCCAAAATGTTGGGGGAGATTAGTGTTCAAAAGGGCCTGTATTTCACTGTGGGTACTCGCCACCTGGAGAATGAATGTCTCCCGGGCGGACGTGAGCATAACTTCCTCGTTCAATAACAGTGCCTTTATTCTGCTCAGTCTATTGAAATCTGCCTCCATGGTAGGGATGGAAGGCCAAATAGAGATATCAACCTTGCCATGAGGGGGAGGAAAAAGCACATTTTTGCAGCAGACAACCCTGTGCGAAACTGTTACAATGTAAGGAATGCCAGCCTGCAGGCCACAACAGTTTTCGTTATTTAAAAGTAAATAACTACCATTGGAAAGGAGAGTGAAAGTAGGAGAAATAACAGGAGCAGGAATACCTTTCAGCACACAAGCAAGATTAGGAGCGGAAACGCTACATGAGCCATGCAATTTAATGTGTTTACAAATAAGCGAATGACCCATAGTCGAGTCGCAGTACTCCCCCGTGAGAAAAACTTCCTTGCCGTCCCGAAGGCATTTATACATGAAAGGCAAGGACCAGAGTTCATGCAGGAAAGCACTGCCCAAGGGCCGGTAACGGCCCACAGGATAATGTTTCATGCACGAGTCAAATTCAAACAAGGAAAAAGGTAAAGCGATAACCCCATGAACTAGCCACACAGCAGAATCGAGTTCTGCAACAGAGAACGGCAAAGGATCCATCTTTTCGATATGTAATAGAGTGTAAGTTGCATCTTTCATGGACATAAATTGCTGTTTGTCAGTTAAGTTAAAAGGTAGAAACAAGGCAGAGGTGTTCAAAAAATGCCAAGGAACTTTACCTAACTTGAGCGTTTGTAAAGTCCATGCAAACTGCATAACTGAACGCAATTGATTCTGACCATGATATAACACAGAAACATCATCTTGTACAATATCAACAACAGAGGACACAATATTCTCTAAAGTATAAATTCGAGAAGACAGGGTATTAATACTATTGTCAACAACAGCAAGCACCTTTTCCAAATTTGCTTGATCTATTTCCCGAAGACGGGAAGCAGCTTCCATTTGTGATAGCTTCCAGAGTTCATTATATGTCTCATAAATGAATCTTTTAGGTCGGGGACCACGAGGTCCCAAAACAAAGTCGGACAGATCAATATTGCCTGAAAGGAGGGACAAATGTTGTTTAACAGAATCAAGGGACGAATGTTGCAGCCATTGTTTGCATAATTTACCAACAGAATATGTAGTGACAGTACGAGAAGCAGTAAATCTCGGATCAGGCCTATCCTGTGTGTATCCAGTACCTGAGTCGTGAAAACGCATTTGACATGCATTAGATGATATAGGTCATACCAACCAGGGTGACTGATCCAGTTCGGAAACATTAAATGAATTATTCTGTAATAGAGCCTGTAGGGTCGTCAGGGACAGGTTAAAACGTGAGCTATCATTGGGAAAACTCGAAAGGGATGGAATTGAGGGCGAGTTTAATTGTTTAGTGGTAGCTAAGCCCCAACACGTAGTTTGATAGATGGAAGCATTTAGGAACATAATTTGGGTAGGGATGAGGCAAGCACGATGCAACGCCTCGGTTCCCTGTACCTGCCATGGCTTGGAGCCCCAAATGGATTTCAAATCTATTGTATCCTCCCAGTACTCATAACCACCCACTGCTAGGGCACTTAAAAAGGAACCCGAATAAAGCAATTTGGTGTGTGTCAACATAATTTTCTGAGTTGATGTGGTATTAAGTCTAAAATAATAGGATGCAGGGTTCGACCGATTAAAATCAGAAAAATAGGTAAACTTATTTCGAAGAGTTTGTGAGCTACCTGGCAAGGGGTTTGGACAATGTTCCCATTGGGTGTAGTTAACAGAACTACGCAGGGCACTTGGCTTATGGAGAAAATGATTACCCCAATGTTGGTAACAATACAAATCGGCATAATTCGCAGAATTCATATATAAATCTTCAGCATTAAAAGATGCATAATATTTTAAATCGGCAAACAATGCTTCAACGGCATGCACATCCCAATCATCAGAATGAATATTATTTTGTACTACATCACCCATTGAAACACGAAGGACATTAGGTACATTAATAATTTCCGTCGGACCATGGATTTGATAGTTCACTGCATCCCATACGATGCCATCAGCAACTGGAAAAGCTGAAATGTTCACAAATGTGTGGTCACGCTTCATGATGTGAGACGAGGAATGAGGAGCCAAAGTTCCAGAAACATAGTCTACAGCAGAGCGTTCAGGTAAATAGTGACCATTGATTAGTAGAAAAAACACGGTGACAAAGCCAATGGACATGAACAGAAAAATCAAGAAAAGTACCAACCAGATGTATGTCCAGGGTGGAATCAAAAAATTGTCTCTAAACCAGGATACAAAAACACTGAACTTGGATGGGACTTTTGAAGAGGTGGAATCCGAATCAAAGGAATAACGAGTCGGGCTTAGTGGCGTTATTGGTTGATGTGCCACCGATTCAGATGCAGGATAAGTATACTCGTCCTCGTCGATATTAGTGGAGAGTTGGGGATCAATTGTAGTTTCAGGCAAATCAACCATCTCAATTACAGCATCAGCGACCGTTCGTGTAGATGGGTCACGAACATATGTCCGATAAATGGCAGGACAAGAGATCGCTGGTGTGACACTATTCAGGATCGGCCAGGCGCTGTAGCTTGACATTTTCCACTGAGATGTATCTGTTCTCCTTGCGACCAGGAAGCGGTGGTAAAATGACTGTACGTGTTCCCTTCAAGCCCAGAACTGGAACCGGTGCACGAAAAGAGGGGCCGAATTCTTTTTTGTTTTCAACCTTCTCTCGAACCAGTTCTCCAACCTTTGGAAGCCAGCCGGCTACCGGAATCTGCAACGCAGGATCTGTGGCTGAAGGCAAATGTGTAGTTGCAAGTTTGTCTCGGGCTTCTTGTAAGTCCTGTAACATAGCAGAATGGTTATCTACATCAAACTTGGCGGATTGCGCCGCGATGTCTGGACCCTCAAGGTCAGGCACAAACATTCTTATTCCAAAGAGCATTTCGTAAGGGGTCCGCCCACCCAGAGGTCTTCTAGGGAGATTATTAAGTGCACGCTGAACGGTATACAAGTGGGCCAGCCAGTTCCTGCCAGTACCTATAACTCTAGCTGTTAAGGATTGCTTTAAGTCACGGTTCATTCGTTCAACGATAGAGTTGCCCTCAGGCCTATACGGAGACGAAAATTTCACCTGCACCCCAAGCGAAGCCATTGCATCCTTGTAAGCCCTAGAGGCAAACGCTGGACCTTAGTCCGAATGGAAGGTGCCGCATGCGAAAATTCCCACAAAGACACGCAAATCCCTGATTACATTTCGAGCGTCAGCACTACGTTGTGGCCAGACCCAGAGGAACCGTGTGCACGAGTCCACTGCTACTAAGATGTATTTATAGGCAGTGTCTGATGAGAATGGACCGCAGTGATCCAAGTAAACACACCCAAAGGGTCTGTTAGCAATGCAGAGCGGGGTCTGTGGTGGGCGTGTTACCGTGGAAGGCTTAATCTGTTGACAAACATCGCAAGAAAGCACAAAAGCACGGGTGTCTTTATACAATCCACGCCACCAATAACGCTGCTGCAAGATGGAAACTGTAGCTGACACACCTGCATGAGCCGAAGCCATGCCTTCGTGTGCAGCTGATATCAAGGCACTCCTGCGGTCCGCGTTGGGGATCAGCCGATCTCCAACGTCAGGTATTGTTACATAAGGAACCTGATCGGGACTTAATTTGTAAGAATACTTGGAAGGAAAACCTGTAGGGTAATTAACACCTTCCTTTGTTGCAGCAATAGCTGCTAGAATAACAGAGTCTATTTTAGACATGGACCTGGTAACCGCTGCTACTGAACACGTGACTACTGCTGAACGGGCAGCTTCATCTGCCAGATCGTTACCAATAGCGTGTGCGCCCACCCGCTGATGGCCTAAGGTGTGAACCACCTGTGTGAGGGGCAGACGTTGTTGCAATTCTGCCACTCGAACCCAAAGCATTTTATGCTTAATTGTGCTCCCTTTTGCGTCCTTGTAGTCATTTTTCGACCAGAAAAACAGATTGTCATTGTAAGATTGTACACAGTAGAAGGAATCACATACAATAAGAGTGGTCTCTTCCTGAGAAGCGAACTCAAGTGCAAGTAGCAATGCATGCAGCTCGGCCAATTGTGCGGTACTATCTCAAAGTGTGCGAGTATGCACTGCAGAGGATTTGAACTTTCCATCTACAAAGGAACCCGCAACAATAGCACATGCAGCTGAATAAGCGTGCTTGGACCCTGTGGCCGGTTGCGCCGAACCATCGGTGTAGATCACACATTTGTAATCCTCAAGCGGTAGTAAAAACAAAGGAGGAGGATGAACAAATTCATACTGCAAAAACTCCTGAGTCTGAAGAGAAGAATCAAAAACAAAAGTGACGTCCGAAGACGTCAAGGATGTAGCCCATTGTATCCAACGGGGATGCATTGCTTTTGAGTTCGGTACACTTGCCTTTGTTACTGCCTCTAGGGCAGGACAGGGTGTTACCACTAGAATTCGCTTTCCCTGTGCCAGTGCGCGTTCTTTTAGAATCGCCATTTGCACTGCAGTTAGAACTTTTTCGACAGATGTAAAGCGCAATTCAGCGGAAGTGTACAGATGCGACTAGTATGCGATGGGTACTGTATCACCTTCATTAAAGGTTAAGTATGTGAATCCCACCGCCCCCGGAATTATTCTAATCACCAGGTTTGTGTGGTTATCACGAGTCAAAAGATATTTAGACTCCAATAGGTCTGTCTGCAAAGACTGCAGAATTGAGGTATGCTCAGGCAGCCAGCAAGACCTTGAATAAGTAGGTTGTATCAAAGCATACAAAGGCTTGATACGCTGGGCATATTCGGGAATGTAGGTACGCCCGAAATTCAGGAAACCCAGCAAAGACTGAAGTTTCTTCAGAGTATTTGGGGGGCACAAATGTGCACATTTTTCCAAGAAATGGGGGCTAAGCCCTTACCTTCGTTATTGAGCTCATAGCCCAAGAACAGAACGGTAAATTCAGCAATGTGTGACTTAGCAAAGTTAAATTTGTAACCCTGCTCCGCAAATTCAAGAATAATGCGGTCCACACGGGACAGATGCTGATATAACTCGTCGTCTGTCAGATAGATGTCATCTACGTACGAACATGCGTCTTGATCAATGTCATTTAACAAAGAAACAACACGGGTGGCGAATATACCCGGACTATTTTTGTAGCCCATGGGTAAACGCCGGAACTGGAATAATTTACCACCGGAAGTGAATGCGGTCCATTGACCACTCTCCGGGGCTAGGTTGTGCGTGTAGAAACCGTTTGAAAGGTCAAGTGTCGTTTTATATTTTTTACGAACAAGACTGTCTACAAGCGCAGAACTATGTGTATTCTGTACTGCAAAGTTCCGACAATGGGAATTTAAATGCCGGTAATCCAAAACTAAGCGGTACGATCCATCGGGTTTAGAAACCACGAAAAGGGGATTGTTCATAGGTGATACGCATGGTTCGATTACTCCCTGATATTCCAACTGTGTCAGAATTTCGGAGACGGGGCCTTTTGCCTGCCGTTTGATGGGATATTGGGGTTGTGGCTGCGGTAGTGACCGCAAAGGTATTGCATGAGGAGGTGATTCTTCATCCCATCCCACATGGTTGCGGTATAACGCTGGTGCCAGGTACACAGCCCACTCAGCTGCAAGTGCTTCAGGTTTGTCTTTTGGGACATGCCGTGAAAAGCTTGGAAGGATTACCTCCTCTCCTTTATGTGCAGCTAAAACGAATGGGGGTGGCCAATCCACCTCTGCTAACAAAATGTCATATGAAGAGGTTAGATTTTCCCAAAAAATCCCTTTTATTTCACGCGGTATGTCACCTTCAATTTGGATGACTATGTTGTAAAGTCTGTCAGGGGGTGCCACTCTCGTGTCAGCTGTCTCTACAGTAACAAATGTTTCAGTTGCTGTCGCCTCCATATGAGGACGTAGCGCCTCCCGCACTATGGTAACTTCCGCGGCGCTGTCTAGGAGGGTCACTGCCCACGTCCAATTCTGGAGTCTCGTTCTCACGGTCTGTGGCATATTTCGCTGTTACAGCGGCAACTTTTTTCTTTTGAAATTCGGTCGAGGAAGGTGAAAGTCTTCTGCTTTTCCTCTGACTTGTTGTCGAGGTTGGTCTCGCTCCTGGGGAGCCTCTCGGCCCCTTCCTCTATCTTGCCGTCCTCCTCCACCAGCCTGTGACGACGTCTGGGCCTGTGAAGAACGAGGAGAACGGGTATCAGAGCTCTGAAACCTTTCTGGTGATTTAATTCTCGACCTATCACGTAAATCATAAGTACGTTCAGAAGAAACCGAAACTGGGGAAGCACCTCTCGACCCCGGCTTCTTTTGTTGCTTACCCTGTTTTTTCTGTCTCCAACTCTTTTTAGTGAAGACTGGTCTATCATCTTTCTCAGATGTACTTTTTGTTTGTATAATTTGTGGTTGCGATTGAGTTTGCATTTTTACAAAAGGCTTGTTGCCTAGGCTATTTCTTCCAATTGTTTTATAAGCCCGGGCTATAATTTTCGGTAATTCGCGGGGCCTGTCCAACTCTGGGACCAAAGCCAAAGCATTCGCTACTTGAAAGTTCATAGCATCGCCCTTGACATTTCCAAGGATCAGTTCAGCTACTACATCAAACACTCCCACTAGTCTCATCCCTAATTCCACAGCCGCTTCAGGGCCAAGTTCGTCCTGTACTTTTTTAATTACAGAGGGTAGAACCGTCATGGAAGGAGTACCAAAACATTTTGAATAAACTGCTGCGAATACCTTACCCCAGTTTTCACATGATGTCAAATCGGGGATTAAGTCTTTTGGCAAACTTATCGTAAGGATGCGATGTTTATCCACTGGGGACGTATGTGGAAACACCGCTTCTATCTGATCGAACTTTTCGGCAAGCCAGTAAGGATAATCGTCCTTACTTTGTGGACGTTGCCCATCACAGAATTTACCATGACAGGACTTATGGTAACTCCAGCTGCAATAGCTGGTTGGCCAGCGACTACAGGAGCAGCTCCATGTAGGCTACCTGTAACGTATGTCACTAAGGCTCGATGCACTCGCACCAGTTCGGTATGCATAGTGCGCAGTTCCGCAATCGGTAATGCCAGATAATTTGGATGCGGGGTATACCCGGCCAATACAGGCCAAGTGGCCCCCTCAATGGATAAGGGGCCTAAACGAACTGCGGTATTTGGTTGTGGGAGGGCGCCATTAAACCAAACACGGTGCTGCCAAGCCGTGAGAGGCACTTCAAGATTGGTATAGGGTCGATAGGCAGCAGGAATAGCGGTGGGTTTATATTCATGAAACAGTTTATCACCTGCATCCACCGCCTCAAAAGTGATCCAAGTGTAAAACACTTCAAAGTGATAAGCCGGATCGGCTTGAACCACAAAGACCAACTCGACCCCAGCATCGGGCACTCCGTATACACCTAGGTGTTCTCGGATTGGTCCTCGGCTATGTGCAGCTATCGCCACACCAGCCATAACTAAACAATTGTATTCGACAACCTAACAGGGAGCACAAAATGGGTTTTTTATGTAACCTTTTTTAATAATTTCAAGCTTGAAAGAACCTATAAAACGTTCAATATAGGAGGTATCACCGTCACTTACGCCTCCGGAAGCGTACGTGAGGGTTTTGTGGACAAGCACAAGTACTACTCAAGCGTCTCGCAGATAAGCAGCCCCACGTTGGGCGCCATGTCATAGGGTTTCTGCACATACACAGAGCTATGCACAGGATAATGGGACCCCGGAATACAGTGGTTTGCCTACCATATACCGTAGCACCCAAAAACCCCAACCCAACTAGCTTAGCATCCCATTAGCACCCAAGTACCAATGATTGGACAACCCAGAACACGGTATCTTTATCTCAGGACTCGCAGAAGCAATAACACTCTTTCGTCACTCACTCATACTTGTCCACAAGGTGCGTAGGAAGAGACACTGGATAGGTTAAAATATTTATTCCAACTTACGTGCTCTACTGTACAGTACACGTGTCAGTACTAATAGCATAATGCATATGAATAATATAAGCAGCATGGTTACAATTCCATAGAATACAAACGGGGAAAGCATTTCATAACTCAGTGGATAAATGTCTAAATAACATTACCACCCTCCCCGTGCAGTAAGATAGTTTATTATAAAAATAGAAGACCTCTGGGCTTTGACTAGCGAACCCCCATACCTCAGTCTCTAGATGCAGAATTACATCAGCAGGACATCATAGCTCTTCTCACTGAAAAGGATTTCTCCAAGTGTGTCAAGCGCCAGTAAAAACCCCAGTATTAAAGGCACACAAAGTTTCATGTCATTTGCGCCTAATGTTATGTCTGGGTGCGCGAGACTGGCCATATCAGGAAGAACCGAAATACATTGTTATGCGACCTTGTACATGTTGTGCAGTCTGAGCCCAAATCGAACAAGAGAAAAGGTGAAAGACAGAAAGTGCAGACAGCGCAAAAGAACTTGGCAAGAGCAAAGGGCGAGGGAGCCCCGGCTCAGTGTAACGTGCGCAAAGAAAAGCAGCATGGCAGCTAGTCCTAGGCCAACATAACAAGGCAGACAACAAACCACAAGACAGTATAACCTACAAGAAACATCGTTGTAGAACCAGAGAAAGTAAAGCAGAGAAAAAGAAGCAACAATAGCAACAGAAATGTTGCCAAACATTATATTTGACATAAGAAAATCCAATATATCTCCAAAAAGGATATAATCCTTAACATTTACAAACAATGTTTATTAGAAGGGAGACCATTGGCCTTCACAAATGAATTATACTACAGGCTGCTATCTGGCACGTTCCACACACCTCACATTCACAACTGTAAACAGTGCAGAATTAAGACCTCAAAAAATTATAGTGAATGTGAAGATTTAAGTTGTCATTTCAAAATGCATAGTTAATAGCAGATTCACACATTTTACATTACTCTTTTTGTTAGTTGTCTGATAGAGATCTGTGAGAGGCACATCTCTCTGGGTCAGGTACATAATGTAGCCTTATTTGCAAACAATCTCCTTTGTTCAATGCACGGCCCTTCTGTCATTGTGGGAGATATATTTTTTCGTTTGTCACAAGCTCACAATTTTCACAAAAGTGCCCGCAAACACTTTTTAAAAAAACCTTCCTTTTTTTTAACAGTCTGTGCTCCTGTCGGGTCGAATAAACCGAGGCAGAGCTTCAGGCAGCAGAGGTGTGTTCACTTCCTCACCTACCTGCTGTGTATGATGTCATCACGTACTGCGGGAACAGCCTTCAGCTCAGCTCCCAAAGCCTATAACATGCTGCTTGTCATCTGTTTGGCATCTGTCTCATCCTCTCTCAGTCTAGAGAAAAGACTAGGACACACCAAGGTACGGAGGTGTCCTCCTTCGGCAGACTTTTGAGGCTCCCTCCTTTATGTCCCTCATGTGGCCCCTTGGCATACAGTCCCTCTCATAAGCACCCTCACCACAAAATGGTGTAACCCATACCAACATGTTGCGTCTCCTGCAGAATGAAGTCCCTGACAATACCCTGGGTTTCAGGTTATGACGTGGGCTTTTGCTGACATCTGGGCATCATAGTATCCAGGGCAACGACTGGCATCTAGGCATATTGTTGCCAAATCCCACCACCACTGTGCGCCATGCTGTCCCGGGCTCAGCATGGACCCCAGCCAGTGATCATGCCCCTGCTCTTTGGTATCTAGCCCCCTTCATCATCCTGGATATAGCCCCCACCAGCCTTTTGGGCTCCCTCGGCTTGCATCCTGTGCCCACAATGACATCCTGAACTGCACCAATATTTGCCCTTTGGCCTGTCTCAGTATAATACGGATATGCTGGTGGAAATGTGGAGGGGTATGTCAGAGCTACTGCAGCCCCCTCCATCCTTCTGACACTGGAAGTACACCTACCAGGGCAACAACAGGGTATGCCAGCTTCAGTGGAGGACGGTCCATAGCTCGCTAGGTGTATGTTTATTTTTAGGTAGGGGTAGCAGAACATCCAGGCTCAGGCCCTGTTTTTGTGCAAAAATGCCACACAAAAATCCAACAGTGTGACACAACGTTCACTGTTTTAGTGCCACTGTATTTCCTATGGCCTATCACAATATCCTGAAGGATCTGATTATTGACTTAAAATCGAGGGACCTGGATGTTATTTGCCCCTGGGAACTGGTGCAATGGTGCAATCCTTAGTTAAAGGTTTGATTTTCATTGGACACCTCATACATTGAGTAACCTGGGTTCTGATATCCTCAGCATTGGGTCTTTTTTATTGCCATATAATTTCAGTTCTGTTACAAGATGAACCATGAAGATGTTGAACGATGGAACCATCTGAAGGTTTCATGGTCGGAAAGGCCACCAGCGTTACATTGAACTTCTTGCCCAAACTATTAAGACTCTTATAGCTCTTACCCTAGTGGTACCAACCATGGTAGATCCTCCTTTTCACATGGAAACACAATGACAAAATGAAGATTATTAATGTTTATGCATAGCAGGGGCTTACAGCCCCCAACACCGAAAGCTATATTTTTACAATGCACCTCGTCACAATTTGTTTTAATGGTTGACTCCTAAATCAGCTAACACCTAATTGACAATGAAAAGTGAGCAGGGGCCTCCCCTCTCTCAGTCCCTAACATTGATAGGTGTGAAAACCCACCAGTGTTAATGGCTTCCCAAATGTGAGGAGTTATTGGGAAAAGGATTTGAAACCTTCTGGGACATCTTCACTGACCCCTATTTTTCGGGAATATAGATTTCTGTCCGGATCTTCCTGACAACAGTTTTGAAGCATAGAAACAAGAAATATGCTTGGCCAACCCTAATCTGAGGGTGTCCCTTTAAATATTGTTCAAGGCTCTCTGAAATAGAGAGGTACAGATATGCCTAACACTGTCAATGGATTTCAGACTCATCAGTACATGGTTCAGGATCACAAACCCTTACACCAACTGAAACACAAGTTTATCAAGGGATAAGACACCAGATGATAGTATATATTTACAAGCCTCTAGTAAAAATGCTAGCTCTGGCAACCTCTGCCATATGGTCAAGCGAGAGGATGCCTTACTCAAAATTTTCAGAAACCTCTCAGCCTAATATGTGGAATAAGAAATGTAAGTCTTTATATTGTACACAAATTAGGGAAAATGCTTACAACATAAGGCTTAGATGGTATACCCCCAACCAGCTTGGACACATATTCCCTAGGGCATCACCATGTGGGCCCCAATTATGAGTCTGGAGGAGTGATATCAATTGATTGTACTCTGCTCTCCCTGATCACAAGTGGTCCAGTGTTCCCTCACCCAGAATTTCTGGGTGCACGAACATTCGGGCCGATTTTACTGGCTAGAAAATCCAGACAGTAAAATCTTGTGCGGATCAGGTAGCAGTTGCATGCACAAGGGAAGCCCAGCCCATGACTTAGCTCCTCCTATATTCACTGCACACAACAGCACACCCTAGTATAAGTTCAATGACTCAGAACAGAACACAACAAGCTGTAAATAAATTTTTTAAATGTTTGACAACATATTTTAGAGGAGAAAAAACAATAAATGGTGCAATAGTCCTTGAAAAAAGTGGTCACACTTAGTCAAAAATTAAGTGTACAAACTACAGCTGCAGTATCATGACTGTAATTAAAAATAACTCAATCATTTTGCAGACATTTGCTCCAATTGATTATAGTAGGCAGCGGCTCAAGAAGCTACAAGTCAATGGTGTTTTGACCCGTGAAGGGATGTAGGGTCATCATTAGGACTACAGAACAAAGCCATGCCGGAGAAAAAGGAGTCAAGAATCCTGACTCTTGAAGAAACAGTGGGAATGTGTTGGCCCTAATGTATCAACAGTACGAGTAAAATCCCACTAATGATGATGATAGCAGCACTTGCACAGGGGCTGAAATAAATTAGCAGCAAGTATGAGCGCAGAGCACTTTTTTCACACACAAATTTAAAATATGTTAAAACTTTTCTTTAATTATTTTGTGTTTACACCCTGTTGTATTCTGTTCTAAATGATTCACTCAACCCAACATCATTACGTTTGATTTATTTTCATTCAATGTTTATATATGTATCCATTGCCTATTTACTGCATAGGAATCATTGTGTCGCCCTATGTATGTGTCCCTCATAGGAAAAAGGGGGAACATGCAATATTGATACCTGCAAGCCCTCAGCTTGCTCTGCCCCTTGGCACCCTTCCGACCCCTCTGCTCCTTGGCACCCTTCCCACCCCTCTGCCCCAAACTGCACAGGCCCCTGCTCCCGTTTATCACATTCTTAAAGAAATTGGGAAATGGGACGTTAATCGATAGGAAATTGGAAATCCTGTACCTAACCTGACCTCAAAAAGCTAGGCCCATATGATTATACCCCAATACGTGGGGTTTAACTCATAATTGCACAGTACTGGCGGGGGGTTTCTGCATGTTACCAGTGTTTACAGGTGCAGAGTTTGCACCACACCAGTATAGTGCAACCCTTAACCAGGCAGTTTGTTTATGGCAGTGTGGGAGGACAGACATTATCTATCACATTTGGTAGACTGTGGTATGGTCAGCTCTTCTGGAAGGAAATGCCATCTCTCATAAAGAATATAACTGGTCTATCAATTCAGTGGAATCACTGAGTTTACCTCATGAGCCATGTTGATGACAATTGATAGCTTACACTTAATTCCAACATTGGTATGTTGGTCCCACACTTCCTGGTGGCAATCAACATCACTATAGCCCATTATTGGAACTATAGGTCCTCCTCATCCTTGACTTTGTGGTGCAACTAGATTCAATCTAGTTTGGCTGATGAGGGGTGAATCCCCGAAACCGGTCCCAGGATGTTTGTTTCTGGTCCAGGGAGGACCTGGCCTGGCAGTTCGGGCTGGACTGTTCCCATGAGGAGCAGGGTCAAGACTGATTTGCATATGGCTGGGTCTGAACTGGGGTGGCATGGTGAGCAAAAGAACGATGGATTTAACCCAGATATCTTGACTGGGGGAGAGTGTTTGAAAAGTTTCAGCACTCCGTCCTTCATCTTGGTGTGTTTACCACTGTATTTGCCTCATGTGCCGTGCTGATGACAATTGATAGCTTACGCTCAATTCCAACATGGGTATGTTGGTCATGCACATCCTGGTGGCAATAAACATCACTACAGCCCATTATTGGAAGTATAGGTCATCCTCATCCTTGACTTTGCGGTGGAACAAATGTTGGTCTATGTTTGCTAATATTCCAGCTTCCACTATAGATCTGACTTGACAGTTCTCAGCAGGTTGATATGCCCCTTCTTAATGATATGGAGAAGGACAATTCAGACAACTTTCTGCTTCCAGGGTTTTCGCCCTCAACAGGGAACCGAAACTGCCCTTCTTGCCATGGTCGAAGAATCTAAGAAAATCCTTGATCAGGGAGGAGCAGTAGCTATTATCCTACTTGATCTAAGTTCGGCATTTGACACGGTCAACTTTGACATCCTCCTAAACAGACTTTGGAGGGTTGGTGTCTCATGTGGTGTTATTACCTGGCTCCGGTCTTACTTCGACGGTAGAACATTCCAGGTCTTCTCAGGGGAGTCCACTTCTAGGAGCCTATCACTCAGCTGTGGAGTCCCCCAGGGCTCGTCTCTGAGCCCCATATTGTTTAATGTGTACATGAGACCACTTGCTGATATTATCTTGCCTTATGGGATGAGGATCGTCACGTATGCTGATGACACACAGCTGGTAATTGCCCTCAACGATCCTCGGAACCTCCTGTCTGATCTTGAATCCTGTTTTGAGAAAGTGGCCACCTGGATGGAACACTCCTGTCTCAGGCTCAATGGAGGAAAAACTGAACTAATGCTTTTGGGCAACGCGACTAGCGTTGATCTTAAACAGACATGGCCAATCTGCCTTGGCCCTGCCCCAATCCCTAACACTAAGATCAAAAGCCTGGACGTCTGGCTGGACAACTCCTTTAAATTTGATCACCAAGCAGTAAAAGTGGCAGGAGCCTGCTTCAACACTCTCAGACTGCTTCTGAATGTCCTCCCTCTCCTTCCTATGGGGGCTAGGAGAATCCTGGTCCAGGCTTTGGCTCTCTCTCGTCTGGACTATGGCAATTCTCTTTACCTAGGAGCACCTAAAGCAACTATAAGGAAACTCCAAGATGCGCAAAATTGCGCTGCGCGGCTGTTGCTCGGGATCCCTAAAATGCAGTCGGCTAAGCCAGCTCTGAGGACCCTGCACTGGTTGCCAATTTTGGAAAGAGTAAAATTCAAATCTCTGTGTATAGCCCACAAGACTCTATGGGGGATGGGCCCAGTAATCAACAGCTCCCTCATCACCTTTTACCGACCCAGGAAATGTCTTTGCTCGGCTAATCTTAACCTCGCAGCCATTCCCAAAATTAAGAGGGTAAGAAGTGGAGGAAGATCTTTCCCTTACAATGTAGCTAGACTGTGGAACACCCTGCCCCCTCACCTTCGCTCGGAACCTCGCCTTCTCCCCTTTCGAAAACTTCTTAAAACATGGTTATTTCAACCTCCCACCCTCTAACTCGCTCAGTCCTCCTCCTGCTCGGCTGCTAGCGCTGGGATGCCTCAGGGTAGCTATGCCCTTAACAAATGCTGAATAATAATAATAATAATAATAATAATAATTAATGTTTTTCTTTTTTCCCTGAATGTTTAACTTTGGTGCTTAGTGTTTTAGCTGCATCTTGAATGAACTGGGCATTCAGACACAAACATAAAGTTACTTTATGGTTTTGTATAGTCTCTTGACTATCTTAAAGTTTTTTTTTACTCAAAGGGTACAGTCAGATTATATTTTTTTGATCTACTGAGGCCGTCCTCCGCAAGGGGCTGAATAAGCCAAACGGGGATTTAAATGTATTTTGGCAATTCTGTAACGGTTATCTTTTGAATCCATGGCAACTAGTGGAATTATCTGTTACCTTGAAAACAACACTTTTTAGTTACTGTGACAACTCGGCTCAGAAAAGACAGGAACATCTGGATGTTTGTTGTGATGGTATTGTGACCACAGCTGTTTCCATACCTCTGACATTCCTTGCAGTAGTAATTCTTTCACTTTCTTCTCTGTCTCTTCTGTGTCAGTGATTGGAAGCACAATAGTTTTGTGGTTCCTCCTTCTGGCCAATTCCAAGACAAGTTTGCGTGCGATGCAGCTGTCTGTGCTGTAAATCAACAAGGAAGGCTTCTGAGGAGACATCAGAGCCATGCACTGAAGATCCACGGTGAACTCTGCTGTGTACCTATGTGAGAGATGGTAAAATCCATAGACAGCGAAATTAAATGAAATCAGTTTACAAAACAAATGCTGCATTGTATAGATTTGACAACAGTAACACTCGTGCTATTTGAACCTCCTTGAGGCGGCCCCAGAAATGTCTAATTCGGACTACTTTTATTTAAGTGTATTGTGCAATTATATACAGCCCAAATGGGCATCGAACTTGGAGAAACTAACGTTCTAGGGGATTTGAGACTTACTTTTGATTTTTTTAAACTTCCAGCTGACAGTGAAAGTATTAATTATAAAGGCAGCTGGCATCCCAATTTCATAAAGGAGGGGGCATATTTTAAAAAAAATTCTGAGCGCGGAGCTGCTCCAAAATCAGCAGCGCCGCACTCCGATATTTTTAAAACGCAGGGATGCAACGTATTCAAAAAATACAGTGCACCCCTGTGTTTCCCCTAACGCTGGCGCAAAAAAAGCTGCCTAGCGCCAGCGCAGGCATCCTGACATCATGTTGCAAGGGTGCCTGCACTGCAGGGTGATTGTTTATTTGCAGTAAGGGGTACCTTCCTGCACATAAAAAATAATTCATGAAGATTTGCTCTTTCTATGTGTGCTGCAGAATGCAGCACACTTGGTAAGATCAAAACATTAGGAGAAATTAATGATTTCTCCTCGTATCACCATTCTAACGCCTGGTAATCCATGGCGTTAGAATGGCACTGTTTTTGGCGCTGCCTCAGCCTTGTAAATCTGGGGCGGCATCAAAAAGCAATGGGTGTTGTGGTGGAACGCCCACAGCAACTCCCATTGCACGCCCCTTTGCCGCAGAGGACTGCGGCTGAAAGGGGCATATTTACAAGGCGGCATTATGCCACGTTATGTGGCTTAGCGTCACCTTGTAAATATGGGAATTTGCAATACGCCACCGGAGGGTCAAAAAAAGTGACGCTCCAGTGAGGAATGAGGCTTCTAAATATGCCCTGAGGTGTGTAACTTTGATGTTTAATTGGCATGTATCAGAAAAAAAGTTTTTTCTAACATAGATAAGAAAAAAACCTCCAGAACCCTACAGCCTGAAAGACTTTAGATTGTGATATTAAAGCACAGGCAGTGTGTGGTTTGCATGACCGTGTCAGGACATTGCTACACTGGAATTACACCACACCTAATCCCGATCGTGGACTGGCGGCACCTTGAAAACAGTGGGGAAACAAACTAAAAAGAAATGACTAAGGGCCTGATTTCGAGTTTTACATAGAGGGTACTCCTTCGGAAGTGCAATGGAGTGCCCTCTCCTCCAAATCCTCAGTCGGCCCACCTGATTTACAGGCAGACAGATCTTAAGTATGTCAGTAACGGAACCTACTCCGGATCCGTCACTGACATACTCTTCTGACGGCCCTATGGAGTATTGGATCTCAGAGGTTTACATATAACAAAGTCCACCCGATTTAGAGTGGACAGTGTTATATTTTTTTTGCTGTGCATCGCTGCAAAATAAAACCTGCCATTGAGGGACAGTAAAAAAAAGAATGATGACTCCCATATCATAGGAGACAACTCCTATGGTGTGATGGTCATTAGTTTTAGCTTTTTTTTAAACAAAATCCTGCTTTAGGATTCTGTTTAAAAAAAAGCAAAAACTTGTTAAAGGTTTGACAGAGCTGTCCATCAAACTTTTAACACCTTAACAGGTACCGCTGCAATGGTGGTTGCTGCCAATGACTAGAGATGTTCATAGGGTCAGCAGGCATCTCTGAATGCGGAGTATGGGTTACGCAGCGCTCGCCATACTCTGGGGTAGCCACAGGCCTCGATGGACCATGACTGCAATGCCGGTTCACAAGTGTATCTCATTGCCGGCCCTGGCGCGGGTTCCATCGACATTGTCCTTTAGAACACCAATAGCTCTACCGCTCGCAAATGCGAGACCTATTGCATTGCAAATGCTTGTTTTACAGGCGACAATGCAGCCTGCGTTAGAACGGAGGGCAGAGATTTCCCCTGCAGGTGGGTACAATGAGTGATTTGACTTGCCTGTAAGAGGATATCTGGAGGTCCATGGGATCCCCTTCGCCCCCTTTTATGGGGCATCTTTATGGTGTGCCACCCGTTTGTGGTCCCCTGATTACCTTTTGCCACAGCACTCACATATATATGCTGTGGGCACAGAGGCAAAGTGTTTCCTTAATTGCATGGGGCCACACTTGCTTAAGCTCGCGCTAGCAGTACATGTGCACCAGCATGATCTGTATTCCATAAAGATCTGTGGCGCCTTCTGTAGTATTAAAGTGCCTCGGGCGCAATATGCAGACTAGTCCAAGGGGCAAATTTTAAAATTTTAAGTATAATGCAAATTAGCAACTGAAGTTGCAGCACTGCATTGCACACGGGGAAGAAAGCATTATGGTGCAAAGGTGTGCATTGCGTTAGGCAGCCATAAAGGGTTCTGGAGCAGGATGAGAGAGAAGCAGTAGGCCATATGTAGTAAATATCGGTCTGTACTGCCCTCTCTCCCATGTGCACACAGAGCAGAAACTGTGGTTGCTGTGGTGCGTTGCAATATTTCTTTATAAATCTGCTCCTACATATCTGTAGTTTTTTACATGAATCCATTGGGTAGTATCGAGAACTAGTGGCAGTCCAAAAACCACCTGACAATGGTCCCTTGTAGATCAATCATACAAGAAAAGATATTGAAACATCATTTAACAATAGAACAAATTATGAACAATTTGAAAGAAGTGAACCACTTGGAGACGTAAAAGATTATATTTTTATAGCTTCACAAAAGAAAGTGTTTGGTGATCACAAAGTAAGTGATAGAGGAACAGTGCAACAGCAAGCGTAACAGGCAATGGAATAATGAAAAGCTCAGTTGTTTGTACAAATGTTGGGTCCCTATGACTCGGGGACATTGCCATTCAGTTCAACAATGCATGTGCTCTGTCCATAAAACAATACTTTTAAATTGGCTACGCCCAAGTGGTTTATTTAACTTTTCAGGGAGGCCTAAAAATTAGGGAACATATGCTCACAGTTGCAAAAACCTCTTTGTCACTGTGTAAGTAAAATTACATTTCCAAGGCCTGATTGTAGATAAAAATTGATTTTCATAGCCTGAAAAATAATTCACAGTTCACTTTCACTTGTTATTGAAAATCTAAATCAATGGTCAGAGTAGATTTTTGATAAATGTAGCGAAAAACAACATTTAAATGCTGTACTTTATGCTGCTAGAATCCCAGAATAGGTGTCAACAACTGGCCTCCTGGAAGACAATGCAGCTGCCCCTGAGAGTGAGTAGGCTGATGTGGTGTAAACAGTGTCCACTAAGCAGGGATGAGTTAACATTGAGGGGCACAGCAACCGATAGTAACACAGTGAACAGATTACTTTGAAGTGTAGATCCTTAATGTGGGTCTCAGGAATTGAATTAATTCATTCCTAGAACCAATTTAGATATTCTGTCTGTGCTCCAGCAAGAGGGAAACTGGTTCCAGCACAGGGGAGGCCTTCCTTTTCCATCATTTCCATAGACTTGTTACTGAAAAAGAATATCAGGCTTTTAAGGGGGAAGAAGGTTGGAGCCATCTTAGAAAAGAGACTTTCAGAAGATTTGAAATACATTGGGAAAGGATTGCTGAAGAAACAAGTTTATTTTTGGTGGGAAAGTTGCTATTATTGGGTGTAGTAAATTCTCGAATCACTGGTCAGCGCACAGGATAATACAGACACCTCACCACCGCCATCTCAGAACATTATTAGACCTTGGAACAACATCAAGAAGAAAGAATGTTCTACTTGACAGCTACGGAAAGAAGACTAAAGGATTCCTAAATCCTGCTGGCAACGATGGACTGGAATTGCTCTTCAAGGCCCAGTTGGTTAGTCTCCTGTTGCTGCTACAAGGACAAAAAAGTCAGAAGTGCTCCCTGCTCAGAAGGTACAGGTGATCACGTGGGACTAGGCCCTGAGAGAGCCCAATTAGGAGAAAGACCTTCTGCCTAGAAGCTGAAGCCTGGACCTGGAGGTTGAAGGACAGACCAGGTGTGACTTTTTCAGTATCAAGAAACATTAGAGACATTATTAAGACCCCGAGAGAACTTAAACAAAGTGCTCAGGTTACCCAATTGAGGGTGCACCCTCAGAGGGTAAGACTTTGAGGTAAGTCTTGGTCGGAGCCTTTTTGCCATGAAGAAAAGGGCTGCAGCAGGACTTCACAATGGCAGTATCTGACCTTGATGATCTCTGCTTGGCTACAGCATTCAGGCTTGAGCTGCTGGAAGATTTTGAAAACAAAACGGCCACTAAGTCTGAACATTGAGACAGGGGTTTGGGGGGTAAAGTGAAGTGACCTTGGAGCTAAAAAATCATGCTCTGTCCTACTCGGAGCTTTAAGCATCAAAACAAATGCTTATGCAGGAGCTGGACAATGAAGATTTGACTTTGAGGGACTCCTGCCAACTTCAGCGTCCTGCTTATACCACTGGAGGATTTTGAGGACAAGAAAAGTAACAACATACAAAATTACGTTGCCCGGTGGGACCTTACAGGCTTACTCATTCCATTGTGGTTGGCCTAAAATCACACCTAGTTCACAATCTAACATCTGTCTGGCAACTACATTTTCTCACTGTTGAGGATCACATTTATGTAATTCAACTGAGAATTTATAGTGGGACCTACCATATCACTCTTAGTTATTTCTGAATTAGTGATAAAACTCTTCTCAGTATGATGGAAGTCCTTGCTGAGGTTATCGACAGGCTTCCCGACGGTAACTCTGAAATTAGATGCTAGCCTCTCTTGAATTCAGAAAAGATGTGAAATTGCCCCAGTAAAATATGGCATGAACAGACTTAAAGTTGCAAGAGAAAATATAGTTGATAAAGCCTCATGGGAACATTTCAAACTAAACCACAAATCAAACTTTGATATTTGTTGGATCAAAGAAACTAAGAGGTTAGGATTGGACATAACAGAGGAAAATCTGGCCTTAAAAATAATTGCAACAAAACAGATGAATAAGACAATCGTTCACATTATAATTGGAAAGAAAATTGAAACTGCTTGAGAACTTTCAACCAATGGGCCAAAGTTGCATTTTTGACCCATCTCAGGCTGTCCAGCCAAATCTAACAATCCTAAAAAAACACATAGTGAAAAGAGACTTTCACATTAGCACATAGTGGCATGTTACCACTTAATATGATCTTACAGAAAATGAAGCAAGTAAATGAATGAATGAATAGATTCTTTATTGCATGATTACCTAAAATCATTTATAAATACAGTGTGTGTTACGTCATACAACATACACCTAATTATAAAAGGTCTATAAAATTGTAAAAAAAATGTGTGACCCATATAAAAAATTTAAAAACATATGAAAGCGCTTCAGGGAGGCGGCTGAGGTGGACGTTGGCCATCTTTGGCCATCTATTCTCACATCCACGACCCCCTTAACATCTGAAACCATGCCTTTCGGAAACACCCACAACAAACAGAAAATGAAGTATCCCGTAGAAGAGGAATTCCCAGACCTGAGTGCCCACAACAATCACATGGCAAAGGTGCTCACTTTAGAGATGTACAACAAGTTAAGGGACAAGGAAACTCCGAGTGGATTTACTGTCGACGATGTCATTCAAACTGGGGTTGACAATCCTGGCCACCCCTTCATTATGACTGTGGGATGTGTTCTGGGTGATGAAGAAAGTGTTCAAGGATCTCTTTGACCCAGTCATTCGTGGCAGGCATGGAGGATACAAGCCAATTGACAAGCACAAGACTGACTTGAAATTCGAGAACCTGAAGGGTGGGGATGACCTGGACCCCAACTATGTCCTCAGCTCCCGTGTTCGTACCGGTAGAAGCATCCGTGGGTTTTGCCTGCCGCCTCACTGCAGTCGAGGAGAGAGAAGAGCAGTCGAGAAGCTTTCAATAGAAGCCTTGGCGAGTTTCGATGGAGATTTGGCAGGAAAGTACTATGCCCTGAAGAACATGACCGATGAAGAGCAGCAGCAGCTCATTGATGATCACTTCCTGTTTGACAAGCCGGTCTCTCCTCTGCTGCTTGCTTCTGGAATGGCACGAGACTGGCCAGACGGCAGGGGCATTTGGCACAACGACAACAAAACATTCCTTGTCTGGATCAATGAAGAGGATCACCTGAGGGTTATCTCCATGCAGAAAGGTGGCAATATGAAGGAAGTCTTCCAGCGCTTCTGACCCTGATTGAAAAGCTGGTCAAGGACAAAGGGTACCAGTTTATGTGGAATGAACACCTTGGTTATGTCCTCACTTGCCCATCCAACCTTGGCACAGGCCTCCGCGCTGGTGTACATGTGAAGCTGCCAAATCTAGAAAAACATGGGAAGTTCGGAGAAATCCTGAAAAGGCTGCGGCTCCAGAAGCGAGGAACAGGTGGGGTTGACACTGCTGCTGTTGGAGGTGTATTTGATGTTTCCAATGCTGATCGCCTCGGCTTTTCAGAAGTAGAACTGGTACAGATGGTGGTGGATGGTGTGAAGCTGCTGATTGAAATGGAAAAGCACTTGGAGAAAAGCCAGTCCATTGACTGCCTCATACCCGCTCAGAAATGAGAAGAATATCCATACCATGCTTCTATTTATTAAATTGCAAACACTCCCAAAAAAAAAAACATCTGAAAGTGCAGCAGAAAAGCGAAGAGGCGTCACCGGGCAAAACTGAAAGGCATACGTGCGTGAGCGTGCGATGAGGTGTCGAGCAGGCATGCATGTAATTATTGTACACGTGGGCAGGCATGTGGGATAAATTGAGAAACAGTACTCCTTCCAAAATAAAATGTACAATGTGAAAGAATGAACAGTGGTACAGGTGAACGGTGTATAGAATCATATGGTGCGAGTGTTGCTGCCACAGTAGGTGATCAGTGGGTCATGTTTTATTTACTTTCATCATCAATTCTTGCATTGTTCGTAGAGTTCTTCCAGCTGCCGCATAGAACTTGCCAATTCGTGCAAGGTTTACCGGCACTGTGGTGGTGTAGATGAACATTAGAGCCTCCTTGCATGATCTTACACTGTTTTGAAGGAACATAGGGGCAGATTTACAAGCCCCTTGTGCCACCGGTGCGTCGCTTTTTCTGTCGTACCGGTGGCGCATTTTACTGCTCCATATTTACAAGGACAGGAAAAGCCACCCTGCGTGACTGTTCCTGTCCTTGTAAATATGGCCCCTTTGCACGCAGCACTTTGCGTGAAAGGGGTGTTCCATGGGTGTTGCTGTGGGTGTTCCAACGCAACACCCATGGAACCAGACTCATTTCCAGATTTACGAGGAATCGTAAATCTGGAAATGCGCGTGAATGCTACGCCTCCCTAGGGGAGGCGTAGGGAGGCGCAACCAGGAGAAATGTATTCATTTCTCCTTGTTTTCTTTTCCTCTTTCTGTGCGTGCTGCAGAATGCAGAAAGAGGAAATCACCTCTAATGATTGTTTATGTACAGGAAGGGTTCCCTTCCTGCACTTAAACAATCATTGAAACAATGACGTTTATCAACTTCTATTTGTGCTAATGCAGCACACATAGAAGTTGAAAAACGGCATTTCAGATTGTTTCTGTGCAGGAAGGGAACCCTTCCTAAACAAAAACAATCTCCCCACAACGCAGGCATCCTTGCACTATGGTGCAAGGGTGCCAGCGCCGGCGCATGGCAGCAGTTTGTGCGCCAGTGCAGGGGGAAGCACAGAGATGCGACATATTGTTGTAAATATGTCGCATCTCTGTGCTTTGAAAGTGACTCAGTGCGGCGCAGCCAAATGGCTTGCGTTCCGCACTGAGACACTTTCTTGTAAATCTGCCCCATAGTTCTTAGATATAGTCACCTCGGGCCCAGCAAAGCTGGGCAACAACAGATGATATGCTCAGCTGATTCTATTGATTCTATGTGGTATTGGCACAAGCAACATCCACTGCTTCTTGGCGGTGTGTTTTTTCAGTGGGCCCTGTAGTCCTGTATTGGTAATGTTAGGAGCCTGGTTCTTAGAACGTTCTGTAGGGCTTGCCTTCCCAATCCTGCCTTCAGATATGGTTTACATGAAGTGGCTTCGTGTGAGTTGACGAGACCCTCTGCACCATGGATGTAACTAATCCGTTCGAGATCCTGTTGCCTTGAGATGTTCTTGCCCTGCTTCTTTAACAGGCTTCTTAAGCCGGCCATTGTTAAGGGTGTATCCGTTAAAAGGTCTGCTGGCAGGTCCAATGACTTGTAGGCCATCAAGAGATACCTTGCCCAGCGGCTAGTGTTATCAATGAAGCAAGTGATTCCCGAAATCTGCCCTTATAGTGAAATTGAAGATATGAGCCACTTAATGCTACATTATCCACTCTGCACTAAATTTAGAGGATATACCTTTAAGAGACTGCTAAGTCTGGAACAATTGGATAGTGACGAGGAAGGTATCTTTTTTCTGCTGATTGATATATCATAAGAAATAACCAAGCAATCAGGAAGATTTATTGCGAATAGTTAGGACCTCTGAGATAAACATTCCAAAATTAATGCTCATGAAAAAAATTCTTCTGTGGTATCAACATAAATATCTGAATGTCTCTGATACAAAGCAAGTACGCGTGTGATCAAATATGCTACCGTCTTGTGTTTTTATCTGTTTTCTGTATAACATTTTGTTATATGTCTGTCCGTAACCGGGGTCAAGATACAACCAAGGAGAGACAAAAGGTGCTATGCAAGAGTCTCGCTTTACTGCTTTAAGGACAACTTAGTATGCTTTGAATCACGAAATGCAGGTATTCTTTCTCTTTCCCAGGCCAGAGGTTAGGAGTCTTCCCACCGATACCCTCGAGGTAAGTAAGAGAACGCAGGTAAGTCATCTGTTCTGCAATATTTTTTTCACCTCCACTATTTTCTCCATTGTGTATTTACAAATAGGCGTGCAGGGGAATTAGTGCTCAAGACAATTTGGTGCTCCACAAAAGGATAAGGGTTTGGCTCTTTTTACGGTGTCTCAGCAGACGGAGGCATAGGTGCTACTAGTGGTTCACCCCGTTCGGTGACCCTCGTGGATCCCTGGTTACCGCCCTCCCTCAAACCCCAAGCCTGGAATTTCTCATGCACCATGCACCAGGGGGCGTTGGCTGACCGGCGGTACACTCCCGTCGGCAGGTTCATCAGTGTCTCTCTGTGGAGTTAGGGAGTTGCTGGGTCGTCTTGGTAAGGGCTGTCTGGTGTCTTCGTATCCTGGGGTGTCAGTCGACTTCTCTGTTGCGGTCCGTGGTGCGACCTTATCAGAGGCTCCGTCATAAAGGATTTCTCCTTGGCCTTCCTCTCACGCAGTGTTCAGCAGTCCTGAGTCCGACTGCTGAGTCATATAGGTCTCCTCCCTCCAGGGACAGAGGCCAAGTTCCACCCCTTTAAGCTCTGCATCGCTGTGTTTAAAGTCATAGGCAACCGTTATCCCCTGTGAAAGGATAAACAGCCTGTCTTTGGGTGTCCGAGCGGAAGAGAAGGTCCAAGGCACTGGATCGTGAAAGCCTTCCGCCCCATCACACATTTATAGATTTGTATTGTCTGCATGCGAAAGGGAGTCTTTATTATGCCAAAAGTACCTGTTAGATAAATTCTTCTCAGTATGAAAAGCTGCAAGACAATATTTGTAGGAACAACCTTTATAAGCAGGGTAAGAGAAATTTATTTTCTTCACAAACTCAAAGTTTCTTCACAGTCTTGGCTAGCATTTTATCTATCAAAAACATAGGGAGATGTCTCAAGATCTCAGAACAGCACTGTTTTGGTTAACCAAACTGTGGAGTTGAGTCTGGTTTCTGTGACCTTTCATGGGGCCCCAGTAGAGATAAGCATGTGTGCTGATATTTATGTATATTTGGAAGTCCCCATGTTGATCTTTCTTGTTGCTGGGCAAAATATATTTTAATGCTATCTGTAAAAAAATGGTATCCCTACATGGAACTATGTTAGAGCAAATAAACTATGTACACATAACACAGTAAACACCGGGTTCCACTGTGGGACTTGTGAGACCAATTTCTTGAGATTTGCATGACGGCCCTCTGCTGAACCACATGCGGATCATTGGTCTGAAAAACATTTTAGGACATTGGAGTTGAGAAGAGCAATTTCTCTTAAACTGCGAAATAAGGTGAAGTGATCCATAGGGTCTTACAGAGACTACAAATTTGTTGAACGAATGCTATCAACCCACAGCTAACGGTAAAAGTAGGTTGTTAGCGCAGAAAGGTGGAGAAATAGAGAGCAAATTAATGGTTTATACCTGGCTCTATAGGAAGACTGACACCGTAACTGGCACATTACTATGAAAATAACAGGCATGTTACTAGATGAAAGTACCTACCCAAGATATTTCAGACACATTTTTTATTTATTTGATGTGGCAGTTTCATAACTCATGACATGACATGCATTTTATTTCACAAATTATTGGACATTTCAAGGCTCACAGAGGCAATGCTATGGATCTTTAGTATCATTTCATGACTCATAGCAATAACATTCTATGAGTCTGATTCCTGATATTTCATGAGTTATGGTAGAATTACATTGACTCACACAAGTGCAATTTCATAGCTTCTATGGTCTCACTTTCTTGGCTCATAGTAGTTTAAAGTGACTGCCCATAAAAGAATGATGTGGCTCAACATGAGGAAACATAGTACATTTGGGGGCCATTTCATTGCTTGTGTGGAAGAAATATGATCGCTCACATGGAGGAATTTCCTTGATTAGGTTTTATATGTTCATGGCTTGTAAAGGGGCAGTTTCACGGCATAAGGGTGGCAATATAATGTCTCATAAGGCAGCAAAGTGATAAATCATCCAGGGCAACGTTCAACTCACATAGGATAATTTTCATAGCCAATGAACATGTACTAAGCTGTTTCTAGTTCCTAACCTGAAGTCACCCCTTGCAGGGGGTCTATGTGATTACTAAAAAGCACACACCTCTGCAGCCTTTCAGGTATTCATAGAGGTTTGGTGAGGAGTACCCTAAGTAACAATAGCAGTCACTCCTTGTCCTATAAATGTGGTGTCAAAATTCTAAGTTCTCTTAGCCGCTTATGCCGATTTTAACTGTAAACCCTGTGTTACCTCACATAAGACCCTGATCTTGCCAAAGGCAGGGTAAAGAGGTGCTGAGTTGGGGTTAAATAAGGGCATTAAGTAAGGTATAGTAGAGGTGGACACAGGGAGATTCAATTATGTACCTAGAATCACAGGATGCTGAGCTGACGCTGAGACTCAAACTTGGTTTTCCAGTTCCAAAGTCGGCAGCTGTAGCCGTAATGCCACATTCTGGGTAGAAGTTAGGTTGGCAGGCAAAAGCCACTTGCAGGCTCGGCTCTTTATCAGCTCGAGGTTCCAACAGGACATTGAGATGAGCCAGAGCCATGCTTCAGGCTGAGCCTGGCCCGAGCTTTCAGTGGGTCACCCACTTTAAGGTATGTTGGTACCAGTCCATTAAGGTGATGCCAGTGCTTATGTGAGGACAATTTCATGTCTCACGTGGGGAAATTTCATTGAGGTTCAGGCTAGTGGTGTGCAGAGCATGGAGCCATTTCATGCTGACAACTGTACAACTTCACTATTAGGCCTTTACGCTATCAGGGAGGGGAACCTATCAGACGTCGGGGCGAAGTCTGCAAGAGCACCAAACCCATTAATGCCGGCCGCGGTGCAAAGGCACTCATATTAACAGCAGCGTTGTTCTCAGAACCTCGCGCCTGTTTAGGCCTTCTTATTATTTTAAAAACACTTGCACTTTGAAATTTTATCTGTGTTTTTGCGAGGTACCTAGACTTAATTTGGTTACCGCAGTGTAATTTTGGGATTTCCTTGAGGACTCACTATACCGCGTTCTGATTGGTTGGAGGGGAACTTATCAGACGTTGGGGCAGAGTCTGTATGAGGTCCAAACCACTAATGCCGGCCGCGGTGCGAGCGCAGAGGAGGCGCGCCGCTGGCGAGCCGAAGACACACCTAAGGCAAGCCCGTCTGACCCTGCCCGTGTCCGGACAGCGTGCAGTGCCAACCCCTCTGCCAGCTCCCCGTGCGGCGCAAATTTGTCTTTTCAATATAATAGAGAGGAATTGTTCTTATTAACCCGTTAAAATTCTCTGGCTGTGACCTTATTCTAACTATTTATAAAAAAAGCACTGAGACAGTTGGTGAGGCCTTTAGGGTAAAGCTTCAGGTGAAACAGCAAGATGTACGCATGGCGCTAAGCAATGCTAGATCGCTAGTCAAGAACAAACTTAAATTTTGAGAGTTCGTCCAGGCTCAGAATTTAGATGTAGCCTTTATTACCGAAACTTGGGCGGGTGCCAGTTAAGGCCCTGACCTTGTTCTAGCCATCCCTGATGCTATTCAGTCTTTAGGCTGGACCGAGTAGCAAAGAAAATGTATTTTAACTTTAACTGGTACCTTCACTCTGGTTCCCCCCACTTTTGAGTGTGAGACAATATTTTTCAAGCTTGCCCTTAACAGTAATACGTCTTTTAATGGGCTACTAATTTACCATCCGCCGGACCCTAGTGCATCATTTGTGCAAACCTTTAATCAATTGCTGGAAGCGAAGGTTGATCAGACAGACTTTACAGTCCTCTTAGACTTTAATTTTAATTTAGAGAATAGTCAAGACAGAGAATCCGAACTCCTGATAGACTTCATGAAAAGTCTTGGGTTGAAGCAGCTGCTTAATACCTCCACTCACTCAGCTGGTCATATGCTGGGCGGAATTTTTTCGGATAATAGACTGCTGTCTTTTATAGAGACATTACCTCTCATATAGTCTGACCACTTTGCGGTGATGTCTAAACCGAAATATTGCAGCCAATGCCACTAAGTTCCAAACTTCTCTTAAAATGAGGAAAAGCCGCCCATGGAAGAAAGTTGATTCCATTTGCTTATCAGAGACTTTATTGGTCTCAGTGCCTACAGCCACCATCAATCTTGATGAAACCATAACCCACTACCACTTCTGGCTAGATCTGGGCATCACTCAGTTAGCCCCTGAAAAAATCACATCCAATAGGAGAGCTACACCTTCGAATCTGTGGTTTTCGAACAAACTAAGAGAGTGTAAACAGAACTATCGGAGAAAGGAGTTCAAGTGGAGGCTCAACCATGATGTAACAGAAAAAGAACTTTACAAACAGAAAATCAATGAATATAAAGCCTTGATTTATAAAGGGAAATCTGCCTATTTTATGCATAAAATAAAATCATCGAAAAATTCCACCAAAGAGCTAAGGTTGAAGATATTTATAATATTTTCACGGCAAAGACTAGTCCGGCCTCTCCATCTTTAGAGACTTATTGTCCGTCAGTGGAACCAGAAGGACCATCCTTGAGTCAAGAGGAGAAAGATAGTGTTCATATTGATCCAGTATTTTTCTCATAATTTCCAGCTTTGTTCTGGGCCTTCTCTAATCAATAGGATCTTCCTCCCCCTTGGATCCCTGTCCTCCTAAAATTACGCAGTTAGCTCCTAACATAATAGCAGTCAGCTGGTGAACATCTTTAATGAAATGTTCAGTCACAGCTATTTCCTGAAGGCGTGGAAAATTGCCTCTATCTTGCCATTACTTAAGAAACCCAATTTAAGTCCTCTGGATCCCAATAATTATCGGCCAACATCTCTCCTTCCATTCCAGGTCAAGCTTGTCAAGAAGGCACTTAATAAAGAACTGGGTCCGTATTAAACAAAGTGCCCTGGGGACGCAACGGGCATTTGTGCCCGCTTTGAGCGCCCCCGGGGCACTTTGGTATTACAGAAGGGGCAGCAGATGCTTGTACATCCCCTTCTGTAACACCGATAGCACTGGCGCACATAAGGCGCCAGTGCTATCTTCAGAGGCCATTTCCTCACTTGCATGGGAGCGTGCCCCTTGCAAATGAGGGAATCCCTTTGCCTGTGCGCCATATTACAGACACGGGAGCAGAGGCAAAGAAGCTCTCAGGAGGCGCACTGACAGTGCGCCAACCAAAAGGGTGCGCACTGTCAGTGCGCCCCCTGGGAGCAGCCCACTGGAGGGGGTAAAGGGGTCATATGGACCCCCCAGACATCCCCTCGTAGGCGGGTGCAGTCACTGACTGCACCCGTCAGCAAGGGGATCTCTAACCCCCTTTAAAAGTGCAGGCGGGTTGTTGCCGGCACAGTGAAAATACGGAGTGGCTTTAAAGCAGCCGCTCCATTTTTCACATGAATGCGCTGTCCCCAGGGCAGCACAAGTTTGTGGCGCATTTTCCTGGATTGCGCAGGGCGCAGCTTTTGAAAGGTGCACCCAGCACAATCCAGGAAAATGCACCACATCTGTTATATGGCCCCTGGTTGCGTTTCTCGACTCTAATCACCTCCTGGGCCATTTAGAGTTTGGTTTCAGGGTTGAACATAGTACCAAGTCTGCCTTGATTTGTGCCTCCGAAGAACTGAGAATTACCTTAGACTCTGGAAGTAATGCAGCCTTGATCCTGATGGATCTTTCGGCTGCATTTGATACGGTCAACCATGCTATATTGATTGACCGTCTCTATTCCCTAGGTATCAGAGGTACCGCATTGGCCCTTTTGAAGTCTTTTTTATTGGAGAAGAGACAATTTGTGGTCTTGGATGGCCTTCCATCCAGTTCCTTGTCATTGCCATGTGGGGTTCCTCAGGGCTTGTCTCTGAGCCTCACTCTCTTTATTCTTTATTTTACCCCACTGGCTGGTCTAATCAAACGCATGGGTTTTGGTTGTGAGCTACACAGATGACATCCAAATCGTAGTCTCAGTAGTTGGGAATCCTAAGGACACTGCAAGTAGATTCCATAGTTGTATGCAGGAGATCAGCAATTGGATGTTCAACAACTGCTTGAAATTGAACTCCGGTAAAACCGAAGTGGTCCTGCTGGGCAGCAATACTTCTTTTTGGTCTCCAATTTGGTGGCCACAGGAACTAGGAATCTTACCAACACCTGTCTCTAAAGTAAAAAACCTAGGGATCGTTTTTGATGACAAATTGTCATTCGAACAGCAAATTAATTCCATGACCTCTTCATCTTCCTTTGTTCTAAAGATCTTGAGGAAGGTTTTTCCGTTTAACCAGCAAGATCTGCAGAAGTTGGTTGTCACCACTTTAGTGCTTTAGAAACTGGACTATTGCAATGCATTATATATGAAGATGCAGCAGAGACTCTTAAATAAACCACATGTCTTGCAGAATGCTGCTACACGCATGTTATTTGGAATTCCCAGGTATCAATCAGCATCACAAGCTTTAGTCCAGCTTCACTGGCTACCCAACCAAAAGCGCACTGACTTCAAGGAATTATGCATCGCTTTCAAAGCCTTGAATTGCTCAGGTCTGAATTATCTGAAGCTGAAGTACCGTCCGTCCAGAACCTTGCGATCCTCTTCCGCTTACAATGTGGTTATTCCCAAATACAAAAGAGCCCATTGGGGTGGTAGAAGTTTCGTCTATTGCATGACAAAGCGATGGAACTCCCTCCCACTTCAAATGAAGACGTTTACAAGTCTTTTTTCTTTTAGGAATGCCTTGAAAACATGGCTTTTTAATCAATCGCCTTTTTTTCCTCCCCACCAATCTGTTAGGTCCTGAATAATCCTCTTCACCTCTTTTGGTTTCTCTGTTTCCGTTGCTGACAGTGCCTAGAAGCCTTCGGGCAGTAGTGCGCTATATACATTTTCATTTCATTTCATTTTATAATGAGAGGTGTCTACTTCTGGATGAATCGTTTTATCTGGAAGCTAAGATATGATGATACATTGTGTGGGCACATGCATGCTTATATGGAAGGAGAAGTGCAATTGTATAGTTATTTTTATTATAAAATACTAACATGTGGTAGCTTCACCCTGATGTTGTCATTCGGTATTTGAGCATGCAATAACGTTTTTACTACTTATTCATACAAAAGTACTTTAAGAATTTACATTTGGAAAGAAATCTTTATGCCGCCACAGCAATTTATTTTTAATTGCGCCTTTCTCTCACATGTATTCTAAAAGCGCTGATTTGCACATTTGAGACTTGCGCGCTCTGCTGGAAGAGAAGCGCTTGCTTGGGGGGGGCTTGCCCACTGGGGTGCTCCAGTTGCTCAAAGGCACCTGACCAATCAACACACGGCACACCAAGAACAAATCTGTCCCTTGTTATACCCCCCCATCTCCTGATGTTGAAAAAGGCTTGTAAAGAAAATGGAAAAGAAATGTAGGAGAGAATAAGAAGAACTCAGTAAATCAGAATATAGAGACTCCAGTGGCGGCTCCTCCACTAAGGCGGAGGAGCGTAACCCCACTGCTTTGAAGCAGTGAAAGAAAGGAAAAATAAAATGATAACTTGCTGTTAGAGCAGGGCAGGGGTGGAGTGGTGGGCACACTGAAGTGCGCATGATCCTTTGACCAGCCCTCTTGGGCCGGCGAAAGTCATGCGCACTTAGCATGCTCTCCACCCAGCCTGCATTACAGCCTGGGTGGAGAACATGCCCAGGCCCAAGTGCCGGTCTGAGCGCCGAACCACCCAACCAGGACCACCTCTGCCCAGGAAACTACTGACCTATTTCCTTGCAGCCTGGTCAGAGTAAATTGGTAGTGAAACATGTAAACCAGCATCTCTCTGATTTCTTAGAAACAAACAATACCCTTCACCCCACCCAGACTGGCTTTCGCCCTAAGCACAGCTCAGAAACCGCCCTGCTGGTGGTAGTAGAGGAGTAAAAAATGCTGCTTGACTGAGGAGGAACGGCAGCCATCATTCTCCTGGGGAAACAGTCGGAACATCGCAGTCTGAACGACATGTGTTCCGACTACGCAAACTCGACCACGCTTGCCTTAACCACGCATATGCTGTAACCACGCATATGCTGTAACCACGCATATGCGTGGTAAGGCAGTGCGCGGTCTAACTGCTGGAGGACGGAAGCAGGAAGATGCCCTGGTGAGGTAAGTGGGGCTGGGGGGTAGTCTTTAGGGCTGGGAGGGGATCGGGGTAGGTTTTGTAATGTAATATAGTCTTATAAAGCGCACTGTCACCCCACGGGTATCCTGGCGCTGAGGGTACATTAGCTCCCCTATTTGCACATATTACCATGAAGGTGACTGATCTGCATTACACCCTTGGGAAGAGCCAAGTTTTAAGCTCCTTCCTGAAGTGTAAGAAATCTTCTATTTGCCTAAGATTAGGCAGGAGTTTGTTCCATAAACGAGCGGCTGCAGAGCTAAATGCTCTTACTCCAAACCTGGTGGTTCGAAATCTGGGTGTGCTAACCAGAAGGGCTACCGAGGATCGGAGGCTTCTTGTCGGGGCATACCAGACAAATTGTTTCTGCAGTGGCGCCGGCCCAAGTCCATGCAGGGCCTTAAAGACGATACAGAGTGATTTGAACTGTATCCTCTGTGGTATTGGGAGCCAGTGGAGCTCTTTAAGGGACAGAGAGGCAGAAGATCTGCGTGGTTTCTTTAGAGCTAGCTTTGCGGCTATTGTCTGAATTCTTTGGAGTTTCATGAGCAGGGAATTTGGGGCGCCCAATATTAGCGCATTACAATAGTCCAGTCGATTCAGAATGACACTTCTCACCACAAGTGCCTTGGCTGTCATTGGCAGCATTGGGAGTATTTTCCGCGGTGCTCTGATAAGGGAAAAGCACGTTCCCACCGTTTTGTTTACTTGGGTTTCTAGGTTCAACTTGTTGTCAAAAACCACCCCCAGATTGCGCACTGCCTCAGAAGGTGTTGGGGGCTTATCTGTAGGGATGGGCCAGAAGTTAGCCGGGAGCGGAAGAGGGACTTTCTTAGCCATGCAGTACAGGATTTCAGTTTTTTCTCCGTTGAACTGCATGGAAGTGGAAGGGGTTGTGGTAGTTTAAGGGACAGAGCAGGGGGGTGGGGTAATGTAACTTACGGGGCAGGGTTTTAGGCCTTAGGGCAGTGTGAGGGGAATGGGTAGTTGGGTTAGTTTTTAGAGCAGGTGGGGGCTCGAAGTAGGTTTTAGGGCAGTGGAAGGGGTTGGGGTAGTATAAGGGACAGCGCTTGGGGCCAGGTTAGTGTACGTAAAGGGGTAGCATTTTAGGCCTTAGGGCAGAGGGAGGAGAATGGGTAGATGGGGTAGTTTTTAGGGCTGGGGGGTCGGGGTAGGTTTTAGGGCAGTGGAAGGGGTTGTGGTAGTTTAAGGGACATCGCGGGGGTCGGGGTAGTGTACATAAAGGGACAGGGATTTAGGCCTTATGGCAGTGGGAGGGGAATGGGTAGATGGGGTCGTTTTTAGGGCTGGGGGGTCGGGGTAAGTTTTAGGGCAGTGGAAGGGGTTGGGGTAGTTTAAGGGACAGCACGGGGGCGGGTTAGTGGCGACCTTAGCCACACATACCCCTTTACCATTCATGCCTATACCACAAAATTTCATGGTAAAGGCATGCGTGGTAAAGGAATGCGTGGTTAAGATGCATTCGTGGTTTGGGCTGCGTGGTAGAGGCATGCATGGTTTAACCATGCATTCTTCTATCATGCAACCTCCTCCTTGACCTTAGTGTAGCATTCGACACGGTGAACCATGACCTCCTCATCAACAGAACCCACAGTGCAGGTGTTAAGGGTCTGGCACTAAAAATGGCTTACCTCCTTCTTGAAAGACAGGGCTTTTTAAGTCTCTGATAGATCCTGCTCATCGGACATCTTCCCATTGAGATGCAGAGTGCTGCAGGGTTCGTCCCTGAGCTCGACGCTCTTTAATATATACATGCGTTCATTAGCAGATATAGTATCGTCATTCGGTTTATCCCTAGTTTCGTATGCCGATGATAACCAACTGGTGTTCTCTCTAACCGAAGGGCAAGACCCCGCACTACGACCCTTCCTGAAGAAAGTAGAAGTCTGGAAGGCAAACTCCTGCCTCAAACTCAATGAGGAGAAAACAGAGCTCATGGTACTGGGGATTAACATCAACCTGCGATGACCTGATAGCTTAGGTGCCATCCCTACCCCCAAGGCAGTTGTTAAAAGCCTGGGGGTATGGTTGGACAAATCATTAGACTTGGAAGCCCAGGCCACTAAACTCTCCGCATGCTGCTATGACATTCTCAGAATGCTCCGTAAAACTTGTCCCCCCGCTATCGAGAAGGCTTGTGGTCCGGGCACTTATTCTCTCCCGCCTGGACTACGGGGATTTGCTTTACCTGGAAGCTCCAAAATCGGTAATCAAAAAACTACACGTGTAGCAGAATGCATCAGCCTGAGCTCTGCTAAATATTCCCAGTCACCACTCTGCCCGGCAGGCCCTGGCCACCCTGCACTGCCTACCGCTCAAGCTAAGGGTCAAATTCAAAGCCCTATGCATAACCCATTGGGCACTCCAAATAAAAGTCCCTGTAAGTCTCAGACCTCTGATCTCCCAATACACGCCTAACAGAGCCCTCCGCCCCACCAATGCTCGCCTGGCCACCATCCCATCCATACATAGAGCGAGAAGAGGTGACCACTCTTTTGGCTACAAGGTGGTCAAACTTTGGAAGACCCTCCCGCATTCACTGAGACTCATCGACAACAAACTTAAATTCCGAAAACTCCTAAAAGCATGGTTGTTTGGTAATTAATGCCCTCCTGAGCACATGGGAGGACTCTGTGCGGCTGCCCGCGGCTCACGCAGTGGGCCACCTAAAAGGGCGGCCTCCTTAGTGCCTCTTAGGCACACCAACACCCCCTCTAGTCTTGGGACCCTGGGGAGGAGTCCCACAGCCCGACGCGCGGGCCGTGTCATTTCCAGCGCACAGAGGGTTGGGGTAAGGTATTTATACCTGCCCCTGCCTTTCGAGCGCCCCCTTGGATCGCCCGTAAGTTAACCCACCATGTTATATACTTTTGTATGGAATAAACCTGCAGCAATCTTTCCCAACAAAGAATTGTGTTGTGTATTTATTTATTCCATTGTGCATGCTAACTTTGCATAGGGTGGGGAGTGTTGCCTATATAGGCACTATTTTTTTTATTTTAATGCAGATTTATATAGCGCGAACTCGACCCGAAGGTATTGGAGCACTTTACATGAGCACCGGTTACATTACACAAGGACACATTCAGGCACGGGGAGATTAAGTGATTTGCCCAGAATCACAGGATGTAGACGCGACCCGAGGCTCGAACCTTGGTTTTCTAGCACCAAAGTCGGCAGTCTAGCCGACGGACCACATCCTCTCCCCATGTTGCGTTGCTAGCGCTGGGATGCCTACGGGTCGCCATGCGCTCTATAAATGCGCATACAATAGAATAGAAAGTACCACCCGTTCTTCAAAGCCTGCTATGTTAGAGGTAGAAAACAAATGAAAAGCTCACAGCGCCTGCAGCCGGCCGCGTCCTGCTCGCTAACACTAAGGGATGTTTATACATGAGGCGGATCGCCCTTGGATGGGATCTAATAACGGATAATTGAGTCTGACAGGGAGATATTAGTTACTTAGAGAGCTGTTCTTCACCCCTTCCCATCTGTAGCGAACACGCTGTAATTATTTGCCTGGGAAACAAATACAACAACATATCCTTGTATGAGAACGTGTGGCGTTTTTCTCCAAAAAAGGCTCCTCGGCCAGATGAATTCCTGGTTTCACAGAAACGGTACAAAGCTGTGAGGCTGTGAGACCAGCCATGCCTGAAGCAGACTTGTTATAATCCTGGCCAGGCAGATAATGTGCGCAGCCAATGACACGGAGCATTCTAAGCTTTAACTTTAGCTCCAGGTGACAGACAACAAATTATCGCGCCTACGTCGTTCACAGTGAGGCCCAGTGCACTGTGGGATTGGTAGCGCGCGCCTTTGACACCATGACTGCTAACAGTGCAAGAGCTCTTTATTTATAGATACGCTTTCCACAGAAGGCATTTCACTTCAAAGCCGTCGGGTGTCGAAAGCACTACATAAATTCCACCTTAAATAGGCAGAATGGGTGACAAAAAAATGTAAGCATTGGCAATGACTTCAGTACATGAGAAACATAATTATTTGTGAGTCTTACAGCTGCTGCACATGTTGTCTGATCTGTGTGTGAGGAAGCATATACTGCTGACACTAGTTCTGTGCATTACAGAAACTTGCACTGTGCTGCCCACGCTGTGCTTCTGTGACACTTCTGTTGTCCTCGTGAACCAACAAAGCCACAGAGGGGGCAAATATTGGTGCTACCTATGAACCCAGGCCCTGCCCCTCCAAACAGCAACCACTTCCAGCCAGGGTCCTTTGGCAAACACCCTTTTATGCCACCCAAATGTAGCTGGAAATTCAGTTACGGCTGTTATATGCTGCATATACCACTCAAAATATATCTCTGGCCATACATAATGCAAGGTTTGTTCATATACTGGGGTGACAGACAGCTTGCAACAGAACAGAGCAGCAGCCATTCAGAAACAGATCAGGCCCAGCTCTGGCAGACAGAGCGCCAACCTCTTCATCAAACCTTGAACAAGTGTAACACATGCCTCACCAGTGCAAGCTTCTCTGACACACAGATATACACAGGGCGGCTTCAGCGCTGGTGGCACCTGGTGCGGCAATTGTTTTTGGCGACCCCTTCCCATGAAGTCCGTCTTCACGGATCCCCCCAACTACCGCCCTCCAACAATGTCCCTGATGCTCCTTTTAACATGCATTTCATTTGTTTTAAAGCGCTGGTTGGCTTTACTAATAAGAATGTATATCTACCCAAAAAACCCTTTTACCAACATTAGGAATAGCTAATTAAAGACTGGGGAAAAGAAAACATAGCGTCCTAACCTATAATATGCGGTTTGCGTGCAGAAGCTAACAACGTCCTAACCTATATTATGCAGTTTGAGCACAGAAGCAAACATAACGTTCTAACCTATATTATGCGGTTTGCGTACAGAAGAAAACATAACCCCCTAACCTATATTATGCAGTTTGCAAGCATAAGCAAACATAACGTCCTCACCTATATTATGCAGTTTGCATTCAGAAGCAAACATAACATCCTAACCTATAATATGCGGTATTCGTGCAGAAGCAAACATAACGTCTAACCTATATTATGCGGTTTCCATGCAGAAGCAAACATAACGTCCTAACCTATATTATGCGGTTTGCGTGCAGTAGCAAACATAACGTCCTAACCTATATTATGCGGTTTGCGTGCAGTAGCAAACATAACGTCCTAACCTATATTAAGCGGTTTGCGTGCAGAAGCAAACATAACGTCCTAACCTATATTATGCAGTTTGCATGCAGATCCTTGATGCCAGTTCATAAATCACTGTGCTATATTAGGATTGTAACTTATGAACTGCAAGTTACAAAAGAATCTCTGTGACAAAAGCAGTAACCCACTGAGCTATGGATCTGCATGGTACGCATTCTTTGCGGCAAGCATATTAACCCTCTGCTCTACCTTATAATGAGTCAAAACTGCTACTAGACAAAACTCTGACCTCTCTCCAGCCGGAACATTAATTACTTGAGTTATTTTAACATTTTTATTTCTGCCTCAAAAACTGCTGGGCACAAGGAACTCTGTAGCAGGTGCTTTTAAAACCATATTCTTTCTAAACACAGCGCCTTCTCACTCCCCCCAGGCGGGGCCGGCCTTCAGCATTGGCGAGTTGGGCCCAGGGTGCCAATTTTCTGAGGGGCGCATGGAGCTGTGTGCATTAAGGTTATGCCAGCAGCAGCGCCCTTCTCAATTTGCTCCAGCCTGGTCCCTGCCTGTTCGTTTCCGTCTGATTTGCCAGTTTAAAGTGGTTTTAGTCCTTCATTATCATACGGCGGGTGATGTTTTTAAAGCCCCTTCCTTACCCTCCCTTCACCCGCTGACACCTGCTGGCACGCATCAACATAACCATCATCTGCGTGAGGCAGCTCTGCTATCGGTGATTTCGGTGAGCTCCAGTGATGTTTGTGTTCAGGGGCCAATCCCTGCTCATCCAGGTACTGAACAGTGAACAGAAAAGAGACCCCCTACTACTCATTTAATTCACTACCATCAGCAAGGGCGCCAAAGTTCTCCCCGCCCAAGGCGCTATCTTAGCAAAGGCCGGCTCTAGCGCTAGGTGTGACTGCACCAGTCGCACCGCCCTAAATCCGGTCATGGATACACAAACAAGGCAGCTACAGCACAGGAGCAGGGATGATTTAGAGAAACAGATGCAGTAAAGGCAGAACGCGTAACTAGCGGTCAGATAAGTAGCTCACCTTGTCATGTTAACTTATTTGCTCTTGCTGTGTGTCGTTCCAGTTTTAATTAAGCCTTTATAATTGCAGAACTGCGGGTACCAGAAAGCACTAGCAAAGCAACGGCTGGCAAAACTACAATGGCTAACACGAGCAACTGCAAGCCAAAGAGCAGGTAGCAATCAAGCATGGAGGAGAGTTCCCCAAATACACTTCCCAGTGGTCGTGTCAGCGTGCCAGGTGTGGGTAGTTCACCAAGGCCGTATGTACTAACATGTTTCCCATAGACACAGAACAGGTAAAACTCTTTGATACATCAGGCCTCAAGTGCTGTTATTTCATTGCGTTCTGGAACTTGCAGTTTTATTTGGACTGTAGAGGTACAAGCATCACAATGCACAGAAAGAAACTAACACCAAACCGCTGCCTGGGCATTACCACACAGAAAAGTGCAGCAAAAACGTTGGTTGGTTTTATACCGGCTTCATTTCACATATGTGTGTTGAATTTGAGTACACAGATTTGTAAAGGGTTCTATTGGTTGGCATAAACAGAAGCAGATTTGTAAAGGTTAAAACTGAAAACAAGCACTATTTAGAGCACTGGTTCAGTTTAGATTTAGATTTTGTACCTAAGGGAGAAGGCAAAGTTCGACCAGCTACCTGGGGAATGAGGCGTTTTTTGGATTTGATAAGGAGGTTTGCTTACGACCTAGAGTTTCAGACAGAATCCCTGTTAGAAAAGGGCTGTGTCAGGGACGTGTTTTAGCCCCGTCCTTTTCAGTCTTTTTATAGCAGATCTGCCAGGTAAACTCTTCTTAATTAATTTGTTGTCCACAATCATTGGAGGTAATCGCGTCCCATGCCTTATGCATGCCAATCACCTTGTCCTCATGTATTGGTATTCAGGGAAAATTTAACACTCTATGCTTATTTTGAGACCTATACGCTCAGGATTAACATAAATAAAAAAAGACTATAGTGCTTACTAAAAAACCTCAAAAGTTAGTATGGTTTCTCAATAACGCTCTTATGGAACAGATAAGGATATATAAATACCTGGGGCTTTATTTCTCTGGCAATCTGCGGAGGGACAAGCATTTTAGTATATTTAAAACGTCCTTAATGGCAACAACTAATGCACTAAAAAGGCTTGATGCCTGGTATGGTGGGCAGACCCACTGAAAAAAGATGTACAGCATTAACTGGTCCCTCAAGTCCAATATGGGGCAGGGCTACTGTGTCTTGACACTAGAATAAGTTGGGACCCTGTGGAAAGGGGGTGTCTGAAGAAGCTATTCTTTGTCCCCCAAAACTCAAATATTCAAGATTTGCGCCTAGATCTAGGCTGGACGCTTGAGACTTTATAGCAAAATCTTGTGTCCTCTGGTTTATATGTTCCCTTTTAAAGAATGAGACTAGCACAACATTTTCTGCCCAAATTGTTAGGAGTGCTCAATCCCACTCTGTACAATCTCGAGACTCAGATGAAAATACAAAAGGTAAAAATGCTTTTTGCAGAAACGGCTAGGGTACTTAGCTTATCGGCAGATAGGAATAACGTGTTGTCTATAAAAGCTGTAATCCATTCTATTGAAAATTTGGGAGACACAGGGGTTTTACAGTTTATCTCTAAAATTCCCAATAAAAGAATCAGATATCAAATTGTACAGAATTGTATTGGTGTAGACCCTTTATGGAGAATGTCTTCCCATTGAAAGAGAATCCACCAAAGACAAGGCTACTGCCCATGCACTTTCAGTGTGAAACATAGTATAACTCATCTACTTCTAGACTGCTTATATTTTAAAGAGATACAAAACAGATTCTTTGCCTAATTTTTAAAAGGTATGGAGCCCTTACAAGGCTCGAAGCACTGCGCACTTTATTCGAAATGAAGACCTTTAATGTTCCGATTACAGTCGCGAGGTTTATTATTGCTATTGAGAAAAAAAGATAATATGCATGGTGATCACTATACCTCAAGGCCTAGAAGTCGCATGTTGTTTGCAATGTGAGGAATACTTTTTAGTTGTTACCCAGAGTGAACTTTGTTGGCATTTTTTCTATTGTAAAGTAAATATTATATAAGAGATTTTTGCACGTAATTATGAATAATTTTGTAGTGGTAAGAGCTATTTTCCAACTCAATACTGATGCACTGCACTTTTCCTTTTGTAATGTCTAGGACTGATAAGATGTTTTGGTAGTAGTCCCATTCATTGTTCAATGTTATGATGTGTAATTATAGCACTTATATGGATTATTGATGTGTAATTATAGTGCTTGTATGGATGACTAGATCTCGAATTTTATGTAGAAAGCCTTTGCATGCCTATGTGTGATTTAAAAATACTGATGATTTCTATAAGAGCAATTCTTGAAAATAAATTGTACTATCTTACAACCCACTGTTAACGACAGAAAAATGATCTTAAGTGGTTTTTTACTACTGCTACGCCACACTCCATTTCTAAACAATTTCTATTGCAGTACTCAAAACAAGGAGAAATAATAAACAAGCACTGGCAGAGCTGATAGGTCTAGCAATGGGTGGGTGGACAAAATATCGAAAACACAAATATCGTCGGACACAATATCGTGTCAAAAATATCAAGGACAAGAATATCGTGAAGGTCATTTTCTATGGGTAAGTAAAGTTTTACTATATATAACTCCACATATATGTACTTTGACGATATATATATCTTCAAGGTACGTAGATCTGGAGTTAAGAATAGTAAATTGATACCCATTTATTTGCACTTACCTACTCGATATTCTTGTCCTCGATATTTTGGACACGATATTCTGTCCACACGATATTTTGTTTTCGATATTCTGTCAGTGAACCCTAGCAATGATGTGTCAACACATGCAAACACCATTTGTGCATGTCTGTGTTTGCATGTGTAAGCACACTGTGCATGGCTCTGATTGCACGCCTTACCACATTAAATCCAGAACTGTTGGCTCTGACAAAGCTTGTCGTTCAACCCAAGCCGTTACTTGATGTTCCCTATGAGTCTTGCACAAGTCCTTGGCGACTCTTTAACAAGGGTGCAGTACTGCAAGCCAATACCTGATGCTCCTCTTGACTGAGGCACAAGGCCATAACTAGACTAGAAGCACTACTCCTCCCTCTCCCCCTCTCAATCTCAGACTAACAGAGAATTATGAACGCAGCAGACCAGCTTGAATGGGTTCTTTTGGTGAAAGTGGAACAGAACAATGGTGAAAACGAACTCACTGCTTTTGTTTGAGCACGGCAAATAATAGAGAGGGCAGGCTTCAACATATAACTTTGCATGTTCAATTTTCAAAGTAAATGATTTGTGTTTGTTTTCTATTACTAAATAAACATGTCAATGCTGGGTTAAGATGGTGATAATCATTACCATGGCTCTGAGAGATCTGTATGTTCTGAAAGAAGCAGGTGAAGGGACCCTAATATTTACAGGTAATACCAGTCATTGGTACTTAGAAAGCACCTTTACTCTGTACATCCAACCGCTTTGGTAGATCTTTGTGTAGAAGACGTTTGTGAAAGAGACATAGCCAACACAGGCAGAGAAGCCTCTTATAGTAAATAAATCCATATAGCTATTGATGTCAACATTGTTGAAATGTTCAGTAATGGTACAGCTGGAGAGAGGTGGGGTTTGTCAGTGGAAGGCAAACATGGCCGCCCCGAAGTTAAAAAGAAAAAAAAAACAGTCAGGCAGCCACATTGGGGTTTAGGCTCGCACTTGAATCAAAACAAAACCACAAAAAACGCCTGCTGCAGTAAAAACAAAAATAAGATTGTATTCTGTTTAGAGTGGATGTATGAGATAAATGTCTGAATGTGACAAGTGAGGTGATGAGTGTACTTTCAGTTGTAAATTAGCCTCCACGCATTGTGATGTAACTACTTCCTATGAGATGGAATGGTACACCAACAGCCAAAAGCTTGAGGTGAGATAGGTATACTCTTCTGGACCTATGGGAGATGTGATGGACAAAGTTGTACAATGAATAAAGTGGGATGACCCAAATAACACAGAGGCTGCATGGGCCTGACCCAAAGCCCACTCTGTGTATTAGAGACAACGGGTCTTGCACACAGCTGCATTGTCATGTTTGTTCTAAGAATGTAAACGTTTCTGAAAGCTTGGTAAACACCTTTTCACTATACAAAAACTAAAATTATAGGCACTATCATGGGAGGAAAACAGGGAGCAACTGAAGGATTGGAGGGCCCAAGCAGAGCATGGCAGACCACCAGAAGGGGATAAAAAAACACAAGGAGTGGATCACACCTTATCTATGAAAGAGCAGAGTTTGCAAGGCTTAGTGCAAGGCTCAAGGGTGACCACATGGTTCAAAGGCACGGCTGGATACAAAGAGGAGCGTATGGTGAAAAGTAAAGCCCAGGGTGTCAAGGAGAGTGGATGTTGTGAAGGAGCATATAAGGTGCAAGGGAGAATTGTAGGGTAAAGGGAAGAATGCATGGTGCAAGGTGTCAGTGCAGGGTGAAAGGGTAGAGCAAAGGACAATTGCCTTCAGCTGCAAAGGTGGAACACAAACTATAATGACTGGTACACAGGACGCATCAGGGATCTTAGAGTATAAGGGGAAACACATTGCACAAGGAGAATGCAGAAAGCAGTGCAAGGTGCAACAGTACGCGCAGCATGCAAAGAGAAACAAAGGTTGCAAGATGGAGCACAGAGACGAAGGGGGAACTCAAGTATTCAAGTAGTGCGCAGTATATGGGGGTGAAAGCTTCGCTTGCACACAGAAAACAAGTACAGCGCAATGGCAGACTGGTCAAATGAATGTATTTCTGGCCTCTGGAGTTATTCCTCAGAGCATTCCCACGCAGAACAGGTATTAATTGGCCATCGGCAATGCAAGCTGCAATTAAGGAAAAATAACAAACCATAGGGCTACATGAAACAGGCATAAAGCAAAAAGCTGCAGTGCAATCTCTCTAGACACACAAAGGGAACAGGTATCACATGGACATCAGGACTGGAAGCTTCCCTTGCACGTACATAAAAGGTACCATATGGACATTGGGCGCCCAAGTTTCCTCACACATGCAGAACATTTAACACATGCTCTTGTTTTCTTCACACACAGGCAACGTTTGTAACCACTGGACCAATGACTTCTTTCCCTTTCTCCCTGGAGGTCTTGAGCCTGTTTGGGTCTTAGCTTCCCACATCTCAGTGTGGTGGATTAAAAAAAACACAATAAATCTTTTGCAACCAGACAGCTGCAGACATACCCCATCATACATTTGTGCTTGTGCGCTCTACCTAGCCTCCATTGCTCACCGCCAATGCCTTTGCAGTATGTGCTGGACGCGCTGTATAGCAAATGTAGCACCTCAATTTACAGCGGATGACGGATAGACAATTGGAGGATGTCGCCATCGCTGAAAGCAGCAAGGCCACAAGGATTATAGGAGCTTTCTGCCAGATCGTTGCTCTAAGCATGTTACAAGTTGAAGGAACTTTCCTTTCTCTCTGGTGTCCCAGTGTCCTGACGCGGTGGCCTTGGCCTCAATCCCCCTTGCGTGTGGTCAAGAGGACACCTGCAGTCTCAGAACTATTTTTTCCAGCCACCAAACTGGGAAGGAGTTCCGAGGTGGGCATGAAGGTAAGGTGGGAATTGAGAGGCGGGTGCTGTGAGCGGGAAGCTTCAATTCATGTTGCCTGAGAAAGCAGCTTCTGCTGTAATATTGTGGAAAATAGAATATAAGGAGTTTTGAAAGGTGAGTTGGACACATATGGTGGCGAATAATAATAGTATAAATTGTTAAGAAGAGCAAGAAGTGCCTCTTGTGCGAGCAGAGCTAGTGTAACCATCTGGCAGAGGGTGCCCTATGATCTATTATTAGGGCCGTGACACAAAAGCATCATAAGAACAAGCTAGAGAATTCTACTGAGATGCCATGAGCAACGAGGAGAACAAACAAATTGTCAAGCCTTAAGGGAAAAGGTAAGGGCAAGATGCACCACGAAGAGAATATTAAAGCCCTTGAAAAAAGATCAGAGTTACAACTGCAGGAGAAAGATAAGAATGTCCAAAAAAGATCTGAAGGCTCCTCTACAAGCTAGGCTAGATCACCATCTGTTGTCTCTCTAGCCTCCTCAATAAAATAATTAATGGATAAGCACACTGAGGAACAAGAAAGGTGGGGGGGATGAAGGAACAGTAAGCCGCCTCAGCCAGAAAACAGATGAGGGCCAGAGCATGCAAGTAAGGAGAGATGATTGCAACAAACTATTCCAGAATTTGGAGTTAGATCTTGATGGCAGCCACTGCACTAGTTTATTGATGGACTTTCAAGATTCACAAGACTCAGATTTTGAAATGCATCTCATTGATCCACAACTTTCAACTTCACCTCAATTGGCAATAGCGGTGTCAAACCCCAGTGTGGGAGAGGACAATGCCATTTCCCAAACAGACATGCTAAACAAAATTTAAAAATCTGGTCTTGATGAAGAGATAAAGAGAAAAGAAGATAGGACACAGGACCTATTCTCCTCCTTCAATGCCACTGATACTACAAGCTCTTCAATGCTTGACATGCTACTGTTAATGAAAAAACTCAACATGGAGTTTTTGAAACTATAGTTTTAAATAATGAAGAAATTAAATCACAAAATAAATTGTTAAATAGTATTGCATTTCAGTTAAAATAAATGCAGTCTCTTGTTTAGCCAGTTGAAGTAACTTCCAGTGAGGAGGCACAGGTAATAGGGGTTGTATGACGTTACAACGTATGCCATTACCCCGCATGCCGTTACAACGCAAATCTTTACCCCGACTTGCTATCGGGGGTGCGCTGGAAGTTGGAATAGTATAATTTACTATTCCAACTCCAGTGTGTGCAACAGTAGGGAAGGTGTTGGAGTTAAATCCAACACCTTTTACCCCCTGCAACAAACCATTTGCGTTGTAATGACATGCAGGGTAATGGCATGCATTGTAACGCATGCGTTGTAATGGTTGTTTCTTGGTTATAGGAGATAATGTGGGATTAAAGGAGGCCAAAGTAGAAAATGAGGGTGAAGTATCCCTTTCATACAGACCCATGCTAGTTAGAAGGTGTGGGGAGTGTCCATATGGTAGTAAAAGGTTCATAAAAGGATGTAGAAGATATAGAAAATGAATAAATGTAGGAGAGAAGATCTCTGCTAAGAATGCAGTAGAATATAAGGGGAAAAGAGAGAAAATACGGAAGAGGATGACGATGAAGGAGAATGAGAAATCTGTAGCAGTATGTAGCTGTAAAAGTTCCCTGGAGAGGGTTCACATAAATTTAGGGAAACAAATCTGATCACATTATTAAGAACACCAAAGGAAAGATGATGAAATTAAATCCTGATGAAACCCCAGTTGTCCCATGCAATTCTATGAGGGATAACAATAAATCCCTTGACATGTTGGGGCATGCTGATAATGCAAAGAAGAAAAGTCCTAAAGATTTAAGACCAGAGAACTAAGTGAAGAAGCAAGTTAATGGAGAATCTCTTGATAGAGCAATGCATTGTATCTACCTGTACATTAGTGGAGGTGTAAGAAAGCGAAAAAACGAAAACCATTAAATAGAAGCACCCTCCTGCAAATCTTTAGAAAGTGTGTAACCTTGAACCTAATTACCGCCAAAGACCTCAACCGTGTAGGGTTTGAAAATTATTATTATGGGTGGGAGGTGACGAAGGTCTGCTTATTCTCCTGTTTGTTGAGAAGATTAGTGGTGGCAGCAGAAAAGGATTTGAATAAGAATGGAGTAAGGCTGGTTGAATTTGAAGAAATAGATAAGTTGGAAGGGAGAGAGTTTTTAAGGAATCATGCCGCCCTAATCACAAGGCAAATCTATGCTTCTTGGGATGAAGGTTCAGGAAGACAAACTAAAAGACGTGAATGACAGAGAAGAGGAAATTACAGTTATGGTACATAAGTCTGAGAATATGTGAATTAAGATAAATAATTGCTTTAGGGTTCTTGAAAATTAGGGTAATACACACTCCCTTCTAAGTGATAATGATTAAGAAAAAAGCAGCCCGCACACCTTCAGGGTTTTATGTTGAAATGTTCATGGGTTGCAGAGGCTAATGAAGTTAGGAAATATGACCAAATTCACACAAAACTATAAAGTATTATGCTTTTTAGAAACATGGGAGTGTGGGGAACCTGCTAGTTTTCCCACCTGGTCAGTTACCTGCTCTCTCCCCCTGCAGATCCACTGGGAAGTGCCACTGCCCTGGGCACTGCTTGTCACAGGTGAGTAGGGGTTTGAGGCCGTCCTCCACCCGCAGGCTCCTGCCTGCGCCTCATCCCTGGTGGTCCAGATGGAGAGCCCTGCTCTTCTGCTGGTCCGCTGCTGCCCCTCTTGTGTTTGTGCCTTTTTCCTGTTTTTGTCTGATTTTTCTGCTTTTCTCTGTCTCTCTGTCTGTTTGCCTTACTGTGTCCTTTTTTGTGCCTTTTCCTCTATTTCTGCCCTTTTGGCTCTGCGCTGCTCCCTGCGCTGCTCCCTGCACGTTTCCCGCCGCCGCTGCCCCCGCGGCCCCACCCCCCTGCCGGTTTTCCTGCTCCTGCCTCCCAGCTGCGCTTCCCTCCCTATTTAATGGCGGCCGCTGCACAGGAGAGTGAGCAAGATCCCTGACCTCCTGGTCAGTTACCTGCTCTCTCCCACTGCAGCTCCGCTGGGAAGTGCCACTGCCCTGGGCACTGCTGGTCACAGGTGAGTAGGGGTTCGAGGCCCTCCTCCACCCGCAGGCTCCTGCCTGCGCCTCATCCCTGGTGGTCCAGTGGGAGAGCGCTGCTCTTCTGCTGGTCCGCTGCTGCCCGTCTTGGGTTTGTGCCTTTTTCCTGTTTTTGTCTGATTTTTCTGCTTTTCTCTGTCTCTCTGTCTGTTTGCCTTACTGTGTCCTTTTATGTGCCTTTTCCTCTATTTCTGCCCTTTTGGCTCTGCGCTGCTCCCTGCCCGTTTGCTGCCGCTGCTGCCCCCGCTGCCCCTCCCCCCTGCCGGTTTTCCCGCTCCCGCCTCCCAGCTGCGCTTCCCTCCCTATTTAATGGCGGCCGCTGCACAGGAGAGTGAGCAAGATCCCTGCCCTTCTGGTCAGTTACCTGCTCTCTCCCCCTGCAGCTCCGCTGGGAAGTGCCACTGCCCTGGGCACTGCTGGTCACAGGTGAGTAGGGGTTCGAGGCCCTCCTCCACCCGCAGGCTCCTGCCTGCGCCTCATCCCTGGTGGTCCAGATGGAGAGCCCTGCTCTTTTGCTGGTCCGCTGCTGCCCTTCTTGTGTTTGTGCCTTTTTCCTGTTTTTGTCTGATTTTTCTGCTTTTCTCTGTCTCTCTGTCTGTTTGCCTTACTGTGTCCTTTTTTGTGCCTTTTCCTCTATTTCTGCCCTTTTGGCTCTGCGCTGCTCCCTGCCCGTTTCCCGCCGCTGCTGCCCCAGCGGCCCCTCCCCCCTGCCGGTTTTCCCGCTCCCGCCTCCCAGCTGCGCTTCCCTCCCTATTTAATGGCGGCCGCTGGCGCGCCAAAGGCAAGCCCGTCTGCGCCCGTCCTCGACCTGACCGCGGCCAGCACCAGGAACCCTGGATCTCCGACAATCCACCGCTACAACCCAGCGGCCCTCTTCACACTCAACCCCAGAAGGAACAACTGCCAGCTGTCAACGCAAAACACCACCCACGGCCAGTTCTCCTGCCAAAACTGCCGACTTCCCTTCACCAACAACAGCACACCCGCACCCAAGCCGGACGACGACACCACCAAAGCCCTGAAGTGCATCCTCCTCAACGTGCGCTCCCTGCACAGACACGCCGTAGAGATCTGGGACCTCCTCAACACCCTCTCGCCAGACGTCGCCTTCTTTACGAAAACCTGGACCAACGCCTCCTCCGCGCCCGACATCGCCACCGCCATCCCAGACGGATACGAGATCCAGAGGGAGGACGCCCCAACCGCCCAGAAGGAGGACTCACCATCGTACACAGGAGCTCCCTCCGACTCTCCACCTCCACCACGAAGAACTCCTTCCTCACCACCGAACACCTCCACTTCCAGATTCAGACCAGCCCCAGAACCTCACTCCGCGGCACACTCACCTACAGACCCCCCGGACCCCGCGCTTTGTTCGCCACCACCATCGCCGACCTCATCGCGCCCCACACCATCGCCTCCATGGACTACATACTCATCGGAGACCTGAACTTCCACCTCGACAACCCCAGCGACCCCAACTCCACCACCCTCCTAGACAACCTCGCCAACATCGGACTGAAACAGCTCGTCACCACACCCACCCACAAGGCAGGACACACCCTCGACCCCATCTTCGCAGGAGGTAACAACATCCACTTCAGCCACACCACGCAACCCCCTTGGACAGACCACCACTGCGTACACTTCCACGTCGACAAACCCACACCGCCCAAACCTGCAACGAGCACCCACAAAGAAATTGGAGCAAAGTCACTGAGGAACAACACAACTCCACCCTCAACCGCGATGCCCCAACCTCAACGACCAACGCCAAGCTCCCAGCCAAAGGACTCCACACATGAATCTCCAGCTGCGTAGACAAGCTTGCACCACTACGCAAATCCGATGACAACGCCCCAGGAAAGCCACCTGGTTCACCGCCGACTTCCAAGAATCCAGATGCACTTGTAGACGTCTTGAGAAGAACTGGAGAAACAGCAAAACTCCAGAAGACCACACCACCTACAAAAACGCAGTGACGGAATACCACCAACGCATCAGATCCACCAAAAGGACCTTCATCCAAAACAAGATCCTCGCCAATGCCGGCAACTCCAAGCAAACCACGGACATCACCCCTTCCCAGGACCTCTGCGACAAGCTAGGATCCTACTTCCATCTGAAAATCAAGACACTCTACGACAACTTCAATGACCAGACACCCAAATCTGAATCCTCTTTCTGCTCCAGCAACGCCAGCCAGCCCACCATCTCCTCGTGGACCCCAGTCACCACCGAAGACACCTCCTCGACCATGAAAAGCATCCACTCAGGGGCCCCCACGGACCCCTGCCCCCGCACATTTTCCACAGAGCCGCCACCGCCATCGCTCCAGAACTACGACACACCATCAACACCACCTTCCAGACCGGCACCTTTCCCGACGACTGGAAATGCGCAGAAGTCAGACCCCTGCTCAAGAAGCCCTCAGCAGACCCCACCGACCTCAAGAACTACTGACCCATCTCCCTCCTCCCCTTCGCGGCCAAAGTCACAGAGAAGATCGTCAATACACAACTAACCAAATTCATCGAAGAAAACTCCATCCTGGACCCCTCCCAATCCGGATTCCGCAGCAACCACAGCACCGAAACCGCCCTACTCGCAGCCACAGACGACATCCGCGACCAAAGACACACCGCAGCCCTGATCCTACTCGACCTCTCTGCAGAATTTGACACCGTCTCCCACCGCACACTCACTGCCAGACTCCACGACGCCGGCATACAAGGAACCGCCTTCGACTGGATCCGCTCGTTCCTCACCAGCAGAACCCAAAGAGTCAGACTACCACCATTCCTCTCTGAACCCACGGAAATCAACTGCAGAGTGCCCCAAGGATCATCGCTCAGTCCCACGCTCTTCAGCATCTACGTGGCCCCCCTCGCCGCCATAGTCAGAAAGCCCGGACTCAGCATAGTATCCTACACCAATGACACCCAGCTCATCCTCTCCCTCACCAAGGACGCAATCACCACCAGACTCAGCTTCCAAAAAGGAATGAAGGATGTTGCATCCTGGATGAGCAGAAACTGCCTGAAGCTCAACTCGGAGAAGACAGAAGTCCTCCCCCTCGGACCCTCCCCCTCGGCATGGGAAAACACCTGATGGCCTACCGCCCTCGGCAGCCCCCCCACACCCACGAACCACGCCCGAAACCTCGGCATCGTACTCGACTCCTCCCTTTCCATGACCCGTCAAGTCAATGCCGTCGCCTCCAGCAGCTTCAACACCCTCCAAATCCTCCGAAAGACCTTCAAGTGGATCCCCCATGAATCAAGGAAGGCCGTCACCCACGCGCTTGTCACCAGCAGACTGGACTACGGCAACGCCCCCTACGCCGGGATCAACAAGTCTCTTATCCGCAAGCTTCAGACCATCCAGAACACCGCAGCCAGACTCATCCTCGACATTCCTCGACATGAGCACACCACCCAACACCTACGGAACCTCCACTGGCTCCCCGTTGAGAAGAGAGTCACTTTCAAGATACTCACCCACGCCTACAAATGCATCCACAACACCGGACCCCAATACCTCAACGAGAGAATCTCCCTCCACGTACCCAAGAGAAACCTCCGATCCGCCGACCTCGCCCTCGCCGAAATCCCGCGCATCCGCAGAGCCAGAACAGGTGGAAGAACCTTCTCCTACATCGCAGCCAAGACCTGGAACGAGCTCCCGCTCAACATCAGACGCGCCCCCTCCCTGAACACCTTCAGGAAGACGGTCAAGACCTGGCTCTTCGACTGAACGGAGCTGTTTAACCCTCCCCAACTCCCCCCTCAGCGCCTTGAGACCCTCACGGGTGAGTAGCGCGCTTACAATTCCCCTGATTGATTGATTGATTGATATCTGATAAATTTGAGCATGCATACTATCCGGCCACCTGTAATAAGCAGGGACAAGCATCTGGGGAATTGGTGAATTTGTCTTCAACAAATATTACAATGGATCTTTGTAGGTGCCAAATGTGAGTGGATTCAAATTACAGAGGTGAAATTATTCTATTGTATTGGTAAATGTATAAGTATCTCTGGGAACAAGGAAGTACAATGACAATTGGTTAGATAAATGAGATGAAGACCTGAGTAGTCTACTGATGCTGCCTCGTAGAGCTTGGTTATGCTTATGGGTGATTTCAATACCAAACGATGTGAAAAAAGATAAAATAGGAGGGGGCGTGGCTTCTGAATATGGTATACCTGATGCAGTATTTAATCATTCAACAAAGTCAAGTTTTGAAATAAAATATCAAGAGATAGTAATCAATGTATTGAAGATATGTCACAATGGGAGATTTCAAGGGGATATTCCAGCAAATCGAATCTTTAGATTTGGGAAACAGGAGTGTCCCGTTGATTATGTTTATATTCCCATATGGCTCTATGATTTAGTATCAGACTTTAAGGTACTAAATGAGTCTGGGAGTGATCATTTCCCTTTAAGCGTGTATCTGAAGCCTGAAATAGTTAAGGGCACCAGATCTCCTCTCCCACTTTTAGTGGAATGTTGCAGAAGAGGTGTAGTCAGAGTTGGAGAGAAACAAATCGAGCTACTCGCCCAACAACAAATATGTATAGAAATCGATAGACTTAGTCCAGGCAATTTTTGTAACTAGTATAAGGAGCTTGTGCTAAGAGTGGTTGCCTGTTTGAATAGTGAATATAGAAAAGTCCATGGTGCAAACATCACTAAATCCTGCAGAATAAGAAAGGAGTAACATGGTTTGATTCCCAGTGCCAACTACTGAAGAGGAAACTGAGAAGAATGAGATTGGGGAGAGATGGGCGGTTCGACAGTCAAGAAAAGAGTGAGCTCAGTAGGATCAATCAAAAATATAGGTCACAAAGCAGAAAAAGAGAGCTTTTTTTTCTGGGAAAGTGGCAAAAGATGTTAAAGGTAATTCAGTCTAAAAAATGGAAAACAATTCTGGAAGCTTGTGCAAGATGGTACAGGGCTAAATTTCGTAAAAGCCAATTGTGTGGTTCCTGAAATTAAGTGGACAACATTTCTTGAACAGAGATATATTAATGGGTACACTGACTATTCTATAATAGAGTACACATATGATGAGGACTTTCTTAATAGTATATCAATCAAAAACATTCATGAAATGATCACAGCACTGAGGCTGACTAGGGCAGCAGGCCCAGATAACTTGCCCCATGACTATTAAGGTTAATAGTGACTGGCGGCCTCGCTGTTCTATCAAGTGTTTAGATTAGAGGTAACCACTGGCACTGTGCCTGAAAGCTGGAAGGGGAGCAGTTATCAAACCTATATTTAAAACGGGGGATCCCCAAGATCCTCTGAGTTATAGGTTTATCAGACTTTCTGATGTGAGTTTAAAAGTGTTCTCCAAACTTTTACTTAATTATCTAGAGGTGCACTTAGACATTTTGAATCTTACACAGATAGAGCAAGGTGGCTTTAAGAAAGGACATTCGACTATTGATTATAGTTTTAGTCTGTGGGCAACAGCAAAGAAATCGACTGAAATGGTGGGTAACCTGTATTTTTGCTTCGTTGATTTCAAGGCTGCATTTGATTTGGTAAACCATGGTATATTGTAGGAACACCTGAAGAAGATAAAAATCAATGCAGGGATAGTAAATATTCTAAAGAAATGCCTAGGGGTAATTGAATTAAATCATGAATGCCTGTTGTCCCAAAAACTGTTGATTAACAATGGCTTACGTCAGGGTTGCGTATTAACACCGACTCTATTTACTCTTTACATATCAGAGCTACCCCATATTTTGGCAGATGTGAGAGCATTTTCTCCTAAAAGGGGGGATTGTCAGATTCCTTGCTTGCTATATGCTGACAATTTGGCAATTATTGATGTTACTCTGATCCGGCTACAAAAGAAATTGGAAGCCTTTGCTGAAAAGATTGTGTCACATGGCCCATGAGGACATTGTCGTCTGCTCTAAGTTGGCATGAGCTCTGCAGACTGTACGTGGCTTTGCGCATGTTACTACATGGCTTTACTTTTTCAAAGACTTTGTTCGTACTTTTCACATGAGAACAGATTGTTGTGTGCATTCTCTGCCAGTTCCTGGGACTTAGTCTGAACATTGTGAGCAAGGTCGATAAACAATGCCCCTTGCTATTTTGCTCTGGTCAGACCACAGCACCTAGACAAAACATACCAATGCAGCTGTTGTTTGGAAATCGTACTTTGGTATTATGGGGATACATGCATAAGGAACACACACTTGGAGAGGGACCTTCCCAGGGAGAAGAGCGAGACAGCACCTATGATGTAGAACTGCCATCTATAGTCTAAGGTATGGGGTCTGCAGACAAAACCCAGAGATCTTCTAATAGATAATAATACTGCTTCTTAGCAAGGGGAGGGAGGTTAGGCACTATTGTCTTTTTAAGATGACATCTCCCTATGATTTATGGACTAGCTGCTATGCTGACTGTATTTGTATTATGCATTTTCCTGCTTGTGGTGGCACGTATACTGCATGTTAGAGCACGTTAGTTAAAATAAATATTTTAAACTGGTTTGTGTCTCTGTCAGATCTTACTGTGGACAGGTACAAGAGTGTGAGCGAAAAGGTGTGTCTTGCTACCACGAGTCCTGAGAGATTCGGGAGTGTTGGGTTCTGGGGTGTCTAATCACTTGTTTCTCTGTGAGTGAGTAGGAGGGCAAGTGAGACACTGTAGCTAGTCGGTCCTGGGCTCATGAGTACTAAGGTGGTAGAATGACTCAGTCCCTATGCACTAAGGTCCCATAATCTTACGCATCGTTCTGTTCTTGGACAGAATCCCTGCAACAATTGGTATTTAATATGGACAAAACTAAGACGTTGGTGTTTGATCGTCAAAAGGGCAAACATCAGTGGTTAATTAATGGGGCAAGGGTAGAGGAAGTCGCATAGTATATGCATCTCTGCCTCCTTTTTGTGTCAAACTTAGATTGGAAATCCCACCTGAACAGTGTTAAAGCAAGCGCACTTCCTTGTGCTTTGGGGTTAAGCAAGTTCAATAGGGCCTATAGAGGTTATGACATGACCCTAGTTTTAAAATCTTTTAGGGCCATGATTGAAACAAAATTTCTTTATGGTACAGAGATCTTCTGCATGAGTTGATATCATGACTGGAGTAAGTTGGAAGGTCAACGCCTTAAAAGACTGCTAACTCATCCTCAATCGTTCATGGTTCAAGCAATAAGGTTAGAACTTAAACTTGTGTCTTGGCATCATATCTCTATGAAACTTTGCCTAAAATTTTGGAATATACTACAAATGCATGGAGAGAATATCATTTTTCACTTTAGTAAAAATGAGCTTTTAAATAGTGATTTGTTGTGGGCTGCGAGTGTTAGAAAGCTCTTAAAGAAATGTTATACTCAGCTTTCTTTACACTCTTCCACTTTAGGGTTGCCCTTAAAAATGTCACAGATGGATGTAAATATGAAAATGAAGATCTTCTTTAGAGAAGATGATTATAGGTATCTGGGTACAAAAACGTCAGTAACCCACTTGTTGGAATCATGGTGCAATGAGGATGTGTATTCAGATACTGCAGGTTTACTGGATCCCAGCTTGTGAAACATTATATTGAAATGTAGATTGGGAATTAACCCGTTATTGTATGTTATGAAATTACCCAATGTGACTCTTAGTGGGCGGACTTTGTACTTGCGGTACAAATATGAAATGTACTAGTGTGCACATTTTATTGGATTATTGGTTTTACATTGGGGAAAGGCGTAGGTTCTTAAAGCCTATTTTAATAAAATATATTAACACACATTAGGTAGCCTTAATGTTTTTATGTGCTATGCGTTCACTTGATGTAATAATTGAAGTTGGGAAATTCTTACAAGTAATTGGAAAGGGACATAGTGGAGATTAACATAATTGATGATTTTAACTATTCATATTTTAATATATGTTTATTAATTCATTAATTTATTATTTTTTAATGCTGTGATATAGAATTTTGCTTATGTTTTATGTATGGAATAGTTTAATGGACTGCTAATGCCTTTCAAATGAAAGATCTAATGGATTTGCCAGTGTTTGTTTTTCATGTGGTAGGTGCTCCCTAAACAAGTGAATTCAGGCTTTATTAGAAAAGAAAAAAAAGGTGCGGATTTAGCTATTCCTTTGCAGCCTAGCTTCAACGATGCTTGATATGCTCTGCAGTTGTCATTGTGGATGATAGTAACCGAAAATTCATCCCACACTCCTGCAATTTGTAAGCGCTATAAATAACAAGCTTTTAATGGTACTTAATTTACTAACTTTGAAATCATTGAAGGGTGAATTCGTTTTGCATTATTTGAACTTGTGACTTGTAGACCAGAGGCAAGCATTTAAATTACTGCACCATCGAACCCACCATAGCTGTGCTCTCCTAAGATGCAGCCAGTCAGCTTGGGCCAGCCTCTGGCCAGTGGCAGAGCAACTAAACAACATCCAAATACAATGATAATAGTACTCATGGTTTATAGGCATGCAGTGCAATCAACATTGTCTGTTGGGATAATTAGCAAGAGTTTGTTCTGCCTTTCTTTCATATTTTTTGTGGATTTGCTGTCCCATGCTGCTAGGAGCAAAATACGTACCTTCAAGAAAGAGAATTCCCCGGTCTGCGTTCAGTTGATCGTGATCACAAGACTGACACTGACAAATGTTTTCATTGCGCCGTGATAACTATTATGTACTGACAGATTATAGTTCCCCTGTCCCAGACCCATTCTGAGGCTGGTTGTTCCCACAGTCAAGCAGGTCAAGTCCAGGTTCCCTTCAAGCATTCTTCAAGTTCTTCGTCTATCCCTAGGTTTATCCAAACTTGAGTCAAACATTTGAAAAAGCTGTCAACCTGCTCAGCAGAAATTCAGTGAGTGCAGCCATGATAAGGAGGTGGCAAACACAGATCATTCTGTGGGACCTCTGTCTCCAATTGTAAATTAATCTCTGCCTCAGATAAGGCATAAAGAAGAAATCCCTTCTTCTCTCTTAACTCTTACTCTAATTATCAGAATTATCAGAAGTAGGTGAAGAAGTGCAGTAGTAAACATTAAGTCAAGCCTACCATGTGTTCAGGGACAGGGAAGGATTTTATTTTCTTTCTGATTTGTAACGTGTCACACGTGCCCACCAGTGGCGGCTGCTGCCACTAAACCTTGGTGGGACAGCGCGGGAGGGAGGGGAATAATAATTTATTTTTTATTAATTTACCTGCGCTCCTGGATGGCTCCACAATACTTCTCTGCTCCTGCCGCCTCGGTACTCCTCTGCTTCCCTAGTCTCCCCTCGCCTCCCCACCCAATCCAGACGCTGCTCTCATGCATGAGAAAAGCACTGGGATTGGTCTGAGTGGGCTGAAATGCCGCTCAGTTAGAGACAGGGAGCTTGTGCCTTTTCCCCCACCCGGCTATGCAAGACAGCTGGGTTGGCCATTCTAAGAAGGCCAGCGAAACCGACATGCGCACTTAGGGCCTGATTCACAGAACTAACTTACGTCAAAAACGTAAAGTTAGTACTTTTTGGTATTCACAGAATACACTTACTCATTTTGGTATTCACAGAATGAACTTACTCATTTCGGTATTCACAGAAGTTAGTAGTCCTAACTTTAGGACTCCTAAATGCCTTCTGTGAATACCGAAGAGTCTTAAAGTTAGGATTTTTCTCAGTTTAGGAGTAGTAAAGTTAGGACTCCTAACTTTAGGACTCCTAAATGCCTTCTGTGAATACCGAAAGTCTTAAAGTTAGGATTTTTCTCAGTTTAGGAGTAGTAAAGTTAGGAGTCTCTTTACTACTCCTAAACTGAGAAAAATCCTAACTTTAAGACTTTCGGTATTCACCGAAGGCATTTAGGAGTCCTAAAGTTAGGAGTCCTAACTTTACTACTCCTAAACTGAGAAAAATCCTAACTTTAAGACTTTCGGTATTCACAGAAGGCATTTAGGAGTCCTAAAGTTAGGACTACTAACTTCTATGAATACCGAAATGAGTAAGTTCATTCTGTGAATACCAAAATGAGTAAGTGTATTCTGCGAATACCAAAAAGTACTAACTTTACGTTTTTGACGTAAGTTAGTTCTGTGAATCAGGCCCTCTATTCCTAATAAACGTAATTCTACTACTACTACTAATGCTACACCTCTCAGAGTCGCTGTCTTACCAGAGATGGTGCATTTTCAGACATGATGTACAATTTCCTGTCCTGCAGGGCCTGGAAATGGAGGACATGCAGACTGTGACATGTTAGGTACAGTTAGAGGTAAGGAAATGGAGAATAACTCCAGAGGGCAGACATAAAGTTCATTTGGCCAGCCTGGCATTATCAGGAAGCAGAACAAATGGGAAATACCCCACAGGCAAGAAGTAAGAAGCTAATTTCTTTGCAGCTGCCTGATATGTGCATGGTGGGGCAATTAAAAATGAATTGTAGAGACACTGCTGTAGAGGCAACCTGGATAGAAAGAAAATATCAAGACGGGTTGACTCTTCCAGTGCCTTCATCTCCAGAAACTAAGAGAGGAAATAGGTCTGGCATGGGGTCAATACTTGCTAGACTGAGGTCACTCTATGCAGACCAAGGTTCACAGGCCAGGAAGTCATTCCTTGCAGGCCAGGGGCTCATTTTCTGCATGTCTATGGCCACCCTATGCATGCCAGTGGTCCCTTCATTCAGGACAGGGGACATTCTACATAGGGCAAGGGCTACCTCAAGTTCACTTGAATACCGAGGTATGGTGTGCAGATGCCTAAAGAAAATGAAGTTTGCTAAAACAGTTGAATACACACTTTAATATGCAATACATAAAACATGAATAGGTGTTATGAGGACAAAAAGACCAGGATCAAGGATTACAGGAGCAGTGAATACCGAGCCCTGGCAAGTCATAGAGGGGACAGACGTAAAACCGAGCAAGATGAAAAAGGGTGGCTTAGGCCAGTCATTGATGGAGCACACCATGAACTAAATCACAGCTGCTCAACACATCCTCTATTAACCCAGGCCCCTCCACCAGGGGGACTGTTTTTTGGAACTTTTCTCTGTATTATAGAAAGCTGCATTTGCAGGGATTTCCTCAAAGCACTTCCTTTGCAATATTATTGCAGTTATTTCCGTTCTGCTGCAGAATATAATTAAATGATCGTCATTCACTTTACGGAAGTTACTAATTGCCAAAATGTTAAAAGCAAATCTCGATACAGAGGATCCTGGGTCATGGGCACTAATTGGTGTCAGCACCTGGTACCCAGGATTACTCTTGGGAAAGGCCACTCTGGCCGTATCAGGCATTTCCCCGGGAGGTTAGAAGGGTGGGGGCAGTGGTGGCCGGTGCAGGTAAGCGTGGTGGGCGGGGGTGTGACAGATGACTCGGCGATGCAACAAGTGCAAGGTAAGTGATTTATTTATTTATTTTATTTTGCCTATTCCGTCGTCTGTCATTGCCCCCCCACTCCGCCCCACTACGCTTACCTGCACCAGCCAAAACTGGGTGGGAGGCCGGTTTTGTTACTGGGGGCTACACAACACCAAGACCATGTCTCCAGAAAGTGTTCTACGTCAGGGGCTTCAACTCCCTCAGGGAATCCAACAAAGCAGAGGTTGTTCCTGGGGGAGCGATTTTCAGCGTCCTCGGCTCGTTCCTCCAATTGCACAGTCATGAAGAGTAACTTGGAAACTTGTAGCTTGAGTGTAGCTAGGTCGCCTCCTACCGAGGAGACCCGGGTTTAAGTCTCAATAACCCGAGCTGTAACATTCCGGCAATCCTGGCGCAGCAATCAATCAATCAATCAATCACAGAATTTGTAGAGCGCACTACTTACCCGCGAGGGTCTCAAGGCGCTGGGGAGAAAAAAAGGGGGGGGGTGCTGCTACTGGTCGAACAGCCAGGTCTTGAGTAGCCTCCTGAAGGTCAGCAGGTCTTGGGTCTGTCGTAGGCTTAGTGGAAGGGTGTTCCAGGTCTTGGCGGCGAGGTGGGAGAAGGAACTGCCGCCGGTGGTTGTTCTTCGAATGCGAGGGACGGTGGCGAGGGAGAGGTCGGCGGAGTGGAGCTGGCGGTTGGGGACGTAGAAGAAGAGTCGTCTGTTGAGGTAGGCTGGGCCAGTCTTGTGGAGTGCCTTGTGTGCGTGGATGAGGAGTTTGAAGGAGAATCTCCTATCGACGGGGAGCCAGTGCAGGTTCCTCAGGTGGGGGGTGATGTGGCTGTGGCGTGGTACGTCGAGGATCAGGCGTGCGGAGGCGTTTTGTATGCGTTGCAGTCGCTTGATGAGCTTGGCCGGGGCTCCCGCGTAGAGGGCGTTCCCATAGTCGAGTCTGCTACTGACGAGGGCCTGGGTGACTGTTCTTCTTGTATCTGTCGGGATCCACCTGTAGATCTTGCGAAGCATGCTGAGGGTGTTGAAGCAGGAGGAGGAGACTGCGTTGACTTGCTTGGCCATGGAGAGCGTTGAGTCGAGGATGACTCCCAGGTTGCGTGCGTGGTCGGTGGGTGTCGAGGCTGCTCCCAGCGTCGTTGGCCACCAGGAGTCGTCCCAGGCTGAGGGGTTGGAGCCGAGGATGAGGACCTCTGTCTTGTCCGTGTTCAGCTTTAGTCGGCTGATCTTCATCCAATCGGCGATGGCCTTCATTCCTTCATGGAGATTGGATTTGGCAGCGAGGGGGTCCTTGGTGAGGGAGAGGATCAGTTGAGTGTCGTCGGCGTAGGAGATAATGTTGAGGTCGTGCTGTCAGGCGATGCGTGCGAGCGGGGCCATGTAGATGTTGAACAGTGTTGGGCTGAGGGAAGATCCCTGGGGTACGCCGCAGATGATCTCGGAGGCTTCGGATCGGAAAGGTGGGAGGCAGACTCTCTGGGTTCTGCCGACGAGGAAGGAGGTGGTCTATTCCAGGGCCTTGTCTCGGATCCCTGCGTCGTGGAGGCGTGCGCGTAGAGTGCGGTGGCAGACAGTGTCGAGGCGGCGGAGAGGTCCAGCAGGATGAGGGCTGCGGTCTCACCGTTGTCCAGCAGGGTCCTGATGTCGTCGGTGGCGGCGATGAGGGCAGTCTCAGTGCTGTGGTTGCTGCGGAACCCTGATTGGGATGTGTCCAGGATGCTGTTTTCTTCGAGGTATCGGGTTAGCTGTTTGTTGACGATCTTCTCGATGACCTTGGCTGGGAACGGAAGCAGGGAGATGGGCCGGAAGTTCTTGAGGTCTCTCGGGTCCGCCTTGGGTTTTTTGAGTAGGGCGTTGATCTCTGCGTGTTTCCAGCTCTCTGGGAAGGTCACGGTCTCGAAGGAGAGATTGATAATGTTGCACAGGTGGGGTGCGATGGAGCTGCTGGCTTTGTTGAAGATGTGGTGCGGGAAAGGGTCTGACGGGGAGCCGGAGTGTATTGTGCTCATGGTCTTGATGGTGTCATCGATGTTCACGCTGGCCCAGGCTGGCAAGGGGTCATGGTCGATGGTGTGCGGCGGGTCTGGTGTATCTATCTTAGTAGGGGCTGTCTGGGTGTTGAAGCTGTCGTGGATGTCGGCGATCTTGCGGTGGAAGAAGGTGGCGAGGGAATCGCACAGGGCTTGCGACGGCGGGATGTCGTTGGTGTTGGAGCTGGGGTTGGAGAGTTCCTTCACGATGTTGAAGAGGTCCTTGCTGTTGTGTGCGTTGTTGTCGAGGCGGTCTTTGAAGGAGATTCTCTTGGCGGACCTGATGAGGTGGTGGTGGTTACGGATGGCGTCTTTGTGGGCTGCGTGGCTGTCCGGTGTCTTATCACTGGGCCATTTCTTCTCTAGTTTCCGGCAGGTACGTTTAGAAGCTAGGAGTTCTGGGGTGAACCAGCTGGCTCTTTTGGTGGTGTCGCTGTAGGTGAGTTTTTTCAGCGGGGCGAGGGTGTTGGCACAGTCATCTATCCATCGTCTGAGGTTGCAGGCAGCGTCGTCGGTGTTGGATGGGTCGGAGGGAGGGCTGAGAGCGAGGTTTGCCCGTAGTTGGTCTTCGGTGACTTTGCTCCAGCAGCGGCGTGGGATCTGTTGGGTGCGGTGGTGTGTGGTGGGTTTCTGGAAGGTGAAGTGGATGCAGCGGTGGTCGGTCCAGAGGAGTTCCGTGGCAATGATTCATCCACCTGAACCTCGCCCCCTTTGGTCTCTACTGCTTCGCGGGAGTCCTGAATCGCCTTGAGTATGGTGGCAAGGTCAGACTGCGCAGGAGGTCGTTGCGCCCCCAGAGGAGTATCAGGGGCACTGCAGTCGTCGAGGGCGGTGCAGTGTATTGATCCATCTTGGTCTGAATGGGCACCGGTGGTGGCAGCTTGTCCCGCCCCACGGCAGCGTATGCCCAGAGGTGCTAGGAGGCGATGAGGGGGCATTTTTTCCTACCTTACATGCGTGTTGCATTGTAGAGAACACATACAAAGCAGGAATAGTGTTGAAAGTTAGTTTTTGCACTGGAAGTGTGTCCTTCCAGTACAAAAACTATTTCTTACAGAATGCACACACCCTTGCACTAGGGCGCAAGGGTGTGTGCATTGGTGCATGGCAGCCTAAAATGCGCCAGCCTAAAATGCACCAGTTTAATTGTAACAACACAAAGCCTTTGCCATGACGAGCAGACAGTGTGAAAGGCAACTTTCTCTACAGAACGTCAACTGCAACTTACACAAATAACCAAGTAGAAAATCATCTACCTTTCTTTTTTCTTTCCCTGAATGTTTGTCTGATCGTGATACTATTGGTGATGTCTTGTTTGGATGCACTGCATGAGTTCAGTACTTGACAGACAACATCCCGCATACACATTACCACCATCCAGTTTTGAGAATGACTTACATCACAGTACTTAAAATGTGCTTGCAACAAGTTCCAATCTGCATTTTTATGTATTTTTACAGAGAATGTCCTACATTTATTCTACATACGCACCCCAGAAGAACTCTTTGGGCAGCAGACCAAGGATTTAATGAGGACTGGAGGAAAGTGAAGGTATGACTATGTATTATACAGAATAAACTTTTCGCTACCATACAATGAATGGATTTAGCAAGTCTCCTCGGGGCTCTGTGACCCTGAAAAAGAACTGTATGTCTGGCCTTCTTCCTCTTTATAGACATTGAACTCCTCTGTAACATGCACTATGCTCATAGCTACGGTAGAGACTTCTTTATCCAGGATGCATTGTACATATGGAGTACTTTAATCTGTGTGCATTCTATTAGTCACACCGGTAATACTAATGTTGTGTAAGCACAGCACATAATTAACCTTGGAGATAAAAATATATAATCAACATTTAGGCAGAATCTCCTGACAGAACCCCACTCCCACTCCTCAGTGAAAACTATAACATTTCACACACATCTTGTAAGCAATTTACTCTAAACAAAGCAGTTCAACAGTTACAAAACAACAATTAGCACACAGTAATTAAGCAATTCATATAATTGCAAGTGTAGAACACGCTCTGGAGAGCTTGCGTGGGAGTGAAGAGGGAAGCACTCGGGCCCCCAGTAAGAGCTGGCTGGAAACACTGAGTGTTTGCATCGATCCTGGTATTCAGAGGTCTGCAGTATTAGCGCCCCCTGGAGTTTGTTGCCTTACGTGGATCTCACCAGGTAAATATCCTGCAACATTTGCACGGGGACAAAAGGTTGTAAAGAGGGAAAATCTGCAGTTCCCACAGATAATCCCCCATTCTGACGTGTGAAACTTAGAATGAGGCGGTGTTTAGTCCCGAGAATGTGTTGCATATTGGACCAATCAGCCTCAGATAAAGGCCTCGGTCTCACTGATCACTGGGATGAAACAACCATCAGGAAGAGGGAAGACGGCGCATCCTGACGGACTGCAGGTGTCAGCACCCTCGTCTTCCGGGTAGGAATGTTCTACTCAGGATCTTCTAAATGTCTGTAAGTAAAATAATGGGATTACTTACGATTTTCCCAGAGTTGCAGCTATGAATCCGGAAGTCGACTGCAGGATCCTGTCGGCACGAACAGCCCGCAAGACAAGGAGGCGCTGTAGAGGAGAGAGTTCATCCAGCCCTTCCGGCCACCGCCCCTAAAATTCAAGAGGACAGGGTCACAGCACTGGGTACTGTGTTCACACACACACTGACTGAACAACTGCTTAGCATACATTGTTGTGACTGAGACAATGTACAATGAAGCCTCATGCGCCCTAAAGAGTGCCGAATGCTCAAAGCAGTGCAGGCCTCAACCTGTTCTGAATTGATAGAACAGAAGGAATAGAGCCGACGGGGTCAGAGAATTTACCCTCACATAGCACTCTGAGAGGGAAATGCCCTATGTTTCACGGTGCGTTCCCTTTGCAAATATACAGATGTGCAGTTCACTGACACATGTTCCACTGTATTCACTGGCTAAGTAGCGTTTGACTTTGGGAGCACTGACTGTATACCACTATTTGGTGCGGGACAGTTTGAGCCCCAGAGGTGGGAAGTCTGGCAGATTGAGGGGTGGCTCTTTCATGAGGTGCTACCCTTGAAACCTCGCAAAGATAACTGGGGTGATTTGGCGCACATGTAGGCTGTAATCATAGGTCCACGCTGCCTCCACACCGCTATCCTCAGCCTTCATTCAGGTGATGGTTCGGGGCCTCCTTGTAATAACTTCAGATGGGACCACATGCTTTCCTCACCCCACTGCTAAGGCTACGCTTGTTCACACTTACAGAGAGGTGGGCGACCACCCCATTATCTGGGTGCGTCAGCTGCAAGAGCGGACATGCACGCACTTCTGGAGTTTGTGCCTGCCTTCAACAAGTGGGCTCTGAATATGTAATGAGATGTAAAAAGCCGTGAAAAGTTCTGGGGGCTTTCAAATCACCCAGCCCCATGTAGGCACCAGTACTCTTCATAATATTACTTTCAAGTGTTTTCAATGCCACTATGTTCTCCCTGAGCTAAAGTTCAAACGATCATAGTGTGTGATCCTGCAAATATGTTCATAGCGAAGGGCTCACTCTTACCGACTCACTTAGGCCCTCGTTATGAGTGCCACCTCTAATCCTGAAACTGCTCCCATCTGAATTACAAATTGTGTTTTTTCACACAGAGATTTCGATGGTGAAAGCAACTAAATCTCTGTAAAACACAAGGGAAAACATGTGGGAATTGGTGCGGAAACTTTAATTCCTGCATATTATTCTCCCAAACCATTTAATCCGTGTTATTTCTCCACACCATGAATTACCCGGCTCCCTGTAATATTAATTTCAGTAGCTTGGAACTAATGGAGATTATACAACTGACTAATATCAGGGCTTGACCTACACACCTAGCGGCAACAAGAACAAGTTCTTAACCAGGAGCCTATGTGCTTTCAGCCACCAAACATCTCACCTCCTGTTCACCTTTTCACTGAACGCTCATACTTCCAATGCAAACTCCATCTCATATTTTTGCTTTTTCATTCTCCAAATTTTTGGGTGGATTTATTGCCTTGTTTGGTTTTATTATCTACCTTCTCTCACTGTTAGGTTCACACAGCTGTATGTTTTCGAGCTTTACTCTTAAAATGCAATGTGTAAGCAATTTAAAGCAAGCACTGGCAAATCAAATAGGTCTGACTTTAATGTATACAAACACAGGCATACATAAAATTTCTGTTTGCACTAGTTGCATGCAAAAATGCTACTTGGCATTTTTTAAAGCTAAATTTACTGCCTTTGCCGATGCTGGAAAAACAACTAGAAAAAAAAATTGCTTTTTGTATAAAATTAGAAAAAGAATTGATTGTGGCAAACAGTGTAATATTTGAGTGTGCTTTTCAGATGCAAAATAGTCCCCCATGCCTAACAATGGAAACACTTCCTAAAAGGTGGAACGATACACCAAACAGCCAATAGCCTAATCTTTGAGAAAAATACTTCTCTGTATATTTTAAAGAATTAGTAACAATAGGTAGTGCAGACAACCGCGCTGTCACGAGAGACCTAAAAAGGAAAGTTTGTCTTAATCAGAGCCCGCTAATACTGACGGCAATTTCATAGAAACAGGTGGGCACCAGGGGCAGCTCCTCCGTTATGGCAGAGGAGCATCACCCCACTACTGAAAGACAGCAAATGAAAACTAAAATGTTAATGAAACAATTTTATTATCATTTTATTTTTTCACTTACCCCGACTCGGCCGAGTCCACTGAGTATAGGGAGGGGCAGGGCCATGCTCTGCATCAGCAGCAGCCACGCCCAGGGAGGAGAAGTGATAGATGTACTGTAAGGGCCTGATTCGCAGAACTAACTTACGTCAAAAACGTAAAGTTAGTACTTTTTGGTATTCACAGAATACACTTACTCATTTTGGTATTCACAGAATGAACTTACTCATTTCGGTATTCACAGAAGTTAGTAGTCCTAACTTTAGGACTCCTAAATGCCTTCTGTGAATACCGAAAGTCTTAAAGTTAGGATTTTTCTCAGTTTAGGAGTAGTAAAGTTAGGACTCCTAACTTTAGGACTCCTAAATGCCTTCTGTGAATACCGAAAGTCTTAAAGTTAGGATTTTTCTCAGTTTAGGAGTAGTAAAGTTAGGACTCCTAACTTTACTACTCCTAAACTGAGAAAAATCCTAACTTTAAGACTTTTGGTATTCACAGAAGGCATTTAGGAGTCCTAAAGTTAGGACTACTAACTTCTGTGAATACCGAAATGAGTAAGTTCATTCTGTGAATACCAAAATGAGTAAGTGCCTTCTGTGAATACCAAAAAGTACTAACTTTACGTTTTTGACGTAAGTTAGTTCTGTGAATCAGGCCCTAAGTGCGCATGTCGGTTTCGCTGGCCTTCTTAGAATGGCCAACCCAGCTGTCTTGCATAGCCGGGTGGGGGAAAAGGCACAAGCTCCCTGTCTCTAACTGAGCGGCATTTCAGCCCACTCAGACCAATCCCAGTGCTTTTCTCATGCATGAGAGCAGCGTCTGGATTGGGTGGGGAGGCGAGGGGAGACTAGGGAAGCAGAGGAGTACCGAGGCGGCAGGAGCAGAGAAGTATTGTGGAGCTATCCAGGAGCAGCAGGTAAGTTAATAAAAAATAAATTATTATTCCCCTCCCTCCCGCGCTGTCCCACCAAGGTTTAGTGGCAGCAGCCGCCACTGGTGGGCACGTGTGACACGTTACAAATCAGAGAGAAAATAAAATCCTTCCCTGTCCCTGAACACATGGTAGGCTTGACTTAATGTTTACTACTGCACTTCTTCACCTACTTCTGATAATTAGAGTAAGAGTTAAGAGAGAAGAAGGGATTTCTTCTTTATGCCTTATCTGAGGCAGAGATTAATTTACAATTGGAGACAGAGGTCCCACAGAATGATCTGTGTTTGCCACCTCCTTATCATGGCTGCACTCACTGAATTTCTGCTGAGCAGGTTGACAGCTTTTTCAAATGTTTGAATCAAGTTTGGATAAACCTAGGGATAGACGAAGAACTTGAAGAATGCTTGAAGGGAACCTGGACTTGACCTGCTTGACTGTGGGAACAACCAGCCTCAGAATGGGTCTGGGACAGGGGAACTAGAATCTGTCAGTACATAATAGTTATCACGGCGCAATGAAAACATTTGTCAGTGTCAGTCTTGTGATCACGATCAACTGAACGCAGACCGGGGAATTCTCTTTCTTGAAGGTACGTATTTTGCTCCTAGCAGCATGGGACAGCAAATCCACAAAAAATATGAAAGAAAGGCAGAACAAACTCTTGCTAATTATCCCAACAGACAATGTTGATTGCACTGCATGCCTATAAACCATGAGTACTATTATCATTGTATTTGGATGTTGTTTAGTTGCTCTGCCACTGGCCAGAGGCTGGCACAAGCTGACTGGCTGCATCTTAGGAGAGCACAGCTATGGTGGGTTCGATGGTGCAGTAATTTAAATGCTTGCCTCTGGTCTACAAGTCACAAGTTCAAATAATGCAAAACGAATTCACCCTTCAATGATTTCAAAGTTAGTAAATTAAGTACCATTAAAAGCTTGTTATTTATAGCGCTTACAAATTGCAGGAGTGTGGGATGAATTTTCGGTTACTATCATCCACAATGACAACTGCAGAGCATATCAAGCATCGATTGAAGCTAGGCTGCAAAGGAATAGCTAAATCCGCACCTTTTTTTTCTTTTCTATTAAAGCCTGAATTCACTTGTTTAGGGAGCACCTACCACATGAAAAACAAACACTGGCAAATCCATTAGATCTTTCATTTGAAAGGCATTAGCAGTATGTTTGGCTTTGCCATTGCTTGTTGCCAGTGCTAAACAGCATCCCCAAAGAGAAAAAGAAAATAGTTGTTTGCCAATGCTGGACAGTATTGACAAAAATAAAAACAAATCCAAAACTACTGGACTCGAGGTTATGACTTATGCTTGTGCATTTGTCTCCACATAAGTATGCATATTTGGCAAGAAGCTGCGGAGCCATTTTTAAAATTTTCCTTTACCATTCCAAGATGGTAGATGGCTATCAGTGAGCTGTAAATCACAAAAAAATGTGTGGAAGCAAATTATAGAGAAAGGATTGGCCGAGTAAAAAACTGATCTGCTGGGCCACCCTAAAAAGAAAGAACATAATAATGAAAAGTGGGAGGGGCATAGTATCAACTGAGGAGCTGGGGGATAGGAAAAAAAAGAAGAACGGCAGTGGTGGGGGAAGCAATGGATAAGCTGGAAGGATGAGATACAAATAGGGTGCAGAGTGAGTGGGAGACACCAAGAAAACACATGCACTCCCACAAAGTGCTGAAAGAAAATAAAAGTAGTTCCCCGATATCAGCTCTGGAAGGATGCAAGTCATCCAATCAAAAGGATGATAAAGACACAATGCTCAATGGCGGGACCATTACAAGAAAAGGAAGCAAATCTATTGAATAAGTAGCAAGCAAATGAGATTGACAAGAAAGGCAACGTTTGATAAACAATGGGCTGACCCAAAGCCCACTCTAAGTATTGGTATTGTACACAACTGATCTTTCGACAACAGACAGCTAAAGCAAAAGCTGTATGTAGACAAGACCTAATAAGCTTCTAGAAAAGCCTTTTCAATTCAATCGCAAAGCAGTGTGCATACTACCCAGATACAGGAAAAAGATATTCATAAGATGTTAACTGCATGCCCATTGCAGCAAATGAGTGGGCAGTCTTTGGGAGGGCAAAACATCCATTGTGCCAGGGGTGTACCCAGGGTTGTACCCACTTGAGAACTGAACAGCTTGGGTACAGGAAAAAACAAAGCTGGCAACAGATGAAAGAGTAATAGAGTACCTGATGTGCTCTGTGAAACTAGGTTACATTTTTAAGACTGTCAGAGAGTGGTACGGTTTTGAGAAGAAGTATCTGATTTCATTTTAGGAATAGAAAGGAGACCGTGGTCGAGAAGGCTGCCGGAGCTTAAGTATCCTGCCCGCTAAGTCCTTCTTCGTGGATTTTGAAGTACAATGAGCCTCCCTGCACCGTCGAAAGGGCCGCGGCAGTGTCGGAGTATCGGGGGAGTGGCGAGGTACATTTTTAGACCTTTTAAGTCTATAAATAAGGATTCACCTGCCCTGCTGTTCTCCAGCAGCCCACTGTGGCTGCCATTTTTCTTTATTTAAGAATTTCTCGTCACATAATATCAAAACGTATGAGGGGGTTTTCCCTCTCCTCCTCTGCTATTAAAACTGCCTATATTTTACCTGACTGTTCCTGAATTTAACATACCTATTAGAAAACCGTTGGAACCTACTGTAGCAGAGGATTGCAGGTTGTTTTGAGGAGAATTTTCTGTGGCATCATTATGCGGGAGAGGCTGCATATCCCCTACATTGATATGGGCTACATGGACTTCCACAAGACCACTTTTCATTGAATCAAACTCCTGCTGGGTGTAATACTTAGAATTCTCCTTTAAATACTCAATGGACCTTTAGACAAATAGCGCTGTTCCTCACACTTATAACTATTGCTCATTTCATATTTTTTTTCCAATATTGAAATATCAGTCCATTCATCAGTCATATACTTCACGTAAAGACTCAACTAGCAATACCAACAAAAGGGCAAAAAGAACACCACTTTTCTAACAAAATCCCCATTGCCCATTAGAGGATATTATGGATGAAATTAAGAACCTAAAACCATTCATGGTGGAAACGACCACCACTCTTCAGAGAATGGACGTGAAATGGTCTAGCTTAGAGTCCAGAGTTTCTGAGGTGGAACAGAGAATAAGTGGCGCTCAAGATATAGCAGCCAAAGTAGTTTCAATGTCCAAGGAAAATCTTCAACTTCAGAAACACACTGATGACTTGGAAAACTGTAACAGGCAAAATAACCTGCAAATCTAAGGAGTTCATGAAGGCTTTGGGGGATCTGACATGATTGCTTTTCTTCAGCGGAATATTCCTAAGATTGTGGGTATAAAATATGGTTCATCTCTCAAAATACAACGTTCTCATTGAGATGGCGCACAGTCTTTGGTAAAATCCCCTTCAGCAAAACCACGGGGGATTATCGCTTATTTTCTCCAATACTCTGACCTCTTAAAAGCTTTATCTGCCGCCAAACAACAAAAACAAATGCTATGGTCTGGCCAAAAACTTTTTTTCACACAGGATGTGGCTAGAGCAACGGCCAGCAGACAAAAAGATTTTCTAAATCTTTGTCCAGATTTAAAATCCAAGAATGCTCGCTTTGGTTTGAGTCATCCGTGCTTATTTAAGGTCACTCTTAAAGATAAAAAAACAACCTTTGACAATTCCGAAGACTTGTAGAAGTTTATTTTCTTACACAAAGGAAAAGTAATGGACACTGGAAAGACTTGCGTTTTAATGTCTTGTTATGTCTGAATCATATTCCCTTGGATAATACGTTTCTCATATGTTTTGTTATTTTGGATATTCATCATCTTACCACCTTAGTTTGCAGATATTGTTCGTGTTCGAGATTTCTGGACTGAAGTGTTCTATGTTCCTGTGTTTACAGATTTACAATGTTAAATATCTATTTTGTTCCCTCAAATCTATCTTGCATATAATTATCTATCTTTTTCCTTTTTCATGGAGGACCATTCTGTGGTTGGTCATCTTTTGTTTTCACTCCACCTTCTCTAGGTCTCATTTTTTCACTCTTATCTTCTGATGTAATTGGCTATTGCCTCTGGGCTTTTGCCATCTCTTCTGTAACTAATATGGGGATAATTGTGGTTTCCTCAGCAGTATTCTCTTTTCTTCTCATTTGTCTTTCTGTCTCTTTCCCTTTTTTTCCCTCCCTTCCTTTTTTGCATGATGGTGTTCTAACCTTATCTATGCATTGTTTAAATTGTTCACATATTGTTCATCTTTATATAGTTCCTGTTCTTGTTTTTACAAGTATCTATGACCATAGCGCTAAAATTGTTTTATGATATTCTCTTATGCATAATCTTCACCTGATTTCATGGAATGTGAAAGGTCTTCGCAATCCTATTAAAAAACAAAGAGTCCTCACACACCTATCTAGACTAAATTATCAAATTGCCCCCTACAAGAAACACATCTTCTGGAAAAAGACATTGCTTCACTGAAAAAACAATGGGTAGGTCAAGTTTTATGTTCCCCTGCTCACAATAACTAGAATGGCGTTCTCATCTTGTTTCATAGATCTCTTTGTCTGAGGGAAGAAGGCTTCTTGTGACTCTTAAAGTTAATAATATACCGATTTCCATATGCAATGTGTATGGCCCCAACGGCGTGGATTTTCAATTCTGCAATAATTTTTCAAAAAAACTACCCTCTTGTCCTACTGATAATCTAATTGTAGGTGGGGTTTGTAACTAACTGATGAACCCCTTCATAGATAGTGGTTCCCAATCCAAATATATACTGAATACAATGCAAAAACCTCTTAAAAATCCATCCTCTCCAGGGGTTTAGTTGATGCATGGAGAATTATACACCCTGATGACATGGAATTTACTTTCTACTCCCCAGTATATCAGTCCAGATCTAGAATTGATTATATATTTGTAACTCAGCCTATTTAAAAATTCTTAGTGAAGGCAGAGATTGGCCCGATACTCATTTCTGACTATGCCCCAGTCACTGTTAATGTGAATTTTTTGCCCACTGCGCCCCATTCAAAACTATGGCAATTCAACAATGCCTTACTAAAAGATCCCATCTTTGTGAAGAAATTTGAACATTTTGCCACAGAATATTTTCCTATTAACCAAACTACCAACACTGACATAAATGTTGTTTGAGATGCTTTTAAGGCTACTGCTAGAAGTTTCATTATCGATTATGTGTCCACAAATAAAAAGTAACATTAAAAGAATCTTCTGCCTTGTTGCAACATATCAAAGATACCAGGGTATATTGGAATGCTTAACAAACTACTATAGCCAACTATATACTCCTGAATCTTCTCCATCCACAGAGGCCCTGAATGACTTTTTTGGTTCTTTCCCCAAGTCCCAGCACAGCTCAGTTGATCTCTCCTCACTTGAAGCAGATATTTTAATTCCAGCAATTAAAGCTGCCCCCCATAATCTACCCAATGACAAGGCCCCTGGCCCAGATGGTTTTTCTGTTGAATTTTATTTAAAATTTTCTGCACTTTTGATTTCTAAATTGTTTTTATCATATCAATATTTTTTCTCCACGAACATATTATATAGTACATTCTCAGAGGCTATGCTCTGTTTAACACCTAAGAAAGGTAAGGATTTATCTCTATGTGGAAATTACCATCCCATCTCATTAATCAATATGGATTGCAAAGTTTTTGCAAAGATTTTAGCTCTTCGATTTAAGACCATTAACCCCAAATTAATTGGCATAAAACAATCAGGATTTGTTAGGGACAGATACATTACTGATAACTCGAGTACATTTTTGAATATTATTCACCTAGCATCCCACTTTAAAGATCGTGTTGCAGCAATTACATTAGTTGCAGAAAAGGCTTTTGATTGTGTTCATTGGGAATATATGTTTCAAGCTCTACAATGGCATGGTTTTGGTCCAAACATTTTAAAATATATAAGTATACTTTACTCCTCTCCTACCACCTCTATTTTTGTTAATGGATGGCAATCTTCATATTTTCAACTACACAGAGGTACTAGACCGGGATGTCCTTTATCACCATTATAGTTTATTTTATCTGTCAAATCTTTCTTAGAAAAATATGCAGATCCCTGGCTTTTTTAGGATATAAATATAAAGAAGTTTCGGGTAAATGTACAGCATGCGAAGATGATATTTTATTTGTCATGTCTGGCCTGGTCCACACAATCCCTGAATTCTTTCATTTATTAACAGAATATTCTGCTGTGTCTGGATACAAACTTAATATTGAAAAATCAGACGTATTATCCATAAATCGTTATTGTCTTCAACATATGTTACAGACTTCAGGCTTTACATGGAATTCCAACCATATTAAATGTTTAGGTATAATATATTCTAACTCAATAAGAGGCAGAATTTCTATTAACATAAATAATTTAAAACAAAACCTACTCAGTATGTTTGAAAAATGGTCACTCTTATTTTTGTCCTTGAGGGGTAGGCTGGACACCATAAAAATGATGATGCTGCCAAATATCAATGGTTTTAAGTTCTTAATTTCGTCTTTCCAGACTCCCAAAGAAATTGCCCCAAAATGTTTCAAATCAATAAATAGTATTCTAATAAAGTTTTTATGGAATTAAAAAGAAAGCACACATTTCTTTGCAGAGACTCTAACAACCTAAAACTCAAGGAGGAGTTTATTGTCCAAACATTGATAAATATCACTCTGCCTTTACCCTTAAACAGGTATGGACTTCCTTGTGGGCTGGCTGCATATCTTCCCACACCTCATGGAATATGTTAGAACACACTAGTATAACCCTCTTCTCCATCAGAAGTATTTAGTTCCTACCAAGTCTGCCTCGCCATTTTTCATCCCCCACCTCTCCTATTCCGTTTTTCTTTCCAAATCTCTCCTTACAATTTTTTTTTACACCATTTCAGTCTTTTAGGTTTTCTCCCATATGGTACAATAAAAACATTACATTAAAAAACAGAATACTTTCCTGGAATGAATTAATACAGAAAGGTATTATAACAGTCGATCAGTTTCTCTCAGATAATGGCCTTACTTCATTCACTAACCTCCAAATGGCTTTTTATCTTTCTCCACACAATAAATTTAAATGTGCCCAACTTAAGGATCCCATATCACAATTAATGATTTCTCCCCAGTCTCCTGGTCAACTACACCAAGACATTACTTCCAATCTTACTTTTTCCACTGAAGTGAAAGCTTCGTATCCATATAAACATCTAGACTTATACCCTGCTGACAGACCAAAAACTTCGGTTGAATTACAGTGGGAAACTGATTTACAGCACTCATTTTCAATTCATATCTGGAATAAAATGTGGTGAAAAATTCACTCCACTGCCCACACTGCGAGTACCACCCAGACGTTACATTTCTCTTATAATAGACAGTTCCTTATCCCCTCTTTACTTTTTAAATCTAAAGTTATGACATACTAAATGCTGGTCCTGTAATGTTATCAACTGTGACCTTTTTCATATGTTTTTTGATTGTCTGAAGGTTAGATTATTTTGGTTACAGATTTGAGACAAGATTACGGATATCTGTTCTGACATTTTCTCATTTGATGCAAAACATATTTTTTTAGGAGACGCTTCTGATGTTTGGCTCAACAATATCATAATAGGGAAATCTGCTGATTTATTGATTGCTATTGCGTTACAAATTATTTCGTCTAGTTGGAAAGACACTAGCAACATTATCTTTATTAGATGGTGTTATGTCATAAGCATCGTTTAGATAGAGCAAATTTACACTCCACTCAAAAACTTATCGAAAGAGATCTGTTCTGGTTGCCATTTTCTAATTTCCTATCTAATACACATGTAAAATCTACCAATGTAATTGTAACGTATAAGCCTCCCTAATTTTTCTTCTTTCCTATGTAAGGGTTGAACTCTTTGTTAGATGTTTTTGCATTTCATTTTCATTCTTTCAATACATAGGCTAGAGGTCTGATTTGGATCTCGGCAGATAGGTTACTCCGTCATAAGGGTGTCGGATATCCTGTCCGCCGATATATAAATCCCATTAAATCCTATGGGATTTATATTTCGGCAGACGGGATATCCGTCACCGTTGTGACGGAGTAACCTGTCCGCTGAGATCTAAATCAGGCCCTATGTCTCATTCTTTTCCCACTCCTCCCTTCTTTTCTTTTTTTCTTCACCTCTTTAAAAATGTATAAAAATGCTATTGTTTTATTTCTTTACTTTATTAGTAATGCTATGTGAGTACAAATTATACTGCATTCAATTGTAATGACTTCTGGTTTAATTCTTTTTTTTTTTAAAAGCTTGTTTTTATTGCATTTTTTGAGAGATTGTACAAAGGAGAAAGGAAAATACACAGTTATCGCAGTGTGGATCACTCGAACCACTCATTGGCGGATAATGACAAAAACATTGGACCACACATAGCATCGATAGGTCAGTGATCATGAACAATGAAACAACAATACAGGTCCATGTAACGGAAATATTTTGGCATTCCCGATCCATAGGACCGGTCGGCTAATCCAACAATCACAGCATCATTTGATCCATTTCAGTTAGTGAGTTCCGGACGTGACAATAGATAGGAGCGGAGCGGCTGCCAAACGTTTTTAGGGCGGGAGGCAGGCGGGAGTAGGGACGCATATACATCGCTAGTCGTATCACAATACATCATATCCCTGCAATTGCGGTGAAGCGTCTTATCCCCTTGCTCAACGGGAGCACATACCCCAGCAGGGCCAACAAGGGTGTATGTGGGAGTTCAACTTCACCCATTTGGTCAAGATGCCCAAATTCCACCTCCCAATAGGCCAGCACCGCGGGGCAATTCCATGGCAAATGAATGAAATCGGCATGCGCCATCGCACATCTCTGACAGCAACCCGACTTCGTACAGTCCATCTTTGCAAGCAGCACAGGGGTGACATAGATTCTGTGTAGGTATTTTAAGTGCAGGAGTTTATGTTTATAATTATTGGACACTAAGCGTGTCTGCTCATAACAGTAGGCCCACATTTTCTAAGTCATAGGCTGCGCTAGGTCCCTCTCCCATGCCGCGCGTGCTCCATCACCCATCATTGGTCAGAGTATATTGTCGGTATAGCCTGGAAATTAAATGCGCACCGTCGGGTACGGTGATAATCATTGTTAGTGGGGGGAAGTCTGTAGGCTCCTCTGTCTCAGGGTGCAGTGCAGTGACTAGTGCCATTCTCGTTCTATGCACAAGAAAGCGGTCCAACGTATTTACGTCCCGGTCCATTGTCAAGACTGCCAACGTAAGTAATTGACCGTCCCTCAACATGCCGCCCATGTTTTGTATTTGACAGCGGATGAGTGCCCGCTGCGTCAGCGTTTCAGTGGTGGGTGCTAGCCAGGGTTTATTGAGATTCGGCAAATATGAAGAATACAACCGCTCAGCCCCCAGGTATCTGCGCAAGCGCTCCCACGCCCAACCCGTGGTTTGTAAGGTATGTATCTCAGCCGGCGTTCTCCTAAGCCCGCGCAGAAGGATAGTGGAAAGAGGGTAAGGGCGGGCCTGCGTGTGCTCAGGCCTCAGGAACTGTAAGCGTGCGTCCGGATGGTACCAAAAGTAAGCATAATGGGCATGCGCAACTAGGTAGTACAGGTAGAAGTCAGGTACCCCAAATCCCCCTCTCTCGAAGGGTTGAATGAGATTTTTCCAACCCACCCGCGCCTGCCCCCTGCCCAGATCAGTCGGGTCAGCATCACTTTAAGGGTTTTAAAGAAGGAGACTGTGAGTGGAATAGGTGTATTCAAAAATAGGTATAGAAACCTGGGCAGCATGACCATTTTAATGATCGCAATGCGTCCTGCTATTGATAAGGGCAGTGTAATCCAGCGATCTATTTTTCCAGATAATCGATCAATGGCCGGACCATAATTTAACCGCACTACCTCCAAGGGCGTGCGATGGATGATTAACCCGATATACTTGGGGGGATTGTCACACCAGCGCAACGGGAAGTCCAGTGTGAATGGTGTACTGGCATCTGTCAGAGGGAATATTTCAGATTTCTTCCAATTAATGACTAGGCCAGAAAAGACGCCAAAACGCACCACCTCTCTCATGATAGGAGGAAGGTTTAAAGTCGGCTCACGGACGAATAAAAGGATGTCATCCGCGTATAGTGACGCAAGTAAAGGGCCTTGGTGAAATCCTATTCCCCGCTGCAGGTGCCGCTCCTGCAGATGTCGCACCAGGGGGTCCATTGCGATGATGAAGAGCAGGGTTTAGAGCGGGCGTCCTTGTCGGGTGCCCCTTGACAAGGTGAATCTATCAGATAATACCCCATTTATACGTAGCTGTGCGACTGGACTAGTGTACAGTAGGCGGACTAGTGACCGAAAGTTTTGAGGGAAGCCTAGTTTGGTCAGCGCTACATGCAAAAAGTCCCACTCTAGGGAATCGAAGGCTTTTTCAGCATCTAATAATATTGCTGTGGCAGGAAGCGCAGGGTGGATCTGATTGATGACTGCAAACAGCGTACGTAAATTTACAGAGGTGGACCTGTTCGCATAAATCCCGATTGAAAGGGGGATATAATCTGCCCAATTATGAGCGAAATACGTGTGGCCAAGACTTTAGCTAATATTTTATTATCCTGGTTTAGGAGGGACAATGGCCTATAAGAGGCAAAATGATCAGCCGGCCTGCCCGGTTTCAGGGGCAAAGTTACTATCACCTCACGCATAGTGGGGGGGAGTTGACTGGATTCTATCGCTTCTGCATAAACCTTCAATAATTGCGGGACGAGTTGCTCCTTGTACGCTTTATAAAACATGCCAGTGAGACCGTCTGTGCCAGGGGCCCGCTAGCCATCCAGGCTATCTATGACCTCAATAATCTCATCTGCTCCAATAGGCGAAGCGAGGAACTCTTGTTGCCCCCGTTCTATCCACACCATTGCTATTTCATTTAGATAACCTGCCAGCGCTTCCCAGTAGGTGGCAAGCACATTGTGTAGAGGCGAGTGTAATAGGACAGAAAGCTTGAATGAATGCCAGCCTTATCCATGACCTGCATCCCGTTTGCAGCCTGGAGCTGCGTAATATATGTAGCCTGGTGCTTGGGAGTGAGTAAATGTGCCAAGGTGCGTCCCGGCCTCTCTCCCGCCCCGTATACCCGGACACGAGCGTACTTTCCCAGGTAAGCCGTTTCCCGCTGCGCCAGCTCCTGGAATTCTCCCAGTAGTTTAGCGTGGTGATGCAGCGGAGAAGGGTCCGCACCGGTCAGCGTCCGGGCATCCAAATCCCGTAATTTCCGCTCAGTGGCAACTAGCTCTCGATAAATCGTACGGAGCACCCCTGCCTGTTTAGCAATGCAGATACCCCTGATGTATACTTTAAACGCCTCCCACAGAGTGGCATAGTGAGGCACAGAGCCAGTATTTATCTGAAAATACTCTACGATCGCGTCTTTTACTTCGCCCCTGAAAACGGTATCCAGTAGCGCCTCAGCAGGAAAGCACCATGACGCGGAGGGGCGCACAACAGCAGGCAGGGCCAGAGACAGCAGCACCGGCGAGTGGTCCGATAGAGTGCGCGGCAGGTGGTCCACCTCTTGTATGTTGAGGAGTAAGTCAGGGGTAACATACCATAGGTCTATACAGGACCAACTACCATGCGGCGCAGAGTAAAATAAATATCCCTGCGCAGCCCGGAACCGGAGCCGCCAGGCCTCCGCCAGGAGATGTGTGTGTATTAGTGTCTGAAGCTCCCTCGCTGAACAAGGTTTAGAGTTGTGTCCAGTGCCCATGGTGTCTGACCCGGGTTGTAGTGTAAGGTTGAAGTCACCCCCAAATATTATAGAGTCAATTGGAATGCCCGTAATGTGAGTTGAAATGTTAGCAAAGAAGCCCCGGGCATCCACGTTAGGGTCATATACGTTTATGAATAGCAGGCGCTGTGCACCAATAGATCCCCCCACCAGCATATAGCGTCCCTCCTGGTCCTTGATCACAGTCTGTGTCGTGAAAGGGAGCGATTTACGAATTAGTATACAGACTCCCCGGGAGTAAGTACTATACCCAGCGAAAAAACGGTTGTCACCCCAGTTAGCTGCAAATCTGTTGTCTTATTTCGGGGCGTAGTGTGTCTCATGTAGCAATGCTACATGTATCTTGTGCCTAGCTAGATATGCAAGCACCTGCCGTCCCTTGCGCGTGTTTGACAGTCCTCTAACGTTCCATGAAATACAACGCAGCTCAAGCCCTTTGGGTGGCCCCCGCCCCACTACAGCAGGCGAGACACTATGCAGTCCACTGTGGCATTATGGTCATGCTTGGGTAGCCATCCGACATAATTTTCCTTAGCCTGCAAACGAAAAAACAAAACAAACATATTCAACCAGAACTCCCGCCCTCCCACCCCCTACCTACATCGGATATCCACCCAACCTGTATCCGGTGAAATCCAGCACATTCTAACTAATGAGAAGGAAGAAGAACAAAGAAATAGCCCCACACCAAGTGCAGGTAGTAGGAGTTCTCCTAGGGGGACGGCAACCCCCTGAGCGTACCACAATCTATGATAATAGTGCTACATCATTATTACATAGCTGCATATATAAAAGAACGATGTAATGAGCGTATCATTGGTGAAAGAGAGGGAAGGGTGGATAGCATCCCATCATCCAGTATCTCGAGTGTTCCTGAATTTGCGCCGAAGCTGATGTTTCTCTGAGGAGTTGGAGAGCGCCACATCATTAATTCCATGTTCTCAGCCCATGCAGGCCCTACTTTCCAGGAGAGTCAGCTCTGCCCGATTTGTGGTGCTTCCAGCCGTCTGCTGCCTCAGCAGGCGTGTCGAAAATGACAGTTTTACCGTTGAGTTGAACACGGAGGCGTGCCGGGTACAGCATGGCATAGCCGACGTTCTCAGTCCTCAAAGTTCGTTTGATATCTTGAAACTTGCGCCGGGCCTCCTGCACCACGGGTGTAAAGACTGGGTAGAGCGATAAGGTCATTCCCTGATATTGCAGATTTTCCATCTCCCGGGCCTTTCTCAATGCAACATCTCCGTCATGGTAATTTAGCAATCGCGCAATGACGAGCCGAGGGGGCGCACCAGGAGCGAATCTGGGGGCCAGGGACCGGTAAGCCCGCTCCACTGCAAATGTTGTTGAAAAATTGTCTCTGCCAAAGAGTTCTGACAACACCCACTCCACGTAAGCCTCCATGGGGCTGGTGTTGGTGGACTCCGCGATCCCTGCGATACGTAGGTTATTGCGGCGCGATCGCGCTTCAAGGTCCTCCGCTTTTGCCGCTGTGGTTTTCAGAAGGCGTTCAATGCGGTCTAGGCGTTTAGACATTGCGGTTTGTGTGTCGTCGGTAACAGAAATGCGCTGCTCAGCAGGTTCTATGCGGGCCTCATGTTGCTCCAGGCGGCCGTGCATGCCCTCCATCCGCGCGCCCAACTCATCGAAGCGCGCATCTATGACCTTAAATCCAGCACGCAGCTCAGCCATAATTGCGGCAGCTCCCTCCGCTACTGCACCACCAGCACCCGGTGGATCGGCGCGGCCAGGAAGGTCATCGTGCGGCGCTTCGCCTCCACCCTCCCTCCTTGGGGTCCTGGGGGCCTCGAAGGTGACCTGCCTTTGTTTAGGGTCACCCCACCCATGGCTATCAATTGTACGCTGCGGTGAGGTAGGGGCACAGATCGTCTCACCCAGTCAATGGTGCGGGACACAAAGCATGGGGGGGAGAATACTACAGTCCCGCCGCCCCACTGCCTGTGATTCCGGGTGTGACCAAACGGCAGATCTCAACGGCACCTCTCCGCTTTTCAGCTCCTCCTTAGTATTCCGCTGCGTTCTGCGTCCAGATCAGTCATTACAGAGAAGCATTAGGGCTCACACACACAAACCGCACCCCGAGGGGTCTCCACAGCTATCCACCGCTCAGCCCAATGATAGCAGATGGCCGTTCTCCGTCACAAGCCATGCGGGACACTTCACTCCCTTCTCATGCACATTGAAACTACGGGGAAAGGGGGGGGGCCCGCATCCCAGCGCTGAACTCACCGCCGCCTCCTGGGTCAGGATCAGAGGAGTGCTGGTACCTCTCGGCCACGTCAGTGGAGGCCGCAGCTCCCCGGGCTAGAGTGAGTCTTGTAGCCGCTCTCGGCGATCGCGGTCCTGCCCTCAGGCTCGCCCGCGACCCCTGATGTCGCAGGGCCTCCAAGGGCCACGTCAGGCCGCAACTGCGAGACAGCTGCTACGGAAGCCTCGGGGCACTCTCACCGCCCCCGCAGTGCTCCCTGCATGCCCGCAGGTCGCAGCCCACCGGCGCCACCCCTGGGGGTTCAGCTAAGGCGTCCGCATGCAGCATTAGCAGCGTGGTTGCTCGGGAGCTTCTCTGTCAAGCCACCATCTTGGTGCTCGACCAGGCCACGTCCCCCTAGTTTAATACTTTATATATTCATTATTATCTCAAATACAATCCTGCATTCATTTCTGTATTATATTATGATGTATTTTTATATAATACTCAATAAAGCATTTCTAAACCCCCAAAACATGTAGGAATAGAAAGCTAAAGAATTCCTAATTTATATATACTGAACTACATAGATAGCTCAAGCACTTATACAGTGAGACAAAAAATGGATGGATAGTGCTACATGCTCTGATTTTAGCCTAAATGCAAATTTCATATTCCATCGGTTGACAACTGACTGACTGATATGTTGCTTTTATCTGAAGGTCAAAACAATCAACACTATAAAAGTGTAACTCAACATCTGTATGAGGTATCTGGTCTAATTTTAAAGATAGGTATCTTTAAATTTGAGGAATGGCTTGTTCATTGTTATTACTTGTTTTGCCCTTCTTTTGTTTGTCTTAGTATTTACATTCTTCCGCTGTACATGTTGATAAGTAAAATGTTAGCGTCCTTGTTTAGGATTGGACATTTATTACCTAAAGTCTTAGGAGCAGATTTAGAGTTTGGCAGGTGGAGTTTACTATGTCAGGATGGCGGAGGACATTACCTGTGCCATCCTAAAGGACATCACCCCACCAAATTTAGAGCTGTCCACCAGCCCCAAGGACATATTTCTACATTGACAGAAACTGCCGTCATAGCAGTTCCTCTCAATGAGGAAAAGTTTGATGGACTATACGAAAACCCATGATGACTGGCCATCAAACTTTTCTTAACTTTTTTGTTTTTCAAAAAGAAACACTCAAAGTTGGAGTTTGTTTATGAAAAACAAAAAAACGAATGACCCCCACAACACCACACCCTGGGAGCTTTCTCCCAGGTTGCAGGGGTAATTTTTTATTCTGTTACTCACCACCAGGTTTTCCTTGGCGGTGACAGTCAGGAAACAAAGGCAATACACCATCAACCCTAAATAGGGAAGAAGGTGTATTGCCTTCCCCCAATCATCTGTAAATGAGGCAGGTGGACCGAGGGTTGGGCGGACAAGGTACTCAGTCGCATTTGTTCCTTTTCAGCTAAACACTTAGGGCCTGATTCTGATGCGGTTAGGAAAGCATTACCACCTAGGGCCTGATTCTGATGCGGTTAGGAAGGCCTCCTAATGGCATTTGCTCCTTCCAAATCGGATCGGGAACGTGTCTCCCCGACCCAGGGCCCAATTATGATGCGGTTAGGAACATATGCTCCCATTGAAGTCAATGGGAGTCCAACCAAATCGTATCTGGAAGCATCCGGATGCATCATACTCCGTCGGTCAGACTCTCCCGATCCGAGTGGGTCGGAAACCATTTCCAAACCGATTCGGTCGGGGAGCTTTCCAACCCGCATCAGAATCAGGCCCTAAATAGGGCCCTTAGTCTTTATCTAATTTGAATGTCTTTGATGAGACTCACCTTGTTTTTCAAGATTTGTTAAAAGCTCTTTTGAACTTTACTATTCTATGATGTTTGAGATAAACCGTTTTTAAATAGTACAATCCACCAAAAAACATTTGTGACAGCAACCTGTGATGGTTAGCAATGACTGTTATGTACAACAGGAGCCTGCACATGTCATGTAATTAGATTGGTAGTTAAACTGTAATGCACCGCCTTTTTTCAGTCGACACCAAATGTATGTTGTCCAAACTGTAAAACTGTTTTCGAATTAGTATATTATGCTTTACCTGCAATGATTGTTTTTCCCGAGTTTTTGTTTTGCTAACAGGTTATTCCTCAGATCAGTGGGAGCCACAAACGCGGGGTCTTAAGATGAATATGAGAGTTTACCCATAATCCTTTCGGGGAGATTGGAATCCTAAAAAAATATAGAGATGGCCTGGTGGTGCTCCGTTTTGGAAAGGATTAATGATATTAAATGGTGTTGGGGGACAGGAAAACTCGTGACAAATGAATTCAAATAATTAAAAGTAAACCAGATGGTTTGTCTTTCTCAAGATTGGGGTCAGCTGGCTGGCCCGGCTGGATACTCGGATTGCTTGTCCACTACACGTTTAATAAACTTTCAACAATGTATTCTTCCACATCAAAACCTGAGTTTTATTATTCATTAATTGACACAGTATGTCAAATTATATCAAATGCACAAAAGGAGAACTCGGAGTTCTAGAGGATCCAGCACTATGGCTCCCAATATGAGCTCCCCAGATACAGGTTTGTGCATAAAAAGCTCCCCTTATGCAGCAGTATGTGGTGGAGGCTGGGCACAGCAGATACCCATAGCCGTCATAGTTCTCCAAGTCCAGGCCTGGTGTCTCTGGGTCCAGAGGATCTGGAGTTTGCGGACCAGATAATTCTGAGCCTGAAGATACTGGAAAACTCGTAGTCTGGTGGTGCAGTATATCCCCAATCGATGCCTATCGGCCAGACCCCTACTAAGGGGGAAGGGGCGGTTCTCGTTTTTCTATGTGCTTCGGGCATCTGGACCCACACAAAGTTTCATGGGTGCTGTAACATGCGTCTACTGACACGTCACATTATACGCTGCTTGAAGTGTGTACAGAGGTTGCTTTCAGAACACAATGGACTTACCTTGGCAGGATTTTCAGGCTGCTCGCTCTCACAGAATGTCTTCCAGGTCAAGTCCTTTCCGTCCCTGTACATCCGGTCAAAGAGATCCCCAAACCAGCTGTAGTACATAGCTAGAATCTAAAGGCAGAATTGGATATCATTAAAATAAAAAAAATACAAGGGCCATCGGTTGCTTCTTGCTATCTGTTTGTACGAAGGATTCAAGACAGGTAACTGCACACAAAGGACTTGGCTGCACCACCAGTTAAAATAACAAAAACATTGCATTCCCCCAGTTCTGACAATTCACATGTTCACTGTAACACGATGAAAGATCCCCTTCATGTCTGCAGTTCTATTCAATCTACCACTACACACTTTGGTTGCTAGGCACTTAGATGCTATGCCCATGCAGTTATCTTCCTACTGAGGGCCTCATTCTAGGTTGAATGGCATTAGGGGGTGTATAACACCCTGGTACATATATAGTTGGCAGGCGGTATCAGGTCATTTTTTTGCATTCGATTATTACTTTTGCAGTGCATAATGGAGAATAAAGTGCAAAAATGTTTTCTGTGACTAGTTTCACACGTATTGCTGCTACTGGATATTTCTGCACGCCCAGCTATATCCAGGCACGACCTGGATAAAATTGCTCAAGCAAAAATGATGAATGAGTGCAATCTGCGCTCATTCCATTATGGGTGCAAAATGAAAAACCCTTTGGCGCCCAGTTTTCCTCCTTGCACACAACTCAAAATGAGGCTGATGCCAGTGGATGCCTTTACTAGGAGGCCTGCCCTGTGCATTACCTTCATTCAAGCTCTCTTCTCTGTGCTTAGCTTAGTTCTCCTGGGCATGTCCTTACTTTACGTCCCATCCTCATGCATGACTTTACTTGTAGCCCAAGTAGATTCACCTGACTGTGAATCAACTTGAAAGGTGCACGACGGAAAAATACGAGGAGGTGGAAGTCCAGAGAGATGTGATACACATCTCGGAAGATGATAGTAGGAGGTGGTCTCAATTGCATGCCCAGAATATTTGAGCTGTCTGTAAAACCGATGCATATTCTAACATTTTTAGGGAAGTTACATCCCAGTAGAGGATGTGTTGTACTTCTGTGGAGGACGAGGTTTTGCTCCAAAGTACTGTAATATTTCAAAAGAGACCCGTCGGAGCTATTTGTAAAATGTGCGACATTTTAGAAATGTTATTTTAAAACTGTACTATTTGGCCCTACGGATTTCTTACGTCCTGTTCCAGGTAGCTGTTCACTCCCCAACATGTTCAAAATTCACCACTGGCCACTGCTATTAATCATACTAATTCCACCTCAGCACCAATGTGTAGTTACCACAGGCCTTTCTTATCCCCTACGACACCACTTATAACAATAGCAGCTGCCCAGCTGGTATCTATATGGCTCTTTCCTGCATTTGACATATGTAAGTGTTACACTACTGGCAGTGCAGTAGAAAGTACAACATTTGATGCTATACTACCTCTGTTCCTCTGCTTTCATCATCGGTAGCCAATATCCCTTTCTGTCACTCTTGCTTCTCCTCTTCTCTCCCCTTCCTTACCTATGACCTCCTCTACTTCCACCATGTGTTCTCCCTTGTCTCTGGTTATCCTCTCACCGACCCATCAACCCCATTACCTATTACCTCATTCCATGACATGCCAGCCACACGGGAGAAACCTGAAATGTATATTTAAACCAAAACTATAACTGAACAGTTACCAATAACAACCCTGGTTTCAGGTATTAACAGACCAACAGTCCTACCCACATTGGATGCGACCCCACAGCCCTCAACCCAGTAACGCCACACATTATAACACTACAGTTACTGAACATGCCCACTGCAGCCCCCGCACCACCACCAAGCAGCAATGTTGATCATGTTCCGAGTCATCCCTCAACGACAAAGGTAAATGTGATCAGAGAATGACACATAGTTATACAAGCACCTCAAGGCGGAGGCTCAACTGACTTGGCCTCCAGCTTTTCCAATGTCATCCCACATTTTATATCCAACCACCCGTTTGACCTCTGCACTACAGTCAATGCAGCAATTTCAGTATATGTCCACTTCTTCAAGTCCTATACCCAACTATACAGCGGTGGGGTGGAGGTGAATTTCTATGCCAAAGCAATGCCCCTTTTCGCTAATCAGACTCCCCAGGATATTGCAGCATAGATCTGCAAATTTTGCAGCACAAAAATTTAAATTTTGGGGCACAGAAATGGAGATTTTGCGGCATTATTGCAGCACTTTATTTTACATGTAATCATTCCTTTGCAGCCTTAAATCAATGGAAACTGGTTTAGCAGAGTATTCCACTTTGACTTAGGCATGTTTAAAGTGTTTGAGTGTTTATTTGCTATATTCTCCTTTGTGGTAACATTCTGGATCATAGGTTAAGCCAAGTACAATAGCACAGGGTTGCTAGTCATCCTGTTTTTGTGGCATTGTGCTGTCTTGAGGCTAGAGGTTCCAAGCCCCAGGGCCACCTGCTGTAGGACACCACGTTTTGATAGTGCCACTATGTGCAAAAGCCAAACTCAGGGTTTTCCAGCAGCTGCCCTGCGATTACCATAGATTACCCTTCCACCTCTTCTTCACCTGGCCTCTTACTGTCTCGATATTTGAAGAGCCCTAGTTGGACATTGGAATCCCACTGTGACATCTTTCACTAGAGGTTCTATTTATCAATCACGTATCGCCATTAATGAGGATAAAAGAATGTTCCTTTGTATGATGGCATCTGAGTTCGTTTTGATACCCATGGTGGCGTCATTCACAAGATTGATCCGTAACCAATCATGAATCACCAACAAAGAGGACATCAGAGTGAGGCTTTGTCTGATCAGGTCTGGTTTCGACAAGGGAAACACATAATGACGTCATCCAATTCTTGGTCTGATTCATATTCCACCAACAATAAGGTCATCAGAGTTGCTTTGCTTGATCAGATCTGGTTTCACAAGAAAGACGCATTATGACATAACCCACAACTTGATCCATTAACCATTGATGTACCAACAATAAGGTCATCAGAATGTTGCTTTATTTCATCAGGTCTGATTCGACAATCGAGACTCATTGTGACATCATCCACTACTAGGGCTGTTAACCATTCATGTACCACCATCAATGAGGTCATCAGTGTTGCTTTGCTTGATCAGGTCTGGTTTGAAAATGGAGACTCATTGTGACATCATCCACTACTAGGACTGTTAACCATTCATGTACCACCAACAATGGGGGTGTCGGAATGTCACTTTGATTAATGCCTGGCTATCTTCACTTAATACGAAACCACTTTATTATTTACCACATGTGCAGCTCATTTCACAGATTGAGCTGTCTTGTCTTTCGGTATTGTACTAATCACACACCTCAGCAGGACATGGCGGGATCAACTGCCACATTTTACAGCAAATAAAGATGTACATTTAATTAACTGTATATGTAGCAGCACAAATATGTATGCTAATGGTAAACATGCAAAGCTGTTCAAATAAAAATGTGTGTGTGGGGGGAGCACTGTAGGTTTTAATCCAGGGCCCGAGTCGGGGGTCCACCCACTATTTTCATAGGGTGAACACCGTCCACCCTGCCAAGAAGTTGGGCCCCACTAAATAATGTGCTTTCAGCAGCGTCTGCACGTTGTCTGCTTCCCATCTGCAACAAGCAACACCGTGCAGGCAGGGACGGGGCTTTTTTATTTCAGACTCCTGCTGGGCCCATAACAAAGGCTGAATTTGAGGGGTCATCAGGCCTCCTTTTGTTCGAGTCTCCTGGCTGGGAGCTGTCAGGAGCCTCACACCTGATGCAAATGAAGCGGAGGGGAAACAAAGGTTAGCACTTCACACATACTTAAGAGAGTCAGCTTTTCACTTTGTTCAGGCTCTGTTTACTAGATATGCATGCACTGTAAGAATGTCAGATGTGTGGTCTCCCAGTATTTACATAATACTAAATGTAATTTATATAGTGCTTACTACCCCTGAGGAGGCGTTGACGTAATTTAATTACCACTATTTTGTAGGTCGAGCATTCGAGACCTCTTGTATATACTTCAGTATATACTTATTATATACTGATATGTGTATGTGTATGTACTTTGTGGGCTCTGGAGATCAGCCCTAGGACTTGTCTGCTTCCGCTTAAGGGCTTTTTTTTCTGTCCAACTGCCTCTATATAACTGTCTTCATAGAAAACGACCAGCAGAGGTCAGTAAAATACCAGAATTGCTTTCTGCTGAGGGACTTTCTTTTTTAAATTTTTCCTGCAACTGCCTCTTTTTAACTTTTTGGATAGAAAACGGCCAGCAGAGGTCAGTAAAATACCAGAATCACTTTAGCATTCTCTAGGTTCCAGCCAATAGAAGTTGTCTTCCACGTGCACCCGTAGACAATAATATTTTTTTCAAATCTTGTATTTTCAGTGATATGACCACGAAGGCCCTGGTTTTATATTAAAAACAGAGCTTTGGACCATGCCATTTCCCGCTGAAAGGCAATATTTCTCTCCATGTGTTCCAATACCTGGCGTGTCACGCAGTTTGGTGCATACTTTCCCTCCATGTTAAAGAACAGTAGATGTTTCAGCAACCAAGCTAATGTGCTGCATAGCTAAATACATATAAGGTCCCAAAGGCGAGACCGATTGCATTGCAAATGCTTGTTCTAGTATATCGCTACTCATCCCACAGCAGAGTGTCAGAGTGCTTTACATCACACCTACATATTAAAGTCGTGGCTTGTGATGACACTTCCTATGTCAATTCCTGTGATGTCACATGTAATGTCATGCGCCGTGATGTCATGTGCTGTGATGTCACACGTCGTGATGTCACTCGCCATGATGTCACTTGCATAATGCCTAAATGGGTTAGCCCCCCCACTTCTTTTTTTAGGACTTGTGCCCTGTTTAAGTATAAATACAGCGCAAAGGAAACAAGATCTTGCCAGACAGGAAAAAGTTGGAACGGAGAGTAGCTCCTCGAAGCTGTGTAGCCAGAGGACATGGTGCTTTGAGTATCGGTTTTTCATAGCTGTCAACTGCGTTCACCCAATGAAAATAAATCAACACGGAAAATTGATACATTTCGCGCTTTTTGGCAGCATTTCATTAATTTTTCAACCTCGCCTGAGCCTCGGGCTGGTAGAAGTCCCTATGATCGGATGTAATGTGCCGCCGGCATTAAGGCCCAACTATGAAAAGGGCCCTGGACTCACCCTCACCACTCAGTGCTCTCCAGGGATCGAGCTCTTCTACACAGAAGAACGGAACCACAGGGCAATTTTAGCCAGGGTCACTTACATGACACAGTAAAATAAATAAAAAAATGCAAAATGGCCAGATTGGATTTATTCACACTCAACCACATTAGCGCCACTTTACAGAGTTTGCCAGTGAAGTGCTACTTTCGTTTCTGTGATGCGCGTGCAGCTCTGGATCCACACGCCAGAGCCACACGCTGAGAATGCAATCTGTGAACGTGATTTCCTGCAGGGCTGTACGGTGTTTTTCAGCTGAAAAGATAAATGTCAGAGTCATCGTGCTCCTCAGCTGATTTGGCGATTATTTTGGGGATCGTAAAATGCTGGAAGATCTGGCTAATACAAGAGTCAAGTCTTCAATCAATCAATCAATCAATCAGGGAATTGTAAGCGCGCTACTCACCCATGAGGGTCTCAAAGCGCTGGGGGGGGTCCGCAGGTCCGTTTAGCTAAAGAGCCAGGTCTTGAGAGCCTTCCTGAAGGTGTTCAGGGAGGGGGCGCGTCTGATGTCTGCCGGTAGCTCGTTCCAGGTCTTTGCCGCAATGTGAGAGAAGGATCTTCCGCCTGATCTGGCTCTGTGGATGCGTGGGGTTTCGGCCAGTGCGAGGTTGGAAGATCGGAGGTTTCTTTTGGGTACGTGGAAGTTGATTCTGTCGTTGAGGTATTTGGGTCCGTTGTTGTGTAGGCATTTGTAGGCGTGAGTGAGGATTTTGAAGGTGACCCTTTTCTCCACGGGGAGCCAGTGGAGTTTTCGTAGGTGTTGGCTGATGGGTTGGTGCCGGGGGATGCCGAGGACGAGTCTGGCGGCGGTGTTCTGTATAGTCTAGAGTTTGGGGAGTAGGGACTTGTTGATGCCGGCGTAGAGTGCGTTTCCATAGTCCAGTCTGCTGGTGATGAGTGCGTGGGTGACTGTCTTCCTTGAATCCGGGGGGATCCATTTGACGGTCTTGCGCAGTATGCAGAGGGTGTTGAAACAGCTGGATGTGACGGTGTTGACTTGTCGGTTCATGGTGAGTGATGAGTCGAGTATGATGCCGAGGTTCTTGGCGTGGTCTGAGGGGATAGGTGGACTTCCGAGGACGGTCGGCCACCAGGTGTTGTCCCATGCTGAAGGGGTGGTTCCAAGGACGAGGACTTCTGTCTTCTCGGCGTTGAGTTTAAGGCAGCTGTTGGTCATCCAGACTGCGACGTCTTGCATTCCTTTCTGGAAGTTGAGTTTGGCGGTGGTGGAGTCTCGGGTGAGGGCGAGGATGAGCTGGGTGTCGTCGGCGTAGGATACGATGTTGAGGCCGTGTTGTCGGACGATGGCTGCGAGGGGGGCCATATAGATGTTGAAGAGGGTCGGGCTCAGTGATGACCCCTGTGGGACTCCACAGGTGATTTCCGTGGGATCGGAGAGGAAGGGTGGTAGTCTGATTCTCTGGCTTCTTCCGGTGAGGAACGATCGGATCCAGTCCAGGGCTGTTCCTTGTATGCCGGGGTCGTGCAGTCTGGCGACTAGTGTGCGGTGAAAGACGGTGTCGAAGGCTGCTGACAGGTCAAGTAGGATGAGGGTTGTGGAGTGGCCTTGGTCCAGGAGGGTGCGGATGTTGTCTGTGGTGGCGAGTAGGGCGGTCTCGGTGCTGTGGTTGCTTCGGAATCTGGATTTGGACGGGTCGAGGATGGCGTTCTTTTCGATGAATCATGTCAGTTCCCTGTTGACCGCTTTCTCTGCAACTTTGGCTGCGAAGGGGAGGAGCGAGATAGGCCGGTAGTTCTTGAGGTCGGTGGGGTTCGCAGTGGGCTTCTTGAGCAGGGGCCTGACTTCTGCGCGCTTCCAGTTGTCTGGGAAGATGCCTGTTTTGAAAGTGGTGTTGATGGTGCGTTGCAGTTCGGGTGCGATGGCGGCTGCGGCTCTGTGGTAGATGTGGGGGGGGCAGGGGTCGGTGGGGGCCCCCGAGTGGATGCCTTTAATGGTCGAGGTGGTGTCTTCGGTCGTGATCGGTGTCCAGTTGGAGATGGTGGGTTGGCTGGTGTGCTTGTAGGGCGGGGGGCCGGCTGTGGCGTCTGAAGGATGGTCGACGAAGTTGTCGTAGAGGGTTTTGTTCTTGAGGTGGAAGTAGGTTCCAAGCTTGTCGCAGAGGTCTTGGGACAGGGTGATGTCTGCGGCTTCGCTGCGTGGGTTGGTGAACCCCTGAATGACACTGAAGAGTTCCCTGGAGTTGGTGGAGTTGGTGAGGATTTTGTTGTGGATGAAGTTCCTCTTGGTGTTTCTGATTTGGTTGTGGTAGTCCGTCATGGCGTCCTTGTAGGTGGAGTAGTTTTCGGCTATCTTGGTGTTTCTCCAGTTCTTCTCCAGGCGCCGGCAATTGCGCCTGGCTTCTTGGAGAGCGGTGGTGTACCAGGCGTCTTTCCTGGGGCGCTGTTTGTTGGGGTTGCGTAGCGGGGCGAGCTCATCTGCGCAGTTGGAGATCCAAGTGTGGAGTTCTCTGGCTGCGATGTTTGCATCGGATGTCCAGGTGTGGTTGGCTCGGGTGAGGGTGGAGTTAAGTTGTTCGTCGGTGACCCTGCTCCAGTTCCTCCGTGGTGGGCGTGGGGCTGGTTTGGGTGCCTTGGGTCTGGGTGAAGTGTATGCAGTGGTGGTCGGTCCATGGTGGTTGCGTTGTGTGGCTGAAGTGGACGCTGTTTCCTGTAGCGAAGATGGGGTCGAGAGTGTGTCCGGCTCTATGGGTCGGTGTGGTGACGAGTTGTTTAAGTCCGATGTTGGCGAGGTAGTCACGAAGGATGGTGGAGTTGGGGTCGCTGGGGTTGTCGAGGTGGAAGTTCAGGTCTCCAATGAGTATGTAGTTCGTTGATACGATGGCGTGGGGTGCGATGAAGTCGGTGATGGCGGTGTCGAAGGCTGTCCTGGGGCCGGGAGGTCTGTAGATGAGGGTTCCTCGGAGTGTGGCGTTGGGGGTGGTCTGCATCTGGAAGTGCAGGTGCTCGGCGGAAGGGAAGGTTTCGCTGGAGGTGGTGAGGCGGAGGGTCCTCTTGTGGGCGACGGCGAGGCCCCTCCTGGGTGGTTGGGGCAGTCTTTCCTCTGGATCTTGTATCCATCCGGGATGGCGATGATGACGTCGGGGGCGGAGGAGGCGTTGGTCCACGTCTCTGTGAGGAAGGCGATGTCGGGCGAGAGGGAGTCGAGTAGGTTCCAGATTTCCATGGCGTGCTTGTGTACGGAGCGTACGTTGAGGAGGATGCATCTTAGGGTGTCGCCGTTGCTGGTGTCGGCGGTGTTTGAAGCCGGGGTAGTGGTGCGGGTCTGGCGGCAGTGGAGGCAGGAGAACTGGCCGTGGGTCTTGTTCGGCGTGGCCTGCTGGCAGTCTCTGAGTCTTCCGGTGTTGAGTGCGAGGAGGGTGGTGGTGTCGTAGCGATGGATGGTCGGAGATCCAGGGTTCCTGGCACTGGTCGGGTCGCGGACGGGCGCAGACGGGCTTGCCTTAGGCGTGCTGCGCGCGTCCGCTGTGCGACCGCGCAGCGGTTGCTATTAAGTAGGGGAGGGGGGAGGGACGTGCAGCTGGGAGGCGGGGGCGGTCAGGGGGCAGAGGTTTCGGCGGGAAAAACGGGGGGAAGTGAACAGCAGACAGCACAGCAGAAACAAAACGGAAGGGCACAAGCGAATCAACAGAAGGGCACAACGCAGGGGGAAACCGAATAAAATATATATCACCACAAAAAACAAAGAATAAAAGAGCAGAGAATAAGCAATACCAGTACAACAAGGACAAGTACGAAAAAAACAATACCTACATATATGCTTTGTTTTCTTTGTGTGTTTCATTACTCCCAAAAGACATTAACGCTGGTCTTTTGGGGTCAGACGACCCATAAATTCAGACAAACATTGCAATACCTATTCCCAATAATGAGAAACCAATGGGCCGCAACACACCATGTGGAAAAATCTTGCCTCATTACTTGCACAGCGCGGAGAGGCAGTGTTAATACCGGGGAACATATGCCCAATATTCGTCAAAGCTAGGTATGCATGATGGAAATAATTAAGTTGTGTGTATTTAAACCTTGAATTACGTGATATCATCTTAACATTTAAAAGATATTTCCCTCACTCATCATCTGCCAATGTCTGGGTTGTATGGTTCTTCCACCAGCCTCTCAATTCCTCTAAGTCTCCATGGTGGTGATGTAACAATGCAGAGCAGAAACATGTTATGGCCTTTTTGTCGTACCCTTGTGTCAGGAGTACCCATAACACCAGAGAATAATTTTGGACATAGGCATCGCCCCATACCTGGGACCAAACTCAAACACATGCCCTGTGTAGCAGAAATTGGTGCAGCCTAAGACCGTATACCTCCACTAAATTATCAAAGGATCTCAACTCAATATGCTCTATAATGCCATCCATTGTCAATATTCTCTCCTCTATACAGATTCCAGTATTATACGATACTCCTAGAGCTGCAATCTCCAGAAACATCCACAGCGATAAATGAGGCACAAACGGTGGCATTCTAGTATCCAATCCCATACAAGTCTTCCAGCACCAGGCCGCCACCTTCATAAGAACGCTTGTCACTTGACCATAGGCTGTTCCACAAACAACCATTCCAAAATGCCATTGCCTTTTAGTTGCTGCTACATCCAATCACTTAGTGGTTAAGCAGTGCATCGGCCACAGCACCTGCGCTGCAGCATAATATAATTTGTAACTGGGAACTCCCAAACTACCTACCGTGATCGGTGCATATACTTTGCCGATGGCCATCCTCTGTTGCCCATTACCCCATATCAACGAGGTAAGTACACTTCGCACCTCCTGAAAATGTGTCCTTCAAACTATTACTGGTATTACAACATAGTAGTAAAGCAATCAAGGCAGTACCACCAATTTCAACACTGCCACTCTTCCACAGGCGATAATGGGAGTGTGTTCCAAAATGCCACTTAAAAGTGAATAGCCGCCACCGCCTTTCCCAAATTACCGTCAATAAGATCCGCATGGTCATGATAAATGTTGCCACTCAAATATTTTATTGTCCCAGATGCCCAATTTAGCCTAATTTCAGGTAGCACCTAAACTGTTATCCAGTAACTTCTTAAGGGGAAATAGGCAGAATTTACCCCAGTTTATGCATACTCAGGCTATTGTTCAGAACTCATCCAATAGTTTCATTACCACTGGTAGCGACCTTTGGCCCTCTAGGAGATAAAGTGCATCATCAGCATATAGTTTTATTATTATGTGTAAGATCTCATTAATCACTATCCCCCATTTTGGGCCCCTGCACCTCATTCAGCACGCCAGTGGCTCCATCGTCAATGCTAAAATAATAGGTGATAATGGGCACCCTTGCTAAGTACACTGTCCAATCATTATTGGATCTGAAATAACTCTTTCTGTCCGAACTTGTGCCACCGGCCACAAGTACAATGGGCATATCCATTGTAAATACCCAGGACCCATACCAATTTTCTCCAGGACCTCAAACAAATAAGCCCAACTAAGAGTGCTGAAAGTCTTTTCAATATCTAAAGAGGCGAACCTAGTGTGCGAGCTGCTGCACCAATCCATTAACTCTGAAAAGGCATCTTAAAATTAGGAAAGTGTTTCTCCCCAACATAAAATTGCTCGGGACTGGGTAGTAGGCATATGGACACCTAGCTTGACACTTGCCTGTGGTCTCCAGTTTCTGCTTGCTCCAGACTGATCAAAATGACACCGCAGCTGCCTGGGTTTTCCCACTCACCGTTCTTCCCACCAACAGAAGCCCACCCCAGGATCTACTTAATGCAGGCCACAGCGCAACCGCGCAGTGGATGCGTGCAGCAGGCATGCCGCTGGCGCGCCAAAGGCAAGCACGTCTGCGCCTGTCTGTGCCTTGACTGTGCCCAGCGCCCCGACCCCTAGCCCTCCCGCCCCCTGAAGATACACCATCACCGAGCTCTACACACTCGACCCTGGACACCGCAACACACACTGCCAACGTGCCGACCCACTCTCCAGAGTAGGACCTTTCACCTGCACCTGTACCCACTCCAACTACACCTACCACTGCACACACACACCAGCCCACCGACCAGCCCCACCCCAAACTCACCCTAGTCACCACCAGAACAAAAAGACCAACTTGCATGCGCCCATCTCAACACACGCTCACTATGCAAGCATTCCACTGAATTATGGGACCTCATCGCCACCCTTGCGCCTTACATCGTCTTCCTCACTGAGAACTGCCTCGACCCCACATCTGCCCCAAACATTGCCACAGCGGTCCCCGATGGATATAAAATCACTCACCAGGACTGCACCAACAATCCGGGAGGAGGAACAGCAATAATCCACAAAGAGACCATACAGTGTACCACCACCACCAACACCACCACCCCACGGGACATCTCAACTTCAAACTACACACGGACAACAAGACAACCATCAGAGGCACCCTCGCATACCGACCCCCAGGGCCGCGCTCCAGCTTCTGCAACACCACTGCAGACTTCATTGCAACCCTGGCCTTAGACTCCAAGGACTACATCTTCCTCGGCGACCTAAATTTCCACATCGACGACCCCAACGACAAAAACACTGCACACCTCCTCGACAGTATGAGCAGCCTCAGATTAACCCAGATCGTCCAAGACCCTGAACACACACTGCAAGACACACACTGGACCCACTTTTCACCTCCAACAACCGCGTCAAATAAAGCCATGTCGCAGAACTCACCTGGACCGATCACTCCATTGTCCACTTCAGCATCTCCAGCCCCTGCACCGCCACCCCCAAGACGGCCAACGCCGGTACCGGAGGTGGAACAAAATCTCTGAGATCAGCTGGCAAATGCCCTCAACACCTACAACCCTGCTACCACCACCAACCTCGAACAGGGAGTGAAAAACGTCAACACCTGGATCGCCAAATGTGCAGACAGCATCTTCCCCATCAAGAGCTACATCCAGAGAAAATCCTCCAGAAAGGCCAGCAGGTACACCCAAGAACTCAGAACAGCGATAAGGGACAGCAAACAGTTGGAGAGGAGATGGCATGCCAGCAAGTACACCTACGACAGGGCTGCCTTCAAGACCTCCCTCAACCTCTACCACCATGGCTGCTGAGGGCAACTAAGAAGACAGCCCTTGCCGCACACATCGATACCAGCGCCAACAACACCAAGGAACTTTTCAAATTTGTTAAGGAATTTTCCAACCTGTCTGCCAGCGAAAGCAACATCATAGCCTCACAGGAGCTGTGCGCCAACCTCGCCCACTTCTTCCACAACAAGAACGCAACCACATACAGAATCTTTGAACCCCAGCCCACACCTATGGACTTCCTCTACAGATACACCGCAACTGTAACCGACATGAACCACACACTGACCACCTGGAACATCCTCTCCACCCAGGACACCACCTCCACCATAAAATCCATCCACTCTGGAGCTCCCACAGACCCATGCCCACACCACATCTTCAATCTCGGAAACCAAAGGATCATCCAGGAACTCACCACCCTACTCAACACCTCTATCACCACCGTAACATTTCCCGACGCCTGGAAACATGCTGAAGTCAAACCACTACTCAAAAAACCCTCCCCCGACCCCAGTGAACTCAAAAACTACCAACCAATATCCCTGCTCCCATTCCCAGCGAAGGTACTGGAAAAGATCATCAACAATCAACTCATGCCACACCTGGAGCAGGACCGGCTACTCAACGCCTCCCAATCCGGCTTCCGCAGCAATCACAGCACCAAAACTGCCCTGATCGCAGCCACCGGTGACATCTGAACCCTCCTTGACTGAGGATAACCAGATGCTTAGATCCTCCTAGACCTCTCAGCATCCTTCAACACCGTATCCTACCACACGCTGATTGAAAGACTCAACCACATCGGCATCCAAGGGGACACGCTCAAATGGATCACCTCCTTCCTCACCGGAAGAACCCAGAGGATCCACCTCCCACCTCCCATCTTTCACCTCTGAACCAAAGGAGATCACCTGTGGTGTCCCGCAGGGCTCATCCCACGCTCTTCAACGCATATATGACCCCGCTGGCCAACATCGTCAGATCCCACAGTCTCAACATAATTTCCTACACAGTGAACACCCAACGTATCCTCTTACTCACCGACGACCCCACCACCACCAGAACCAACTTCCACAGATGCATGACAAACGTTGCCAACTGGATGAAGAACAACTGCAGTTGAACACAGACAGATGCAAGTACTGATCTTTGGCAATCGCAGCAACACATGGAACGACTCCTGGTGGCCATCAGACCTAAGACCCGCACCCACTCCCTCTGACCATGCCAGAAAACTCGGAAACATCACTGACAACAAGCTCACCATGAAATCACAGATCAACGCCATCTCCTCTGCTTGCTGCCTCACTCTGCACATGCTACGTAAGATCTTCAAGTGGCTACCCCTACACATAAGACGCACCGTGGCAGAGGCCCTCATCACCAGCCTACTGTACTATGGCAACGCCCTCTAAGCAGAAATCTCCTACAGAGACTTCAGACAATACAGCACGTCGCAGCCAGACTCATCCTCAGCCTTCCCCAATGAACCCACATCACACCCCCACCTCAGGCAACTCCACTGGCTCCCCGTACAGAAGAGATGCCAATTCAAGCTGCTGACCCACTCGCACAAGGCTCTACACAAACAAGGACCCTCATACATTAACCACTGAATTTCCACTAACTGTCGATTAGACCCAATCTGTCTAATGTGCTATCAAGTCGCAATTTCACTGACGGCAATGCCACAGCAGCTGTCACATCCGCAGGGAAGAGAATCTCTAGTACACAAATGTGGGCCTGCAATGACGACATTTTTCATGTAGCAATACCGGAGCACCACAAGTAGGTTTTATGCAAAGACCCCGAATGACTATTTGAAATGCATCACATTCCGCTAGGTTAGATGATACAATACCTTCATTTTCTGTAAAGTACAGAGCTGTATGTTTCCATGTCAGCCATAAAAACTTGATCAGCAAGTGCTTCTGTTGAGAGCTTTTTTGTGGGTATATTCTCAGTCACCACACCCTGTTTTATGGATAATTTTAGAGGATTACTGTCAGATATAGTCCGACCTAAATATTCAGCACCAACCACCTTTGAACTGGCTACATCATTGCAGAAAGAGAGTTCAATCCTAGTGTGCATGGCATGCAACCCAGAATAGAACAAATACTTTCTAAGACCCTGATGTAAGGACTGCCAGGTAACGGTCAACTGAAGATGTCGTCTTCCACCTACTGAGGCTCTGAGTAGCGTTGAATGTTTGCACTCCCTCCAGCGGTGTGTAGGGTGTATGCCATTCTACATATGGTACGCAATGGAAATCACCACCCCAAATACACAACGCCTTACGTTGAGTAAGGCAGAAGTGAGCATAGATAAAAAGGGAGTGAGATGTGCATTACGGGCAGAGACTGCTACCATTGTTAATGGCTCTCCGTCTAGGAGACCTTCTGCCACCACATATCTTCCCTCTGCAACTATTTTGGTGTGGTTCAATACAAAAGGGACCCTTGAAGCAATCCATATTAAGTGCCTCTCTGGCATATCCAGTGTATGTAGTTCCAATTAGCCTTCCTCGCTACCTTCTAGCCAACTTAGTCAACTCTCTGACAGAAGGATGGGTCTCTTGTAAAAATGCAAAATATATATCTGTTCCTTTCAAGTAAATCTGTATCCTGTACCACTTTATGGGGATACACATGCCCTGCACATTCCAGGTTAAGATATGGTATATTTTAGGAAAACATTGTGGCATGTACAAGTTGGCTTATCATACTTAGTTACAGCGTGCACTGCACTAGGTAGGCCAGTATGCACCCCACGTATTACTCATACCTGTAACTTCTAAGAACAAACTCCCAACTCCCTCTCCCTGGCAGAAACAACAACATTCGCACTGCCACCAGAACAGCAGAACAACCACTTCTAAATAAAAAGTGCTATTCAGGAAGCAGGGGGAGGTAGCTTCCACACACATCTGTGTACCATTTATCTATGCCTTCGCTCCATAAATGTTGATGTTTCCTTCAACACACACACCTGATTCCAATAAGGGGCCACTCCCCTCATGACGGACAATCCACATTCCACATTCAAAAACAAAGAAAACTCCAACAGCGTTACTGTCAAATTTATATATGTAAGCAGGTGGTCCGTCATCGGTGGGACTTCTGGGCCGCCAGTAAGCAACACTTCCATGCCTTCAAGCACTTCCTCCATCGATTGTCCCTTGATGCAGTTCCGTCATTCAAGCTATTGAGTTGGGATACCTTCGCCACCCCTAGTACCCTAGTGATCTCCTCCTATTTCTTGGTAGGTCTACACTGCAGTCTGGCAGTATTTTGACATTTGGGTCTCTGAGGCAGTCATCTATCACCTGATAGTAACCTATTATGCACTGGTCCGTGTTCCTTAAACTCCAGCCACGCCCAGGCTTCAGCCAGAGTTAAAAAGAAACGTGCTCTCTCTTTCCATCCACCACCAGAAGCTTAGCGGGGGACATGAGTGCATAGCATACCTCCATTTGGCACAGTTTCTGTTTCATTTCCAGAAAGGATTGCCTCTTTCCTTGCACCTCAGTGGTATAGTCTGAAGAAATGTTGACCATACTATTTCCCAATGACCAAGGGTCTTTACTTCTTGCCACCTGAAGGATATGATCTCTATCTCACTAAATGAACAATCTCGCTACTACTGTCCTGGGGGGCTGGAAAAGCCGCACATGTGCCAAGCCTCATTGGGGCTCCTGAATCCTTCACTCCCATGCGCTGCACCAATGAATCACTCTGAGGTCCCCCCTACTTGGTGGCCTTTGGCTTTACTATATTTGGATGAATGGGTTGCCGCTAATCAGCAGTAGGCCACAAGTTGATTTCCTACCAGCTAATAGTAAACAGTAGGAAGGTCGCAGATCCTCCTACCGTACCACCTGCTATCAGGCCTGGCAAGGCAGGCAGGGGAAGGAACAGCCCCGGGGCAAAAGGCGATCCAGATCAATATGTGGGTGGCAATACTCACCCTATTTTTGCCATAGATTCCATTATGTGACTGGTGAAAAGTGCAATGTTTTGGACAGTTAGCACCTAGTGTGATCAACAATGCATTCAGGAGTGATCACCTGAGCCAGGGACTTACTTTAATATAGCAACAAGATTTAGACATGCTCTGAAAATGTGGGAGAATTCAATAAGTAAATATCATCAGCAGCCATTTGATCTCGACATCCTGAAGGGGGGAGCAGCATCCCTACGTTTCTCCTCAGTGGGCCCCCACCCAGCTTCCAACAATGGGTGCTGCAGGTGAACAGCAGTCCGGCTGGCCTTGCAGGGCACACTCCAGATGCGGGTCAGCCTATCCCGGGAAACCCAGGGGCAAACCATCACCAGGTCTCACCAGCCACCTTGCACAACAAAATACACCGTCAGCTCCACCTGACTCAAAAACTAATAGACAGATCGAGGGCAGCTTTGCAGGCGGCACAGCACTGAATTTATAAATTTGGTGTCAAATCAGGCAAGCTTATCTACTGGTTGGCCTCTTAGACAGCAGCCTTCACACTGATACCAGGATTGAGGGTGGCCTCTGGCAAAATGGTCTACCATGCCCAAGGGATGGCGGATGCCTTTGAGGATTACTATGAAGTGCTTTATGGTTCCAGCTGCCAACGGCGCTGGAAACCAATCGTCTTATTATAGGCAATTTAATAGTTCCCAGACTCTCATTAGAGAGCAAGACTGGATTGGGCCTTCCAAATACTGCAGAGAAGCCCCTTTTTGCCGCACAGGACATGCCTGCTGGGAAAGCATGGCTACCCAATTGAATTACCCAACTGAATGGCTACCCAATTGAACTACACAATTGAATGGCTAACGGCTAGCCAATTGAATTTTTCAGACATTTGCCTCTGATGTATTCCCCCATATGGCCGATATGTTCACCGAGGTCCTTGAGACTGGTACCCTCCCTCCTGACTTACAAAACTCAACAGTGGTGGTGTTTCCTAAGCCCAAGATATTATTGACAGAATGCACCTCATACAGACTGATCTCATTGATCAATATCAAGGCCAAAATACTGGCAATGGCATTTGCAATGTGGTTGGGTAAAGTGATACACTCCCTAATCAACTATGGCCAGAATGGCTTCATGCCAGCGAGGGGAACAAGATAAAGCATCTGCAGACTCCACAATATAATAGCAAGGGCCCACGAGATCCCTGATTCGACAATAATAGCCCAGCTGGACTTTGAGTAAGGCTTCAAATCGGCTGAATGGTCATTTCTCCACTCTGTCCTGGAACTTTGAACTTTGGAACATACTTCCTAAAGTGCATCTGATTATTATATAGTGAACCCTGGATGAGGGTAAGAGTTAATGGCACACAGGTTTCGAATTCAGAGGAGTACCAGACAGGGTTGCCCCGTCTCCATACCTTTTTGCCCTTGTGACCAAGCCATTGGCGGAATGGGTCAGACAAGATACTCAAATGTGGGGTCTAAAGTGGGCGGATGGTGCAGAGGACCACATATCCCTCTACGCGGACGATGTTCTGATGTTTTTTCAGAAGCTGGAGGCCTCAATCACCCGATTAATACATATTTTGTAGGTATATGGGGTGGGACTCAGGGTGAACTGGGGCAAATCAAGACTGATCTCTTGACTACTCCCCTTGCCAGAGACCCATGCTAACACCTTGATATTCATCAGGGGCAGGGCTGGTCACTTACATAGGGATACAGATATAAAACGACCCCAGAACCTGCTGAGACTGAAATATAGCACCCCTCAAAAACAAAGTCAGGAACCACATGTCATGATGCAGTTCCCTCCCCCTCAATCTCTCGGAACTCACTGAGCTTTTCAAAATGATCGAGCTTCCCCAATTGTTGTATATCCTTCAAAATTAGTCACACAGAATACCGCCTAAGTGGTTTTGCAATCAGAGATCAATGGCTATATCTGGGGCGACTCACCTCCAAGGGTGGCGCATGCTAAGTGTATTCAGTCGGCATTCGATGGGTGGCTGGGGGAAGTGGAAATACAATTTATACTGTTGGGCAGTAAAAATGGTTCCTATAAATGATTGGGTGTTAGGTGACAGGGGAAACTAAGCCATCAAATTGGAAGTGGCAGGTTTCCAGGAATCTGTGCCATGGTACTGGCTGTATGGTACAATTATTCCCCAACGATGCCCTTTGTCACAGCTATCCCTGTCAAGTGTTGGCACAGAGTCCTGAAACGGATTGGCGGGAACAGGAAACTTACTAGGGAGATGCCATTGTGGCCTCAGATTAATCCATTTTGTTTTTAACAGGGTCTACTTTGCACCTCCACAGGTTATGGAAGATGGGTAGGGCCTGGACCCCCGAGTGCCTCTGATGTGGAACCCCTAGTTAGGGACTGGATACACACTGTGTGGAAATGCCCGATCATTTGTAAATACTGGGATAACATCTTTTCCAAACTGGGGGAAGTGATAGGCTTCCCAATAGGGGTTACTGGGATGGGATGGCCTCAGGGATAGCGGATACCAGTGAGAATCGGTGCATACTTGCAAAACGAGATTTAGCTCAGCACTGGAGATCCATGGCACCCCCACCAGTTGAAGAGTGGCTTAAGGGCATGGACTATTGTGCAATTGCAGAAAAGGCAGTTTATAAATCACAAGGCTGCCCGCACAAACACACTAGGAAATGGGGATCCTGTATTGGCACCTCCAGAATCCAGGTGAAGGGCAGGGGCGGCACCTCCGCTATGGCGGAGGAGCGTTGCCCCACTGCTTTCAAGCAGTGCAGAAGCAAAAACATAAAATGATAATAACTTTCACTTATTATCATTTTATGTTTGGCTGCTTTGCGGGCGGGCGGGGCTGCTCTGCGAGCAAGGCAGTGGAGGAGTGGTTTGCCCACTCCTAAAAGTGCGCAGTGACTGTTTGGTCGGCCCTCTCGGGCTGCCCAAATCAGTCATGCGCACTTTCCCACTTCTCCATGCAGGTTGCATTACAGCCTGCATGGAGAACATGCCCACCCGTCCAGCCCCTGGCTGAGCACTGTGTCACGGCGCTCAGACCAATCACAACGCTGCAATTGCAGCTTTGTGATTGGATTAGGGGAGGGAGCCTGGCTGCCTGCTTCCTGTTCCTGAAATCGGAAGCAGGAGAGCAGGAGCAGCGACGTGGGACCGGGCGGCGGCAAGGTAAGTGATTTTTTTTTTTTTTTTTTTTTCCCCTCCCGCAATTACGACCCCCCACCACCCTCACCCACCCGCATATCCATGAGTCATGCTGGCCGCTGCTGGTGGAGGGGGTGAAAGACAGGGTAGAGCTTTGGGAGGATGGGCTACCAGGATATAGAGTTGCCACTCTGGGAGGGGGTGGGGTTTTTAAAAGGACTGAAATATTGTCCTGTTATACTTGGAGCACATTACATCTATAATACAGCAAATGTACTGCAAATGTGTACCGTACCAGTTGCCTGGTTTGTTATCTTCAAAATAAAAAAGAATTAAAAAAAATACATTGCATCAGTGAGGGACGTCTGACATATATTCCAACCTGCACATTTTTAAATTGCTCCTCAGCCATCCAGTCAAATGGGTTCTTTGCTTGTTGCCGTGATTCGGAAGGCTTGGCTCCCAGCTTCTGCAGGGTTGCAACACAGAGATCGGGAGCAATGGCAAACTCTTTCTCTCCAGGCTTCAAATGTCCTAAAGAGTCCTCTACCTACAACAGATCAAAAGACAAAACGTTTTTGCAACTGACATATACTTTTCACGTTTTACATATTGACAAGCCAACAACTGTGCATGTATGTCATTAAAGAGTAATCTAAATCGCAAGTGTCCAGAAGAATGATTTTTGTGCCAGTGACCGTCAAATGAAACTGCATCAAGCTATCTGGCAGACAGTGCACTTTCTCATTTAGCATTTTGGCCTTTTGTGGATCTTTGTATTGAATGACTTTCGTGTAACGCAATAGCTATTGTAACATTATATGTTGGCTAGACACCTAAGCCTGTCAGCTGTCAAGCTGCTTGCTGGAGCCAATGCTCTAGGCCTCTTATCTCATTAAGGCTTCATCATCACATCATTATCATCCAGGTGGGCTCACAGCTATTTTGAAAGACACCTGGTCTTCATGGGTTACCCGCAGAGTTCTACCAAACATATGTCCCTCTTATTATCCCCCCCTTGGAGGAAATGTATATGATGGCCTGGGATGACGATACCCTGCTACCTTTATGTAGGGAAGTCTTGTTGTCCTCCGCAAGCCATGCAAGAACTCGGAGGATACCTCAGCTTACTGCCCACTGTCGATGTTAAAATACTTAGCAAGATATTAGCCTGCCGTGTACAACCTCATCTGCAACAGCTGACCCATGCGGATTGAAATGGATTCATCCCACAGTGAAACACATCTTTAAATATTAGGCACCTCTTTCATATACTGGATGAGACCCCGAGGGAAGGCTTTGCGGAAGCTGTGGTGCTTTTCATCGATCTCCGTAAGGCCTTCGACACCATTCAGTGGCACTATATTCACACTGTAATGTGCTGTATGAACCTAGAAACAGGTTGGGATAAATGTATAGTGTTCCTATATGTCGGGCGCACGCTAGACTCAAGGTAGGACAAAACATATCGGATGACTCTGAAATACAAACGGGAACCCGACAGGGATGCCCGTTATCCGCATTACTGTTTGTGTTGGCCATCGAACCTTTTGCAAATATCATCAGAAGTGAAGACAGAGGGAAGGGATCGAGAGTACAGCATCTCAGATGATATGCTCCTATTCCTTAAAGATGCTGCTATAGAGGTGAACTGGAGCATCTACATGTTGCAGCTGTTGGGTGAAGTGACTCGTTTGTGCACAAACTGGGAGAAGACGTGGGTTTTCCCTGTCTCTGGAACCCTGCAAATAATCCCACCAGCAATCAGAACACAGAGTATCAAATGGGAGCCACATGGACTCCAGTACCTGGGAGTCAAAATCTACCACCATGACAAAGATTTTAGGGAGGGTAATTTTGGTGGGGCCTTGCACTCCTTTCAGGAACAATGTCGTATTTTGACGTATACTGAAGCTCCCGATCATGGCACGCATAGCGCTCACAAAGATGATTGTGCTGCCACAAGTACTCTATCTATTTGTGAATCTCCCCATCTGGATCCCTCAAGCCTGGTTCCAGTCTTTGGACACGCTAATGGATAATTTAATATGGGATGGAGGTAGACGTAGGGTTTCTTTACGAATTATGCAGTGCAAGACCAGAGAGGGTGGTCTGGGGGTCCCCAGACTGTGAGTTATACCATATCGTAGCTCAGCTGCAATGATTGGCTCACGGGGTAGACGGTCGAGATGGAAAATGTGGGCAGCTACACCTATGTCGAAGAAAGAAAAGGGGCCTTAGTGGCTCTCATGAGAGGGGCGTGTATTTCTTTGGAAACCCCACCTAACCTGTTGGGAATGGCGCTGTGCTTATGGCGGAAACTCTTCAAAAGGACACACCTTTTCCCACTATATACACCAGCAATATCACTGGTTGGCCTCCCTTTCCCAAAGGGCAGTTTCTTAACGGCATGCAGGCTGTTGGCATGGATGGATGCGAACCTTCTTACGGTGGGTGACTGTTATGAGGAGGGAAAGCTGAAATCCCTTGAGACACTCACCACTGAGGGAGACCTCTCAGATTCACTATTCCTGGTGTATGTAGCACTGACACGCACTCTGCAGGCACTGTGGAATACATGCTGCAAGGAATCACCAACACACAAAGTACTGCAGGACCTCCGAACAGTTGAGAAGGTCACAAATTAGTCTCCTGGCTTTACAAATCAGCCTTGCATATGACCAAAGTAGACTTAACACAACTCGGGCTGAGGTGGGAAGATGGGATAGGCCAAGAAGTGGGGGATAATGATTGGGATATTATTCTGGAACGTATGCACAAAGTCGCCTGAAACACTAAATTCCACTACACTCAGTTCAATTACCTACATATGTCTTACCTCATACCACACAAACTAAACAACATCCATGGGACAGATGATAAGTCAAGCCCAAGATGTGATGTACTCAATGCTGATTTTTTACATATGACTTGGGCTTGTCCTCGGATAGCACAATTCTGTCCGGTGGTAAAAGAGGAATTGGAATGAGGCCTTTGGCTGCACCAACCTCCTCAAGTTGGAATATGCTTATTAGGTTTATACCTTATCCCCCGAACGGCGAGTGTGACAATAAAGTTCCTAAATCCTAGCCTGGTCCTTACTAAGAGAGCAATTGCAATGCACTGGAGATCACCCGGAGCTGTAAGTGGAAGGGGAAGGCTGAACGCTGGCCGCTGGCTGAAGAGTCGGCTCTCAGAGACAAAGAACGTAGGAACCTGCGTACCTGCAAAATGGCCGATGACTGAGCTGTTGTCCTGGTGACCTTTGTGAGTGTGGAAGACGTCGAACCTGTAACTCTATCATTTCTGGTCTATACAGTACTGGAGCCCTGGGCTTCCGTTGAGTGTGAGATGCTGGAAACAAGACAGACGGTTTGAAAGTGGACAAATTCTAGATGTTGGAGCATTGAATAAACTGCCTGTTAAATGTTAATGAGTATTGATTGTAAAATGCACTATGTCAGTTTTATTGCATTATCGGAGCACACAGGACACGCAAAAAAATGGACCATCCCTTAGGATTAAGTCTGGGCGAGGAACTCTGCTCCGTTCGCGGAGTTTTCCGCACTCCGCGTTACGCGGAGCTTGCGGTTTTCCAAAAAACTCCGCTTTGCGTAGCAGAACTGAGTTTTCCCCCCGCTCGTGTTTGTCAACGTCAAGTTGGCGAGCGCGAGTGAGGAAAATCCACCACCCGGCGAGATTTTTGCTTGTTCCCGATCGTCAACATCAAGTTGGCGAGCGCGAGCGTGGAAAATCATCCTCCCGGCGAGATTTCCCAATGCGGGCGGTCAGATTTCTCATTGCGAGTGGTTGCATATGCTCGCGACCGCTCGCATTGAGAAACTGTCCGTTCGCGTTGAGAAAGCTGCTGCTCGAGTAAAAATCTACTCGAGCGGCAGAAAGGAAGCAGCGCCCGCTTGCGCTGTGCATGTTGCCGTTCGCAATGATTGCACAGTGCGGACAAGCACCTGGCACTGAAAATCACTGCGAAAGGCATTTATCTAATGCACTCCGCTGTTCGCGGAGCTCCGCGTAGCGCGGCAGAGTTTTTTTTGCACTTCGCGGAGTTCCGCTATACTCCGCGAACTCCGCCCAGGCTTACTTAGGATCTCTAATATATAAAGGGCTGTGGGGTAATCTACTGGGTTACTGGTATATGGTACGGAATGCAATGTTAATCCTGAATCATAACAACAAAGATGTGAATATTTCTATGGTTGTCTAAACAACAAAAGAGTTTGCCTTCTCAAGAGAAGAGCTAGCGTAGAGAATCAAATTTGATTCTTATAAAGCCCTCACTCACCAACCTAGTTGGTGACATGCTTCATCATCGGGCCCCACCAGGAAGGTCGAATACCTCCCGATGTGCTTCAACGCCAGAATTACTGCGGAGCGGGTTAAAGTGACAAGTGCACGTGAATGTGAAGTGATTTAAAAATGACTAGGCTGTATCCGAAAATGAATTTATTCGCCGGTCAGTCAGGCACAAAATAAAAACAATGTGAGTGATGTGATCGCTGAAGAAATTGGTCAGCTAAATCTCACTATGTGTGGTCAACATGTTTCTGCCTTTATGATGCTACTAGCTAGGCATTCGTCAGGACCAAGGTGAAGACCCCGGCGGTATGAGCACGCTAAGGCTCACCCTAACCTGGAGGTCAGATGCGTGAAAAAGTAGGAAAAAGAATCTTTAAAAACCTACTATCATTGCGGGATCCTTCTTACTTATTGGCTGATTGGCACACCGCCGAGAAAGCCAGACACCCACTTGGTACCTGGTTAAACCCTCTGAAAACCGGACCCCGTCGGTTTTCAGAGGGTTTAACTCAGGTACCAAGTGGGTGTCTGGCTTTCGGCGTGTGCTAATCAGCCACCACCCCTCCCGAGACCCAGGGTGTGTTTAGTGATCACCCTATGTAGATCTGCAGGGTCCCAATAAGTAAGAAGGATCCCGCAATGATAGTAGGTTTTTAAAGATTCTTTTTCCTACTTTTCACGCATCTGACCTCCAGGTTAGGGTGAGCCTTAGCGTGCTCATACCGCCGGGTCTTCACCTTGGTCCTGACGAATGCCTAGCTAGTAGCATCATAAAGGCAGAAACATGTTGACCACACATAGTGAGATTTAGCTGACCAATTTCTTCAGCGATCACATCACTCACATTGTTTTTATTTTGTGCCTGACTGACCGGCGAATAAATTCATTTTCGGATACAGCCTAGTCATTTTTAAATCACTTCACATTCACGTGCACTTGTCACTTTAACCCGCTCCGCAGTAATTCTGGCGTTGAAGCACATCGGGGAGGTATTCGACCTTCCTGGTGGGGCCCGATGATGAAGCATGTCACCAACTAGGTTGGTGAGTGAGGGCTTTATAAGAATCAAATTTGATTCTCTACGCTAGCTCTTCTCTTGAGAAGGCAAACTCTTTTGTTGTTTAGACTACAATTTGGGGGATCAAGAGTGTTCCTTCTAAAAATTCCCTCTCTCTCCTATTGTTTATAGATATTTCTATGGTTGAACATTTTGAAAATCAATAAAAAAACAAGCATTAGCATAGCCAATAGGTCTCGCCCTTGGGACCTTATAAGTGTTTAGCCAGAGCTATTGGCTTTGACAATATATTTAAGCTATGTTGTAGAGCAGTGTGGCTGTTGTGCATCATGTTGAAAAGTTATAATAAAACAGTGTTATAAGCATTTTTGTTACCTTATATATAACCAAGAAGACATTTTGTACAACTAAACGACCCTATTAAAAAATAATTAACATAAAATATGTCTTCTAGTTTTTTTGTCTTTGCAATGCTGGCAACTTCTTCCTGTCTGTTCTAATGCTTGTTCATTATATATTTTTTTTTGTTATTGGGGGGGAAATAAACAACGGGAGGGTGGAGGTTGGGAAATGGTACCTGAATTACAACACGAGCAGCGGACGGACACTAGGAGAGATTCAATAGATGCCAGATTCCGAGGACAGACTGAGGTGGTGCTGAGTGGTGCTGAGATGGTGGTGTGCTGGTGCGGAGGTGATGCTTAGGTGATGCAAAAGGATACTTAGGTGGTACTGAGTGATGCTGAGGTGGTGGTATGCTGGTGCGGAGGTGATGCTCAGGTGATGCTGAGTGGCACTGAGGTGATGCTGAGTGATGCTGAGTTGGTGCTGAGTAATGCTATGGTGCTGAGTCATGCTCAGGTGTGGTGTTGCCCTGGTGCTCAGGTGGTACTGAGCTGGTGCTCAGGTGGTGCTGAATGATGTTGAGTTGGTGCTGTGCTGATGTGATGCTGCGCTGATGCTGAAGTGGTGCTGCGCTGATGCTGAAGTGGTGCTGCATTGGTGCTAAAATGCTGAGGTGGGGCTGCGCTGGTGCTGAGGTGGGGCTGCATTAGTGGTGGTGCACTGATGGGGAGGTGGTGCTGTGCTGGTGCTGAGATGGTGCTCTGCTGATGTTGAGGTTGTGCTGCGCTGGCGCTGAGGTGGAGCTACACTGGTGCAGAGGTGGTGCTGCGCTGATGCTGAGTTGGTGCTGCACTGGTGGTGGTACACTGATGAGGAGGTGGTGCTGGGCTGATGCTGAGATGGTGTTGTGCTGAGGCTAAGGTGGTGCTGTTGTGGTGCTCAGGTCATGGTGAGTGATATAGAGGTGGTGCGGAGTGATACTGAGGTGGTGCTGAGTCATGCTGAGGTGGTGGTGCTGCACTGGTGTGCAGGTGGTGCTGAGCTGGTCTTCAGATGGTGCTAAGTGATGCTGGGTTGGTGCTGTACTGAGATGGTACTGAGCTGGTCCTCAGATGGTGCTAGGTGATGCTGGGTTGGTGCTGTGCTGAGGTGGTGCTGTGCTGGTGCTGAGGTGGTGCTGCGCTGTTTCTGAGGTGGTGCTACTCTGATGCTGTTGTGGGGCTGCACTGGTGCTGCGCTGGTGCTGAGATGCACTAATGTGGAGGTGGTGGGTGCTGATGCTGTGGTGGTTTTGAGTGATGCTGAGGAGATGCTGTGCTAGTGCTGAGGTTATGCTGTGGTGGTGCTGTGTGATGCTGTGCTGGTGTTGAGTCATGCTGTGGTTGTACTGAGTCATGCTGAGGTAGTGGTGCTGCCCTAGTGCTCAGGTGGTGCTGAGCTGTTCCTCAGTTGGTGCTGAGTGATGCTGAATTGGTGCTGTGCTGAGGTGATGCTGCGCTGAAGCGGAGGTGGTGCTGCGCTGATACTGAAGAGGTGCTGCGTTAGTGCACTATATAGAGAGCCAGCTTTCTACAACTGCCAAAAGAGAAATAAAGCGCAATGATGTTGCTGTGCAATAAAAACATGTAAATATGGAAATGATATATAAATACATGAGGAAGTTTGAAACCATTGCTTGTATTTTTAATATAGGACAAAGCATCACTGTCCAACACAGCACCAACCTAAAACAACTGAACCATGCCAGGCTTGTGTGCACATTTATGTAAAAGACCAAATAAACATACAGAAAAATGGAATGCATTTATTTATGTATTTATTGCAGACGGTTTATATGGGCCCCGAGGGGCATCAAATCAATTTTTTAAAAATATTTTTTTTCAGGCATTTTGGATAAAATAAATAATATATGCATAGTTTTTCCCCTGATACCTGTGGCATGCTTGGTGTTTTCGTACAGTGTTCCACTGCCAATTTTCTCGACTTCTGTCTGGTGTGTGCAACGGAGTTCGGTAACCCAATACAATGCAATTCCTTATCACTATAATAAAGCTTCAGAAAAACATTGGCCAGTAAAAAACGGTAATTGATACCTTTATCAGAAGACTTCCGGTGCTTTTGGACAAACAAATCTGAATTAGCTTGTGCTGCATGGGATACGTAGGCAGACCAACATGGGTAAAAAAAAAAGATGCCCCATTTATCCCAGGAGGAAAAGAGAACAAGCAAACAATAATAAAAAAATATAGGTCTATGGAGGGAATCGCAGGCAGGAGGAGTAGGAAGACTTTAAATCTTAATGTCGACTGGCGATGCTTCCACAACTAGACTTCAGCGATTAAATATTGGCTGTTTCACCATGAGTGCATTGCAGACAGTCACTCGCAAGCAAGTCATTGGAGGGCTGTGCTTAGCCAGGAAGCTGACAACATTCTTAGAGTGAAATTGCAAGTTCGAACACAGAGACCATGCACAGCTCTCGCGTTTCCCATCTACATGCGCGAGAACATTACCCAGTCCATGTTTCCTTCTTTGACCATGGGAGTTGATTTTGTAATGGGATCAAGAGGTCTACAAATCCTAGAATGCATAGCAAAACCTCAACTAGCCGGGGTACCCAGTAATGTATTTGTTTCTAGATGATAGTTTTACGTCACAATACATTACAGACCCCCCTCGCCTCCCCCACTCGAAAGGAAAAGGAAGAGATGTTAGAGGAAGCAAACTATTTATAGAGGAGACGCGGTACAGGTTATAGTGTCCTATAGTGCCGAGGGGCTTATCTTGCCAGATGACCCTTTGAGGTTAAGCCCCGGAAAGAAAGAAAGCCGGGCTTCGGGCAGAAATTAGTTTCATGGTAATACCAGTTACAGCACGGCTGGGGGCTCATAGAATGCGTTTACAATGCTTCTATGTGCTGTGTGACACGTTCGGCCTGTGCTGCTCACCCTACGCCCTACCCCACCTCTAAATTTGGCATACTGGACTCGTAGCCTTGTCCGCATTATGAGCAAGGGTGGGAAAATCATGTCATACAAAATGAGTGGTGTAGCGAGGACAGTTTAGTGCTTACGATAGCATTGTGCCAGACATGGAGCCGCTGGATGCTGTGGTTAGTAGAGCCATACCCCACTCACAAGAGTGAGGAACTAGAAACAGGCCGCAGTGCGATGCAGTGCTACAAAAACACGCTTTAAAAACATAATGTGCTGCCTCTAGTCGTCAAAAGCACTTCACACATGATTAGACACAACAGCATTCAAATCACGTATTGATTGAAATCCTGTGCTTTGTGCATGCACGGCTGGCAGAGCGTTATAGTGTGTGTGTGAGAGTAAAAGCGATTTGTTGTGTTTCGACTGCACGCGCAGGACGGTACTTTCCCTTCTGGGTCAGAGGCGGCCCCTGTGATTGGTTCGTCGGTGTTGCTGTGCAGAGCTTCAATGCGCACAAGGAAGGAGGGGCCATCGCTCGCTGTGCGAGAAGAAGCATGCCACGGCCAACATAAACAATCCCTTAGTGAAATCGCCTCCGCTGAACCAGATACCCAAAGGAAGGACAGTTGAGAGAAATGGACCAATAGGAGGCCAACATTTCGGATTGGCACAAGATAAAACCAATGGCAATTGGTAGATTTGCCAGAGCCCTTAGAAGAGGATACAACAGGTCGATCGAGGCTCGACCTAATAAAAAAGAAGGCTTGCTCTGCCTAACTCCCATATCATGAGTCCACCTCTGCAGAAACACTAGAACCCCAGCAAAAGCTATTGATTGCATAAAGGACCCCCTGGAATAGATACACATTCTCTGCTAGCACTATAAATGGCTGCAGTCAAAATGGAAGCAGAGGAACTCAGATAATCATGAGATGCTAGTTACCCTGTATTTGTAGGAAGATGCATGTGGAGGTTTGGACTTGATATGTTTTGCCCAAAATGTCAGGTGCTGCACAACCCCTCTGTGATTGGTCTGCCTGACACTGACTTTAGAAATAAGCTGGTCTTATGAGTCAAAACATCAGTTCACCTGTTAACTTAGTGGAGCTCTGTGAACATATACAGGGGAAAGGATAACACCAGGAATAGAAAGGTTGGCTGCACCCTTGAAGGAGCCAGGACACTCTAGGATGAGGAAGAAATGCCCGCTGTTGCTTGAACCTTGTAAAAAGGATATAAACTGCCCTGCAAAATCAGAACCTCAGCTGAATTCATCTGAAGAACTGCTTGGTTCATCAGCTGCATAGTACTCATGTGAAGATCTGCTACATGTCCAGAAGAGCTTACCTGAGACCAAAGTGCCACTGATGCTGTCCCACTAGGCCCCAATTGCACTACAAAGAAAATAATCTTTCCTGGCTCTCTGCATTTCACCCTTCTAAGAAAGAAAATACCCAAAGAAGTGCAGGGTTTCATGTTAAGAAGGAAAGAGCTCAAGACGCCTTACTGTCTCTCTGCTATATACCAGCAGTCACACCAAAGGCACTCTTCCTTTCTCCTAATGCCACTGTCCATTTTTTGTCTCAGCAAATTGTGGCACCCAGCAGGCTTTCCTGCTTTTTCCATTGCCAGCTGGCTACCACTAACCAAAGAAAGATGTCATCATTACTACACCTCTGTTGAGACTGTATCCTTCCAATTGTTGTTGCGGCAGTGTGCCCATCCTGCTCCAAATTGAGTGAGGCATTCCGACAAGGTCAAGAACCCCTTCCCACTCTCACAGCACCATCCAGTACAGAGCACCCAGTGCCAAACAGCAAACTTGGGGCCAAAGTACAAAGCATTCTTGAGGTCACAAATAGCTTGATTTGCAGAATTAGCTTGTTTGTTTGCAGCTCACAAAAAATGCTTTATTAAATGTACATATACCAAATTGTGATTCAGTAACTTGCTATTGAATCGTAAATGCATTTATGATTCGGTACTTGGAAGGGGTGTGTTAAGGGCACCCATTCCAAATACCGAATCGCAGTGGTATGTATTAATATTTTGCAATGAAATTCTGGTCACAAAACAATGATACTTTCCCCCCAATTCCAAATTGGTGGTAACCCATTCGCAAATGGGAAGGGGTCCCCGTGGGACCCTGTCCCCTTTGAGAATGTAAAGCAATATTTTTTAAGAGCAGGCAGTGGTCGATTTGCGACCTACTAGGAATCACTATTTTAAAATAAAAAGGGCTAGATGTACTAACATTAGTAATAGCGATTAACAAATAGCAATTTTTTGCGAATTGCTATTTGGTAATCACTATTTTTCCTAATTAGCGATTTATAGTGGGTCGCAAATAGACCATAAGACCACTGCCTGTTCTTAAAAAATATTGTTTTAACATTTTCACAGGGGTAGGGGGCTCATAGGGACCCCTTTCCATTTGCGAATGGGTTACCACCTCCTTTGAAGAGGTGGTAAAATATTAATGTTTGGCAACCCGAATTCGGTCTCAAAACTTTACCATTCGGTATTTGGAAGGGACGCCGTAAACATGCTCCTTCCAAATGCCGAATTCGTATTGGGCCACAAACCCGAATTGAGATTTGGTAACTTGTTACCGAATCGCAACTTGAGGTTTGTACATTAAAAAAAGCATTTTTGAGGTCGCAAACAATTTGCGACCTCACAAGTGCTCTGTACATCTGACCCATAGTTTCTTACATTAGTGTAGGAAAGTGGGTTTCTGTTGCAGTAACCCCCCCACTTTTTGCCAGACTACTGATGCACTTTGACTTGATCTGCCCTGGGTCCCCGCCAATCAGGATCCTAGGGCCTGTGTTCTTTCCCCAAACCTAACCCAATTGGCATCTCTGGCCACAGGTCAGCCCCTGGTAAATGGTACCACAGGTACCCAGGGCCCTGTGACCAGGGAAGGCCCCTAAGGTCTGCAGCACTTATTGTGCCACCCTTAGAGGCCCTGCACCTTTTCACTCACACACTGCCTTTGCAGGCTGCGTGTCTTGGTGCAGAACAAAGTGAAGAGTCGACATGGCACACATCGCTGTGTGCCATGCCTACAAACCACTGCCCTGGCATAGATCAGGTCACCCCTCTAGCTGGGTGCACTATGCCAGTGTTGAGGGTACAGGTGCATGAGCCCTGTACACCTACAGTGCCCAGGTCCATTCCTGAGCATTGTAAGTGCAGTGCTGCCATTAAGAGTATATGGTGCTGGGAGTTTGTCATTACGAACTCCACAGCACCATAATGGCTACACTGAAAACTGGGAAGTTTGGTATCAAACTTCTCAGCACATTAAACCCACACTGATGCCAGTGCGGGATTTAATGAAAAATGCACGACAGAGGGCATCTTAGAGATGCCCCCGGAAACTCGACCAACTTCTAGTGTCCCGACTGAGTGGCTGCTTAGGCTGCCATCAACAGACATGTTTCTGGAACCCTGGGTCGAGAGCCTGCTGCTCTCGGGGGCCTGAAACAATGCACATCCTGGGACGAGGTGCCAAGCCTCCTCCCCCAGGATGGGCAGGGTTCACGAAGGGGAAGCTTCAAAGGCATGCCGCCTTTGTGAGCTTCCCCTGGCCACTTGCTGCTTTCAGCAACTGGTGCCCAAGTGGTTCTGCCCCCCACTTTGGGCGGGAGAACCGGCGGGAAAAACAAGTGAGGGAAGGAGGTGTGCCCACCTCTGCCAACTCCACCCCTCAGGTGGGGGAGGCGAGGTGAAGCACAACTCCGAGTCCCAGCCATCTTAAGGATGGGGGGACCCAACCAACCAGGGACAGGCTCATGCCCCCCTCCCACTGGAGGGTGGCACAATAGGGGGTGTACCCACCCCAGGGAAGGGACCCATTGGCGCCTGCCCTCTACCTACCTGTAACGCCCCAAAATCTAGTATTTAGGGGGCACCCTGAACCTTGCTTCCTCAGATCCAGAAACGACAAGAAGAAAAGAAGAAGAAGGACCGAACAGCCGTGCAGCCAGCTAACAAGAGGAAGACGCCCACTGACTTGGCCCCAGCCCTACAGGCCTGTCTCCCCTCGAACCTGCTCCTGCGAAATCCCGGTGTGTCCTGCAGCCAGCAACCTCGAAAACCCCGGAGGACCTGCCTGCCTTCACTTCCAAAGACTGCTTCTCCCGTGAACACCGGATTTGTTCAACTGCAACCTCTGGCAGCAGCCGGAGACCGCGAATCCAGCCCACTCTGCACCCGCCGAACCCGGCCCGAGCTCGAGTGGAAAAACACCACGAGGAGGTCACCCCGGTGATCCTGACCCGAGATCCAGCGACCCCTGACCTGCCTCAAGCCTCCAGCCGACGCCTGCAGTGACAGTCTAAATCCAGAAGGCCCCCCTAACCGCGACCAGGAGCTGGTAAGAAGATCCGACCCCAAAAGGCACCCCTGCACCCGACGCTCCACGGCCTTGTGTGCCCAAACCAACGGTGCCTAACCAACCCTTAACTTCCCAACTTACCTCTCGAAGTGGTGGTCGCACCCAGAAGTCCTTCGTCTCCCTACCTGCAGTGCTTTTGCAAACCGGAGGTTCTCCGTAGAAAACAACAGGGCGCCCGACGTCGAAACAGCACTCTGCACCCGGCCGCCTCAGTGCCGCTGAGGGTGCACCTTTTGTGCTACTTTGTTTCCCCATTTGCCCTGACCTTAACCCTAGGAGCTTTGCTCCCACAACCCAGTGGCCTGCTTGCCAGCAGCCACCAACCGGAGGCCCCCTATCCCCCATTGGATAACATTGGGCCTCAACACTCTGCACCCGGCCGCCCTAGTGCCGCTGAGTGTGTAACAAGAGTGCATCACTGACCCTGGGGGACCCCTGAGTCTAGCCCCAGAACCTTAACTCCCACAGTCGATAACTTACCTGTGAACCGATAACCTGCTTTTCCTCCATAGGATAAAATTGACAATTTTCTTCCAAAAAGTTTCTAAGTGTGGAGTTTTGAAATCTAAAAATATTCTTTAAAAATCGCATGAATAACCAAAACGTATTTACTTAACTGTTTGCGGGAAATGTCCCAGTGCTGAATCTAGGTATCCAGCACTGAGTTAGAAAAGTAACGTAAAAAGTAACTTACCTGTAATTTACTGAAAAAGCCTATTCATTTCAATGTACTGTATTTGCTAAGTGTTGCAACCTACTGCATCCCCTGTAAATCAAAAAAAGTACAATTTCTATTGCATTTTCAAACTGTTCTACATTCAGCAACTTATTACTGAAAAGTATTTAATGCTTACCTGTGCCAGGCTTGCTTGGTTCTAAAATTAAAACAACAGTATATTTTTTTATACAAAAACAATTGGCCTAGAGTTCAGATCTTGAGTGTGTGAATTCATTTGCTGACTGAGTGTGTACATCAAATGCTTAACACTGTCCTCTGATACTGCCTTACTGCTCGACCACACTACCACAAATAGAGAGTAAGGTTCTATCTAACTTTAACCTCTGCCTACCTCTGGGATCACCTGGACTCTATACACACTATACCTCACTTTGGTGTAATATATATAGAGCCAGTTTCCTACAATTAGGAATTGCGATTTCCTAATCACGATAAGGTAAGAATTGTAATTACGAACTCGCAATTCCTAATGTTCGTAAATCTGGCCCTAGACTCCTGGCATCTGACTGCTAACTACCAGAGACCCATCCATGACTGGAAGGACTCCCTACAGAATCAACGTACGAGGGTGCCTAAGAGGAAAGTAAGGCTTACTGCAAAGCTTGCAGAAAATGCTGAACTTCCTAGATAGTAAAGACGACGTGCAGCATCTAGGTGACGTCCATCTGCAAACCTACACGTGTTTCCTGTGCCGTTTTACAAGTGCACAGCATGATAATGAGCAGGTTAGGGAAGAAATATTTTTACCTGCAGGAGTAGTGCATTTATACTAAGCAGTGAAATTAATAAAAAATTCATGTCCTAGTTCTCTTTACAACCTCACAGGAGTGACTGGAAAACTAATTTACTATTTATGTGTTAACTATATCCTAGTTTCTACCACCCACCACCACTGGAAACTAAACATCGAGCCTTGAACCTCACTACACCGTAAATATCAAATCCTAAAATGCTTAAAGTGATAGCAGGCGCCTGAGGTCCTATGGCAGCAGGCAATAATTGCCTCTGAATTTTTGGGGCCCCTTTGAAACTGGCTTGACACCATAACTTTGCAGGGTAGAATGAGAAAGGGTTTGAGATAAACGTCGGAAATGAGTTCCTACAATACTGGTTCTATGGCTGGATCAAACTTCCGACTTCTAAGAGCGCCAAAAACAAACTAGTAGTACTTTTGTAAATCCACACAAGTATTTCTGTAAGTAGCCACATGGAAAAAATTCACTTATGCAGAATGTTTATCCGGTTGAAAATTCTGCACGTGTATGCAGCAAGTGAAGCATATATGAACTGTAGTTACATTTTATTTTTTCCTGTGCAGAAAGCCTTTGCTCTGCACTGTAATTGCATATGGAGGGGTTTACTTCTTATATTTCCCCGATAACAGATTTACTACTGCCTTTGACAGGAGCAAATTTGTGTCCATTTCCAGAGTGGTATGCTAACTGCAAGACGTTTGTGAATACCCACAAACATACGAGTTTAAGGGTGTTTACTTGAACTTACAAGTAGGGGGTCCAAAATTGCCCCTATTGCCATTTCTCCTGCATTCATGTAGGCTTAAAAACAGCCATCCAGGTGGGTTTTATGATGTCATAAATGTACTTTACAAATGTGAAATTCCACCCTTCTCCGGCGCCCCTGTTATCAAACTGCACTCACAAAAGGCACGTGTCACTCTACTAAAAAAAGAGCTTTAACGCAGGGGGCGTACGAACATGTAGGGCTGCCATAATAAAGAGTACTGATCCAGCTGACCCCCAACTGAATTGCAAGCTGATTAAATATTTATCATTACACGAAAAAGCAGTACAATTTAAATCGGAATGAACCCTAATGCATCCTGGTGAGGGGTCAACTGCCATGGATCGGACGGTGAAAAGAACACTGAACTGCTGCTAGTCCATCAATCAATCAATCAGGGGGTTTGTAGAGCGCGCTACTCACCCGTGAGGGTCTCAAGGCGCTGGGGGGGGGGGGGGAGTTTAAGCTGCACCGTTCAGTGGAAGAGCCAAGTCTTGAGTGCCTTCCTGAAGTTGTTCAGGGGGCGTGTCTGATGTCGATCGGGAGCTGGTTCCAGGTCTTGGCCGCGATGAAGGAGAAGGCTTTTCCACCTGTTCTGGCTCTGCGGATGTGCGGGGTTTCGGCGAGGGCGAGGTCGGCGGATCGGAGGTTTCTCTTGGGTACGTGGAAGGAGATTCTCTCGTTGAGGTATTGGGGTGCGGTGTTGTGGAGGCATTTGTAGGCGTCAGTGAGTATCTTGAAAGTTATTCTCTTCTCAACGGAGAGCCAGTGGAGGTTCTGCAGGTGTTGGGTGATGTGTTTGTGTCGAGGAATGCCGAGGACGAGTCTGGCTGCGGTGTTCTGAATGGTCTGGAGTTTGCGGAGCAGACTTGTTGATCCCGGCGTAGAGGGCGTTTGTGTAGTCCAGTCTGCTGGTTATGAGTGCGTGGGTGACGGTCTTCCTAGATTCGGGGGGGATCCATTTGAAGGCCTTTCGGAGGATGCGGAGGGTGTTGAAACAGCTGGAGGCGATGGCGTTGACCTGTCGGGTCATGGAGAGGGAGGAGTCGAGTACGATGCCGAGGTTTTGGGCGTGGTCCATGGGGGTGGGAGGGCTGCCGAGGGTGGTGGGCCACCAGGTGTTGTCCCATGCAGAGGGGGAGGGTCCGAGGACCTCTGTCTTCTCTGAGTTGAGCTTCAGGCAGTTGCTGCTCATCCAGGATGCAACTTCCTTCATCCCTTGCTGGAAATTGTGTCTGGTGGTGATGGAGTCCTTGGTGAGGGAAAGGATGAGCTGGGTGTCGTCGGCGTAGGATACTATGCTGAGACTGTGATGTCTGACGATGGTGGCGAGGGGAGTCAAGAGTTTAACAGGGTTTATTTTAGGAGTTTTATATAGCGCTAGCTGGACCCGAGGGCATCAGAGCGCTTCACAACAAGTAACTTATATGCAAACAAGCAGTGCAGAGATCATAATAGAACATATATATTCGTGACGAGTAGAGTTCAAACAAAGGAGTAATTGAGCGAAAGGAAACATGAACAGTGCAGGACACACAGAACGAGTAGCCGATAAGTTTTCTTGTTCGGGGCGGAGGGAGGGGATAGGAGTTCCAGAGAGGGTCCGGGCGGTAGAGGGTGTCAATGTCACATGACACAGAGTTAAAGTCAGGTGGAGTGCCGGCTAAGGTACTTCCGTGGATCCTATCGGTTTGCTAGTGAGCGATCGAGGAAGAGGACTTTGAGCAGGCTTTTGAATTTTGCAAAAGAGGGGATCGTTCTGATGTGGGGGGGGTGGAGTTCCAGATTTTGGGCGCGTTACCAGCAAATGACCTGGCCGCGGTTTTTTGTTTGCGTGTTTTCAGCGGGATGAGTAGCAGAGTATTGGAGCTCCTGAGGTTCCTGGTCTGGCTGGCCTTTTTGAGTTTGGCGGCCAGGTATTCCGGTTTGCCGGTGTGAAGGGCTTTGTGCGTGAGGCAGGCTGTTCTGAAGCTGGCCCGCATTTCAATTGGGAGCCATTTTAGTTCTCTGAGTGCGGGCGAGATGTGGTCGAATTTCTTAGTTCCAGTGACCAATCTGGCTGCTGCATTGAAGGTTGTTTTAAGGGGGGCGAGGTGGGATTTTGCAATCCCGTAGTCGAGTCTGGAAAGCACCAGTGCTTGAGTGGCTTGTTGAAGGTCCTTGGGCGGGAGGAAGGGTTTTATTTTGTGCAGTAGCTTCAAGTTAAGGAAGGCGTTTTTTGCGGAGCTTGTAATGTGTTTGTTCATGTCCAGTTTCGGGTCTAGGGTGATACCTAGAGATTTTACCGATTCCGCCAGGGTGAGGTTACCATTGAGAGCATCAATAGCTTTGAGCCATTCTGCAATTTGTGGGTTCTCTTCTTTGTTGGAGATGAGGAGTATTTCCGTTTTCTCTTGATTGAGTTTTAGATGATTACTTGAGAGCCAGTGTTGTACCTCTCTGAGTGTGGCGTTGAGTCTCTGGATGTCATCAATGGAGGTGGTTTCCAGATAGATCTGTGTGTCGTCAGCATATAGGTGGAAAGGGATGTTGGATTTTTTGAGTAGGGTGGTAAGGGGTTCAATGTAGATGTTGAAAAGCTGAGGGGAGAGCACTGACCCTTGTGGAACACCCCTATTTACGGGGTGAAGGTCGGACTCAAAGGTTTTGATTTTTATTCTTTGTGAGCGGTTGTGGAGGAAGGAGGATAACCAGTGTAAGACCGTCTCTTCAAGACCTGCCCTTTCTTGTAGAACCTTGATGAGAAGTTTATGGTCGACCGTATCGAATGCAGCCCATAGATCCAGGAGAATGAGAAGGCAACATTGGTCCGAGTCAAGTGACTTGTGTAGATCATCTATGACATTAAGGATCGCAGTTTCAGTGCTGCAGCCTTTTCTGAAGCCCGATTGGTGGGGATCTAGAAGGTTGATGTTGTCCAAGTGTTGGTTCAATTTTGGAAGTACACATCTTTCCAGGATTTTGGATAGAAGAGGTAGGTTTGAGACAGGTCTGAAGTTATTCAGATCCTTTGTGTCTAGGCCGGGCTTTTTCAGCTTTTTCGTGACTTGTCCGACTTTGAGGCAGTCTGGTACGACTCCGGATCTCAAGGAGCTGTTTATGATCTTGCACCATAGCGGGGCTAGGACGAGTTTCAAGTCCTTGGTCAGTTGAGGGGGTAACTGATCAAGGGCGTGGGATGAGGGCTTAGCGCTGGAGATTAGTTTGACTATCTCTGCTTCCTGAATGGGATTGAAGGAGGACCAGTGTTTTGGAGGGTTCTTGGAGGCGCTGTCGTTGGATCCAAGCGTTGGGTTCTCGGTGGAGGCGCTGTGGTTGGTTCCTAGTGAGAGATCGATCTTGGCGATTTTGTCGTTGAAAAAGATGGCGAAGTTGTCACACAGTTCTTTGGATGCCTGAATTGGGGAGGCAACGGGCTTGGAGGTTTGTTTCCTGATGATATTGAAGAGCTCTTTAGGTCTGTTTTTTGCGTTGTCTAGCGCGGAGCAGAAAAATTATGTTTTTTTGTTCTTAATGTGCTTATTGTACTTCCTGCGGGCTGCTTGGAGTTGATCGCGGTGGATGGCGGTGGGGTTGTTCCTCCAGTGTCTTTCTGTGGCTCTTAGTTGTCTTCTTTCTTCGTTGATGTCAGTGGTAAACTGGATGGAATGCTCCTGTCTTTTTTTAGTTTCAGAGGAGCTAGTTGGTCCAGGATGAGCGTCATATTTGAATTGTAGAGAGAGGTGAGTTCGGTTGTGGGGAGATGATCAGTGATGTTGGGGAGGAGCGAGCTTACCCTTTCTTCTAGTTCAGCTCGAGGGATCTTCGAGGGTTAACTTCGACTTCCCAGTTAACCGTTGGGTTCAATTTTAGTTCGAGCTCCCTGATAAGTATGTGCCCTAATTAGATGGTGGTATGACGTTAGCAATATTGCACTGTATTAGTGGACTTTATTGTCTATTAACGAATCGGAATTGTTTCATTTTATAAAGCTCTGCTCACTATTTATGTATTTTATTCAACATATCAACTATTTGCAAGTTTTATAAGTAACATTGTTACGGTTTTAATTAACCCAAAACAATAAAGAATGTTTTGATTTAATTTGATTTATTAAACTGCACTCCTCCTTTTGGTGCATGATGTGCATGCCATCTCTTGATGGCAACCTTTAAAGTGAATTGCACAGCCAGCTAGGATGTAATTCCCCTTCCGGTATTTTATAGCTTCTTTGATTACCTGTTTGTTCTAGCATACATCCTTTCTTAAGGATCGCGCCCAGTCAGTTCGCCTTTCCCCTTAATGCTCAGCTAAAGTTCATGTGAGCTGTGGAGTACCACAGGGATCCTCACTGTCCCCTCATCTCTTTAACCTCAATATTCGCCCATTGGTACACATCCTCCAGCAAAAGAAGCAGCTGATCTTTACCATTAACGATACACCAGAGGCAAGAGAAAATTTCTTAAACACCATGCTTTACATTAGAAATTGGATGAATGATAACCAACTAAAACTCAACTCTGATAAGACAGAGATCTTCGTCATCAATAATAAACTCAATCATTGGAACTCATCTTACTGGCTGAGGAAGATGGGACCCCCCCCCATACCAAAGAAAACAGTAAAAAGCCTGGGAATTCAAATTGATGAAAATCTCTCCATGAGGTCACAAATAGCAGTGGTGACGTCCTCATGCTTTATTCTACTTAGGTGATTCAGAAAGATCAAGAAATACTTCTCCATGGAGGCAATCCTTCAAATCGTCATCGCATTAATCTTATCTAAAATCGATTATACAAATGCCCTTTACCTGGGACTCCAGATAGGCCTTAATCATAGACTTCAAATGATTCAAACCCAGGCAACTAGACTGGTTTTTCAACAACTAAGGCACTGTCACATCAAACCATTGATGAAGAAACTGCACTGGCTTTCGGTGGACCAACGAGCCATCTTTAAAACAGGCTGCATCATCCATAAATCATTCCATAACAAAAGCCCAAAGTTTACATCCTCAAGAATTCAGAGCTACATCCCAACGCGCAATCTCAGATCACCGCAGCTGAATCTCTTAACAGTACGGATATTTAAGCGTAAAAGGATGGGAGGGATGAGATTTTCAGTCATAGGACCCCAGGTATGGAACTCACTTCCAATTGAAATTAGACTAGATGCAAACTATATGAACTTCAGGGAAAATTTGACTCCTGGCTGTTCACACAAGCCAAGCCTACAGCCAATAATCCGAGCTGTTGCTGCCTTCTTTACCCTAGCACCAAGAAGCCTATGGTGTACTTGTGCTCTATACTTTTATTATAACATAACAACATAACATACACTAAAGAAAAACGTACAATTTAATAAAAACAAATCTTACCTCAAAAGTGACCAGTAGTGAGTAAACTAATCGGTCCTTCTCCAACAAACACTTGGTGACATATGAGAATATGTTATGTGTCAAGCAGGCTAACACTCCCTTGACAGAGGACCTGGGGTTAAAGAAAACAATTTCACTTATTACGTATATTCATTATGGAATAAAGAAATGGACAACTGGATTGCCACATCGTGACATTCAGGCACAGACCTCTCAGAATGGGCCACTGATAAATCGAAAAGCTCCATCAGTTGAGGGAAGCTGGTCTGGTACATTGGGTTGAACTGTCGAAGTTTTTGAGCTGTATCAAACATCACGGTGCCTCTGACAGCAATCTCTCGGAACCCTTCCCGCACATGTAAAATTGTTTTCTGGGAGGCAGCGATTTTAAGTTTCCTACAATAAAAACATGTATACAATCATCATTGGAAAATAGCATAGAGATAATATGCAGTGTATTTGGTGCGTGTATACACATCCTGTGCAACGTCCCAGCATTGTTCGCAGGGCAAATTGCAGAAGGTTTTTGATGACAGACAATCCATAGGAGTATGTGCTGAAGAAATTAGCCTTATCGGGCTTTCCCTCGCACAAAAATCCTTCTCCTAAAGTCTCCAAACTCTGAGAAAGTAGACAGCTTGGGAATCTTGTTCACACTATTTCCATACTTACTCCAATCATTCTTTAGAGTACGTTTCCTTCTTGAACAACTATTGGAAATGGCTGTGGATACCAATAAAGTTACAAATTTGGGCAGGACACGAGTCGGGGGTACACGCAGGTACATGGCATCCATCCACTATTTTCACAGGGTGGACGCCGTCCCCCCTGCCAAGAAGTTGGGCCCCACAGAAATATGCTGAACTTGTCCTGGTGTAAGACACCGGGACACGTTCAGCAGCGCCTGCACGTTGTCTGCTTTCCATTTCCAGCAGCAACGTGCAGGCAGCGAGAGGGCTTTATTTTCACCTCCAGTGGGCCGATTTTAAGGGGCCATCATGCCTCCTTTTGTTTGAATATCTTGACTGGAGGCGGCATGGAACCCAGTGGCGTAACACAGGCCCCTGCAGCACCCGCAGTGCGGGGGGGCCCCCTCAGCACAGTACTCTGGCAGGAGACCTCCTAAATTAGTCCGGAGGGGGCACCTCCACGTACCTTGCAGGGGGGCCCCCTCAAGTTTCGTTACGACAGTGCTGGAACCTCACACAAATGGCTGCAGGTAAGAGCTCATGCTGCCTGGGGCGGGGCAGACGCCCCCTTACTATGCCACTTGTGTTGACAGTTTTTTCATAGGTCATGTCCTGCCCTTCTCCTGGACCACCCATGTATCACGGCCAGCTCTACAATTAGTACTCCAGAAGATTTAACGCAATGGCATTTTTGATATATTAGAGTCTCTCTTAGCCCTGGACTGAGAGACCTCCAGTACAAATATCTAACACTCCACACCCTCCACCAGGCTTGGCTATTCTGTGACAGGAGAATGGCAAGGACTGCTACACTGACCTCGGACTAAATGCCCAGCAAGGCTGCCTGGTGCAGCACATAGCTGACAGACACCCCCAACCACGCTCAAATCATCAAAAACTGCCTCCTGTTTTCTAGGGTCTTTCTGGGCTCTGGGGAAACGGAACAGCTCCAAAAGACATCTGAACATATGAAAATTGAAGCAGGAGTAGTGTCACCCCATTATGACATGGAAGGTGTTTGGCAAACCACAGCCGGCATTGCCATCTGATTGGCAATATTCCTACCATTGCACATAGAGTAAGACTGTAGGAGGTTGGCAAGTCCTTGGTGGAAGGAGGGAAGTGTTTCCTTGAGAACGTCTAAATGGAGTCATAAGTTACATCTGCCAGTGCAGGTGTCCGCAGGTCATGGCAGTATGGGAGTATGCCCCCTATGTTTGACATGCACTGAACTTGGATTTGTGTATTCAAAATTACTTAAGAATTGTGCCAAAGAACCTCATATATTGCAACTCTTATTGATTCTAGCACTAATTATTACAGGGTTTGTTACAGGTGTAGCCAACATCAAAGACCTTACTGACAAATGTAATCTGTGAGATTTCATGAACAAAATACATGTCTGCAGACTTTAACATGGTTCAATACCCACCCACCCTTAAAGGGTTGCTGGCATCAGGGCCGGGCTGGGAACCGAAACCGGCCCCCACCCTTGCCGCCTACCGGGGAAATGCCCGGTGCCCGCTATGGCCAGTCCGGCCCTGGCTGGCATTAACGTATGTGTAGTATAATAAATAAATCCTAGTGAACCAATGTAGACTTTCTCAATGGTTTATAACAATAACCAACTCAGATCTATTGCACTGAGCATAATCTTTCCCACTAGGCCAGACCAGGTATACTGTAACAATACAAATCTGTGCAAAAATCAGTTGTAAAAACAATACACAATTCCTTCTAAGTTACTTACCTTCGGTAAGGCCTTATCTGGTAGAGACATGATCTAGCTGCAGATTCCTTACCTTTGAATTTCCCAGGCATCAGACTGGATACGCAATACCCCTGCGCGGCAATAGGTGGCGTAGTTCGGCTCCAGGTGACATCGTCATCGTTGTCCGCGCCATTGTGATGTCTGCGTCACCTATATAGGCACCACCTCGGCACACTGATGTCAGTTACTTTCCCCGACTTTCCTTGCCAGAAGCACAGAGTCATGAAGTGCACTGACACTGGTGTGTTTTGAACTAGGGCCCTGAAAGGGAACAGCCATGACCCTGAAAACCTGTCCGCACATAACCCTGAAAACCTGTCCGCAGTGCGGGGAGGATGGGTGGGTCCGGTAAGGAATCTGCGGCTAGAACATGTCTCCATATAAGGAGTTACCAAAGGTAAGTAACCTGTACTTCTGATTGAGATATCTAGCCGCAGATTCCTTACCTTTGAATAGATACACGCAATACCATCCCCGGCAGAGGGACTGAGGACAAATTTAGACCCGGAAGTCCTGAAGGATTGAGCGGCCAAAAAGGCTGTCCCTGCGACTTGACAGTCCAGGCAGCAGTGCTTGGTAAACGTGTGCAGGAATGCCCACGTTGCTGCCTGACAAATGTCGAGGACTGGAACTCCACGTTGCAACGCTATGGTAGCAGCCTTAGCTCTGGTGAAATGAGCCCGTAAGCCTTCAGGAGGCTGCTTTTCGGGAAGAGTGTAGCTAATTGTGATGTAGAGGATGACCCATCGCAAGATCCTCTTCTACACCGCACAACCTTTCTTTGATCCAACGTACCCCAGGAAGAGTTGGTCGTTCACCCGGAACTCTTTAGTGTGATCAAGGTAGAACGAAAACGCTCTTTTTCGGTCCAGACGGTGGACTTCTTCTCTTCTTTAGAGGGGCGAGGAGGAGCTTAGAAAGTGGGCAAGGTGACAGATTGCCCCACATGGAATGGTGTGACCACTTTCTGTAAGAAAGAGGTCATAGTGCGAAGTACCAATTTATCAGGAAAGATGGTAAGATAAGGAGGCTTGGATGACATAGCCTACAATTTCGCTCAATCTACTACGTGGCAGATGTAATTGACACTAAAAAGGCTGTTTTGATGGTAAGCAGCAGGAGGGGCAATTGTGCAGAGGTTCAAATGGAGCACACATTAGAAAGGTGAGAATCAAATTAAGATCCCACTGAGGTATAATGAAAGCAGAAGGCGTCCTTTGAGGAATCTATTTACAATGGGAGATTTGAATAATGAAGGTTGGTCTGCAGCCTCAGGAAGGCAGACAGGGCCGAAAGGTACCCTTTGAGAGTGCGCAGTGCAGAGCCATCCCTGCCAACAGTCAAAATAAAAAGCAAAACATGAGAAAGGGAAGCAAAAAGAGGATCAATATACCTTTCTGTACACTATTTTAAAAATGTGTGCCACCGGCAGGCGTACACAGTCTTGGTAGAGGGATACCTGGCTGCCAAAATAAAATTACAGACTTCAGGAGGAGGGTTGAATGCTATCAACTGCTACCGCTCAATCTCCACGCAAGAAGGTGCAGAGTTGACAAGTTCGGGTGGAGGACCCTCCCCTGCTGCGTTAGAAGATCCTCCAGAAGGGGCAGTCTGATCGGAGGATCGATGCTCAGTTGGAGAAGCTCAGGATACCAGACTCTCCGCACCCAGTCTGGAGCCACAAGAATGGCTAGGTCTTCCTATTGTGGAGCGGTACCAGATGTCCCTCAACGCGGTGGATCCATTATTTAAAGGATCAGATTGGGAGGGCATACCGTGATATAACGTGTTTGATTCAGGGTGACTCGAAACCCCTGTACAGTGGACGGAGGACTGATTTGCCTCTTGTTAAAAGACTGTTGCAATTTGAGGGCTGCCGAATTTCGTTTATACTGGCCAGCCTTTTTGATATATTGGCACAGGATTGCCTAATCGCTTAGCGGTTTATACCTTGTGAAACATGGAGGACTGACTTGTCTCTTGTTACAAGACTGTTGCAAATTGAGGGCTGTCGAATTCCGTTTACACTGGCCAGCCTTTTGATATATTGGCACAGGATTGCCTAATCGCTTAGCGGTTTTTTACCTTGTGAGACAAGAGAACATCCAAACTTCAGAACCTACAATCTCTAATAAGAAGATTTTATATGCCAGTATTACTTCACAATTGAGCACCTATTTCTTCCCGATGGTACATTGCAACCACGAGGCACATATGACACTGTGCTAACTCTAGGAGAGACATTTATTTTAAGAAGGTGGCGTAAAAATACTTAGCACACCGAAACGCGTTGACGCTTTTTTTCTATTGTTAAATTCGAGGAACGTTTGAGCCTAATTTAAAAAAAGGATTGATAGACTCCAACGCAACAGATTCAATCGAATTAACGTATTTTTGATGATTTTTAATGTGTCACTTGTTTTTGTCTCTCATGTATATTGAAATTGATTTGTTATATGTATGAATTTGTTTAAATATAAATTTTTATTTGTCTATATATAATTGGTTATATTATTGTGTCTTATATCATTGATTGTGTTTATAATAAATGAATTTTTTGCAATACTTATTTGAGATCTTTTTTGTGTTTATAATTGGTTTATGGGTTCTTAAACAATAGCGGATTTACAACATTTATATGTCCTGTATATGGTTGAATGTGGTAGATTGACTCTTTGAGAGTTGCAATCCAAGAGAAATCTTTGTTTATACATTTGGGCCCGGTCGCTCCTGATCTTTTTCAGCACTCTGGACAGGAGTGGTATTGGAGGAAAGGCATATAGGAGGCTTAAGCTCCACTTGAGATGAAAAGCGTCTCCGAGCGAGAGCCGCCTTGGATACTCCAGCGCGCAAAACTGCTGACATAGGGCGTTCTTGGCGGAGGCGAGCAGATCAAACCAAGGCTCTCCCACTGTTGAAAGAGACTTGTGCCACCTTCGGATGGAGACGCCATTTATGATCCACTAGGCATCGACGGCTGAGTTTGTCCGCCCTAGAGTTCAGAGAACCAGCCAGGTGTTGAACCACCAGGGATATGCCCTGCTGTTACTGCCACGTCCAGAGATGCAGGGGGTTGAACAGGCACCGTCGATGAAATTGTTCTGCCCACTGAGTCAGTCGTGTCGAGATCACAACAAATGGCGAACTTTGCCATATCTCTCCCGCTTGCTTGGGAGAGGATGGCCCGGGCCTCCTCCGGGACCTGTGGTAGCACTTGTGCAACTGTTTCCCACAAAGAGTGGGAATAACGACCCAATAAACATGCAGTGTTCACCGACCCCAATGCAAGGCTGGAGGAAGAAAACATTTTCTTACCCCAACTATCCAGCCTCTTGGATTCGCTATCAGGGAGTGCGGAAAAGAATGCACCTTGGGAGGAAGAGGCTTGGACCACCAAGCTCTCGGCGGTAGGGTGATTGGTGAGGAAATTTAGGACACCCGGTGCAGGGCGATGGCAGCAGGCCATTGTCCTCTTCACAGGAGCCATGTGCTGGGCTTGGACCAAGTTTCCAGTAGCACATCAGTTAAGGCCTTGTTGAAAGGCAGCAAGGGTTCTCAGGAGGAGACACTAGGCTGCAAGACCTCCGTCAAGATATTCATCTTGACTGCCATGGAAGAGAGCTGAAGGCCTCTGCTGCCCTTCGCACCACCATAGCATAGCATATGATGCTCCCTCCTCCCTAGCCACGGCAGGGGGAGAAAGCAGGCCAGAATCTGGAGAGGTATCCAGTCCACTGGCCTCACCCAACTCCTCATGCCCGTCCATTTCTTGATAAGGCTGATCTAGTAAAGGTTCCAGCGACCCCTCCCAATCTTCCTCCATTCCTAGCCTTTCAGAATAGGGCTGAGGAAGTGACCTAGAACCTAAGGGTTCTATCAGCGTCAGTAGGCGCCGATCCGGCACGGGTCGTCAGGGATAAGAAAGGAGCTGGCAGCCCCAGTGGGTGGCATCGGGAGTAGGGACTGGCACCGGGGAAGGTAGCAGTGGTACACCGGGCATCAGTCCGGATCATCATCAGATCCATGGGGGGTCATCGGTGCAGGGGCCAGAGCCGCCAGCACGGAACGCGATGGAGCCCCTTCTGAGCCTCCGGGGTCAGGCAGACCAAATGTGAGGCACATGGCATCATTAAAATTCTATGAGCTGGGCGGGGGTCGCTCCAGCTCCCGGGAAGGCTGGGAAGCATGGAGCCGACCCAGGCGCAGGTTCCGAGGAACGAGGCCTAGAGCGCTGAGACTCCTCTGTTGCATTGTCTGTGATGGGGAGAGGTCAAAGCATGCATCAACTTCTTATGTTTCTTGTGCTTTTTACCTGACCGACTTGATGACTTCAAGTGGGAGGACGAAGACTTGGGACTCCCAGAGCAGTGACCTTCATCTCGACTGAGACCTCCGGGGAGAAGGACGCAGTGCTGAGTGCCGAACTGCAAGCAGCTTTAGGGACCGCTCCCTCAAAGCTTTTGGAACCATTGCCCGGCAGTCAGAGAAGTACTTCAAGTCATGGGCGCGCTCCAGGCACCAGAGACAAATCAGGTGTGGGTCCATCACCTACATGGCGCGGTGACAGGTGCTGCACGGCTTGAAACCAGAAGTCTTCTTTGACATGAGGAAAAAACTACACACCAAAAAGGGGTCAACAAAAAGTCAAAAAAAGCCTGTCAACAAGTGACAGAGGGTAGCTTTCTTCACAGATCTGCACTGACTGGTGCGGAAAGAAAAGAACTGACGTCGGAGCGCTGAGGTGGTGCCTATATAGGTGATGCAGATGTCACAATGGCACGGTGGCCGCCGCCGCCATCATGTGGAGCCGAGCGACGCCACCTACCGGCACGCAGGGGTATTGTTCGAAGAAAAATCTTCCGGATCCAGTCTGATGACTGGGAAATTCAAAGGTAAGGAATCTGCGGCTAGATGTCTCTATCAGATAAGAATTATCATAGTACAAATCTTAAATCCCCAACACACACACACAAACACATTTGAGACCCTCACGGGTGAGTAGCCGCACTTTACAAGGCCCTGACTGAGCGATTGATTGAGTGAAGGTAAAGGATAGTTTAGGGATTTGGTATAGGGTTAGGGAAGTCCTTAAGTTATAGTGTGATGTAAAGTATATGGCATAGGTTTGGGGGCCTCTCTAAAGTGTTAAAGTTAGGGTAAAGATATGGGGCTACAATTACAAGTATCAGTAGATTTTACTTTTCAATAAAGACCAAACAGATTAGGGATGTTGAAATATGCCGACTTTCTCACTTTTTGGATTTTCCATGTAACATAATTTTTCTCCATAACAGTTTCTCACCAAACTTTTTCTTTCTCTTTTTTGAACTTTTATCCTAGATGGAATCACATTTGACTGGTTGTGATTGGACTAAAGGCCTTTCTGAAAAGGTTTCTAGCACTTTTCTAAATTTTAAGATGTTTTCTATCAACCTACAATGGTAGGGGAAGTTTCAGAGGATGCAACCTTGAGAGAATTTAATGGGTTGAGTGACAACATGGAGAATATGCATTAGCTGAGCTCAGACAAAGTGAAATGTTTTGGAATGATGGTATCTCCTCCATTTGTGGGACTTGGTGGAGAGGAAAGTAGAAGAGGCGATTGGTATTTGGAGCTGGGCAGATTGAAGCAGGGTAATGCTGCCAAAATACTTCAGAGCACTGTCACAATTAATACCTTAATCCGCTTTTCCAGTTTTACCACACACTGTTGTATGTGCGTGTGAGTAGTAAAACTGGTACATTAATTGGTGATGATGGGTGGCATTTGGAGCAGACAGAGAGATCTCAAGTAGTCGCTAGTAGGGGGTAGATTGGTGAAAATTAATGATGGGTATTTGTAGGACTGTGTCTCAATCTGGGGGATTCTCCACCGAGTGTCCCTTTCCTTGCTGCCTGCTGTCTTGACAACCCATTTAAGCAGAACATCCAGGGGCCCTGTTCATGTCCCCTGTAGTGATACCAGAAAGCGTATAGTGATCAGGGCTCAAAACAAGGCCATCAAATCATTTCTCACCTTGCCACTGTTTGCTGCAAGGGGGATTTAACAATAGATTAAGTGCATACATGAGCACATCACATAAGAAGAGGTTTTCACATGGTGAGGTGTGAGAAGCCCTGGATTAACTCATCCAAGATGAGGAGTGTAGGAAGCTGACTTTGTATATACTATACCAAAGTAAGGTATAGTGTGCACAGAATCCGGGGAGTCCCTGGAGGTATAGCAGAGGCTTAATTATACACAATTATCTTTGTGGTAGTGTGGGCGAGCTGTTAGGCTTATCAGGAGGGTGTGTTACGCATTTATTGTATTCACTCAATAAAGGACTGATTACACACTCTCAGAGACAGAATCCAGACCAATTGAGTAAGTTTAAAAAAGGTATACTTATGTTTTATTTCTAGAAGCAAGCAGGACTTGGTACAGGTAGGTAAAATGTACTTGCAATTGTAAAACTTTACAAGGTAATGCAATTGGGAATGGATTTGCAATCGTTACAGGTTTGTATATGTTTTTAAAAAGTTTAAATTACATAGAAATTACTTTTGATTTTAAGACAGAGTTACTTTTCCCTCCTACAAAACACAGGTCAACACTTTGACATTTTAAGGAACAGAAAACTTGTAACATTGGTTCCTAGGGGCGAAAGAGTGCTAACGATTCACAGGTAAGTAAATGACTTACAAGTATCAGTTTTGGGGGTTAGGACCAAGGTTCCCCAAGGTCCAGTTAGCCACTCAAATTGCACCATCAGCGGCACTGGGGCGGACGGATGCAGGGTGCAGGGGCCCAACGTTAGCCAATGGAGTTTAGGTGGCCTTCGGTCAGGGACTGCTTGCGAGCAGGCCACTTTGTTGTGGGAGCAAAGCTCCTGGGGTTGGGATCAGCACTGAGGAGGCCAACAATCAGCCCAGGAGCTGCACCACCAGCGGCACAGGAGCGGCCGGGTGCAGAGTGCCAAGGAGACATCAGAGACCCTGTGGATTTCAATGGAGATCTCTGGTTTGGGAAAAATGCTTCAGGCTCGGTCAGGGAGGCTTCCTGAAGGCGACCACCGGCTGGAGAGGTAAGTTTAGTTCTTGGGGGATGCCTGGACACCTTCGGTTGGGCCACCCGAGGCCGTGGGGCGTCGGGTGCAGGGGTGTCTTTTGGCTTCGGGTCTTCTTACCAGCTCTGGTCGTGGTAGGGTGAACCTTCAGGTTGAGGCTGCAGGCGTTGGCTTGAAGCTTGTGGGAGGTCGGGGATCACCAGATCCCAGGTCAGGATCGCTGGGGTGACTTCCGGGTGGTGTTGGGCTGCTCGAACTTGGGACGTGGGCTTCGGGTGCAGAATTGCGGAGCCGTCTGGATCTGGGTTCTGTGTTAGAAGTCTTGGCTTGAGCAAATCCGGTAGTCATAGGAGACAGAGTCTTTAAGTCGTGTGCAGGGCAGGTCCTCTTGGGGGCGGCTGGACACGCCAAGGTTTCTGCTGTAGTCAGGTTGGAGTCGGGACAGGCCGGTAGGACTGGGGCCAAAGCAGTTGGTGTCCTCTTTTTCCTGGGTCAGCACGGCTCTTCAGTCCTTCTTCTTTCTTCCTCGAATCTGAGGAGGCAAGGTTCAGGGTCGTCGCTAATACTAAATTTAGGGGTGTTACAGGGAAGTGTAGGTCGGGACCAATGCGTACCTTCCTTGGGGTGAGTACACCCCCTATTATGCCACCCTCCAGTGGGAGTGGGGGCATGAGCCTCTTACTGGGTCCCTCATCTCCAAGATGGAGGGGACTGAGATGTGTGCTTCACCTCGCCTCTCCCACCTGAGAGGTGAGGTTGGCAAAGGTGGGCACATCTCTCCTCCTAACTCTGTTTTCCCGCCAATTCTCCCCCAAAAGTGGGGTCAGAACCGGTGGGAGACAGTTGCTGGGGGCATCAAAAGGCAGGGATAGCTTACAAAGGCGGCAGACCTTTGAAGCTTCCCCTTTCGTGGACCCCTTTCGTGGACCCAGTTCATTCTGGGGAGGAGGCACGACACCTCTTCCCAGGATTGGCTTTGTTTCTGGACCCAGAGGCTCTCTACCCAGGGGCCCAGACACCTGTCTGGTGGTGGCAAATGGCGGGCAGCCATTCAGAAACCAAATTAGGGCTGGCCGTTTTTCAGGGGGCATCTCTAAGATGCCCTCTGTGTGCATTTTACATTAAATCCCACACTGGCATCAGTGCGGGATTAATGTGCTGAGAAGTTTGCTACCAAACTTCCCAGATTTCAGTAAAGCCATTATGGAGCTGTGGAGTTCGTAATGACCAACTCCCAGACCACATACTCTTTTATGGCTTTACTGTACTTACAATGCCTAAGAATGAACTAAAGACACTGTAGGGGTACAGTGCTCATGCAACTATACCCTCACCTGGGGGCTAGTGCACCCTGATAGAGGGGTAATTTACCTAGGCCCCAGGCAGTGGGTTACAGGCATGGCATACAGGTATGTGTGCCATGTCGACTCTTCACTTTTCTCTGCACCAAAACACACAGCCTGCAATGGCAGTGTGTGGGTTTTAAGGTACAGGGCCCATAAGGGTGGCACAATAGGTGCTGCAGCCTTTGGAGGCCTTCCATGGTCACAGTGCCCTTGGTACCCATGGTACCTTTTACAAGGGGCTTACCTGTGGCCAGAGATGTGCCAATTTTGGGTACAAAGGTACAGCTTTGGGAAAGAACACAGGCCCTGGGAACCTGATCGGCAGGGACCCAGGGCACACCAAGTCACAGTCCATCATGTGTCAGGCAAAAAATGGGGGGTAACCATGCAAAAAGGGGCACTTTCCTACAGCGAGAAAGGCACCACAAGCTTATATTCAAACCTCTGTTAATTCACCTTCACTTCATCACATCACTGCACCTTAGACAACAGAGGGGTAGAATTACACATACTTGCCCGAGGTACTCCTTATTAACTTTTTCGCATTGATTACCATCCTGAAATCAGTAAAAGTAGTCATTCATTATCCTCTGCCATTTCAATGGCATTTTCTTATTTTGATTGTTTTCTCATTTTATGACTCATCTCGACAGTACTTCCCAGTTTCATTAATCATTGCAGAGCCACTGCCCTGAATTTGGGAAATTACTTTGAATTACTTGTAGTTGACATTCCACACATCCTCTTCTCTCCTACTGATTGAGATGCAAAATGCAGAAAAACAGCAAAACAGTAGCAACATAAGTATCCACCTACAAAAAGCATTTAACAAAGCTGCACTAAAACTGGATGCCGTTGGTAGTGTCCTGGAAACCCTCTGCAGTCCAAGCTGTAGATGATACTATTGAAATCAGTATGGCAACCAGTTCTAAGTGGCCAACTACAGACCATTCATACTTACAGCCACACATGATATGAACATTGTCAAGCACCTCTAGCTCCCAGGAAAGGGATGTCAACAAGATGTGGGAAACATTATTAGGTTACTCTCGCATCATTTGAATTCACCTCTCTAAACCTTCTTTGTAAGTGCAAAGTGCTTATGGAGCTTAGGCAAGAAGTTGAAAAAGTGCCTAATGCCATTCTGAAATATTTTCTAAGGTCCTTTCCTTGTTGGTTTTAAAGTTGTGTTCTCCACTTCTCAATGTTCCTTTTTGGTCTAAATCCTGTCCATATGAACCACTCCTCTTCCGGTCGTTTGACCTCATTCCACAATAATTGTCAATGAAAGAAAACACAGGAGGTTTAAACATAGACAGAAAATAAATGAAAGCACTTGTGAGACCCTGGGGATGCAACAGGCATGTGTGCCTGCTTTCTCAACCCCCCCGGGGGTATATGGTATTATAGAAAGTGCTGCAGACACTTGTGTAACCTCTTCTGTAATATCACGGGTGCAATTCTATGGGGGTGTACCCTCATTAGCATGGGTGTATGGCGCTGTGCTAAGTAGAGAAATACATTCCTTCTGCAACTACTCCATATTATGTTGTAGGCCCACAGGCAAAGAGACAGCCAGAAGCCACACTGACTGTGCGTCCCAAAGGGGTGGTGTATAGTCAATGTCCCCCTCTGGAGGATCAGACCTACAAGGGGGAAAGACATTCCCAAGGACCCACAGACGTCATCTTGCAGGCGGGTGCTGTCATTCACTGCACCCGTCTGCAGGGGATATCTGCTCCCTTTCAAAAGCGTTTCTCCAGCACGTGAAAGGTGTATCGGTTGTTTCAAACATCTGGTCTGGCCTTTCACTAATGCGCTGCCCCCATGGCAGCCACAAGTTCACCATTGCCCCAGGGGCAGTGCATTATATCTTATAGGGCACACTGTCCCATTTGCTCACAGCGCACCAAGTTCAATGTGTGCCACGCTGCACAAAAGGAAAGTTTGCCCCATCTATAAAAACAGCCCATGAAGCATACCAGTCAACCCAGAGTTCCAAAATGGTGAAGGCCTTTAATTCTATATCTGACTAGAACCCTCACTCCTTAATACCTGTATTTCTGTGAGTTTTAATCATTATGTCACATATGTTCTTCATGTTAAAGATTTTCCTTGCTACTGTATCCTCAAACGGGCAGCATGTCATCATTCACCTTTTGTGAATAAACCCCAAATATACCACATAATCATCTAACTTAGGTAGACATACATTTCAAGTGCTTCGTCATGCTGTTGCTTCAAATCAATTAGTTTCTTGGTGACTGCCAGGTTATGCAGGAGAGTGCGGTCACTTTGGAGGGTCGTAACCATCTTTCCTTCCAAAGCTGAGAGCTCTTCCATGTTCTCCATGCACTCCTTGAAGATAAAAAACATTACCATTGGTTCATTTTGGTAACTGGAATATAATTTACATGTCAAAATGGCACTTTAGCTGATTGCTGTACTGAATTGTATACATGAAAACTTAACTTACTGACAAGTGTGCTAATAAAGTAACACTGGTGTTACATAAAAGTACTCTCTCCTTTACTGATCCATTCAGTATCTTCAACTGTAGAGGAAACTAATTCAGAACATTAAATCAACACAGCTGCATCAACTGTTGCATCATCTCTGTTTGAAAGAGAATAGAAGCACTATTTTCAAATGAGCGTAAACGCAAGTTATTGACAGTTGTAAAGCAGTTGAGTGTTTAGGTTTGCAATGGTTTGTGTGAGTTAGTATGGAAGTAAACGCAGCACCCCCCTTCCCCAAGCCACTAAGGCTCCCCCCAGGGACTCCATCCCCTGGGCCTTTTTTTTTAATTAAGGGAGGAGGCGCATGGCCCCTCCCCGAGGTGATAGCAGCCACTGGGACCCCATCCATGAGGGCCAAAAGGTATTTGGAAAGGGGAAAGGGGCACACAGCTCTTCTCCCGGAGCCACAAGGGGCCCGGGAAACCCATCCCCCGGGGCTATTAAGAGGACGGGGGAGCTGAGACCCCTCACTGAGCCAATAGTGGCCCCAGGGACCCCATCCTCAGGGCCTTCACAAATATTTAAAGGGTAGCGGACGTGGGCCCCTCTCCTCTAGCCACTATGGGACCGGGGGAACCCACCTCCAGGGACCTCCTTTTTTTATAAAGGAGAGAGGGAAACGCGGCCTCCCCTCCCAGGGCCCAAAGTGTCCCTGGGAAACCCATCCCCCGGGGCCTTAGGTGCCTGGGGGTGGGTGCTCCGGTGCCCACCCAGAGCACCCACCAAACAATATATTATTGCGTCATTGCTCCCGCCTGGCACGAGCAGCTGGTTTTATGTGTGTTTCCCTACCTGCAAGAGTGCGGGCAGGAAAACAAGTGTGCCCCCACACAATAGCAGCATTTTTAAAACTCGGACCAGACATGCCTTCCCTGCCCCATTCCTGCGAACATGGATGGCTTGTCTGTTCCCACCTGGCAGGAGTTTTAAAAATGCTCCTGACAGGTGGGAGCCGACATATGTTTCTATGCCCACACTCTTGTGAGCAGGGAAACTACTATGCCCTGGGGTTGGGCTCCCTGGCTTACAGTAATTGAGCCAACCCCTAGGGATGGGGTCCCTAGGGCCTTTACAGGCTTGAGGAGTGGGGCTGCGACCCCTCCCCTTCAATTTTAGGTCTGCCTGGGGGATGGAGTCCCCTGGACCTTTTAAGGCTTGGGGAGGGGGGCTGTGCTCTCCCCTTCCCCATATTGAAGTGATGGCCCCGGGGGATGGGGTCCCCAAGGCCTATACAGGCTTGGGGAGAGGAGCTGCGCACCCCCTTTTAATAAAGAAGTTGACCCATGGTATGGGGTTCCCAAGGCCTTGATGAGGCTTGGGTAAGGGGGATGTACACCTCCCTCCCCTTTCACCTGCCCGTCATTTCATTTCTTTTGCCATGCCACGATCTCGGGGCACTCCTGTTGGATTGCTGCTTTTTAAAAAAATATGTATTTTGGCCCAGAAGGGTCCCCCCACCACATGGCCTAGGAGTGAAGGGTATCCCTTCCCTGTCCCTTTACATTATTTTTAAAATTTAAGTTCAGCACAGGGGAATAAGTCCCCGAGTCCTGTAATGGCCTGCAATATTTTTTGTCATGTTGCAAGCAACCAATCAGAGTGCTCACTCCCAAAGGAGCGTGTCTCCTATGGGAGCAAATAAGCCCAAAGGATAAAAAGCCTCCTGGGCCAATCAGAATGCTCTATTTTTAAAAAATGGGTTTGAGGGACTCCCGCAAGAGTACCTCGAAACCAACCTTCCATATAGACAAATATTTTGTACCTTAATATTTCAAAAACTACTAAATGGATTTACACCAAATCACAAAAAGCACGCTTTGAGCACAATACATCTAGCTTCTTGCCAAATTTCGTGTAATTCTGTTCAGCAGTTTTTTGGTAGCCCTGCATAAGAAAATCTATCAGAAAATGCATGGGGATTTTAATTTTGGGACCCCTTTTTTCTCAGCTCCTGCTTGATGGAGCACCCTGAAACTTTGCAGGAAACAGCTCAGGTGGATGATCTTGTTTTAGGAAAGTTTTAAGGAGATTCGTCAAACAGCACCAAAGTTAGCTCTTCCTATGGAAATGCAGACCTAACTATAAGTACCCAGTGAGGGCTGCCACTGGATTATATATATATATATATATATATATATATATATATATATATATATATATATATATATATATATATATATATATATAATACCTATACTGGCGGTTGCCAGTAGGTAGTTATAGTTAGGACCTATTTTCCATAGGAAAAGCATTTGTTGTTTTCCCAATAACTTTAGCGTCGCTTGACGAATCTTCGCGAAAATTTCAAAACCAGTGGGGCGCTCTGGTCAGCTCCTGTCTTGAAAGTTTCGGGTGATTTGCCATAGCGGGGGCCGAGAAAAGGGGGTCCCAAAACGTGTTTTCTCCATGTAAATTTCTATAGGGAACTTTAGACACGGCTACAGCCCGAACTGCTGAACGGAATTACACCAAATTTGGCAAAAAGGTAGCCCTTGGTTCAGAAAGAGTCCTTTTTGTTAAATGGTGTAAATCCGTTCAGTAGTTCCTGAGAAATTCAAAAATAGAGGTCGGAAAATCAATTTCCCATAGGAAACTTTAGCCATGGCTACAGCCCGAACTGCTGAACGGAATTACACCAAATTTGGCAAAAAGGTAGTGCTTGGTTCAGAAAGCGACCTTATTTTTAAATGGTGTAAATCCGTTCAGTAGTTGCTGAGAAATTCAAAAATAAAAGTTTCGATATCTAGGGACGCGGTGGATTCGCGAACCCTCCCGACCACGAGCTTCACTGTGATTGGCTGCCAACACTCCAAACCAGGAAGTGTTGGCAGCCATCTTGTGACTCGGTAGAACTGAGTCACAAGAAAACAGTAAAACAAAGTTGAAAAACAAGAAAAGGGGGCAGGGTAGAAACACCCTGACCCCCAGGCCTGCTCAGGGGGTCCCACAAGGAACCCCAGGGCCAAAAAAAGCATTTTTTAAAAATAATTTCGGTGGAATTCGCGTTGGGGTCGCGAATCCTGCCGAAATTTTTAAAAAAATGAAGCGCGGGCTCCCGCGCTTTATTTAAATGAGGCCCCCGGGTGGGCCAGGTCCCGGGGGCATTGCCCCAAAAAAATAGCGGGCCTGGGGACTGCCACCTCCCCGGGGCTTGTTTTAAGTTGGGGAATTAATTCCCCTTCAATACTGGGGGTCCCTGGGGGTCAACTAGCCCACCAGGTACCTCCAGTATGCGCCAGGGAGCAGCGTTGCAGAGTGGTGGTCGAAGGCCACGCCCCCTTTTTACACCACTCTGCAACGCAGCTCTGTGGCGCTTACTGGAGGTAGCTGGTGGGCTAGTTGGCCCTCAGGGACCCTCAGGATTGAAGGGGACTTAATCCCCCAACTTAAAACGCGCCACAGGGCGCGTTTGCACACTTGTCACAACAGGCCCCGCCCCCTCCCTGCACCACAGTGCAAACGCGCCCTGTGGTGCGTTTTAAGTTGGGGGATTAATTCCCCTTCAATCCTGAGGGTCCCTGGGGCCAACTAGTCCACCAGGTACCTCTTGTAAATGCCACAGGGCTGCGTTGCAGAGAGGTGCTCCGAGGCCATGCGCCTTTTACACCACTCTGCAAACGCGGCTTCTGGTGCACTGCTGGTGGGGCGATGAGGTCCTCTTGTGTCCTGAGGACCTCAAGACACAAGTGGACTTCATCCTCTGAGCATCAGTGCGCCAGAAGCCGCGTTTGCAGCGTGGTGTAAAAAGGGGCGTGGCCTCAGAACACCTCTCTGAAAAGCAGCTCTGTGGCGCTTACTGGATGTACCTGGTGGGCTACTTGGCCACCAGGGCCCTGCAGGATTCAAGGGGACTTAATAGGGATGTCATAGTTAGAAATTAGCATTTAAAAAACCATTGAAATTCACTGAAAAAACCATAGGTTTCAGGTACGTTATAGTTAGAAATTAGCATTTAAAAAACCTTAGAAATTCACTGAAAAAACCATAGGTTTCAGTGACGTTATAGTTAGCTGGACATTTCACTCTTACAAAACCATAGAAATTCCACCGTTATAGTTAGTTCTTTGTGCTGGTGTTTGCTGGTGCTCCACACTGACTATTTGTAAACATTGGCACGTATTTATGAGAATCCATCACATGGTGCCACTGTGTGTGTATTTTTTTAGCAGAGTTCTTTAGTGGAGCATTTACCTATTTAACACATCTTTTATTATAAGTTAAACTTCCAGTTTAAAGTGACATATGGGTACCGCCAGCTGCAGTGGACCCGTGTGAAACACTTTGGATCCTGACTCTTTTTACCTGTTCTAAAGATTCCTGCTCTTCTTTCAACCTTGGCTTCTCTTTCAGAACAAATCTGTCCAGAAGCTGTTCCACCAGCCCCTCCTTGTCCTGGGAGAAGCACAACATGCTGCAGAAAGCTGCCACCTCGGAGGGGATCTCGTCGGGCAGGCTGGTGGTGTGCAGGTACATCTGGAAGCCAGGGTGGCACTCGACCTCGTGATCAGCAACCTGGTGTGAGGGGACAAAAACACCACAGTTAGCAGGACTTGAATAGCTGGCAGGATGCGCCACACAGATGTACGCTGCATTCCAACACATTATGAAATACAATGCGAAATTCACACAGCAACTTTCATTAATTTACTGATCCAACAGATCCCATCATATGCTATTTCAAAAGTTCTGCATGACATCATAACATCTTTATCATTACCATCATTTTAAATGGCACTTTATGGTGCTGAAAGTCGGTTTTGGAGCGAAGAACTTGGGAAAATCTTGCATCTTTGGACAAAGTTTGGATGTCGCAGTAGGTAAGCAGCAGGGACAAGCCATCTGTCAGGCAGGAGTCCAGTTGGGATCGAAGCTCCTAGTAAACAAAGAGGACAGTGATTGGTGCGTGAATGTACAACCCCTTCAAATAAAACAAGATTATCTAAATCCTGTACAGTGAGGCTTGCACAGCCATCAGCTGGGTGCATCAGTACTCTGTTATACTACTCTCCTTGAGTAGGACCTACGCCTCTGCATCAAGGTAGAATACTGAACTTTATCCCTCAGATGGGTCTGATTTACAAAGCTTCTTCCTGTGCACAGCTGCGTCTTACTCATGCTTCCCACTGAATTTGCACCTTAGTGTTACTGTTAATGCTAGTTCATAAACTGGTCTCCCCGTTTTAAATTTACTGTTTAACACAGGCTTGCTTCTTTTTTCGTATTTTTGTCATCTTGGTGTCATTTTACTTATTGAAATGTACTCTAGTTTTCTAAATTGATTTGGGACTATTCTTGTGTTGTGTTTTGTCTCTATTACTGTTTTGGTACTGCATAAACACTTTACACATTTAATCCAAGTTAAGCCTGTCTGCTCTGTGGCATAGCTACCAGGGGGCTGAACTCAGATTAATTTAGTGAGATTAGCGGTTCAGCCTGACAAGAATTGTGTTTACTACTTAAGGTGGGTTATCACCTCCCTCAACTAATAACCCAATTTCTTACAACCTCCCTCTGGAATGCTACCATTTTTCGATAATCCCACATTCTACAGAAGAAACCTGCTGCTGTGTATTCGCACCTAGAACAGGTGTCTGAAAATGTAGGGTATATACATTATAAGTGCTGGAGTGTCAGGTCAGGTAATTATGAGCAATGTAATTTGGTTTCAAAAACTTAAAATAGGCATTCCTATATCTCTTCATTGTGGTTTGCAATACAACAGTTCACTTCTGGTCATAAAGGATTTGTCCAAAGTCCGAGTCCCACTTTATTTTCTTAGCTCCACCTAGTGTTTAGAAAAAGTGAGGGACTGTGTGGGTAGGTGGCTTAGCGTCATTTTGGCCCCAGAATTAGTCAAGCAGCGTTAATCAGTGACACATGTCAGGAATGGGACTTCATATTCCTGCCCCAGGTCTGAAAAGTTAGATAGTTTTGCATCGACACAGATATGTCCAACATCTCAAAATCTAGGGAGTCCCCATAGTGGCATCTCACTTACATATGCAATATTAGTAGTTTTTATTATTGAGCACTCTGGGGCTTATTTATGAGAGCCCTGCGTCTCTTTTGCACCATGTAAAGTGGTACATGTGTGACACTACATGTGTGACACAGGGCTCCTACAAAGATTCATGAAGCTATGCAAAGCCACCTTGCGTGGCTTTGAGTGGCTTCATAAATCATGAGTAAGGCGACGCAGCACAAATCGTTGCATCGCCTTACTCTGCGCCCGGGAGGCGTTCCATGGGCATTGGCGTTGATTTTCCCACTCAACACCCATGGAATCTGACGCTGCCCCAGATTTACAAAGTGATGTAAACCTGGGGAAGTGTCAAATTCGTACGCCTCCCAAGGGGAGGCATAACGAGGAGAAATCTGTTAATTTCTCCTTGTTTTTTCCTCTTTCTATGTGTGCTGCATTCCGAAGCACACAAAGAAAGAGAAAAACGCCTCGTAGGATTGATTTTGTGCAGGAAGGTGCCCCTTCCTGCACAAAAACAATCCTGCCTGCAATGGAGGCACCTGTGCACCATGGTGCAAGGGTGCCTACGTTGGCGCTACGCTATCGCAAAGCCACCCGAGCAGGGAGAAAGGACAGGAATGCACTGTATTGATTAAATACATTGCAATCCTTCCCTTTCACTTTGGCATAGGGCAGCGCAGCAAGGGGCCTTGCTTCGCTGCCCTACACCAAAATGCCATAAATGAGGCCCTCTGTCCTTAAGTGTGGTAGATATCATACCTCAGTACCAATGTTTAGCATGTCTTCACCCAATAAATTATTTCTTGCCTCTGTCTTTTTCCAGTTGCACTGTGAAGCTATCTACTATGTCAGCGGAATGCGACAATAGCTATTTATATAATACAGATGGAACTTACATGATACTGAACTTCTGTGCAAGGATGTGGGAGATGATCTTTGATCCACTGGATGGCCTGAGCAGTTGGATCACAAACAAGAACCCAGGCACTGCTTCCTTCAGCACTGGTCAAAACACAGGAGTTGTCTAGTGCCAACTTGTTCTTAGGAATGCCCTTCATTTCCAACTTCTTCAACTCAATCTAAAACAAAAAAATGTATTTCATATTCCAAGTGCACAGTATGAATGTATTACATTAAACCAGCAGCTGTCACGCTGTGGCCCTTTCCCTGCTATGCTTTAGACAGAGCCATTATTTAATGTGAGGATGCTCATAGCAATGACACAGAGATAATATTTTGTGTTACGTAAGACTAGGAGCTCATATAATCATTACCCCAATATATAAAAGCAAAGTATTTGCCAAACATTTTTGCAGAGATCATAGACTCACAATGTGCGCAAATACACAAAAGATTGAAGAGGTGAAGATGTGCGGATTAATGGTAGATTTTTGTGAAATTAAACATACAGAATTTTCTTTTCTGAAAGTATATAATAGGCTTTTGCAATAGATGGATGGATGGACGGGCGGGCGGACAGACAAACAGATGATGGATAGATAGATAGATCAATAGATAGATAGATAGATAGATAGATAGCCTTTGTCCTTTTTAGAAGATGCCAGAGCAGCTTAAATACTGTGAATGCAATTAGCAAGATGCGCACTGGTTTAGGTACGCAGACTCTGAGACACTCAAGAACCCATAAGAACATCTTACCCTTGAAATGCAACCACTTAAGGCAGATGGAAATTCTTTGGCACTCTTTGTCCTTAGACATACTAACACCTTTTCAGATAAAGAACAATTACATTGCTATTGTGTATTGTTAACACATAGCAATGATTGAATCATAGAGTTTGAGTGGTTAACTGTCCATTTTTCCTTTCAACATTCACTACGGGATAAAATCAATTCAAGATGATACAGACAAGCTGCAAACATGCAGCAGTTTCTGTAATATTTGTTCCGCCGCAGATCTTCTCCACACTATTAGTTGTGCTGGATAGTTAAAAAGATTCTGTTTTAAACACAGAAAGCCGGTTTGCAAGGGAATCACATGATTAATGCTGTATGAATTCCAAGTTGCTCACAAGAGGATTCCAGGCAAGCTTGGCATTCCTGTTATGTGATACAGTGAGCCGAATGATTGGATATAGCTGTATTCTGGATGATTCATTAGAACCATCTGCAACTGCAATAAAATGGAAACTGAGTGTCAAAATTAGGGAAACTAGCCCAAGATTAATTGCTTAAATGGACCCTATCCACATTTTTTTTTGTGAATGTGACCTTTTTGGTAAAAGGATATTTCATATATTGTTATGATGAGTCAGCCGGTTGTTGTGCCCTGATGCCTATCCACAGAATTCAAAAGTATACTTCAAGGAAATCTAAGACTGTTTTAGTTTCCCTGGCATATTTATTGATTTGAAAGGTTTTTGCAAAGTGCTAAAACATGCCCCTATGTATCCACTTCAGAGCACCAGATATTGCTATAGGGAGAGCGTTGGACCTGCCCACCCTAGGGTGGTCGCCCCTCCTGTTTTGCTGAATTCGTTTTTGTTGGCCTTAGGACTCTGTGCACTTTACCACTAATAACCAGTGCTAAAGTGCTTGTGCTCACTTCCTAAAACATGGTAATGATCCAGCGCGATATTAGCAAACAGCATTCATACACCAGATACTCACTTGGGCCCATACATTCATACTACGCTAATACTTACGCTGGGTTTTATCAGTTGTTACTCTCTATCAAAATCCCTGCTACCAATTACCTTCTGATTGAAGAGTAATGACTTACCAATGAATCCTTTGCTAATTGGGAAATTTAAAATGAGTGACATTCATTATAGTACATAATCCTGAAATAACCACTGAGTCAGGAAGTTTTAAAATGTTTATCTAAAGATTTAGCAGAGTAAAATACAGAGCCACATGGTACTTAATCGCAATACCCAAGATTAAGCATAGAAATGATTATTGCTAATCAATGACGGTGTTTAAAGAAAAGGAGAAGATAGAGACAGCAGCGCAACTAAAGGTTGCATTATATTTACCTAAGTGCGAGAACCAAACCACTTAGCCAAGGAGTTGAAAGGATAGGACCCAGGAAGGATGAAGAGCAAAGACTTCCTCCAGGATCAGGACAGGACCGGTGACCTCTCTACAACGACGCCTGCCTCGTTCCCCTCTCTGATACTCGGCTTCTCCTCGATTCTCCCATGCCTTCCTTCTAATGGACTCCGCCGCCCCCTCCTCAGGACCTCTTCTGGACAGGGATTCAGTCTGCAATCGATCAGCTTAGCGGTCTGGAGCTCTTCCTGTCAGCATCTCCGCTCTCCTGTGCTTCAAGACTTCCGACTAAACTAATTAACTAATTCTATATCTATTATACCCTTCTACGCCCATGTACCTCCCCTTAATGTTACTAAAATATGGGACCACTACTTCTGATTGGACAGGGACAGGGGGTGGATTCTCGCACCATATCAATTTGGCTTAAATTGTAAAGCCTATTTTCTTTACGTTCCCACCCTTCAAATTAATACATTCGCTTTATTTCCCACCCGTCTCATGACAAATGTAAACCAATTTTCATAGACATTGTATCAATGTGTGACAGGAAAGCACTAGTACAACATCTTCGGCCATCAGGTTACGGCCTTGGACTTCGTCCAGGTTGACTTCATTTGGCAGGCACACAAGACACATGCGCAGAACCATTTGCCTCTCGAGTTTCAGGTCACCAACCCAGGCCCAAGTTTACGAACTAATAAAAGTGCAAGAAGAAAATATTAGAATCACAAATAAAATGTTTCACTGTATACCCACTATTTCTATTCTATTCCCAATTAAATATATATACTATCCCGCGTTAGTAGCGTTAGGAAACAACAATTTAATAATGACATGAGAGCAAGCAGAAGCATGTGAAAACATCAAGCAGCCATTTTAATGCACACTGCGCAGAAGCAGAAGTTTCCCACCAAGCAAAGAAAGACGTCACACCATGTGATATGGTTGCGAAATGCGCATTGAGCTTTCCGCGCATAGCGGCCATTTTGGATTACAGACAAGCGTTATTCATTAGTAAAACACATAGGCACGCATCTTTTTCTTTTTGTGTCGTGAATGCAAAGGTTAGTATTAACAATACAAGTTTAATAAATTAATACTGTGAGGAGGATTGAATACAAGCAAGTTTCATTTATGAAACCTTGCTCCATCAATCCCTCTCTGATGGCGTTTCTGAGCCATCAAAAACATTACCCTCAATCAGATGCCAACTTCTAGCAAATTACTTCATTCTCGTCTTTATTCTTTCTATTTTTACAATCTCCTTTTAATTTCTTGTATAATTCACTTCTCCATTCTTCAAGTTCGATTTCATCTATCTTTCGTTTCTTTCCTCTTTCTGTCACCCTATATGTTCCATTCTTTTTACAGCATTTGCACCATATTGTTATTGCCAAAATTATTATTGCTATCCCTGCTAAGGGTACTAATATTTGACCTATAAGTCCTTTTCCTACATTAGCAACCCAGGTACCAATTGATCGATATACTATTTGTCAATCTTTCCCATACACTATCAACTTCCAGTGGTTTAAGTTCTTTCTCAAGTTTAGTTATATTCTGTATATACGTTCCAATTTCTGCACTCTTATCAGGAATATAAGTGCAACAATGTTTCGTCTTCAATAATTTACAGACTCCGCCCTCTTTTGCCAATATAATATCAAGAGCAAGACGATTTTGCATCACCATAGATCTAATCGCAACCATTTCTGCTTTAATCATTAGAAACCCTCCAGCAGTATCCGTTGATAAACGATCAACTACTGTAGACAATTTACATATTTTCCTTGAGTTCAGAATTATTCCCACTGAAGGTATCAATGCACCAAATATATCACCTACAATTTCTGAAAAACTAGCTCTTTTACTACGTATTAATTCGCTATTGTTTTCATTGCTCTCAGTGTTTCTTTTTACGTGGTATATCTTTGGAAATACTATTCCAAAATAACAACTTCCATACCACCGTGCAGGAAGCCTAAAGTAAGCCTTATTCCCACACACATAATATATTCCAGGAAAAACTGAATCTGTTCCTCCTTTGAGTCCACAACCTCCAAGAATTAAAAATTGTGTTCACATTCACTGGTACCGATGAAAACATTGTTATAATCAGTCTTTAACCTATGAAGACAAATTTTCCATGTCTTTACGAAATCCAGAGCCATAGCAGCTTGAGCCTTGCCAGGTGTGTAACTACCTTCTTTCTCAGCCCAAGGTGGTAAATGAGCCTTATGCTCCGAAGCTTTCTTTTGAAAATCTTGTCTTCTATCTTCTACTAAATTCAAAAATATCTTTTCTTCTTCAAGTAAAGAACATGTTAGATTGTGTCTATGTGCATGTGTTATGTCTATTGATTTCATTGTTAAGAAAAATTCTCCCACAAACTGTGCGTCTTGACTACTAAGCACTGGGTTCATACTCTTGCGAATCGGAACCTCAGAAAATATCACATCTAAGTTTGAATAATAATACTGAAGTTTCCCTGTTCTATAAAATAAACTAGACAAAACACTACATGATATGCCATATGTCAGTGGTAAGTGATGGTATGTTAATCCTTCTGCTAGTGATTCGGATAACTTCATACAGACGTAACAATTACTAACTTCCATTGTGTCTACATATTGAAACAATAACTTTGTGAAAACGTTTAAACTAGTGTCATTGTCAGCTACTTCATGATGAATTTCTGGTTCACTTTCTGCCATTAGTTCTACTCTATTGCCCTTCATGTTTGCTGTCCTCCCTTTAGTTTCATTATTAATCTTTTTATCTATTATCATAAGGTAAGGAATTGCTACAATCAGGACTAACCATACTATAAGCACCATTACTAGACTACATATGCATATTGCACAGCATCTTCTACAACATTTCTGTTTTGGTCTCCCAGTAACTCTATCATCAGGCATTTTTCGACAAGGAAGATTGCTCCTCTTATTTCTTCTTCTTTTCTTTAGTTTATTCTTTTGCTTAGTCAGGGTGGTCTTGTTTCTTCTTCGTACGTCAATTCTGCACTTGTTCCTTCGCCACCACTGTCACTTGACTCTGAGCTTTCAAAATCTTCAAGAATTATATAAGTCCAGTCAGGACCCTTGAATTTGTTATTCACAAGTGTCAGTCTTTTACTTCTTCTTTTCGCAGTTTTATGTTCTTGTTCAGTTTGACTTGTTACTTCATTCACTTGATCTGGATCTTCACTTCTGGTTGTTATGTGGTACTTCACTCTTTTAATGACACTCGGCCAATGATCTCCTTTTCTTGTTTTCTTTGTTGGCACTGTTTCTTTGTTTTCGTCTTCAGCGATCTCGTTAATTTCACTGCTTAGTACTGCTTTGTTTTCTTTGATCACTTTTTCTTCTGTTTTGTCTTTTTCAGGTCTGATTGGTTTCTCTGTAACAGCTCCGCTGTGAGTTTCCAATAACTGACCTTGTTCTTTGTTTATTTCTTCAAGTTCATGTTTTTCAAGGTTTTCTTCTTCTGTGTACTCTTCTTGATCTAACTTGTTCTGATCAGAGCTTATTGCACTGTGAACTTCTGCAGCCTGACCGGATTCTTCTAGACCTGTCTGTCCCTGATCAAAGTCTATTAGGTCTTTACTGTTTTGAGTCCAGTTTTCTTTCCCTATCTGACCTTGTTCAGGATTTCTTAATGTCTTTTCTTCTTGTTCCTGAACTGCTTCTTCTTCACCTATCTGATCTTCTTCAATTTCCTCCAATTTCGCTTGACTTCTTGTTCTGTGGTATACTTCAGGAACTTCTACCACGGGTATCCAATCCTGACTTGTGCTCGGTTGTTGTTCTTCAACTTCTTTGGAATCTCGAACCTGAGATCCTTCAGCTGGGCAACCTTCAGCTTCTTCAGTGATTGGCGTTGTCTGAGGATTCTCTTCCTCGGGATCTGGTACTCTCTTGGTGTGACTTACATGGATCCAATTAGGAAATCCGGCACACTTCACTGCTGTATTCGTTGTCAGTATGACTTGACACGGTCTGCCCCATCTAGGTGATAGACACGTTTCTCTGGTGTGATTCTTCTTTCCACCCAGTCACCAGGATTCAGATCATGTTCTTGCTCGGGCTGCCTGGAAACTGCGTCTTCTCCAACCTGATGAGAGACAGAACGCACTAGGTCAGCCAATCCTTTGCAATAGTCCAGAACCATATCATCAGATATATTCACCAGTTTGTTTGTGGGAACATGTGTTTGTCTCATTGCTCTTCCCATCATTATTTCGTGGTTGCTCAATCCTGTGTTTCTGTCAGGTATACTTCTGAGTCCCATTAGAACAAGTGGTAATGCATCTGGCCACTCTAATGATGTTGATGCACACATTTTTCCCAGTCTTGACTTTATAGTGCCATTCAATTGTTCAACCACTCCAGAAGCTTCTGGACGATATGCACAGTGCAGTTTCTGTTTGATTTGAAATGCTTCACAGATTATTTGAATCACTTCACTGTTAAAATGTTTTCCTCTATCTGATTCCAAAGTTACTGGAAAACCAAATCTAGGAATGAGCTCTCATAGCAACAGTTTTGCAACAGTAATGCTGTCATTTCTCCTAGTAGGGTAAGCCTCCACCCACTTTGAAAACAGACACACTATGACTAGTATATATTTCAGCCCTCTACATGGTGGTAACTGTATGAAATCAAACTGAAGTCTCATAAATGGACCCTCTGCCTTTCAAATTTTCCCAAATCCAATTACTGTCTTCCTCCCCGGATTATGCATCTGGCAAGTTAGACATCTCTGGCAAAGACTCTCTGCAACAGCTCTGAATTTGGGATTGTACCAATTTTGTCTGAACAGCCTAATCATTGCATCTCTCCCTATGTGTGTGTCTCCATGATGCATTCTAGCCATTTGTGAGAGTAAACAGTCTGGCATGACTGGTCTGCCGTCAGCACTGATCCACACTTCATCTTCTCCTCTTTGGGAACAACCCACTTTGATCCACAAATTCTTCTCACTTTCATCAACCTCATCTTGCAATTTCTTCACCTCATTCCAAGTTTCAGGTGGCATATACAGCATAAGTTGGCAGCTGATTCCCATTCTTTCCACCCTCTTATTGACTGACATTCTGGTTTTGGCACAATGTTGAGCCACCAGATCTGCATACCTGTTGCCGACTACCACCCAGTCATCTCCTGACTGGTGTGCAGCACATTTCACCACAGCCAATTCTTTTGGTGATTGTATTGCTTCTAGCAATTCCCTTACAAATTGTCAATTTTTAATGGGGGATCCTGAAGAAGTCATGAAATCCCTCTGCATCCATAGTTGGCCAAAATCATGCACAACCCCGTAACCATATTGGCTATCTGTAAATATGGTTACTCTCTGATTCCTCCCAATTTTGCATGCTTTTATCAACGCAATCAATTCAGCTACTTGTGCAGATTTGACTCCTGGTAAATAGGATGCTTCAACTATTCCAGTTAATTCACATACCGCATAGGCAGCAGTTAGTTTACCATCTTCATGTTTTTGACATGAACCATCTACAAATAGCTCCCTGTCTGGCTTTTTAAGAGGCTGTTCCTCTATATCTGGGCGTGGTTTTGTGCATAATTCTGTGATTTGTATACAATCATGTTCATCGTCTTCATCATCTTTAATTCTCTCATGACGTGGGTCTGGTAGTAAGGTTGCTGGATTTATTATAGTACACCTTACCATGTTCACATTTTCAGCACCCATTATTATTCTTTCATATTTAGTCAGCCGACTAGGAGTAAGATGCTGAGTTCGGGTTCTTGTCAACAGAATGACAACTGCATGTGGAACATACACTTTTACAGGGTGTCCCATCACAATTGACTCACTTTGTTCAATGCTCAAACAAGTAGCCGCCACTGCTTTTAGGCATCCTGGCAATGCGGCTGCTACTGGGTCCAATGTAGCAGAACAATATGCTATAGGACGTCTTTCTAGTCCATGTCTTTGAGTTAGGACAGAAAGTGCACAATTTTCTCTCTCATGACAGAACAATGCACATTCTCTCTTATAATCAGGCATGCCTAAGGCAGGTGCTGAACATAGTGCATTTCTCAATTTTACAAAAGCTTCTACACTTTCATCCTCCCACTCCACAGGGTCCTTTGCTTTCTTCTTTGTCATGTTAATTAAGGGCTTAGCTAACATGGAAAATCCTGGTAACCATTGTCGACAGTAACCTACTATTCCTAGGAACATTCTCACTTGTCTTTGTGTTACAGGCATTTGCATTTTCTTTATTAAAGCTACTCTTTCAGCTGTTACTCTTCTTTTTCCTCTCTCAATTTGGTGTCCCAGATACTTAACAGCTGTTGTACAGAATTGCAATTTTTCAGGTGAGACCTTATGCCCTTCTTCTGCCAAAGATTTAATAATGCTATGGAATCAACAACACAGTCCTCTCTGGTGTTCGATGCCACCAATAAGTCATCGATATATTGGACTAAGATTGAGCTTCCTGGCATCACTAGTTTTTCAAGGCACTTTTTCAGTATCTGGTTGAAAATAGAAGGACTTTCTGTGTACCCCTGAGGAACACGATTCCACACATAAATCTTGTTTTCAAATTTAAATGAGAAAAGATACTGGCTGTCTGGATGTAATGGTATTGAAAAGAATGCTTGACACAAATCAATTACTGTGAACCATCCTGCACTCCACGGAATCTGGTATAAAATTACTGCAGGATTTGGTACTATGGGACAACATGGTTCTACAATCTTATTTATTTTCCTCAGGTCCTGAACAATCCTATATTTTCCACTAGGTTTCTTTAATCCCATTATTGGTGAATTACAAGGGCTACTCATTACTTCTTTTAGTATGTTTTGTTCTACCATTCGATTTATTTCTTCGATGACTCCTGCTTTTACTTCTGCACTCATTTTGTACTGTCTGGTATTTGGGAAAATTGCACCTTCCTTTACAGTAATTTTAACTGGATCTATTTTGGCCATAAGTTCTACTTCCTTTCCGGTGAAATCCCTTACTATGGGGTTTACTGTACCTTTTAATTCTTCTGGCAACTCATCTTTTGTTATTAACGAAAACATTTCATCCACTTCTGTACCTTGTTTTGCAATCATAATTTTATATACATGGTCTTCATCTGGTGTCTGAACTGCCACACCATCCGGTGTGCAGAAAATGGTACAATTCATTTTGCACAATAAATCCCTACCTAATAAGTTTACTGGACTGGAATCACAAACTACAAATTGATGCATTTCTCTGAAGTTTCCGATTTTAACTTCCATGGGTTCGGTAAGAGGTGTTCTAATCCGCTGATTAGCTACCCCCACTACTTGGATATTTTCACCAGATAGAGGAAGGTCTGGAATGTCTGCTGTTCTCACAGTAGACCGGGTAGCACCAGTGTCCAAAAGGAAAGTAATATTATTACCTTTCACATTCCCTTCAACATATGGACCTGACTGATCTACCTGTAAGGATGTGCCAAGTATGCACTCCTTCTTCCCCTCTCCTAGGCACCGTCATGGACTGTATTGACAGAAATCGTCCTGCAAAAGAAATTGTGATGTCATATAATCATTCTTACCACTTCCTCCCGGATATCCGATGTCTGTACCATGCTTTGCTCTGCTTACATTACCCTGAATAGGTGCAGGTGGCAACTGACTCTGAGGATTTGCACCCTGCTGTGAGTCATTCTGCGTCTGTGGATTTAAATTTTGATTTGGGCATTATTATTCCGGATCTTTTTACATTCATCCTTCCAATGCCCCAATTTTCCGCATCCATGACAAGGAAATTTCTTTTAGCTTCTTCTCTACTCATTTGTCCTCTAAATTTTCCACCATTCCCAGTATCACCATTCGTTCCAGAATCTTTTCCTTGATTTTCACTCGGATTTTCCAAATTAATTCCCTGCTTTTCTGCCATTTTCACCTGAGCCCACATCACTTTTTCCTGCAATTTCTTGTGTCTATCCTCAATATCGTCTCCACAATATTTTGCATACTTCAGAATCTCATCTATGGGCTTTCCCTGCCAACACAGCGTATGCTGTTTAATCATCTGACAAATTTCTGGCTTTAAACCATAAACAAATCGATACACAAACTGACTCATGTTTTTGTCTCCAATGTCCTCAAATCCACTATACTGTTTAAATACCTGCAATAGACGCTCATAGTAGGAATGTACTGATTCATTAGCTTCTTGGGTAGTTCGATCTATTTTAACCCAATCTGTTTCTTTCGGTGGTATTTTCCCTTTCAGGTAAGTTATCACCTGCTGATACTTTTTCATCACGTCATTTGACGGGGCACCTGTCTTCGGATATCTAGGATATTCATCACTAGGCCAATCGACTGTAATTTTACAATCTGTCCACAAATCGGCAGGTACCACTATGTCAAACAACCCATCTAAATCCTTCAACAATACCTTTGACACCTTCACAAACCTATCAACCTGCTTGTACCATTCAATTGGTTTTTCTCTCAATTTTGGAAAATCATTCGTAAATGACAAAATATCCTGTCTGCTCCATGGAACATGTACATATCCTCCTCCCGCAACTTCTCGCATGGGATACATCTGGTCTGCCTTCCCTGTTTCTTTCATCACATATTCTGTTGCTGTTCTACTTGTTGGTGCTTCTTCCTTTTTCTTGGCCCACCTGGTTTTCCATTTATCTAGGTCTCCCCATTTTTGCAAAACTAACATTAATTCTCTTATTTGTAATCTTCTTCCAGAGGCATTCATATTTTCTAAATCTTTGTCTGAAAATTCTGCTCTATAGGGTTTCTGTAGTACCTTTGATCTCCCTATTTCTATTCCCATCTGTAGTGCTAAATTGGATAATTTTTCATGAAATAACCTTACATTTCTGGTGATACTCCTGCACAGAAACAATAATTCTTCTTCATCATAGGTATTTAAGCGTTCTAGTCCTACATTTCCTGCTATTATTTCTTCTAATTCGACTTTCAATTTATGAATGTCCATTATTTTCGGAGGTGTGCACTGTTTAACTGACCCTTGCACCCATCTTTCTAGATCTTCAGGTGTTACTATGGTGGCACTTTTTGCTCCCGATGAAGTTATTAAACTTACATCTTTTGAACATCCAGGTACATCTTTTCTGGGAGTGCTATTTACAGAACCTCGAATAGGCAAGTCCATGAGTGATATTGTGGATTCACAGTCACTAAATTGATCCTCAATTATAACTGGAGCTTCAGGTTTGGGTTTATTCACAGCAGTAGGTGTAAGTATCGGTGGAGGACAGCTTCCCTGAGTACCATATAATGGAACTACTGGACCAATTGTTACAGGTATGGTCAACGAATCAGGATGTACTTTTATCTGGGTTATTTTCTGTATTAATTCTGCTCTGGTCTTTTCTAAGGCTTCCTTTTCTTTTCATGCAGTATTCTACTCGGGTGAATTCATGCATTACTTGTGGCACTAATGGAGTTTTTGGTGGTGCACTTGGGGTGCATCCACTTGTCCCTTCCTGATATGGTGGGGATTTCTTAACATTTCCTCCATAAATTCGTCTTCAGACTCCTCATTTCTCATTAAATGTTTTGTCTTTTCTGTGCACTTACTTCCTAATTTCTCCTCTGCTGAGAACAATGGATATAATCCTTCTGTAATCATTGCCCTTCTCCATTGTTTCATCTGACCGTCCCTAGACTCACGTAGATATCTGGGAAAAAATCCTGGATAACTCCTATTACTTCTAGATCGGTCCCGCTCAAATGCCTCGGTTTCCCATTCCTCTAGAGCTTCGTACTGAGTTAATCTAGGTCTGGGTTCTAAGTCATTCATCCTCAATCTTAAGTTTTGTAGGATTCGCCCATTGAACGTGCCATTCTCGGGAAATGCTAGTATTCCATCATTTTTGGTATATTCTATCCAATTCTCCATCCATACACAAGTATGATAACCTCTCTCCATCATCATAAATGAAGCGGGCGTTTTAGCTGGTGGAATAATAATTCCTTCTCTAGTTTTGATTGGGTTGTCCTTTTTAAAATAATTCTTAATCTTTTGTAAAAATGACATTTTTCTCCTTTCTCCGTACATCTTGGGTAAGTACTGATGTATAAAATTATATTCTGCAAAGCCTAAATATCTCCTATCCTGACAAATTCCTGTTAAAGTCGGATCGCGTTTTAACATGCAATCCTTATCCACTAAGAATTTCGCTTCTATAATTTTGACCAATCAAATGTCTGCTATCTTTTATTTCCGAGCCAATCCTTGCGCGGCCTATTGGTGACGTTTATCTGTCAACCCCTCCTTTACAATCTGCTCTTTTCTGTCCTTGCTGGTTTAACCAATCCCAGCGCGGCACCTGTGACGTCAGTACTACTCCTGACTACTAACCCCTCCTTTACAAGGGTTTTTCCACACCCGCTGATTCAACCAATCTCAGCGCGGCGTTTAGTGACGTCAGCTCCCTCTCCGGCAACTGACCCTCCCTTTACAAAAATGTACACAAACTTATTTTCTCTATAAATCTTAATTAAATTTCAGTAACAACATAAAACATTCGCTCTCGTGCCAGTTTCTCTAAAATAGAAAAGATAGTTTTCTCTCACACTTAGTAAAACCTTTCCGTTTACTAAACATACACTACGAGTAAAACACTTCCATCTACTCTTCACACAAGCTCCAGAAGTACCTGTTACTTCTCCAATGTTACCCTTTCTAGGTGATATAACATCAAATTTTTACCAGCGTACTCTTTTGCTATTACTCACACGCATAGAGTCCCTAACGAGTACTGAAAGTCCTGCTTAGCTTTTCAGCACTATTTCTGCCTGGCAGATAACCTCACTGCAGTATGGCTTCGACTTACCATCCGATGTTAGTTCATAAAAATACAAATAAAATTCTCATTACCCAATTAACAAAAAGTAACCATCCTCTGATAACCAGAAAACTGATCCAGCGCGATATAAGCAAACAGCATTCATACACCAGATACTCACTTGGGCCCATACATTCATACTACGCTAATACTTACGCTGGGTTTTTTCAGTTGTTACTCTCTATCAAAATCCCTGCTACCAATTACCTTCTGATTGAAGAGTAATGACTTACCAATGAATCCTTTGCTAATTGGAAAATTTAAAATGAGTGACATTCATTATAGTACATAATCCTGAAATAACCACTGAGTCAGGAAGTTTTAAAATGTTTATCTAAAGATTTAGCAGAGTAAAATACAGAGCCACATGGTACTTAATCGCAATTCCCAAGATTAAGCATAGAAATGATTATTGCTAATCAATGATGGTGTTTAAAGAAAAGGAGAAGATAGAGACAGCAGCACAACTAAAGGTTGCATTATAATTACCTAAGTGCGAGAACCAAAACCCTTAGCCAAGGAGTTGAAAGGATAGGACCCAGGAAGGATGAAGAGCAAAGACTTCCTCCAGGATCAGGACAGGACCGGTGACCTCTCTACAACGATGCCTGCGTCGTTCCCCTCTCGGATACTCGGCTTCTCCTCGATTCTCCCGTGCCTTCCTTCTAATGGACTCCGCCGCCCCCTCCTCAGGACTTCTTCTGGACAGGGATTCAGTCTGCAATCGATCAGCTTAGCAGTCTGGAGCTCTTCCTGTCAGCATCTCCGCTCTCCTGTGCTTCAAGACTTCCGACTAAACTAATGAACTAATTCTATATCTATTATACCCTTCTACGCCCATGTACCTCCCCTTAATGTTACTAAAATATGGGACCACTACTTCTGATTGGACAGGGACAGGGGGTGGATTCTCGCACCATATCAATTTGGCTTAAATTGTAAAGCCTATTTTCTTTACGTTCCCACCCCTTCAAATTAATACATTCGCTTTATTTCCCACCCGTCTCATGACAAATGTAAACCAATTTTCATAGACATTGTATCAATGTGTGACAGGAAAGCACTAGTACAACATCTTCGGCCATCAGGTTACGGCCTTGGACTTCGTCCAGGTTGACTTCATTTGGCAGGCACACAAGACACATGCGCAGAACCATTTGCCTCTCGAGTTTCAGGTCACCAACCCAGGCCCAAGTTTACGAACTAATAAAAGTGCAAGAAGAAAATATTAGAATCACAAATAAAATGTTTCACTGTATACCCACTATTTCTATTCTATTCCCAATTAAATATATATACTATCCCGCGTTAGTAGCGTTAGGAAACGACAATTTAATAATGACATGAGAGCAAGCAGAAGCATGTGAAAACATCAAGCAGCCATTTTAATGCACACTGCGCAGAAGCAGAAGTTTCCCACCAAGCAAAGAAAGACGTCACACCATGTGATATGGTTGCGACATGCACATTGAGCTTTCCCGCGCATAGCGGCCATTTTGGATTACAGACAAGCGTTATTCATTAGTAAAACACATAGGCAAGCATCTTTTTCTTTTGTGTCGTGAATGCAAAGGTTAGTATTAACAATACAAGTTTAATAAATTAATACTGTGAGGAGGATTGAATACAAGCAAGTTTCATTTATGAAACCTTGCTCCATCAGTAACATTGACTTACACCCAATTGCCATCTTTAATTTACTTATAAGTCCCTAGTAAAGTGGTGTACCATATATCTAGGGCCTGGAAATGTAATGCTACTAGTGGGCTTGCAGCACATATAGTGCCACCAACTTAAGCAGCTATTTAAAACATGTCTCAGGCCTGAAATCGCAGCCTGTGTGCAGTTTTAAACTGCTAATTCGACTTAGCAAAATAAACTTTTTGCCGAGCCTAAAACTCCCCTTTTAAAACATGTAAGTCACCCCTAGGGTAGGCCCTAAAAAGGTGCATTGTATTTAAAACGTTGGACATGTACTTTCAAGTTTTACATGATCCTGGTAGTGAAAAATTCATAAATTCGTTTTCCACTACTGGGAGGCCTACCTCGTCTATAGGATAACTTTGGGTTCCCTTACTACATGCGGTAAGAGGTAACTGTTATTTGGGAACAGATAGAAATATCATGTTTAGTTTCTAAAGAATTGTAATTTCAAATCCTCTTCAATGGTAAAGTCGGATTTAAGTCACAATTCTGAAAATACAACTTATAGAAAGTTGGCATTTTCTTGTCCTACAGCCTGTATTCTAGGCCACATGACTAGGTGTAGTTGGCAGTTGGCCTTTGTGTATTCATCCCAGACAGTAACACAAAGGAGGAACAGGCATTGGCAGGATGGGCCATCCTTACAGGATGGGAGGGGTGGGGCCGTGTTCAGCCCCATTTACTATTCAATGGAGCTGCCTCAGCACAAACACATAGTACTTTACACTAGCTAATTGTGACCCCAGGCTCAGTGGAGCATGGGCAGGGGAAAAGAAAATTCCAGAACCATCTGTAGGGGGGAAAACTCAAGAAGTTTCTTCCACTTAAAGCTGGCACCAAGTATAAAAATAGGACCCTCAGATCTACTCTTCACCTCACGTCTGGACCTGCGAAGAACTCTGAGGACTGCTCTGCTGTCCGATGCCTGCTGTGTACTTCAGAGGACTGCCCTGCTGCTCCAAGAGGACTACATGGCTACCTAAAACCTGCCATGTCCCCGCAGAGGACTGCCCTGCAGCTTGAGACCTGCTTTTCTGCTTGAAACCAGAACTACCAGAGTGACACAGAGACACAAAAATCCCCAACATCTTGCAAAGTGCACCTTGATCCAACATCAAGTGAGTCATGGCCCTCCAGGTGGTGCCCGCTAGTTGTGGAATCTTGGAAGTGGTGCTAAATGTGCCCAACTAGCCAAAATCCAAACCCTAGGATTTAGAAATTTTCTGCCAAAGAGTGCTCTAAAAACCAAGAGGAGACCAAGACCAAGACCTACAACCTTGCCAATGCATCCAAGAGGCATCTTTGGTCAGCCTGACATCATGGCAACTCCCGCAATATTATTCTCGCAGCAGAAAATCATGTTCAGCGGCTCCTCTCTGCAAGGGTATCAGGCCTCCTGGAGCCCTAGCAGGATACAGCCTGCAGCTTCGTCCTGCTGGAGATTTTCGACTTCCAAAAAAGTGGCAAAGCCCGAATGTAGAAATCTTCACCATGACTTCATCCAGCAGCTCCACGACGCCGCCGCCTCCTCGGACACTGCCAGCTTCCTTGCCTCACTGAACCTTACCTTCTCAGACATTTTTCTTTGAAATTTCTTCTACGTCCAAAGGTAAGCTGAGACTGGGTCCAATCTGCTTCTTATATCTGAACAATGCTCCATCGTGGTCAGCCATAACTTTTGACTTTACCCAGGTCTCACGCAACTTGATGTCTGCAGTTGGCACATTGATCTTTTAGGCGCTACACTTCACTAAAACCTTTACAAATTCATAACTCGGGTACTACTGATTGGATTTTTGTCGTTTTGGTGTCAAATAATTTATTAAAATGTACTCTATTGTTCTAAACTGGTGTGGGATTTTTCTTGTGTTGTCAAGTTATTGCAGTTTGTGTGCTGCATAAATACTTCACATATTGCCTCTGAGATAAGTCCGACTGCTTTTGTGCCAAGCTACCAGAGGGTTAAGCAAGGGTTAGTTTAGTGACTTTTGTAGTTCACTTGGCAAGGATTGTAACTGTTGCCTGAGAAGGGCTCACACCCCCCTCAACCAACAATCCAATTTACCATAGTAGCTATTTGCCATAAGGACACTGGGTCCCAATAACACCTAATGACTCATTCTACAATGTTCCAAAGTGAGAGTTCAATGTTTATTTGCGATAGGTGGAGACCATGTACAAAAAGGAGTACTACATCTTTCTATTTTTCCAGTAGTGGATATAAAATGAATTTAGTGTGCTAATGCACAAATAAGGTAAAGCATACTGCTGTGGCTTGTCTGCTCTGTGAACAATCCACTGCAATAAGGATAATAATCAGAGGAAAGTTGAAAGATGATATGTATGGAACTGTGGTTCTTCTTCCTACGTGTTTGAGGTTTTCCAAAATACTTCCTAAAGGTGACTTTTGTTGCAACTCTTGTTGCAATTCTAATGGTCATCCAGACTTTTAAAATAAGAGCTTTGAGAAGGTTACATGGCTTTCTTCTTCTCTCTAAAGTGGTTGTATTGCAACCATAGATGTGCTGAAAATCTGAGTATTTGTTTCTGCTATTATTATTAATATGTTTGTTTATGTTATTATTTAAACATTTTTAACGTGCACAAATAACCATTAGGCTGTTCTGGCATTGTGGAAAAATATATATCATAAGTAGAAAAAAATCAGAGCAATTTAGTAAACAGTACAAATTACTGGCTCAAGGCCTGAAGGGTGGAGAGGATCTTCCACACAGGTGGAAGCAAAATGGAGGGGATACGTCCTCCCAAATAAGTATCAATAATTCAAAAGAGTATACCACCCAATCAAAACAGATATTAGGTATAGGCACAATTCTCTACTCAGGAGGTCTGATCAGATGTTACTACCATGACTGGGAGCAATATCTCTTTGTATAGTAACCCTCACACACTCTAATAGTGTCATGCTTCATCATCGGGTTCACCCTGGCTCCTAAAGGCCAGGGTGGGCTCAACCGTGTTTCAGGGAGCGCTTTAGAGAAAAAGCCAGGGGGGTTTTAAAGATTAAAAATCCTCCAAATACTCCAGGTATCCCTTTAATATAGAGTAATGGCGGATGTTAAAAACAAATAGTAGGGTGTCCCAAAGATATAATGGTCCTATGACCCTATACTCATTGCCAACATGTTCCAGCCAGTGAACGTCCCTATGGGTCCACGGCTTTCATCAGGGCAAACCACAGAGAAAGGTCCCTCCCTGGATATAGTATCAACAAAATGGTGGAACAGAAAGCTGTTACACCAGATACGCCTTATGGATATACTTATCCTTAGTAGGGGCGTTCAGTCATTGGTTCGTCCAACCTGTAGGAAGAAAGAACAAAACACACAATATTGTGTAACAACCACAAACTGAGAGAGCCAGTGTGTCTGGCGCCAAGTGCTCACCCACTTATCTAGATTTATAAATGGTACACGCAGCGCTAACACAGTATGGATGGGTATGCACATTTCAACACACCCCTGCCATTAGTTTTAGAGAGATAGAGGGGAAGACGTAAATCTAACCAGATCTCGTGAAATGCACATTTTTACATCAACACCCAAAATGAAAAAAGTGTGACCAAAGATTTTATATATGGGAGTTTTTTAAAAGGTAGACATTAGCGTCATCTGAACATGTATATAAAAGAACGTGAAGGCATATCGCTGCGCTTGCTTAGGTGCTTAAATAGTAAAGCGAGGGGCACCCCCTTCCGTAGATTATAACCCTGAGCCCATGGTGTTCGGTGGGGTAAAAGTGAAGTGCTGTAACTCTTACCCGACTTAGGTGGACCACACACATCTCACGAGAGCAGAGAGAAGGAGCAGTCCTATAGTCAAACACTGAAAACGATGTCAACGTAGGGATCGTTATAATGTCACCTCACCTAAAGCCCATTATACGTATGCATTGTTACAAAGTAAAATACCACACCCCCATATCTGTCTATTCAGACACTCACGTTTTCAAGGATCCTGGCCCCGCAGCGGCACCTACTTGGAAATGCGTCATGTCCGAAGTTACAGAAGGGAACTACCATACCCCCAGGAATAATGGGAGATGTAGTTCGTCGCAATCAGCCTGGCAATCGCGTTCCAGGGACCGGAGTCTATCAATAAACTTTATCAACGCCGAACAAAATGCTGAATGGCTTACTGGTGTAGTCTAAGGTGAATGTATCATAAAAACAAAAACGTCATGGCCATAAACTTGTGGCTGGTGGTAAAAGTATGAGCTAAGAATGTCTGTCACAGGGAATCCCTCAATCGTTGGGAATCCTACAAGGGAGATGGTATAATTAACAGGGGGTAAATCCGTCATAGAATTTAACATATTTTCAAGGCAGACGGAAAATTACATGAGTCACTTGCTAAACCAGGGACCTGGTTAAAAGTAATTTGAAGAGGTACATACAGGATGTGAAAGTTCAGGCATCAAATGTGCCTCAATTGCGTTCCAACTGGAAATGAGTGTATGTTGTTCTATGATGGAAATCTGACCGGATAGTCTAGACTCATTATCGATGAACGGTAATACATATACGTCCCAGATGACCCCACGGAATGGAGTCATCAGACACCTTTCGTGGGTTTTGAGGGTATACACCCACCTCTGCTTAAATACGAGTCTTTTGGATAGGTCAGGACCACCCTTCACCTTTTCAATGATAGTCCACACTAAATCCTTATCAGTATGTTGGTGTTCCAAGTAGTGTGCTGTGAGTCTAGTAGCCGCAACCTTCCTACGTATTGTGCTCCTATGCTCACTAATGCGGACTTTAACATTTCTTGTTGTTATGCCAATGCAACGCTCTCCGCATGGGCACGTGATCATATATATACTGTTATCAGAGTTACAATTGGTATGGCAACGTTGTTCCCACAGCTGTGGGAGTCCCAGATCTATGTGAGATGTATGTGTTGTAAATTGACAGACAATACAGGTACCACAAGGAAAATGACACTTAACCTGGGGGGCATTCCATAGTGTCATTTGCCTGTCATGCTTTGGTTGGTATGTATCTGTATGGATAAGGGAATTTCTCAGGTTCCTGTTCCTTCTAAAGGAAAACATTGGTTTGTCAAAATTCAAGTGGTTGGAGGTCAGGATGTTCCATTTGCTATTAATAATTTTCTTGATGGCATTTGAAGAAGAATTATATGTGGTATCCAGAACCACCCCCGTATATTCTGGAACCACCCCCGTTCCAGAATATACCTTTCTTTCACCCGAATCAAAATCAACAGCATTTTTTAGGCCGGGGAGGAAGACGAGGAGGACGTGGCAGACGATACAACAAGCAAGTACAGTGGAGCGACCCGCAAACAGAAAGGGCGAACACGAGAAGCCAGACCAAAGACCAACTACCAGGACTGAGCTCACTGTAGACCTGGTTGTGAACCTTACCGACGAGTCCTTCAACACTGATGAACTGGCAGTTCTAAATAAAGGCCTCGGGTTTGTCCTGACCACCCATATTGACAAATTCAAGACAAGATGTGAACTCAGCGAGTTCTTCTGGAAAATCAGGATCAAGGCATTCTTTGATGGCAAGCCCAATATGGAGAGTGAACAGGGCTATACAACCCTACGGAAGAAATCCACTTTCTACCCTGCTGGAGCATGTATGCCCCCGGAAGTTTTGGCTTTTGAAGAAGCAGTATCGAAGGAAATTGAACAACTGGAACCCAATAGGGATGCCTTCAACAACTTGAGTCATAAAGAGCGGAGAGCCCTTAGAACACTAAGTGAAAGGCCCAATATTGTGATTAAACAAGCAGACAAGGGCAGTGCAACTGTCATCCAATACCTTGAAAGCTACAGAGAGGCCTGCCTAACCCTCCTACGAGATGAGAGACACTACGAAAAGTTACAACGAGATCCCACTTCTTGGCTACAGAAGAAGATACTTGAGCTTACAAATGGAGCATTGGAAAGAGGCTGGATTACTAAGAAAGAAATATGGTTTCTACATACTACAGATCCTAGAACACCCTTGTTCTATACATTGCCAAAAATTCACAAAGGACGTAATCCTCCACCTGGGAGACCGATAGTGTTGGGAATAGGTTCAGTTTTAGAACCTTTATCTCAATACACTGATTGGTTCCTACGACCTTTGGTCACGAAAATCAAGTCCTATGTAAAGGACACTAAACATCTGCTTAACATCCTTGCCGAACTGGAATATGATCCCACACAAGAAACTTTGGTTTGCTTGGATGTCGAAGCATTATACACCAGCATCCCTCAGGAGGAGAGCCTCCGTGTCATCAAAGACATACTACGAACACAAGAATGGACCTGGCAAGCACCAATAGACTGGATTATGATCCTCATGAAGATTGCTCTAACTGAGAACTTTTTTAGGTATGAAGACCAACTCTACCTACAAAGACATGGGACGTCAATGGGCAGTACTTTTGCCCCTAGCATTGCATGCCTCTATATGAGTGACCTAGAAGAGGAACATATTTGGGCCAATAACCCATACTCTGACAGGATCCGTACCTGGCTGCGATATATCGATGACATCCTGATAGTGTAGCATGGGAATCAGGAAAGTACAAAAAGTTTTGAGACCTGGATTAACCAACTCAACCCCTTCCTCCACTTCACCATGATAACGGACAATTACAAAGTTTCTTTCCTGGATGTGAACATCATTGCCAGAGATGGAATGCTGGAAAGTTCTCTGTACACAAAACCGACAGATAGGAACAGTCTCTTAAGCTTCAATAGTGCCCATCCCAGATCACTGAGGGAGAATCTCCCGGTAGGACAATTCCTGAGAATCCGTAGGAATTGTTCTGATCTGGATACCTACAAAGCAGAAGCGGACCTCCTATCAAAGAAACTGGAGGAAAGACATTACCCAAAGAGGATAATAAACCAGGCACAATAAAGATCTCGGAACACTCCACGCTCGGCCCTGCTGGAAAATCTTCTGAAAAAAGAGTCAGAATCCTTAATATGTGTGACCACATATAATTCTTCTTCAAATGCCATGAAGAAAATTATTAATAGCAAATGTAACATCCTGACCTCCAACCACTTGAATTTTGACAAACCAATGTTTTCCTTTAGAAGGAACAGGAACCTGAGAAATTCCCTTATCCATACAAATACATACCAACCAAAGCATGACAGGCAAATGACACTATGGAATGCCCCCCACGTTAAGGGTCATTTTCCTTGTGGTACCTGTATTGTCTGTCAATTTACAACACATACATCTCACATAGATCTGGGACTCCCACGGCTGTGGGAACAACGTTGCCATATCAATTGTAACTCTGATAACAGTATATATATGATCACGTGCCCATGCGGAGATCGTTACATTGGCATGACAACAAGAAAGGTTAAAGTCTGCATTAGTGAGCATAGGAGCACAATACGTAGGAATGTTGCGGCTACTAGACTCACAGCACACTACTTGGAACACCAACATACTGATAAGGATTTAGTGTGGACTATCATTGAAAAGGTGAAGGGTGGTCCTGACCTATCCAAAAGACTCTTATTGAAAGAACAGAGATGGGTGTATACCCTCAAAACCCACGAAAGGGGTCTGAATGACTCCATTCCGTGCGGTCATCTGGGACGTATATGAATTACTGTTCATCGATAATGAGTCTAGACTATCCGGTCAGATTTCCATCATGATACAACATGCACTCATTTCCAGTTGGAACACAAGTGAGGCACATTTGATGCCTGAACTTTCACATCCTGTATGTACCTCTTCAAATTATTTTTAACCAGGGCCCTGGTTTAGCAAGTGACTCATGTAATTTTCCATCTGCCTTGAAAATATGTTAAATTCTATGACGGATTTACCCCCTGTTAATTATACCATCTCCCTTGTAGGATTCCCAACGATTGAGGGATTCCCTGTGACAAACATTCTTAGCTCGTACTTTTACCACCAGCCACAAGTTTATGGCCATGACGTTTTTGTTTTTATGATACATTCACCTTAGACTATACCAGTAAGCCATTCAGCATTTTGTTCGGCGTTGATAAAGCTTATTGATAGACTCCGGTCCCTGGAACGCGATTGCCAGGCTGATCGCGATGAACTACATCTCCCATTATTCCTGGGGGTATGGTACTTCCTTTCTGTAACTTCGGACATGACACATTTCCTGTGCGCCATAATGAATGGGATCCGATTCACCTGCAAACGCGGGCTCGGCCACTTGGCCCTTTTTTTCTTTTTCTTTAAATAGACTCTGGTCCTAACCCACCAGCACTCACGCCAGGAGTCGCAGAACCAAGTAGGTGCCGCTGCAGGGCCAGGATCCTTGAAAACGTGAGTGTCTGAATAGACAGAGATGGGGGTGTGGTATTTTACTTTTTCACCATGCGTACGTATAAAGGGCTTTATGTGAGGTGACATTATAACAACCCCTACGTTGACTTCGTTTTCAGTGTTTGACTATAGGACTGCCCCTTCTCTCTGCCCTCGTGAGATGTGTGTGGTCCACCTAAGTAGGGTAAGAGCAACAGCACTTCACTTTTACCCCAATGAACACCACAGGCTCAGGGTTATAATCTACGGAAGGGGGTGCCCCTCGCTTTACTACTTAAGCACCTAAGCAAGCGCAGCGATATGCCTTCACGTTCTTTTATATACATGTTCAGATGACGCTAATGTCTACCTTTTAAAAAACTCCCATATATAAAATCTTTGGTCACACTTTTTTCATTTTGGGTGTTGATGTAAAAATGTGCATTTCACGAGATCGGGTTAGATTTATGTCTTCCCCTCTATCTCTCTAAAAGTAATGGCAGGGGTGTGTTGAATTTTGCATACCCATTCATACTGTGTTAGCGATGCGCGTACCATTTATAAATCTAGATAAGTGGGTGAGCACTTGGCGCCAGACACACTGGCACTCTCAGTTTGTGGTTGTTACACAATATTGTGTGTTTTGTTCTTTCTTCCTACAGGTTGGATGAACCAATGACTGAACGCCCCTACTAAGGATAAGTATATCCATAAGGCGTATCTGGTGTAACAGCTTTCTGTTCCACCATTTTGTTGATACTATATCCAGGGAGGGACCTTTCTCTGTGGTTTGCCCTGATGAAAGCCGTGGACCCATAGGGCCGTTCACTGGCTGAGACATGTTGGCAATGAGTATAGGGTCATAGGACCATTATATCCTTGGGACACCCTACTATTTGTTTTTAACATCCGCCATTACTCCATATTGGCAGATCCTTCTCCCACCTCGCCGCCAAGACCTGGAACACCCTCCCCACCAACCTCCGACAGACCCAAGACCTACTGGCCTTCAGAAGACTCCTCAAGACCTGGCTCTTCGATCAGTAGCAGCACCACCCCCTTCTTCCCCCAGCGCCTTGAGACCCTCGCGGGTATGTAGTGCGCTTTATAAGTGACATGATTGATTGATTGATTGATATTAAAGGGATACCTGGAGTATTTGGAGGATTTTTAATCTTTAAAACCCCCCTGGCTTTTTCTCTAAAGCGCTCCCTGAAACACGGCTGAGCCCACCCTGGCCTTTAGGAGCCAGGGTGAACCTGATGAAGAAGCATGACACTATTCGAGTGTGTGAGGATTACTATACAAAGAGGTATTGCTCCCAGTCATGGTAGTAACATCTGATCAGACCTCCTGAGTAGAGAATTGTGCCTATACCTAATATCTGTTTTGATTGGGTGGGATACTCTTTTGAATGATCAATTTAGTAAACAACCAAGTTTTCAGTTGTCATTGAAACTCAAATGATTGGTGACAGTACAGTGTTCCAATGCCAGTGATTTCCAGCATTTTATTGCCAGAAAAGAAAAAGAACAGCCACCCTGATAACATTAATGATTCTTAGGAACCATGAGACGACTGGTTGTAGAAGATCTGAGCGATCTTTGAGGAACATACAAAATAGTGTTTGTAGGACCACTGACACCTTTGTGCATAAAAAAAGACTTCTGAACGTAGAGTGCTTGCCTATAAGTTGCCAATGAAGCTTCTGCAGATGGCCAGAAATAAATGTCTGATGTGGCAGTCCAAATAGCATGCAAGCAGATAATCTTTGCACAGCTCAGTGGTAATTGATGAGGTTTGCACGAAGGCCAAGTTAGCATTAGTTGCAGTAACCGAGGGAATCATTACTTCCTGGATAACGACAAACTGGCATGAGAAGGGTATTAATGTAATACCTGTTTACTCAATTACAAGTAAAATAGTCAAAGCAATGAGATACAATTAACCTGGAGAACTAGAGTCGGGGACAGGTTAAACAGAAATCCTAGATTCACTACTAAGGCTGCAGGGCAAGCAGAACGGTCAAGACCAAAGATGCAACAGTCGCCACACCATAATGTCAGCGATCCTCCCACTTCCAAGACCTCTGCTTTATCAAAGTTCAGTTTTGATTGACCTTCATTTAATTGAGTAAGTGACACAGCCATACAGTTGTTAAAGTTGGATTGATCAGACCAAAGAATTCCATACATCCTCAGTATGATATGCGTGTCATCATCAGCATAAGCCATAAAGGAAAGGCCAAAAGACCAGATGAGAGAGGTCAAGGCAACCATGCAGACACTGGATAACATAGGGCTCCAAGAAAAGCAAACATCTCGATAGAAATGACGAAATCCAGCTAAATGCCTCATACATAATAACAGAATTGTAGAAACACGTACTCTTTAACCATGGTGCACCTGCTATGTCCTACACCAAAAAGAGTCAGTGGTAAGAAACTGGCATAGCTTGTCTCATCTGTTACCTACCGGGCTGTGCAGAAACTGCATGAGAGGGATATCTCTGAGGAGCATCCTTGGTGGAATGGTCAGCCCACAGTTTTCACAGGCGCTGAAGAGAAATGCAGTAACACGCTTTCTGGAAAAGCAAGTAAAGAGGTTATAAGAAGAGCTGACTCCACTGCACTGCATACATCAGAGCTCTATTTAAAATCACAAAACTGCATGTCCTGAGTGTTCAGCTATCTGGGTAATACCTTGAAGTAATTACAAGATGGTCTTTAGACCACCTTCAAGAACAATGCCTCTGTCATCCTTATTGGACATGCTGGTCAAGGTGGTTTCTCTCTAAGTCAACACCACTTAGAGTTTCTCTAGAAGAAAACAGTGGTCCTTTCCACGCACAAAACTCTCATGTATTACAATTTAGACAAAATATTTTGAGGCATTATTATGACATCTTGTTTCACCATCGGTGAGTCTTGGCTTGCCCACTGTCTGAATGGGTTGGAAAACAGTTGCAGTCAAATCTAAGAAAGAACAAGCTGTTTAAATAACAGGTACTATGTTTACTGACAGAGTAGGAAACAATTTATGCATTGTTTAAAAGGTAAATATTATCTGGGCCCTTAAACTGAATGTTACCTTCCATGGATGCTAAGTGGGGTGCAGTAAGTGAGGAAGGCCGCAGCAATGACACAATTGGTCAGGAGCTCAGATAAACTGCTTTGTTCCACTTTCTCTTTCCATTCTTGTTCCTGGAGGTGTAAGCTTCAAAACAACAGCAAATTATTAACAGCCTGGCATTACTGTCTCCCTATAAACTCATACTACAGTGACAGCATCAACTCGTGCTATACCATACCCTGAGATTCCAATAACTTCAAAAAGATGTAGTACAGGCCAAATTCTATTAAAATAAACTGCCAGAAATAATTCACCCTCCCAGATGTACAAACAAGTGACGCCACCATTATCACTCCTCTGTCAGAATCAGCCCTTGACAACCTGCTATCTCTTTCTCCTTTAGAGGATGCCCAGATAACTGCTCTACAGTCTCTGCCACACTGAGTTCCAGATGCTTCCTATTAGAGTCACAGAATGGTGTAGGCCTGAACCAAGCTCCCACCTGCATATTGAGAGTAACTGTGTTCCCTGATTGGTTGAAGCATAGCTGTTAGATATAATTGTGCAATGTAAAAAACAAGCTTATGCTGTCGAGTCCTGCACTGAGTACAACTCTCATTGTCCTTCTCTCATCACATGGGAGACATCGTTTAGTTCACATGCGATACATTGCATGCCATTACAACGCGGTCGTTACAACGACCGCATTGTTACATCGCATACGATTACATCGCAAGTCGTTACAACGACTTGCTGTAGGGGGCCCGCTGGACTTAGGAATAGTATAATTTACTATTCCTACTCCAGTTTGTGCAACAGCAGGGAAGGTGTTGGATTGTAAATCGAACACCTTCTGCCCGCTACAGCAAGTCGCTGTAACGACTTGCGATGTAATCGTATGCGATGTAACAACGTAATGGCATGCGATGTATCGCATGCGAACTAATGACACATATTCCATCACATTCGGGTTTCTGTAATCAGGTATCCAGTTAACTATACACACAGCAAGTATGTACATTACCTGGGGCCATATCATGAAGAGCAGCGCTGGCTCAGTGCAGAGCTGAGGACCTGTTATGCACGTGCAGTGTGTAAAGTGAATTCATTCAACCCTACATTTCATTGATTTAGAGCATTATTTCAGACAGTACAGCTCTAGCTTTTTCACTTTTACATTTTGTTAATCTTTAATGGAATTTAACGTTTTCCTTCCATTTCTCTTCTTTATATATAATTTCACCCTGTCCTTGTATTTTTGAAGTCTCTGCTTGATAAACAAGTAAGCAATCTCGATCTCCTTCTTCACTTCATCTCTTAACCACTACGGCAATAACTTCTCACCTGGAACACCTCCTCTTAACAATTCAAAGAGATTTCCATGATAATGTTTTGTGAATCACTCTAAGTCAAAAGAGTAGCACCTTTCAGTGCCAATTGCCTCGATTCCTTGATAATCCTGTTGAACCTCTAAATGTGATCGTTGTTTTCAGGGTGGGACAAAGCTGTTTTCTTTGTTTTCTACCAGATTTCTTTAGTAACTCTTACTGGTGAATTTAGTGTTAAGGTCGAAAATAATAATCTCCGTTATACCTTCCCTGCAAAAGTAAACATGTCATCCAAAAAACTTACAACATCACCCAGTTACTCTTTTTGATATATGAACTTTCCGAAATTTGGAAAAATAAAGTATATTGAACCACACCAAAAGCCAAACGGCTGCGTAATACAGAGAAAGGGCCAATGGTGTCAATGCCTAATTTCCTCCATGGACCATCAGGTAACTCAATTGGAACATCAGTATAACAAGCCTTGGCTATTTTGTCACTGGACAAGCAATGCCTGCATTCTCTTACCCAGCTACCAATAACATCATATATGTTAGGCCACCAATAACATAGCCTAAAACGTCTCTTGGTCCTCGACACACGAACATGAACTTAATGAGGTAGCTGAACTATGCTGCGTCTCATACTCTGAGGTGGAACAATCTTGTCACCCCGTAAGACTGAACTATTTATTATTTCAACTCACCTGACACACTGTACTCTTCTGGCCGTCAACTGGTTTTGAATCTGATCACTTTATTGAGTGTGCTGTCTTTTATACATTCAGAAGACCATTCCTCCTGACTCATAACATTAAATGTATCCAAATAAACATGAAACACCAAAAATACAACTTATCTAACTAGATCATCGCAATCACATGTATCACCTTCTATAGGCATTCCAACCATCGGGTCAGCAAGTTAATTTCCTTTCTCTTGAACAGATTAAATATCATATTGAAACAGTTGTAGTATAGCAGCAAGCTCACTAAATGTGCAGAATTGTTCTTCCTCCCCCTATCCAAATAAATTAACTAATGGCTTATCATCTGTTCGAAGAATAAATTTGGTCCCTCACACAAATATCTTATATTTTCTTACTGCCCATGTACAAAACAATACTTTGTATTCTATGACTGAGTAATTCTTTTCAAAGGATTTCAGTGTGTGAGAAGAATAAGCCACAACCCAATCCTTGTGCTTGTCGTGCTGTCTTAGTACTGATCCCAAATCACAATTACTTGCATATAATACCAAGAAACATTCCTTTGCAGGAATAAGTGTTTTTAATCAAGGAGATTTAGCAATTTCCAACTTCAAGGTTTTTTCTCATGTTCATTAATCCAACTAAATCCTGCATTTTTTTCAGCAGCATCCATAAAGCTCAATCTTTTCCACATAGCCTTCCACAATTTTAGCATAGAATTCCAGCAAACCAAGGGGCATATTAGCAAGAACGGCGTTAAAATTATCGCCGCTTTAGCGGCAGGAAACTGCCGCTAAAGCGACGATAATTGGCTTGATAATATGCCCTTGAGAATTCCAATAGAAGCCCAGGATCACAGCAGAACATGGGCTTCTATTGGTATTCTCAAGGGCATATTATCAAGCCCATTATCGCCGCTTTAGCTGCAGTTTCCTGCCGCTAAAGCGGCGATAATTTTAACGCCGTTCTTGCTAATATGCCCCCAAGAAATTAGACTAAATGTTCGCTAGTTTTGGGAGCTGGTGCATTAATAATAGCATCAACATGAGTCTGTTGGGCTTGAGACCCTTTTTACTGATATTATGTGCTAGGTAATACAGCTCAGAGCACCTAAACTACCATTTAGAATACTTAACAAACATCAAACTTTTCTCTGAAAGACCCAATACGCGAACAGTGCATTTGCCGTGATATTTAGGTGACATTTAAGCATGTGTCGCAATGCAGAGCGCAACAGTGCTGTAATGGAGCCCCGGGATGTGTAGGTGCTGCTGGTGTTCATTCAAGGAGATCCAGAGGCCCCGGGATTGCTTTTTGATGGTTTTCCCCTGGGATTTGGATGTTTAGTTTGGATTAGATGACTCACCTAGCCCTAATCGATTTTAAATGATAAAAGGGGGAACCGGGGTACAAACCCTTCTTCCATTAAAATATCTTGGGACAATGGGCAGTAGCTTGCTTTGATCCCCTGCTCCGCCTCAAGCTGTTGTAGGTCACTTAGTTTATAATACTCTACATCGTCTGACAAATGTATATGTTTTTTCTCAGCATCTGTGCATTGAGTACATTTTTGTAGTCTAGTTAGCAAGCTAGCTGGGCACCGGACAGTTTTATTTGGTTCAGTAGTACCCATCTCAACATTATGAACTGAAAATTGGTACACCATTGGACAGCTCTAATCTGCTGATATTTGGATAAGTTCATATTAAAGCACAGCCCAAGATTTTTGACTTTCTATTCAAGTGTGGGGGTTCAGGCCAGTTCCTGTTGCCTAGGTTTTGAGGTTGTTACTGTACCAACATCCAGAAATCAAAATGTCATTGACAAACGAGTTACTTATCTTTGGTAACGCTCTTTCAGGTAGAGACTATCTAACCACATATTCCTCACCTTTTGAATATTTCCCCAGACATCAGACTGGATCCAGAAAATCTTTAGCAGTACTCTTACGCGCAGGCAGGTGGCACCGATGGCTCCGCATCAACATCGTTTCACGGCGGGTATGACATGCCTATTTAGGCGCCTCCCATGCGCACTAATGTCAGATGGTTTCTCATCAGTCTGCACCCAAAGACATCAAGCTCATATCAGATCAGCTGCGCCATGTCCAGATCTCTAAAGCAGAAACTTAATAATGAAAAAGCCCAGTTCACAGAGCGAGGAGGCAGCAGGCTCAGTGAGAAATCTGCAGTTAGATTGAGTCTCTATCAGAAAGAGCATTACCAGAGGTAAGTAACTTGTTCTTCTGATAGAGACTTCTAATCACAGATTCCTCAACTTTTTAATAGATACCAAAGCTGTACCTTCCAGCTGTAGGGTCTGTGAACAGACTCAAACCAAAAAGCGCTGCAAGCCCCAATGCCCGACCTGACTGTCCAGACAGGTGTGCTTTGTGAACGTATGAAGAGACAACCATGTGGCAGATGTCCAGGACAGGCCTGGCAGATGTCTAGGACAGGCACCACATTTGGCTCTGGTAGAATGAGCCCGCAAGCCTTCAGGAGGGGCAGTTGTTTTGCCAATGGACAGTAGATGTTAGTGCAGAGCATGATCCAAGAAGAGATGGTCCTCTTATGCACAGTACTGCCTTTCTTTGCTCCAGTGAATCCAATAAAGAGCTTATCATCCACCTGCTGTTCTCTGGTACAATCAACAAAGAAGCTGAGGGGGGGCGTGGCTTGGCACCGAAGACAATGGCTGCCTAGGGAGTTCGCTCTGCTGAACGATTGGCCCGCAAATCGCAATCCGTAGTCTTATCCGACCCCCACAGCCCTAAATAAGTGGGCGCTGGAACTCGTACCTTGGGCTGCCTTCCAGGTCCCAGCGTCGGGCTCCGTGAGCTAGGGGAAGACCCTGAACCGAGCATCGGTGAGATCGGCTGCTGGGTGCGGCGCGGCGATGGAGGAACTGACAGTGGAGCCCAGCCCGCGGAGACGGAGGTAAGGGGCTGCTCAAGGAGGCCCCGGGTAGCTGAGGCAAGCCACTCCAGCGGCGTCCACGGTTGATCTGAAAAGATCGCAACATGACACATGGTGCGGTGGCCATATTGGGTGAGGATCCTCACGCCGACGGACACCAGACAACGCGGCCGATGCAGAGAGGCCCAACACAATAAAATGTGACCGGGAACGGACTCGTGGGGGGGGAAAGGAATACAGTACACTGGAACTCCGAAGGGTCCTCTACCCCCGCGAGAAGAATAGTCGACAGCCCTACAAAAGCAGGGGCAGCGAATCCCTGTGCGAGGTATCCCGGGGGGCAGGCCGAAGCGTGAATAAAGAGGCCCTCTCCAACAGGAGAGCCCCGGAGCTTGCAAAGGGCACAAAATGAACTAGGGACCGGACAGTTGTGACCCAACCCAGGGCTCATCTAATCCCCCCCGGCATCGAAGGAGAAAGCTAGGCACCTCTGGTTGAACAGAAGGGCTCTGCCCTGAGCCTTTACGTGCAGAGGCTGCCGGTGGGAGACATCTCCTGGGGTGCGCGGCAGCGGCCGTTCCAGGAAAACAGGAATCAGAAGAACACCTGGTTGGCACTGGGGCTACGTAGGGCGGACCCGATCGCCCAAAGCTGGCCGATAAACATCCAGGAGTGAGGCCATAGGATACAGGCCTCCAGGACACATTTGGCAGCAAACAGAAACACAGAGGGGCGATCAGAGGGCCCCACCTGTGACTGCCAGGTGAGGAGGCAACAAGGGTACAAGTGCGTGAACGGGGGCTCAGGAACAGTGCCACCCTCCCTATCCCCGGTCCTCTTCAGATGTGATCCCAAAGTAGAAGATAAAACGGGGGAAACGATGAAGCCAAAAGGAAACGTACCAATGCAGTCCAACAAGATGGACAAGTACACGGTCCCAAGATCCCATCAGGAAGAGGGTGCCAGATCGACCAGCCCAGTGACCTCAGAGGAGCCTTCTCTTGGAGCAATAATGGCGGCAATACAGACTCTCCAGTCATCACTAGAGCCTAAAATAGACTCGGTAACAACGTAGGTTGGCCTCCTCCGAGCAGACCTTCAGAAGCTGTCTGAAAAGGTGCACACAGCAGAGGCCGATATCCGCGAGCTCCAGTCCTCGTCTAAATTGCTTGTGGAGCAAGTCGTAAGCTAACAAAACAGCAAGAAGCGCTGGAAGCAAGAGTCGAGGACCAGGAGGGGAGATCTAGGCGAAATAACCTACGAATTGTGGGAGTTCCTTAGGGAGCAGAGGCCCAGAGTGTCGACCTTTTTGTAGAAGACTTAATCACGAACCACCTGAAACCTAAAGGCCTATCGAGGTTCTTCTCGGTTGAAAGGGTGCATAGGGCCCCGGTTCCACAACCAAAACTGGGAGCCCCCCCATGCACCATTATAGCCAGGATGCTGAACTGTAGAGACCGGGACGTCATTCTGCAGGCAGCTCGACAGCAGGGAGATCTTAGATATGAGAACTCTACAATCCGTTTTCCCCTGACTTTACCTATCAGGTCCAGAAACAGCAAAGAAGCTTTGAAGGAGTCAAAAGGTCCCTCACGGAAAGAGATATTAAATACATGATGTTGTTCCCAGCCAAACTAAAAGTCATAGCAGAAGGGAAATCCTGGTTCTTCACCTCACCGGAGGAAGTGGGGGAATGGTTAGAGGGCTGGCGAACGAAAGAGCCAAAACACCCAAAAGGCCTGAGGAGAACCAACCTACATGCACCAACCGAAGGTGGGGAGGGAGGGGGAGTATAGGGGTGAAATGGGCAAAGTGGGGGAGCCCCAAATAGGGGGCAGAAAAAGAACTTGCGGGCAGAGTGAATACGAGGAACTGTTGTATCGGGGCAGCCACCCCCTAAGATGGTTAGTTTGCATTTATGGGCGACAGGTGCTCTGCAAATTGGGGTTGTGGGAAGTTCACGTCCCACAGTGCAGGGTTGCAGGGTTGCAGGGAGGGGGGAGTTAGGGGTAGTTCAATTTTATTGATTAGCCTAGTAGCAGTTGACCAAGGTACAGGATCAGGGGAAGAGACACACGCTAAGGGGAAGGGGAAAACAATTCCTAGGGGACACATCCAGATCGAGCGAGTGAGGGAACAAAATCGTCATGGAGACTATGCAATGACAGAAAGGGCTTAAGATAATATCCTGGAATGTGAATGGCTTGGGGTCCAAGATAAAACGCACACTGGTACTCCAATTCATTAAGAGACACAAGCCGGACATGGTATTCCTGCAAGAGACTCACCTACAAGGACACAATTACAAGGCTTTAAATAGGTGGGGATATAAATTAATAGCACATGCAGGATACACAACAGGGTCACAGGGAGTATGTATTCTCCTAAGAACAGCCGCAACATATGTTCCGGGGAAAACATGGAGGGATCCGCTGGGCATATTTGTTCTTCAGTCTGGGAAATGGGATGGGAAAACTCTGAACCTAGGCTCCATATACCTACCATCGACGTTACAAGACGAGACCAGAACAGACCTAGGAGCACTGCTCCTAGAGATGCTGGTCGGCACATTAATTATCTGGGGTGACATGAATGACATCATCTCTCTGTCGGAGGACAGATGGCCGGGGAGGGCGGTCACAAATGCCAGAACTCCTCTGGGAGGCTTTGTGGAGGCAATGGGGTGGGCTGACCTTTGGAGACTACATAATAAGGGAGTGACCCAATACACGCACCAATCGGCAAGCCATGGGAGTCTATCACGAATCGACTATTTGTTTACCCTGGGTAGTGAGGTAGGAAGTTTTCAGGATACGCATCATTTAGCGAGGGGTATGTCGGATCATTCGCCAGCGGTCACATGGCTCAAGGGCAGAAAGGCGAGAAGTGCCCTACCCCCAGATTGGAGGCTTGGCACCTAATGGATAAGGAATTCATGGAGCAGATACAGGAGGGCACAGAGAGATACTTCCAGCAGAACGAGGGGTCGGTGGAGTCAAGTTGTGTTCTCTGGGAAGCCTATAAAACAGTTATAAGAGGACAGTACCAAGCATTGGTAGGCGTTAAAAAGAAGGTGGACAGACAAAAGTACCAGGAGCTTGAGCATAGGATAGAGACCCTAGAGGCCAGGGTGATGAGGGGGGAGGACCAGGACTGTCTTGTGGATTGTTACCTGCCTTGTTATGTTGGCCTAGGCCTGGCTGCCATGCTGCTTTTCTTTGCGCACGTTACACTGAGCCGGGCCTTCCTCGCCCTTTGCTCGTGCCAAGTTCTTTTGCACTGTCTGCATTTTCTGTTGTTCACCTTTTTGGGCTCAGTCTGCACAAACATGTACAAGGTCGCATAACAATGTATTTCGGTTCTTCCTGATATGGCCAGTCTCGCGCACCCAGACATAACATTATGTGCAATTGCCATGAAGAATTTGGTATGCTTTTAATACTGTGGTTTACTAGCGCTTAAGACACTTGGAGAAATCCCTTTCAGTGAGAAGAGCTATGATGTCCTGCTGATGTAATTCTGCATCTAGAGACTGAGGTATGGGGGTTCGCTAGTCAAAGCCCAGAGGTCTTCTATTTTATAATAAACTATCTTACTGCAAGGGGAGGGTGGTAATGTTATTTATACGTTTATCCACTGAGCTCTGAGATGCTTTCCCCGTTTGTATTCTATGGAATTGTAACCATGCTGCTTATATTAGTAATATGCATTATGCTATTAGTACTGACACGTGTACTGTACATTAGAGCACGTAAGTTGGAATAAACATTTTAACCTATCCAGTGTCTCTTCCTACGCACCTTGTGGACAAGTACGAGTGAGTGGCGAAAGAGTGTTCTTGCTTCAGTGAGTCCTGAGATAAAGATACCGTGTTCTGGGTTGTCCAAACATTAGTACTTGGGTGCTAATGGGATGCTAAGCTAGTTGGGTTGGGGTTTTTGGGTGCTACGGTATATGGTGGCAAACCACTGTATTCCGGGGTCCCGTTTTCCTGTGCATAGCTCTGTGTATGTGCAGAAACCTTATGACATGGCGCGACCACCGTGGGGCAGCTTATTTGCGAGACGCTTGAGTAGTACTTGTGCTTGTCCACAAACCCCTCGCGTACGCTTCCGGAGGCGTATGTGACGGTGATACCTCCTATATTGAATGTTTTATAGGTTCTTTCAAGCTTGATATTATTAAAAAAGGTTAGTTAATAGACCCATTTTTGTGCTCCCTGTTAGGTTGTCGAATATAATTGTTTAGTCATGGCTGGTGTGGCGATAGCTGCACATAGTCGAGGAGCACTCCGAGACCACTTAGCTGTGTATGGAGTGCCCGATACTGGGGTCGAGTTGGTCTTTGTGGTTCAAGCCGATCCGGCTTATCACTTTGAAGTGTTTTACACTTGGATCACTTTTGAAGCGGTGGATGCAGGTGATAAGCTGTTTCATGAATATAAGCCCACCGCTGTTCCTGCTGCCTATCGACCCTATACTGCTCTTGAAGTGCCTCTCACGGCTTGGCAGCACCGTGTTTGGTTCAATGGCGCCCTACCACAACCAACTACCGCAGTTCGTTTAGGCCCCTTATCAATTCAGGGGGCCACTTGGCCTGTATTGGCCGGGTATACCCCGCATCCAAATTATCTGGCATTACCGCTTGCGGAACTGCGCACTATGCATACCGAATTGGTACGAGTGCATCGAGCCCTAGTGACATACGTTACAGGTAGTCTACATGGAGCTGCTCCTGTAGTCGCAGGCCAACCAGCTATAGCCGCTGGAGTGACCATAAGTCCTGTCATGGTAAATTCTGTGATGGGCAAACGTCCACAAAATAAGGACGACTATCCTTACTGGCTTGCAGAAAAGTTCGATCAGATAGAAGCAGTGTTTCCCCATACATCCCCAGTAGATAAACACCGCATCCTCACGATAAGTTTGCCAAAAGACATAATCCCCGATTTGACATCATGTGAAAACTGGGGTAAGGTATTCGCAGCAGTTTATTCAAAATGTTTTGGAACTCCTTCCATGACGGTTCTACCCTCTGTAATTAAAAAGTACAGGATGAACATGGCCCTGAAGCGGCTGTGGAATTAGGGATGAGACTAGTGGGAGTGTTTGATGTAGTAGCTGAGCTGATCCTTGGAAATGTCAAGGGCGATGCTATGAACTTTCAAGTAGCGAATGCTTTGGCTTTGGTCCCAGAGTTGGACAGGCCTCGCGAATTACCGAAAATAATAGCCCGGGCTTATAAAACAATTGGAAGAAATAGCCTAGGCAACAAGCCTTTTGTAAAAATGCAAACTCAATCGCAATCACAAGTTATACAAACAAAAAGTGCATCTGAGAAAGATGATAAACCAGTCTTCACTAAAAAGAGTTGGAGACAGAAAAAACAGGGTAAGCAACAAAAGAAGCCGGGGTCGAGAGGCGCTTCCCCAGTTTCGGTTTCTTCTGAACGTACTTATGATTTACGTGATAGGTCAAGGATTAAATCACCAGAAAGGTTTCAGAGCTCTGATACGCGTTCTCCTCGTTCTTCACAGGCCCAGACGTCGTCACAGGCTGGTGGAGGAGGACGGCAAGATAGAGGAAGGGGCCGAGAGGCTCCCCAGGAGCGAGACCAACCTCGACAACAAGTCAGAGGGAAAGCAGAAGATTTTCATCTTCCTCGACCGCAATTTCAGAAGAAAAGGTTGCCGCTGTCACAGCGAAATATGCCTCAGACCGTGAGAACGAGACTCCAGAATTGGACGTGGGCAGTGACCCTCCTAGACAGCGCCGCGGAAGTTACCATAGTGCGGGAGGCGCTACGTCCTCATATGGAGGCGACAGCAACTGAAACATTCGTTACTGTAGAGACAGCTGACACGAGAGTGGCACTCCCTGACAGACTATATAATATAGTCATACAAATTGAAGGTGACATACCGCGTGAAATAAAAGGGATTTTTTGGGAAAATCTAACCTCTTCATATGACATTTTGTTAGCAGAGGTGGATTGGCCACCCCCATTCGTTTTAGCTGCACATAAAGGAGAGGAGGTAATCCTTCCAAGCTTTTCACGGCATGTCCCAAAAGACAAAGCTGAAGCACTTGCAGCTGAGTGGGCTGTGTACCTGGCACCAGCGTTATACCGCAACCATGTGGGATGGGATGAAGAATCACCTCCCCATGCAATACCTTTGCGGTCACTACCGCAGCCACAACCCCAATATCCCATAAAACGGCAGGCAAAAGGCCCCGTCTCCGAAATTCTGACACAGTTGGAATATCAGGGAGTAATTGAACCATGCGTATCACCTATGAACAATCCCCTATTCGTGGTTTCTAAACCCGATGGATCGTACCGCTTAGTTTTGGATTACCGGCATTTAAATACTCATTGTCGGAACTTTGCGGTGCAAAATACACACAGTTCTGCGCTTGTAGACAGTCTTGTTCGTAAAAAATACAAAACGACACTTGACCTTTCAAACGGTTTCTACACGCACAACCTAGCCCCGGAGAGTGGTCAATGGACCGCATTCACATCCGGTGGTAAATTATTCCAGTTCCGGCGTTTACCCATGGGCTATAAAAATAGTCCGGGTATATTCGCCGCCCGTGTTGTTTCTTTGTTAAATGACATTGATCAAGACGCATGTTCGTACGTAGATGACATCTATCTGACGGACGACGAATTATTTCAGCATTTGTCCCGTGTGGACCGCATTATTCTTGAATTTGCAGAGCAGGGTTACAAATTTAACTTTGCTAAATCACACATTGCTGAATTCACAGTTCTGTTCTTGGGCTATGAGCTCAACAACGAAGGTAAGGGCTTAGCCCCCATTTCTTGGAAAAATGTGCACATTTGTGCCCCCAAATACTCTGAAGAAACTTCAGTCTTTGCTGGGTTTCTTGAATTTCGGGCGTACTTACATTCCCGAATATGCCCAGCGTATCAAGCCTTTGTATGCTTTGATACAACCTACTTATTCAAGGTCTTGCTGGCTGCCTGAGCATACCTCAATTCTGCAGTCTTTGCAGACAGACCTTTGGAGTCTAAATATCTTTTGACTCGTGATAACCACACAAACCTGGTGATTAGAATAATTCCGGGGCGGTGGGATTCACATACTTAACCTTTAATGAAGGTGATACAGTACCCATCGCATACAAGTCACATCTGTACACTTCCGCTGAATTGCGCTTTACATCTGTCGAAAAGTTCTAACTGCAGTGCAAATGGCGATTCTAAAAGAACGCGCACTGGCACAGGGTAAGCGAATTCTGGTGGTAACACCCTGTCCTGCTCTAGAGGCAGTAACAAAGGCAAGTGTACCGAACTCAAAAGCAATGCATCCCCGTTGGATACAATGGGCTACATCTTTGACGTCTTCGGACGTCACTTTTGTTTTTGATTCTTCTCTTCAGACTCAGGAGTTTTTGCAGTATGAATTCGTTCATCCTCCTCCTTTGTTTTTACTACCGCTTGAGGATTACAAATGTGTGATCTACACAGATGGTTCGGCGCAACCGGCCACTGGGTCCAAGCACGCTTATTCAGCTGCATGTGCTATTGTTGCGGGATCCTTTGTGGATGGCAAGTTCAAATCCACTGTAGTGCACACACGCACACTTGGAGATAGTACCGCACAATTGGCCGAGCTGCATGCATTGCTACTTGCACTTGAGTTCGCTTCTCAGGATGAGACCACTCTTATTGTATGTGATTCTTTTTACTGTGTACAATCTTACAATGACAATCTGTTTTTCTGGTCGAAAAACGACTACAAGGACGCAAAAGGGAGCACAATTAAGCATAAAATGCTTTGGGTTCGAGTGGCAGAATTGCAACAACGTCTGCCCCTCACACAGGTGGTTCACACCTTAGGCCATCAGCGGGTGGGCGCACACGCTATTGGTAACGATCTGGCAGATGAGGCTGCCCGTTCAGCAGTAGTCACGTGTTCAGTAGCAGCGGTTACCAGGTCCATGTCTAAAATAGACCCTGTTATTTTAGCAGCTATCGCTGCAACCAAGGAAGGTGATAATTACCCTACAGGTTTCCCTTCCAAGTATTCTTACAAATTAAGTCCCGATCAGGTTCCTTATGTAACTATACCTGACGTTGGAGATCGGCTGATCCCCAACGCGGACCGCAGGAGTGCCTTGATATCAGCTGCACACGAAGGCATGGCTTCGGCACATGCAGGTGTGTCAGCTACGGTTTCCATCTTGCAGCAGCGTTATTGGTGGCGTGGGTTATATAAAGACACCCGTGCTTTTGTGCTTTCTTGCGACGTTTGTCAACAGATTAAGCCTTCCACGGTAACACGTCCACCACAAACACCGCTCTGCATTGCTAACAGACCCTTTGGGTGTGTTTACTTGGATCACTGCGGTCCATTCTCATCAGACACTGCTTATAAATACATCTTAGTGGCAGTGGACTCGTGCACACGGTTTCTCTGGGTCTGGCCACAACGGAGTGCTGACGCCCGAAATGTAATCAGGGATTTGCGTGTCTTTGTGGGAATTTTCGCATGCGGCACCTTCCATTCGGACCAAGGTCCAGCGTTTGCCTCTAGGGCTTACAAGGATGCAATGGCTTCGCTTGGGGTGCGGGTGAAATTTTCGTCTCCGTATAGGCCTGAGGGCAACTCTATCGTTGAACGAATGAACCGTGACTTAAAGCAATCCTTAACAGCTAGGGTTTTAGGTACTGGCAGGAACTGGCTGGCCCATTTGTATACCGTTCAGCGTGCACTTAATAATCTCCCTAGAAGACCTCTGGGTGGGCGGACCCCATACGAAATGCTCTTTGGCATACGAATGTTTGTGCCTGACCTTGAGGGTCCAGACATCGCGGCGCAATCCGCCAAGTTTGATGTAGATAACCATTCTGCTATGTTACAGGACTTACAAGAAGCCCGAGACAAACTTGCAACTACACATTTACCTTCAGCCACAGATCCTGCGTTGCAGAGTCCGGTAGCCGGCTGGCTTCCAAAGATTGGAGAACTGGTTCGAGAGAAGGTTGAAAACAAAAAGAATTCGGCCCCTCTTTTCGTGCACCGGTTCCAGTTCTGGGCTTGAAGGGAACACGTACAGTTATTTTACCACCGCTTCCTGGTCGCAAAGAGAACAGATACATCTCAGTTGAAAATGTCAAGCTACAGCGCCTGGCCGATCCTGAATAGTGTCACACCAGCGGTCTCTTGTCCTGCCATTTATCGGACATATGTTCATAGTCCATCTGCACGAACGGTCGCTGATGCTGTAATTGAGATGGTCGATTTGCCTGAATCCTCTATTTTGCCTGAAACTATAATTGATCCCCAACTCTCCACCAACATCGACGAGGACGAGTATACTTATCCTGCATCTGAATCGGTGGCACATCAACCAACAACGCCACTTGGCCCGACTCGTTATTCCTTTGATTCGGATTCCACATCTTCAAAAGTTCCATCCAAGTTCAGTATTTTTATATCCTGGTTTAGAGACAATTTTTTGATTCCCCCTGGACATACATCTGGTTGGTACTTTTCTTGATATTTTTGTTCATGTCCATTGGCTTTGTCACAGTGTTTTTTCTACTAATCAATGGTCACTATTTACCTGAACGCTCTGCTGTAGACTATGTTTCTGGAACTTTGGCTCCTCATTCCTCGTCTCACATCATGAAGCGTGACCACACATTTGTGAACATTTCAGCCTTCCCAGTTGCTGATGGCATCGTATGGGATGCAGTGAACTATCAAATCCATGGTCCGACGGAAATTATTAATGTACCTAATGTCCTTCGTGTTTCAATGGGTGATGTAGTACAAAATAATATTCATTCTGATGATTGGGATGTGCATGCCGTTGAAGCATTGTTTGCCGATTTAAAATATTATGCATCTTTTAATGCTGAAGATCTATATATGAATTCTGCTAATTATGCCGATTTGTATTGTTACCAACATTGGGGTAATCATTTTCTCCATAAGCCCAGTGCCCTGCGTAGTTCTGTTAACTATACCCAATGGGAACATTGTCCAAACCCCTTGCCAGGTAGCTCTCAAACTCTTCGAAATAAGTTTAATTATTTTACTGATTTTAATCGGTCGAACCCTGCATCATATTATTTTAGACTTAATAACACATCAACTCAGAAAATTATGTTGACACACACCAAATTGCTTTATTCAGGTTCCTTTCTGAGTGCCCTAGCTGTGGGAGGTTATGAGTATTGGGATAATACAGTGGATTTAAAATCTATTTGGGGCTCCAAGCCATGGCAGGTACAGGGAACCGAGGCATTACACCGTGCTTGCCTCATCCCCACACAAATTATGTTCCTCAATGTCTCCATCTATCAGACTACATGTTGGGGCTTAGCAACCACTAAACAATTGAATACTCCATCAATACCATCCCTGTCAAGTTTTCCCAATGAAAGCTCACGATTCAATATGTCCCTCGTGTCCCTGCAGGCTCTGTTACAGAATAATTCGTTTAATGTTTCTGAGCTAGTGCAGTCACCCTGGTTGGTATGGCCTACATCATCTAATGCATGTCAAATGCGTTTTCACGATTCTGGTGCTAGCTACACACAGAATAGGCCTGATCCGAGGTTTACTGATGCCCGTACTGTCACTACATACTCTGTTGGTAAATTATGCAAACAATGGCTGCAACATTCGTCCCTTGATTCTGTTAAACAACATTTGTCCCTCCTTACAGGCAATATTGATCTGTCCGACTTTGTTTTGGGACCTCGTGGTCCCCGACCTAAGAGATTCATTTATGAAACATATAATGAACTCTGGAAGCTATCACAAATGGAAGCTGCTTCCCCGTCTTCGGGAAATAGATCAAGCAAATATGGAAAAGGTGCTTGCTGTTGTTGACAATAGTATTAATACCCTGTCTTCTCGTATTTACACTTTAGAGAATATTGTGTCCTCTGTTGTTGATATTGTACAAGATGATGTTTCTGTGTTATATCATGGTCAGAATCAATTGCGCTCAGTTATGCAGTTTGCATGGACTTTACAGACGCTTAAGTTAGGTAAAGTGCCTTGGCATTTCTTGAACACCTCTGCCTTATTTCTACCTTTTAACTTAACTGATAAACAGCAATTTATGTCCATGAAGGATGCAACTTACAATCTATTACATATCGAAAAGGTGGATCCATTGCCGTTCTCTGTTGCAGAACTCGATTCTGCTGTATGGCTAGTCCATGGGGTTATAGCTTTACCATTTTCCTTGTTTGAATTTGACTCGTGCATGAAACATTATCCTGTGGGCCGTTACCGGCCATTGGGCAGTGCTTTCCTGCATGAACTCTGGTCCTTGCCTTTCATGTATAAATGCCTTCGGGACGGCAAGGAAGTCTTTCTCACGGGGGAGTACTGCGACTCGACTATAGGTCATTCGCTTATTTGTAAACACATTAAATTGCATGGCTCATGTAGCGTTTCCTCTCCTAATCTTGCTTGTGTGCTGAAAGGTATTCCTGCTCCTGTTATTTCTCCTACTTTCACTCTCCTTTCCAATGGTAGTTATTTACTTTTAAATAACGAAAACTGTTGTGGCCTGCAGGCTGGCATTCCTTACATTGTAACAGTTTCGCACAGGGTTGTCTGCTGCAAAAATGTGCTTTTTCCTCCCCCTCATGGCAAGGTTGATATCTCTATTTGGCCTTCCATCCCTACCATGGAAGCAGATTTCAATAGACTGAGCAGAATAAAGGCACTATTATTAAACGAGGAAGTTATGCTCACGTCCGCCCGGGAGACATTCATTCTCCAGGTGGCGAGTACCCACAGTGAAATACAGGCCCTTTTAAACACTAATCTCCCCCAACATTTTGGGGAGTTAATACATCGTATTTTTAACGCATCTAACACTGAAGGCCTAGTACACTTTTTTAAGGTCGTTGGGTCGGGCTTGGTGTCCTCCTTCCAAACTATTTTTGGTGTCATCCCGGCTTTCATACATTCTATTTTTTCCAGTGTCTTTGGCGGTTTCCCATTGATCCTCGCTTTAGCGGCTGGTGTCTTGCTCTTAATTTGCTTTCTGCGCAATGGCTGCTCCCCGATGGGACCTGCTCGATCCAGAACGCCTCCAGCTGCTCCGTGAGCGCCTTTTGGCCGGTTTTGGTGTCTTGCCATTGGCGACACTGAGTGTGTCATATACTCTTTCATTTCGCTTTGCGTATTTCACTTGCGTGCAACCTGTGATGACTTGTGTCCGCTGTCCTTTCACCTGGACTCTGGATTATTGCCTCTCCAATTCGTCATTGTCTGTTCCGGATTTTGTTCAGTTGATGGGTCCCTTAGAGGCCCATGAGCAGGACTGTTCCGTCGCTGGCTGTATGGCGCGTGCGGCTGCACTGGGGATTTTGGCGCAATGGGATATCTGGGCGGCTGCCCAGGATCTCCTACAACGAAGCTGTTTCAATTATCACGCAAGCTGTCCCGCATTGCTTCTGGATGCTCCCTTTGCTGAGGAGCATTCCTGCTCTTTTGAACTCATGGATTGGATGGCATCTATGTTTTTTGACGATTCCAATGATGAACTCTTGGAGGGTATGGCTTTTTTCTGCACTTTCACTTTCATGGATTGACCTGCCCTTCGCCGTTTGGGCGCTCCCTGTGCTCCGACGTCTGTTTTTCTCCTCTGATGGGCCTCTGTCCTGGCCGCCGGACTGTCCAGGGGAGGGTGTCTTGTGGATTGTTACCTGCCTTGTTATGTTGGCCTAGGCCTGGCTGCCATGCTGCTTTTCTTTGCGCACGTTACACTGAGCCGGGCCTTCCTCGCCCTTTGCTCGTGCCAAGTTCTTTTGCACTGTCTGCATTTTCTGTTGTTCACCTTTTGGGCTCAGTCTGCACAAACATGTACAAGGTCGCATAACAATGTATTTCGGTTCTTCCTGATATGGCCAGTCTCGCGCACCCAGACATAACATTATGTGCAATTGCCATGAAGAATTTGGTATGCTTTTAATACTGTGGTTTACTAGCGCTTAAGACACTTGGAGAAATCCCTTTCAGTGAGAAGAGCTATGATGTCCTGCTGATGTAATTCTGCATCTAGAGACTGAGGTATGGGGGTTCGCTAGTCAAAGCCCAGAGATCTTCTATTTTATAATAAACTATCTTACTGCAAGGGGAGGGTGGTAATGTTATTTATACGTTTATCCACTGAGCTCTGAGATGCTTTCCCCGTTTGTATTCTATGGAATTGTAACCATGCTGCTTATATTAGTAATATGCATTATGCTATTAGTACTGACACGTGTACTGTACATTAGAGCACGTAAGTTGGAATAAACATTTTAACCTATCCAGTGTCTCTTCCTACGCACCTTGTGGACAAGTACGAGTGAGTGGCGAAAGAGTGTTCTTGCTTCAGTGAGTCCTGAGATAAAGATACCGTGTTCTGGGTTGTCCAAACATTAGTACTTGGGTGCTAATGGGATGCTAAGCTAGTTGGGTTGGGGTTTTTGGGTGCTACGGTATATGGTGGCAAACCACTGTATTCCGGGGTCCCGTTTTCCTGTGCATAGCTCTGTGTATGTGCAGAAACCTTATGACAGGACGGGGCTCTCTTAGACCAACTATGCACAACACAACGGGAATTGAGGGAACTAGCAGAGGGCGCAGCAACGGCCCATGCTCTGTCGGGTCAGCAGAAGATATACGAGGTAGGAGATAAAGCAACGAAACTAATCGCCTGGCTCGAAAAAAGAGACAGCGAGAGGAACTGGGTGACAGAAATTCGAGACTGTAAGCGGGGGTGCACACGGGAGATGAGAAAATAGCTGCAATTGTAGCAGACTTCTACGAGGGCATATACGCTTCCAAATCTAGTAGGTCCAGCCGGGATTGCTCAGAACTCCTGGCAACCATGAATCTAACCACCATATCAAAAGAAGACTCGGAAATGTTAGATAAAGAAATAACTGTGGAAGAAATAGCGGGGGCCCTGGGAGGACTCCAGTCAGGCAAGGCCCCTGGCCCAAATGGCCTGCCCCTGGAACTGTTCAAGAAAACAACCCAGAAATTGGCACCTCAGCTCCTGAACATGTTCCTAGAAGCGAGGGAGGAAGGACAGCTACCCGAAGCTCAGAGAACCGCCACAATAGTGGTAATTCCCAAAAAGGGGAAGCCACAAACGCAGTGTGCATCATAGCAGCCCATCTCCCTGCTTAAAGCAGAGCCAAAAATACTAGCCAAGGTCTTAGCAAACAGATTGGTGGGCGTACTGTCCTCGATGATACACCCTGACCAGTCTGGCTTTGTGCCGAAGCATAGTACGCGTCTAAATTCGCGAAGGTTATATGGGGTGCTTCACCTAACAAAAGAATATGGGGCGGAGGATGTGGCAGTCCTCTCTCTGGACAACAGAATGGCCTTTGACAGTGTGGAGTGGACCTACCTGTTTGCCCTGCTGCCTCAGCTGGGCTTCGGTCCTAGCTTCTGTGCCTGGGTCCGCCTATTATACGAATCCCCTAGGGCCAGAGTTCAAGTAAACGGCTGTGTCTCCGGAGCAATAGAATTACGAAGAAGCACACGCAGGGATGCCCACTGTCTCCCATGATTTTCGCTCTATCGCTAGACCCGCTGGCAGCTTCGGTCCGTGACGACCCGCTTATTCGCGGAATTGTAATAGACGAAATGTGGGAGGAAAAAATATCGCTCTACGGAGACGATATTTTGCTCTATATTAGTAAGCCCTGTACCTCAATACCAAGAATTCTACACATTTTTGATTTGTTCGGCAGCTATGCTGGGTATCAAATCAATTGGGATAAGTCCCTGATTTTCCCACTTGTTCCAGGCCCCCTGACCCTACCAACTTGATGCCCAGCCCCAATGGCTATTGAGGGGTTCACATACTTGGGGATTAATGTTACTAGAGATGAGGACTCATTTCTATCCCAAAACGTTCTCCCACAGATTGAGCGCTTTCAAAGGGATGCAGATCACTGGGGTAGACTCCCACTCTCATGGATGGGACGGGCAGTCCTTTTCAAAATCATGACCCTCCCGCGGTTGCTATACACACTTCAAAACACTCCAGTGAAAATCCCAGAATCCTATTTCTGTAGAATTAATTGAATTTTGAGGTCCTTACTGTGGGATGGAGGGGCGGCCCGAATTGCGCTAGTTAAACTACAGTGAGGAGTCTACAAGGGGGGGGCTGGCGGTTCCGGACAGAGCCTACTACTGGGCCGCTCAGCTGGTGGTGGTAAATGACTGGGTGTTTGGGGACCGATCGGAACCTGCATACAGAACGGACCGCTTAGCTATGGGAAGCGGGGACTACCCAGCGCTTTTATATGGCAATAGGAAGAAGGGGGGCTCCCGCTTCATACGCAGATAGTTGTGCAGGCCTGGAAAGTAGCCAATAAATGCTTGGGTTGGGAGGGAAAACTAACGGCAGAAACCCCACTGTGGGATAGTCTAGGTGAGGTTAAAAAACTGAGAGCATACACGAAATGGCATAGAATAGGGATAGAGAAGCTGGGTGATGTATGGAGGTCGGGCGCTCTAGTGACCTTCGAAAAGTTACAGACCGGAGGCTAAGTGGGTACTGCTGGGGGTTTCTGTTGAAGAGAAGTGGCCAAAATATGCTAATATCTGGTTTATAATAGCGACTGCGGTGGCAAAACGCAACCTAGCTAGGCTGTAGGGGGCAGCGAGACCTCCAACAATAAAGGATTGGAAAGAAGACTTGGACTGGAGTCAGCAGGTGGAGCAGACAATATATCGTTCCCGAGGCTGTCCTCGTAAATTTGAAATAATATGGGGGCCATGGACACAGTACTGGGGGTTACCCATCCAAACGGAGGGGGAGGCGGGAGCCAATTTAAACACCTAGCATGGGGGGGACTGGGACCCTAGACTAAGCAGGTAATGCTGTAAGAGCTATGCTGCAAGGAATAATTCAAAGTTAATACCTGATAAAAGTTATGGCCACCTGCGAGTGGCTACCATTTGGCAATGTGATCTGATGTAACTGTGATGTGCTATAATTCAACTGCTAAATAAAAAGAAGTTTAAAAAAAAAAAACAAAGAAGCTGAGAGCCCTTTTCGGATTTACTCAAAATGCCAGAACTATGACTGACATGAAAGGGACTCACAATATTCGGAAGGAAGAAGGCGCAAGTCTGCATAACCAGCTGGGTAATAAGTGATGTAAAGAGGGTTGACATACAGGGCCTGTAACTTTTTTGCTCGCCTTGTTAACGTAATGGTGACAAGAAAGATCCTCTTGATGGTAAGGCACCGAAGAGAACAACTGTTTAAAGGCTCAAGGTGCGCACACATTAGGAATGTGAGGACCAAATTTAAATTCCTTTGGAGCATAACAAATAGAGAAGGGGAAAATGTATATTGTGACCTCTTAAGGATACATATCACTAGAGGTGACTTAAATAAAGAGGGCTGAATCCGGCAACTGTAAATAGGCCGGGAGAGCGGGTACACTTTAACAGTGCCCAAAACAAGGCCTTGCTGGGCTTTAGACAATACAAACAGAATTTCGGAAAATTTGGCATGGAGTGGGTCGATCTGTTTAGCGGTGCACAAGGCCACAAACTTACCCCAACAGAAGGCCCATACAGATTTAGTTGAGATATGCCTGGCTGAAGGTCAAAGGCACCCAACTGTCGATGCTCACTCTCCGACCATGGAGGTGTAGGGCGCACAGGTTCAGGTGCACAACCCTACCCTGCAGCTATGACAGGAGGTCGTTCTGAAGGGGTAGCCTGATCGGAGGACAGCTGCTCATATGCAAGAGATCGAGATACCATACTCTCTGTACCTAATTTGGAGCCACTAGGATGACTCAGGCCCGGTCAGTCCTAATCTTCTTTACAATTCAGGGTAGGAGAGGTATTGGCGGGAAAATGCATACCACAGTCTCAAGTTCCACTCTACATGGAATGTGTTGCCAAGCGAGAGATGCCTTGGAAACTCCAACACGCAAAACTACTGACATTGTGAGCTCTCAACAGCAGCAAAAAGATTAAGCCAGGAATCTTACCACCCACAGAAAAGACCCTGCACCACCTCTGTATGCAACCACCATTGTGATCGGCAAGGCGTTGATGGATTAGTTCATCTGGCCTGGAGTTCAAGGGAACCCGCTAGGTGGTGTGTCACCAGAAAAAATCTCTTGGATTGTTGCAGTACCACATGGCGGTGTAGTTGTCCTTGAGCACCTGCACCAACTTTGCTTTGATGGAGGGCAGGAAAGTTTTCAACGCCAAGGGAATAGCTTGCAGTTCCAGAAGGTTGATAGGGAGCCAGGCCTCTGCCAGAGACCTGGCGCCTCTGACCTCCTTCTCTCCCAGATGGCCTTCCCAACGCAGAAGTGATGCATTGGTCCCCACTGTGAGCTCCGGGTAGGATAGGGAGAGGGGTCTGCCGATGATCCAATTGTGGTCCCTCAGCCACCACTAAAGATCTTTTGCAGTCTCCTGTGAAATCTGGAGCAGATTCTAAAGATCCCCTTGGGGCTGTGCCCACTGGGACTCTAGATCCCACTGCAGAGACCGCATATGCCATCTGGCATGCTTCGCCAGCAGGATGCCGGAGGCCATCAGTCTCAGAGTCATCCTCACTGAGATCCAGGACAGAGATTGAAACACAGGGATCACAGCTCAAGTGTCCTGGGCTCTCTGCCAAGGGGGATAGGTGTGAAAGTGCATTGTGTCCAATGAAGCGGAGCATCTCCGAAGGTGTGAATTCAGCTAGGTGCTCTGCCGCAGTAAGGCCAAAAGGGAGTACAGCAAACTGAAAATGCTTGTGGCATACTGTGGATCCAAAGTAAAGCCTGTGGCTCCACAAGACGGGAATGTGGAAATTAGCATCCTGCAGGTCGAGCGCTACCACCTAGTCTCCAGGGTAGAGAGTAGACAAGACCTGGGCCAGGGTAAGCATCTTGAACTTGTCTTTTCACAGAATGGCACTGGAGGACGAAGATCTAAAATGGGGCGGATGCCCCATCCTTTTTCGGCACCAGGAAGTAAGTGGGAAACAACCACAACCAACTTCTGACTTCGGCCCCCTCTGTATGACTCCTTTGACCAACAGACCCTTAAGGTCTGTTCTCTGTCAGCTGGTCTGGGTATAGTGGAAGGTGCGGCAGCGTCTCGAGAAATGGTATAGGTTAACTCTGCTGAACAATTTGCAGGACCCACTGTCTAAAGTGATCACCTACCGCCCTGGCAGAAAGTGTCGGTTTGTGCCACCGACTAAGTGGCTGTGTGCTGGCAAGGGCTCACTAAAGAGGCTTGTGAGGGGTAGCTGAGAGCTGGGTTGAATGCTGTCCTGCTGCCCTCTACTGGGGTTACTGCGGCCATGAAGAGGCTGGGGAGATTGTTGCACCTGCTGGGGATGTTTGCAGTATTGAAAACTCCTACTATTGCCAAGGAGAGGGCAAAACCAATGGTGCAGCTGACACAGAGGAGCAGAAAGGCCCAGAGAGGTCATGTGGCCTTGCTATGATTGAAGCGCTCTAGGGTCAAGAATGCTTTTCCCCAAAGAGTTGGGAACCATCAATGGCAGATACATACGACTAATCTGAAGGTCTCCCGAAAAGCAAGTGGACCGCATCCAGGCGTGCCTACGAATGACCAATAGCCCTGCTGAGGGAGTCAGTGGTATCCAGTCTGTAGCGGATGGTGAACTTGGCCGCAACACAACCATCTTGAATGGCTTGAGAAATTATGGCTCGGGTTTCTTCTGGGGACATGGGCAATACTTTGGCCACGGAGTCCCACAAGGCATGAGAGTGGCGGTCTAAGAGGCAGCTGGCATTCACTAAGTGAAGGACTAAACTCATAGAGGAAAATATGTGCTTACCAAAAGCTTCTATCCTCTTCGATTCCCTATCGGGGGAGTAGCAGGAAATGAGTTTGGGTTTACCCTACTGGCTGAAGCCTGAACAAGAAGGCTCTCAGGAGTGGGATGCAGGATAAGGAGAGCTAGGTCGACTGGAGCAGGGTGATGGCGTCTATCAATCTGGCGATGCACAAGTAGGTCTGAGCAAGGTTTGGCCCAGGTACATAACAGTGTATCAGTAAGAGCCTCATTGAATGGGAGTAGAGGTTCAGAACTCGACTGGCGAGGCTGCAACACCTCTGTCAGAACATTGGTTTTAACTTTGTGAGTGAGAAGTTGAAGATCAAGGATGCCTGGCGCCCTCCACATAACCATAGATAAGGAGGAGCCGTCTTCCATGGCAGTCCCCGGGAGAGAACTAGTCCAGTGTTTGGGGAGGTACCAATTGTCCTCTAGGTAAGCCTGGGCAAAGTCATCCCCAGCATCATTGTCCTCAATATCGGAGTTTGTGCCAAACAAGTCATAAAGGATATGAACCCCTCCAGAAGATAAAGGCACAGTGTCTGAATCAGAAGGGGGTAAAGAGGTTGTGGCTCAGATAAAGGAGCTTCCAGCATTGGTCAAGGTCAGGGAGGCGACACCTCAGCATCGAACAACACTATGGGTTGGACGTCATTGTGCAGAGTAGATGGCGAGGACATCAACATTGGTGGATCATGTTATGGCATGAGTTGTAGCGCTGGTGAGGGACCTGGGACCAGAGTCGATCAGGAGCCGTGAGCCAATCCAGAGGACCAGGTTGGACGTTTGCCAGCAGAAGCCCAATTGGGAGGCCTCTCAGCTCCTTGGGGACTGCAGGCGTCCCAGAAGGAGCTGGTAACATGCCAAAAAGTCACAGCATGGCCTTGTGGAAGTCAGAGATTTGCTGTGTCATCGCCAACAGCCCCAGAAATTCCAGTTGCTGTGAAACAAGGGTCAGAATCAACTCTGAAGTAGAGCAACTTCAGGAGCGCAATCTGAAAGCACAATTACATCCTCACACCTTCTCGAGAGATCAAAAGTGGAGGGACGGGGCCAAGTCCCACTTAAACTTCTTACACTTCTTTTTGGATTTGGCCAAGGACTTCGATCGTGAAGACAACTTGTTGCAGAAGCGACCTCAGGAGTAGGAGCAGGACCCACCTTTGGACCTCAACCGATCTTGTTGTTGGGTTTTGCAGTGCTGTGCTTCCCTGTCTCGAATGGCATTGGGATGGATCAAGGCACCATCACTAAAGGCCTTAGAATTGTGGTCCGACCCCAAGCACCATAGACAAACCACATGTGGGTCAGTCAAAGACGTCTGTTTGTGACATTCCACACGGAATTTAAAACCTCTACATTTGAGAGGTGACCTAGTCCCTTGCGTACCATATTTGCTAATTTCTTTTTGTAAAAGTGCCTCAATGAGACAATGGTTCCATGTCTGTTGGTGCAGAAAGGAAGTGATATCAGCGCGCATAAGTGACTCCTATAGGGCCCACACAAATTATACTTGCACAGAATTACTTTGAAAGCAGACCCATCAGCGCCAACTGCCAGTGTGCAGGGGGCCACTAAAGATTTTTTAAATCCAGTCTGATGCCTGGGGGAATATTCAAAAGGTAAGCAATCTATGGTTGGAAACCTCTATCACAAAGCTTGTGATTTTAATTCATTGGTTAGGCTGTAAAAGAAGTCATTGGTTCCATAAAAGGGCCACAGCTAAGCCTGAGACATCCATCCAATTTTCCAAGAGTAGAGAAACATGTGTCCCATAATGCTACCAACAGGCCAAGCAGAATCAGGACCTTGGGCTGCACTGAGTCAAGGAGATGCTCACTGATATTATCCTTGGGGGATATGGCACCCAAAAACGAACTGCATCAACCTGACAATCAAGGAGGATGTTGTTTGCGTTCACAGTGTCCTGAAGCTGGTGCATCACTGCGACCTGCATGATCTTGTTAGGGAAGCAGAGGGTGACATTGGGACAGTAGCCGACAAGCTCTTTGGTTTCTGCTCTCAGGATGAACCCTGTATGAATGATGCATAAACTTCACAATGTTTGGAAACATGGTATTGACATATTGCCCTTGTTACATGCTGTTCAGCGTGCTTGGCTGGGAAGTTGGGCAATTTGATCTTTCCTGATGCTATAAGTACATATAGAAGGTTCATTGTTATGGAAGTCACAAACACCTAGATCCTAAATGGAGGAGATTTTCGGGCTGTTGTAGATAGTGATCCATAGTTTCTTTATCTTCACATTACAGGAGGTGAGAAATTGAAGGTGTATGTGGAGTTTTGTGGCTGGTAGCAGTTACTCAATTGCCGATATTAAACAGCTAACTGGTTTGGTGCCTGGCTGACTGGCGAAGAGTAGTGGGCCTTTTTGCCTGCACCCACTTGTAAAACCCTCTCAAGTTGGATTTGTGTCCAGTTTTGTCAGTTGAGAATGAGTTCTTTTTCCAGCAAAAACTCATTGAAGTACTTTCCTGATAAGTAGAATATGCCAGTAAGGGAAAGAATATGGGTTTTACATTAGTGAACCTGATTTGCATTCCATTAATAAATTCAAGTCGAAATAATTGAAAGAAGGAAAATATAGAAACAAACATCATATATGTCATGGACTACAAACAGAAGATAAGTTGTTCAACAAGACAATTACAAAGCCAAGAGGGAGCAGTGGGTGACATATAAAATTCTGCACATGATTGGCCGGCGCTACTGGGTAACAAGAGCCCAATACCAGAGACACAGATTTACTCCAACCAGGATAGAGAGGGATAGTGCAAAGGTAAACTGGTCCCTTGCAAGGTAAAATGAGTGTGACAGGGAGGTTGCCACTGGGCTACAGCAGGTGTCAATTTGTGTAAACACATGCTCCTTGAACTCACACAAGAGGCTTTCACCTCCCCACTTGAAAAGATGTTGAAAAAATCGTATTTAAAATAGCCTTTGCCTAAACCAATGGCTTAACAATGACTACTGATTCTCTGGCACAAAACCTCAAATACACCCCAATAGAAAGAAGAGGTTGCTGCCGCAAATTCAGGAAGTACAAAATAGCTCAAAATATTACAAAAACGTGTCACAAAACTATTTCAATACACAATATTCTAGACGAAAGTCAACGAGGGCACTGAGAGGGTCAGAAGAGAAGCCCATTTCTGAAAAAGGATCGAAATCAGAGGGAGTGGGGGCAGATCATCTGCCCAGCTCTAACTGATTATTGGGTGTAAAGTCAGACACTGACTTTGCGCACTTGAATGGTAAAATGCTTTGTCTCAGGGAGATAGCATTGGATCAAGCTTGCTCCTTTCTGCTGATCAGATGATAGTGATATTATTTCCCAGGCCAATTGATTTGACACGGATCTCCATACCCTCCATTGCTTTTTGAAACCTACCTCACTCCTTTCTCAGATCACATACATTATTAATTCCATGCTGAAGGCAAACACATCTGTTTAAAACACAGCAAAGGACCTTTTTTGTCATGGCCAGGATTCAGAAATGGACGAAGAAAATCAGCTTCAATGGTGCTATAATAGAGACCCTCCTAGATACAAACAATAACTGATACATTAAAAACTAGTAAAATGCCCAAATCCTAAAGGAGTGTCAAAAGACACTCGGGACATATTTATCAACCCCTTGCACTGGTGCAGTGCCACCAAAAGTGACGCAAAGCTATGCAAAGTCTTGAATTGGGATTTACTTTCCAGCATAAAACTTTCACTGGAAAGCAGCCCTAAAGTAACACAAATTACAGCTTTGCTCTACTTTGCCTTATTTTGCCTGAAAGGGGCATCCTATTGTTGGGGCATGTGTGCTCCTATGCAACCACCCTTGTTTTTTGACAAAACGACTTATCTTCTAACATTTGTAAACAGAGCTTGCTTTGCACCAAAACATCTGCCTCCTTGGGCAGGCTTAAAGTTGGAGAAAAGTATTTTTCTCCAAACATTTCAAACTTTGCGTGTGTACTGTACTGTGCAGCACACAGACAAAGCTGGAAAAGTTTTAAACTATGTCTAAGTATAATATTTTGTACCCTTCCAGTACATAACCTATGCTAGATGTCACACACACACACATCCTTGCACTTTTGTTGCAAGGGTGTGTGCATGGTGTAAGGCAGTCTACAGTGTACCAGCACTATGGGAGACAACAACTGTGCCATATCTTAGTAGATACGGCGATGCCTGCTCTCTTCCTTACATAAAACGCAACACAGCAATGTTGTTTGCTGCACTGCGTTGCCTGACTTTGTAGTAAACTTGGCCCTCAATCTTTTGATCTACAGTTCATGTAGGAAGGTAACATTCAGAACAAATTCCGCCAGAAGAAAATTGTTGCACATCTCAATCTTCCACAACGTTCCATATTTTTACTAGCAATGAGCTTACAGGACTAGAGTGCTGCAACGCCATAAACAAATGGCTACTCAAACATATTCAAGGGACCTGAGCTAGATTTATTAAAAATCAGGCAGTGCAGCACTGCGTCAAAATCTATAGAGCTGCACTGGGTGAAATAAAATACATTTCATATGCCATTTTTAGGTCGAGCCTAGACAGCGCATGCGCTGTCAGGATGACCTGTAGTAGGGGAAAAGGACTTGAAAAGGACTTATGTCCCGCCTGCTGCCTTCCCATTTGTTCAATCCATCGTCGCTCTTCTTTGCTGCTTGCTAAATGGTTCAAGCAGCGATACCTCACTTCCGTTTTTCTAAGAGTAGCACCGACCAACTACAGTTACCTTCCACTTTCATTCTTCCTCTCTGGTTCCGGAGTACTCTTTTTCCTGTTTCCGGAGCATCATAACTTCAGCTGCAGCCACTTTGCTTTTCGCCCGTCATGTCACTAAAGTGAAATCGTTTTTTTTCCATTTTTTAGGTCGAAGCTACAGCGCATGCGCTGTCTGCAAGACGTTTTGTAAACACTTAAAAAGACGTTATTCCCGCCTGCTGCTTGTGATAGGTTGGCTCCAGTGCCCCTCTAAACTGCTGCATCGTGATTCGATGTGGGATCCGATTGCTCACTTCTGCTCAAGGCCGAGGAGCACCGGCTAATTACAGTCTCCATACCGTTTCATTTCTTATCTGTGCTTTTAGAAGAACTCTTTTTTTTTAACAGTTGTTTTCTGACCGTCGCTGCCCACTCCAGTCACTTCTTGCAACAGCTGCCTGCTACGTAAAACAGGTAACCGGAGGCTGCTTCTCCGTGCCAGGCAATGCCCTCTCCATCTGGCACGGCTGCTTAAGTACACACGCGCACATAATAAGAGAGTGATGGAAGCAAATACATTGTTTACATTCTGTTTGGTCGAGGAAATCTTTTCTCAGGTCTCTTAGCTATCTAAAATAAGAATAATCATTGCGATATCACTTTGCGCGTATCATTTTACATTTTGTATATGAATGGAATGCCCACATTTTCAATGTAATTCAGAAAGAGCTGATCAGGGTTGGGAGAGCTAGAGTCCTCCCAGAATGGCAAACCCCTGTGCTGCATTTATGCTGTTCACGTTCCCTGCCCTGTAAATATGTTTTTCATGGTCCTCAGAGTGTGGAGGCAGGTTTTGCCCCTGCACAACTTCGAAACATACTTTACAAAGCCACAATTGGGTGGGTGATCTTGTGGACACCTTTTATTATCTTCAGCGTAAAATATGGCACAGCTACCCAAACATTGTCCAGTTTAGGCTGGAAATAGGTTGAGTTCAGATGCTACTGAAAAAAAATATATACTACTAGCATGTAAATTATACGGATAGATTAATTTGTTAACATTTGAATATTGTTATGGCGCACTCTCATCCCATGGTTTTTATGAAGGAAGCCACTAGAATTATGCGGCAATTCCGGACCAAAGTATGCAGCATCGTTCACTAAATTATGCAGCAAAAAGGCATATTATGCAGCATGATGCAGCACATTTTGTGTCAGTACTATTTCACTATTTTGTCATTTTAAGATTGATACTGTCTGGGCAAAAAGTCTGCCTCATTAGTACCAGTTCCACAACTAAATATATCAATCAGCAACTAAAAGATGACTGGATAACCTTGCAAAGGGTCTGCCATTGATCAACACCATGTGTGGCGTTTTGTTGAAGGAACTTTTGATTCTTTTGAAGTAGAATCATTGTTTGTTGCAGTCTGAAAATCATTCAACAGATGCAGGATTACCTGCCAATTCCAGTAGAACCATAATTTTGCCGAAAACGCTGCAGAAGCAATCGCGAAATTCCAGTGGCCCTGCTTATAGGGCGTGCTTGAGTTAGGGTAAAAAGCCAGGTTGGAAGGGACTTTCTGATTTTTTTTTAATATCATTCTGCGTCTACATGTATGCTGACATGCTATTCTAGAACCGAGCTGTATTCCAAGTGCCTCATACCTCCAGAGCAAATCTAGAAGCGTTCCCAGGAGAGGATTGCCTGCATGTTTCTGTAGTATGTTGATAAGGAAACCTGCTCCTATATCATGGTATACCTTATGTATTTCAGTGAGTGCCTATAACCTAACTTGATGACATGTTGGAAGCTAACTTATGAGAAATGTGTTCTCTAATGCGTGTATGGGTCTGTCAGTGGGGCTGCAGTTTTCTGTAACCTTTCGGGGGTGTTCATCAGAATATCTCCATAGGCCAGTCAGGGAGCATTGAGTCGTCTAGCTGCGAGGGGATCATGGCTCCAGATTGATTTTTTAAGATTTCTGATCCTGCGATACATTGAAGTATCCAGCTTCATACCCTCATTTTGAAATAACATCTTTTTGCAATTGTCATTTCCCTTTAATTTTATAAGACAAGCTTTCATATTGGATGCAGGTGAAGATGTTGCTTATTTGATGCAAAGTGTAATCTACATGTGAAATACATTTGTAAAACAATTACAATCCAGTGTTAGCGAGCAGTTTAATATTAAAAAGGACAGGACACAATATAGATCCTTGTGGCTCACCCCACAAAACTGTTGTGGGGGTTGAGGTGAAAGCTCCAAGGGACATGTTTTGATTAGATTTTGGAAGTGAGGATGCTGTGCACTCGATGACTGTGCTTTATCACCCCAATTCCATGAGGTTTTGAAAGAGGAGCCTTTGGTCAAACAGGATGACGTCAGACTTGCCACCCTCATCATCGATCTGGTGGAACTCATCCATTAGTTTGATCATGCCCGATTTATTTTTGCCCTACCCCGACTAAAACCTCCTTGGAATGTGTCAAGGACAATGTTCTATTGTAGAGGAAGTTACAGTTGCTGAGTCATAGTGGATTGTAGGAGTCTGGCTTGTTGGGGTTCAAGGTTGTTTATTAAAAACTCATTGGGATTCGTCTGTTAATGAAGGCTTACTGATCATTCTCGAAGCCATAGACTTTATAGTTTCTAGTATGGTTTTATTATATGGCCCAGGCAGATATTGAAAGGGCATCTAGTGCCCTTTTCTATTTTATTAGCTGAATCCTGTCTAATATTGATAGTGGCTCAAACTCAGGCTTGCTTTCGTGACTACTCTTTCTGCCTTGAAAGCTTATGCTAGACAGTATTTACTTCTAAATGATGTCACACGCGCTATCTTAATTTGAAAGGTCACTTAATCTGATGCAAATCCTGCGTGGTCATTGCTTGATTTTTAGTTGCTTTCGGTGCTGAAAACTGTCTCTTTATTCGAGGCACCTCTTTATAATCATTCGGAACATCATTCATTTGGTTTGTAGATATGTGTTATTTTTGTGTTTGGAATTTGTTTCTTTTATCTCCGTCTTTGCAGTAGAAAACTATAATGATTTTCTGGAAAATAATGCTCTCTCCACTTGCTCGTAAATTTCCTCACTTTATGCTTTTCAGCTGATAGAATTTCTACACAATCTCAGTCACTAGTCAGTGATTACTATCTTAACAGGATGGATATCTAGTGTCTTGTACATTTAAACCGATTTAACATAATTTCTACTTCAATTCCAGGTTTACTATTTGGAGTGCTTAGTCTAAGACTTTAGGATGGTTATCAATATTTGTTAGCCATTGAGCACTAAAGCTGATAGACTGTCAATCAGTTTTTTGCACATTGGTTGGCATAAGTGTCTGCCCAGGTATTAAAATCTCCCATTAGTATTACTCTTCAGGGCTCTTAAATGAGTATTTATTTATCAGCTAATTCCTCCGTCAAATGCAGGATTATATCCAGGTGATTGGTGTTTTAAAATTACAGTGATCATGTCAGTCAGTGATAACTGATGTTTTACAGATACTCAGTGATGCGGGAGTAAGGTTGTTTTTTAGGTCGAGGCTACAGCGCATGCGCTGTCTTCAAGACCTTTTGTAAACACTTAAAACGACGTTATTCCCGCCTGCTGCTTGTGATAGGTTGGCTCCAGTGCCCCTCTAAACTGCTGCATCGTGATTCGATGTGGTAGCCGATTGCTCACTTCCGCTCAAGGCCGAGGAACCCCGCCAATTACAGTCTCCATACCGTTTCATTTCTTATCTGTGCTTTTAGAAGAACTCTTTTTTTAACAGTTGTTTTCTGACCGTTGCTGCCCACTCCAGTCACTTCTCGTAACAGCTGCCTGCTACGTAAAACAGGTAACCGGAGGCTGCTTCTCCATGTTTCCTAATTGCTGGAGCACATCGTGCCTCAGGTGCCTGCCTGTGCCGTGATTCCCCCCTGTTACCGGCGTCACTGCCCTGTTTATCCTACAGATGGCTGAGCCTCCGCTCCTATCACACAGGTCACTGGAGGCTCACTGCTAGGAACACACAGTATGAGGCAGCTGTTATTACAGTAAGATCCATTATACCTTATTACTGGAGGACAGACCACTAAAGGAACATGGTGAAATATTGCCACTGTCACCGGAGCCCAGACTAAACGTGGCTACAGAAAGAGAATAGGAGAACGCAGGAGAAAGTCTGGGCTTTAATTCAAATAGATTGGGTTACAGCATGCTTCGTTCAGGGAGGGCAGTTTAGGTTGTAAGCTTTAGGAGCCGTTTGAAATTGTAGATGGGGTCGGTGGTAGAGGTGAGATGGGCAGCTCTGAGTAGGGCCCCAGGTGAAGCATAGAGCGATGATTGGTCCCAGTCCCAGATTGCGAGCAGAAGGCACTGCACCTCCACCCGGAGAACCAGCAACCGGCGGGGCGAGCCTCTCCTCCGTTGCAGGTATGTCTGACACCGCCGTCCGGGAGCAGCACGCGCCGGCGCCAAAATCACTGAAACTTCTGCGCCGAAGGACACCTGGCTCTTATAGTAATACTAATAATACTTTATATTAATACTTACAATAATATCTATAACACCAATAACATGACGCATAATAATAACGAAGATGAACCTAGCTATATTGAACAGAAGAACCCCATCCGGTTGCGTGATAAGTATTCATTAGTATCGGGCAGCTCAGTGGTGCTGGCTTACAGAGCATCCTCCGCTTGCGCACGACTAGCAAAACTCTGCCGTAGCCGCTAACATTTTGATTGCACTTCCATAACTATACACATCTCTGCACCCGGTGCATGTATCCACTAAACTGCATTAATAGTATTGTTTTACAGGTGACCTGCAGATGTCTGTAAGGAAAGCCCTAGCCTGGTTATCTTGCGTGTAATGATTGTATCATAATCGTCCTTGCAGTTGTAGGGATCTCACTAGTCAGACATCCGGTGTGAGATGTCCATACAGTAATCACTCTGCTGCAGCCATCCATGCGTAGACTAACACTGGCAGTCCGGGTGGAGGGATTTGGAATGGAACCTCAGAATGCAAAGGGAGGTGAGCCACAAAGGCCTGGCGGAGCAGTGCTTCTCAAGCCTCACTTGGCGCGTCTGCGAATTCTTCGCAAGCTTTCTTTATCTGCTTGAAGTCTGCTAGACCTCCATGCGTTGTCACAGTTTTGTTCCATAGTGTTTTATAGTGGTTTTTTTTTAAGAGTTTTGGCAACATTTGCAGCTGTGGGCACAATTGTTTTAAAATATGTGCTCTGCTTCATTTCAATTGTGCACATTTTAACAAAGGCGTGGGGAAGCATAAAGGCATGCCGGCTCGACCAAGTGAGTCGAGGCGCTGCGCTTCATGGACCACTCAGTGAGCTTCCATACCAGTACCCTCTGCTTTCACCGTAATCTCATCCATGTAGTTGCACCTGCTAGCATGGCCTGGTGAGCGTATTTGCACCCTTTTTATTAAACCCTCGTCGGCTAGCTCATCTTTTATCGGACGCTTGTTTGTGTTTTTGCGCCTACCTAATATTTAATCCTCGTTCATAATGATGCTCAGGTATCGCTCAAGTTTTCTAGATCCGTGAAATAGTGGTTCATCCAAACCAGGTGTTCTACATGGCACTCTTTTTATCCCATTTGAACAGCGAGACTACAAGTCCCACAATGCAACTTACCTGTCATGGTGGAGCTATGCACACATGGGGAAGGTCTAATGCTCATTCAGCGGACCTTCTTCATTCTGTTTTCTTTCCTTCCATGGCGGGACCACTTTTGGAATGACTACAAGAAGAGTTCTATCTAAAAGTACCGGCAGGAAACGACTGCTGTTGACTCAGGTTTTGTAATCTGATCACTGACTTGAAGTGTAAATGTTAGTTTTTCTACATGCAAAACAAAGTAGTACCACGTGTGGTAGTGAGTTCAACAAAAAGAAAGGCCCTTGCAGTGCCTGTTGTATTATTTGATTGGTTTGCATGTTTACTATTTTACTTTACTTACTTACTTTTATTAAAAGGGCCATCACAAGGGGTGGCCAGACTGGATATAATGTCCCAAGCCCCCTGTTTTTCGGGGCCCGCCTTAGTTCAACAAAATCTATTAATAGATATGAAAGTGCAAGTCTCCTGCACTTCTCTCTCTGGATCAGGAATCCCTCATGCAGCATGTGCCCAGTGATTCACCTTTTGTGTGTGCCACTCCCCGTGACAGTGCATAACTTGTGTGTTGCAATAAAACATCCCTTGGTGTACTTTTTTGATACAGATAGATGCAGTTCAAACATTTTATAGACGTTACGTATCCACCTGCAAATTACAGGCATGAAGCGTGGCATCTTAATTAAAGGCACTCGAGTTTCCCGCTCCATTTTTTACTTTTTTTTCCCCTTCCCATTGTAGCTTTATATAGCGCAAAACTGGACCAAGGGTATTAGAGCGCTTTACACGAGTTCCAGATTACATTGCATATGGTCAGATTTTATCTTTTGTGTAACAGAGAGATTACGTGATTTCCCCCCCCGAACCAGCTAACGTCCGTTACGAAACATCTCATCCTTTTTTGTAGCACTGCCAGTCAAGTATTTTTCATTGCACAATGGAAATTGGACCTTGTTGTAACTTGCCACACAAATCATAGTTCAGCAAACTGTTTATCCAGTAAGTAAAGTACAACATGAAAGTAGGCAAATACTGCCTATCTTCAAATTCACATAATTTTTTTATTTCTATTTACTGCGTTCTTGAAAGAAGTATCTATTTACTAGCGGTTCGTTAAGTAAACGCAATCTCCAGACTAATACCGTCAGGGAGACAAGCCTGACTTTTGCAGAAAATGCTCGACTGCGCATGCCTCGCCCACAACATTTTTCCAATACCTTATGCTTCCTCGCCAGTGGCTCCTGCTCCTCCTGCCACCACTGCTCGCCCAGGTCGTTTGCCATGTTTCCAAACACCCCGCACATCACAATTAGGCCAAGACAGCACTCCATTGCAAAATTCACAAAGTGCGCCAGCTACTCTCACACGTGTCTGGCAGCTTAGTTTGCTCAGCTTTTAGTTTGCATTCCAAACCTCTCCCCGGCTTCAGTCCCCACCTCTATTCATTTTCTTGACATTACACAGGGCAACATACCAAACCAGAGAACTAACTTCCCCATTTAATATACCGGCACGGGGCGCCATGCTGCTAGACGAAATAATGCGCTAATCCATCACTTTTATATTCAAAAAGGTAGATTTGCAGGTAATGCTTAGGCTTTAAACGTGTTTGCTTAGAGCACACATTTACAGCAAAATACTTGTTCAAGATCGGGGATATGTTATCTCCTTGTAAATAGCGGCTCACTAAAAGCTATTTCGGTACTCTGAATAGCACATGTTATTATTACTACTCTCAATTGTACTGGTTTTATCACCATAAGGAGGATAATAATCTGAGTGAGCCCAAGGAGATTAAGTGATTTGCCCACAATAACAGGATATTCAGCAGATGCTGGGAATCAATCTGCTTCTCAGTTCCAAAGTCGGCAGCTCTGGGAGTGTGGCTTATATTAATTACTAACTTATCAGAACATGAGGGCTTACCTCTATTGTATATAATATAGGGCTGGCCACCCGGCCATTGCTTAGCCATTTGTTGGAATCTCTGTCATTCTGCTTTACTGCATCCTAAATGGTCACCAGATCCCATGCGTCACTTCCATTCCTTTCTCTGGCGCAGGGACCAGGCACAGATTCATTACATTTAATCGGTGTCCATTTGCTCGCCCCTTCATTAAAGTGCTATTTAATTGAAGTGCTATTTTTTTACATGCGTTGCTGCTCTCCTCTATTGCCCACCACTTTCCACGTTGCTGTCCGCTTCACCCCCACCCCCACCCCTCCAGTCTTGCTTGTTTTGTTTTCATTGGGATAGTTGCACTGCACATAATTCCACAATTAACCATTCCAATCCAACCCACATAATTCCACTCCACACTACATACATCCACTCCACACCAAACCGCATAAGAAAAACATATTGCCATTTACAATGCCAGTAACTCTAACTCTCACAAATGCGAGACCTATTGCATTGCAAATGCTTGTTACTACAGCAGGCAGGACGCCGTGCGCAGCCGGGACAATGGCGGCCGCTCGTTATTAATTCATGCGCTGGCCACGGGACTCGTTCTCAAATTCCCCTTTTTTATGAAATGCGATTTTCTTCTTATTTTCCTAATACTGGCTGTAAACGAGAGTACTACGATAATGTGCAGACGCAGACTTTTTTTTTAGAGCGGAGTATTTGCAGAATGTGAAAAGTGCCATTCATACAGCGAACCCACTAGTTATTGGCATGGTCCTGCGACGTTTCTCGCTTGCCCACTGTTGCTCTCTTACCCTTTATGGGTATCTATAATCTACTCCGAGCGCTACCTGTAGTGTTGCCTTTCCCCCTCCCCTTCGTCCCCACTCCTCTCCCTTTTCTCTGTGCGTACTAATTTTTATTTCTTTATTAAATGTTTTTTTTTTAATTGTAAAACAATAGGAGACGCGCCAAGATCGACGCTAATCTCTTATCTTCACGGTGTGAGGACAGCAGCTGCCGGAGGTCTCAGACGCTCCTCCTCTCAGCAGCTGCCGGAGGTCTCAGGCGCTCCTCTTCTCAGCAGCTGCCGGAGGTCTCACACGCTCCTTGTTGGAAAGTGGATTATTGGTAGGGGCAAATGTAGGTCTGCCACTGGCAATAAGGCCACTACCCATTGGTAGGACTCAGCATAGGTTTTAGAAAATTATTCCTATGCTCAACCCTTGTTAACGTGGCTGCGAGCAGACAGGCTTAACTTCAAAGACAGGTATGTAAAGCATTTAAAAACACCAATTCAGTAAATAATTAAGACACAACCCATAATAAAAATCCAACACCAATTTATAAAAATAGGAAATATTTTTATCTTTAAAATGACACCAAAACGACAAAAATCCAATGTAGGGAACCAGAGATATGAATTTTCAAAGATTTAGCAAAATATAGCACTTAGAAACTTATAGCTCCATATTGGGATACAGGCTCGCGATAGACCGACCGAAAGTCAAAGTTTCAGGCCGACCGCGATGGAGCCCTGAGCGGATACCCCACACGGAAGGTCCCGGTCACAGTTTTTACCTTTGGACTTAGAAACTTTTCTGGAGCTTTTCTCCCCGAGTTCCCTCGTAGCTCTCAGCCAGTCCAGATTCGGTGAGGATTCGCCGGCTTGCCTTGCGATGAGCTCCCGGTCACCTTTCTTCGTTCGGACTTAGAAACTTTTGCGGTCCGACCTCTGGAGCGTTCCAGCGGAGCAAACCCAGGATCCAAGCCGACACGCGGTTGAAGGCAGGCGGCTTGGCTTTCGCGGTTGCTCCCGGTCACCTTTTCTATGAGCGGACTTAGAAACTTTTCTGGATCTTTTTCTCGCGGGGTCCCTCGATGCTCTTCACCAGGCCGGATTCGGTGAGGGTTCGCCGGCCTCGGATTTCTTCTACTCCCGGTCAAACTCTGGAAGTTGGACCGACTGAGCTTTTAGCGGGACGAACCTGGATGGCTTGGCCGGCTCGCGGTTGAAGGCAGGCGGCTTGACTGACCAGGTTGAGACGGTCCCTCTATGGAGCTTTTTTTCAAAGTTCCTCCAAAGTTCTCCAAACTTCTTGAACTTCTTCCTGAAGTTCCTCAAAGGGTCCCAAAGTGTCTCAAACTCACTCCAAGGGTCTGGAAGCTCTAAGATGGTCCTTGAAAGTTGAGGACTTCAGTTCCCACAATCCACTTGGACGTCACCCTTACAAATCCACTGGTAGTTCCCCAGGTTGATGATCCTTGGTGGTGAGGGTCCAGGAGAGCTCTGTTAACCTGTAGCTTGCAGGGAGTCCACTCTTTACTTCTTTTTCAGCAAGGTAGTCCACAGGGCTGTAGTTTCTGATGGTGCAGGCTTCAGAGGTCAGGCCTTAGAATTTGCACAGCAAAACTTCTCAGCTTGGCACAATGTCTTGCTTTCTTCAGGTTCAAGCAGCAGATCTGGAGGGCTCTGCCCCTCTCAGATACTTATTCCAAGTTCTCTGGGTCAGACAGGAGGTCACTCCTGACCAAGGGGAGCAGGGTAACTCCTTAAAGATATGACCACATCCTGTAGAGTGTGGCATAATTTTGTCCCAGAGTGCATCAAATCTTCCAAATTCATAATGGCTGATTTTCCAGCAGGGAGGTAAGAGCTGGCTAAACACACCCCTAGGGTGGCTAATTTACTTAGACTCTCCCCCCCTGCATCTGCTCATACCTTCCTTAATCCTACTATCTGCCTGAGGTGGAAAGTTCAGAGTTGTAAATGACACTGGTTTCTGCTCTCCTCTTTGAAGACCATGGTTTACGACTCCTCCCCCTGGCCTGGCATTCCTGTGGAACAGCACACTGCCCTGCCAGCAGAGCTGTTTGACCCCAGGGGCTCTTTATCACCTCTTCAAGGCAGCCTGGCTAATCCACTTAACTCTGACCAATCAGGGCAGACCACTTGAAGGCTGAATCTGGACTTACAAACAAGAAAGTCTTATAACTTCTTGTATGTACACTTTAGGAGAAATTCAACAATATCATATTGTTGAATTTATTAATACCATTCGGGGAAGTCTTTGAATGGTACTTCTAGCCCTCTCCTATCAAAAGTTATTAGTTAATAACTTCCTACCATGTTAACCTATGTAGCAGGGGATTTGCCCTGGGAAAAATGACTTGGGCCATTTTTCCAGGACCAGGACTTACAAAAACATATTTTATAAGTACTTTGCTTATATCTACAGGACATTCTTTAGCTCACTCCACCGGCTGGACTGTTCCCATGAGGCACAGGGTCAGACTGATTTGCATATGGCCATGTCTGAACTGGGGTGGTGGAGTGAGTTAAAGAATGATGATGGATTAAACCCAGATCAGTTGACTGGGGGTGAGTGTTTGATTTGCTCTAACGCTCCGTCCATCATCCCCTTTGGTATCGCTTTGTTCGCCCTAAGTTGGCAGGGTATGCCCAGACGTGGGTCCCTTGCTCACTTTGCCATTGGATTCAAGATAGCCTGGCTGATGAGGGTTTTGAACCCGAAACCGGTCCCAGGATGCTTGTTTCCGGTCCAGGGAAGACATGGCTTGGCCGTTCGGGCTGGACTGTTCCCATGAGGCACAGGGTCAGACTGATTTGCATATGGCCATGTCTGAACTGGGGTGGTGGAGTGAGCTAAAGAATGATGATGGATTAAACCCAGATCAGTTGACTGGGGGTGAGTGTTTGATTTGCTCTAACGCTCCGTCCATCATCCCCTTTGGTATCGCTCTATTATATACTAGGGGCTTATAGGGTAGGTCATGCCAATCACAGGGGTACCCCAACCCATAGTGTACCCTAGTGTATGTAGGTGTTTTCACTGTATTCTAAGTGTTTTCAGCATAGCACTGGCCCTGGGCCTGGTTAGGCATAGCCCAGGGTCAGTCAGTCAGTTACCACCAGTACCAGTCAGCAAAAAGTTGGGGGGTGCCCAGGGCACAGGATGACTTTGCAACACTCCCCCTCTCAGCATGCTGTCCCAGCCTTATTTCCTCTGGCAGCCAGCCGGCTCCTGTTTACTGCTGCACGGGCCAGTCGTTGTTCCTTGTGCTATGTTTATGCTGAGGGCTCCAGTTCTGTGGTCATGTGATGCGGCTCTCTGACCCCTTTAATCATGCAGCAACCTCAATGCGACCCAATATGTTGTTTCAGAGGGGAGGCCACCCCTCAAGCTCCAGAGGGATCCAGCAATAAAATGCCCTCGTGACACATACCGGACAATGCATTCCTCTCTAACTTGATTAGTCTAACTGCTTTTAAGCAACCCTTTTCCCCAGGTGATTCCTTGTTTATAGTATATGAAAAATAAATACGACCTTTAAACATAAAAGAAACATTATTTAGTTCCTAAGGTTTTTTTCCCCAGATAGAGCATAAAACGCCACCTGACATGTGATGTTATTTCCCTTTATTTTGCATGTCACCCGAGAACAAGAAAAATGCAAAGGAAACTGTTTCACAGTGAAACACTTATGAGACATGCTTTCTGGCGTTGAATCTCGAATGAGGCATCAGATGTTTCAAATGACTGGCTGCAGCTTAATCTGAGCTCCATCAGTGCCAAGGCTCATGCATAAATATGGGCCATGGGGACGCGCTACTCATCACTCCCGGTGCCCGCACAGCATCCTGTCCTCATGAGAGCCCCTCCGTCTCTGCCTGCAGCGAGACCCCATGCAGTCCGCCATGATGAAGTTCTCCAGTAAATATTGGGTTAAGAGGGGCCTCTCTCTGGACTCGGCCATTCCTGGGGAGCTGCAGGTGAAGGACAGCCAACCAGTAAGTACCGGCCTAGGCTGTCCTATAGCAGTGTCGAGCAAGGCCCCGGGATGTTTGCTTGCACCTTTCAAACACTTTAGGAGAACACAGTTATCAGTGTTGCATGGGATTAACGATATTACAATTTTTGTTGTTTTTCGTATTCTTATTATAACTATTATTATTCAGATGCTTAGTTGCTGTCTTGCGGACCTGGATGTTTAGCCCCAGCTCCTAGTAACTGACCTAAAAATTTGTAATTCTGGGCAGATCACTTACTTTCCCTGTGCTAAACATTGTGAATGTGATACAATTGTAAACATAATGCAACTGAAATGTGAAAATGCGCACTTGATACGGATGATCTATTACCTTCTCTCAGCATCCTCATGGTACACAACACCCTGTTACCCAACAGCTGGTTTTCTGCTGTATAACTATCCATATGTGCATAGTTGTTTTTATTATCGTTGTTGTTTTGTTGTTGCTGCTGCTAACACTTTTTTATTATAACTTTTCAACATGCTGCATAGTAGCTACAATATACTACAACATAGATTTAATACATTGGCAAAGCCAATAGCTCTTGGTAAACACTTGTAAGGTCCCAAATGCGAGACCTATTGGCTATGCCAATGCTTGTTATAAAGGTCATGTGCCGATGTTGTCATTGGCTGAGCTTCAGCCAAAAATGCCATTTTGACATGACGGTAAGCGTTGTGCCATAGCACACATTCCAGTGAGTGACATGGTGTGTGAAATTTGTATTCGAGGCACACCCTCCACTAGAAAGTCTGTGTGCAGCCACGATATTCCACTTGCCCATTCGTTGCAACTGATTTGAAAAGCCAGGTCGTGCTGTTACTGAACAAGTTACTTACCTTCGGTAACGATATATCTATAAGAAACATTAGTAGTGATAGATTCCTTACCTTAGAATATCCCCAGGCGTCAGACTGGATCCGTAAAGTTTTCGTCAGCAGTACCCCTGCGCGTCGGTAGTTGGCGTCGTGCGGCTCCGTGTCCGTCGTTGGCGTCGTGGTCGCCGAGATGACGTCGCGGGCACTACTTAGATGCCGCCCACACGCGCTGACGTCAGTTCTGTACACGACTTTCCGCGCCAGGAACGCAGAGCCATGCAAGATACTGACCACTGGTGCATTGAAACTAGGGCCCTGAAAGGGATGACCTTAACCCTAGAAATCAGTTCGCAGAACGGGGAGGATGGGCGGGGCGGTAAGGAATCTATCACTACTAATGTTTCTTACATATATATCGTTACCGAAGGTAAGTAACTTGTTCATCTGAAAGAAACACATAGTGATAGATTCCTTACCTTAGAATAGATACCCCAGCAATACCAACCCCGGTGGTGGGTCTGCGAACTAAGATCACACAAGAAAGTCACGGAGAACAGAACGGCCAAAGAAGCCGTCTCTCCGGACTTGGCTGTCCAGGCAATAATGCTTGGTAAACGTGTGCAGCGAGGCCCACGTGGCTGCCTGACAGATGTCTTGCAGGGGGACACCACAGTAGTGGCTGCAGTAGCTCTGGTGGAATGAGCACACAGCTCCACCGGGGGTTCTTTTTTAGCCAAAGAGTAACAGGCTTTGATACATAAGACAACCCAGTGGGAGATAGTTCTCTTGTGTACCGCCCAACCTTTCTTGGTGCCAACGTAGCCAACAAAGAGCTGGTCATCCACCCGGAACTGCTGTGTGCGGTTGAGATAAAATGAGAGTGCACATTTTGGGTCCAGACGGTGGAGCCTCTCTTCCTCTCTGGAAGGACGTGGAGGCGGAAAGAAGGTGGGCAAGGTAATAGTCTGCCCAATGTGAAAGGCCGTAACCACTTTTGGCAAAAAGGAAGGACGGGGCCTGAGCACAACCTTGTCCGGATGGACTGAAAGGAAAGGAGGCTTACAAGAAAGAGCCTGGAGCTCACTCACCCGCCTAGCGGAGGTGATGGCCACCAGGAAGGCAGTCTTCAATGTCAAGAGACGAAGAGGACAGTTGTGAAGAGGCTCAAAGGGAGCGCACATCACGTATGTAAGAACCAGATTCAAGTCCCACTGAGGCATCACGAAAGGAATAGGAGGAAAAAGGTGTGTAATGCCTTTGAGAAATCTATTTACAACAGGGGACTTGAAAAGAGAGGGCTGATCAGGTAGCCTGAGAAAGGCAGAAATTGCAGAAAGGTAGCCCTTGATAGTGCCCAGAGCAGAGCCCTGCTGGGCCAAACAGAGAAGGAACAGTAGGACCTCAGAAAGAGGGGCAGAAAGGGGATCCACAGCCTTTGCTGTGCACCATGCCACAAACTTGTTCCACCTGCAGGCGTATACCACTTTAGTAGAGGGACGCCTGGCTGCCAGAATAACGTCACAAACTTCAGGAGGCAAGTCGAAAGGAATCAACTGCCGCCGCTCAATCTCCATGCAAAGAGGTGGAGGCTGGACAGGTTCGGGTGGAGGACCGTCCCCTGCTGCTGCGACAGAAGATCCTCCCGAAGAGGCAGTCTGATCGGAGGATCGATGCTCATACTGAGTAGCTCCGGATACCATACTCTTCGAGCCCAGTCCGGAGCCACAAGAATGACTTGGGCCCGGTCGCGCCTGATCTTCTTCAGCACTCTGGGCAGAAGTGGTATAGGCGGAAAGCCGTACAACAGACCGCAACTCCACTCGCGACGAAAAGCGTCGCCGAGCGAGTGCCGCCTTGGAAATTCCAACGCGCAGAACTGATGACATTGCGCGTTCTCTTCGGTGGCGAATAGATCTAACCAAGGCTCTCCCCACTGCTGAAAGAGACCTTGCACCACCTCCGAGTAAAGACGCCATTCATGATCGAGCATGCACCTGCGGCTGAGTTCGTCCGCCCTGGCATTCAGAGAACCTGCCAGGTGTTGAACCACCAGGGACATGCCCTGATGTTCCAGCCATGTCCAGAGACGCAGAGCCTCCTGACAGAGGGTCCACGACCCCACCCCGCCTTGTTTGTTGGAGTACCACATGGCGGTGGTGTTGTCTGTGAACACCTGCACTACTCTCCCCTTGACAGAGGGAAGGAATGCCTTCAGTGCAAGCCGGATCGCCCGCAGCTCCAGAAGGTTGATGTGGAGCCGGGACTCCGCCGGAGACCAGAGGCCTCTGATCTCCGCCTCTCCCATGTGGCCGCCCCATCCCAGGAGGGACGCATCCGTCACCACTGTAAACTCTGGTTGGGGAAGGGAGAGGGATCTGCCATCGATCCAATGCCGGTTCGTGAGCCACCACTGCAACTGTCGTGCAGTGCCCTCCGAGATCTGGATGTGATCGGACAGGTTCCCCTGATGCTGCGCCCACTGGAACTTCAGGTCCCACTGCAGAGCCCGCATATGCCATCTGGCATAATCGATCAGCAGGATGCAGGAGGCCATGAGGCCCAGTAGCCTCAGAGTCACTCTGACCGAAACCCGGGACAAGGGCTGAAAGATGGGAATCCGAGCCCGAATATCCCGGACTCGCTGCTCGGGAGGATAGACCCGAAACTGCGCCGTGTCCAGAACCGCTCCGATAAAGAGGAGCTTCTGAGAAGGGATCAGGTGCGACTTTGGCACATTGATGGAGAACCCCAGCAAGTGCAGGAGGTCGGCCGTAGTCTGGAGGTGGGAGACGACTGCCTGGGGCGAGCCCGGCTTCAACAACCAGTCATCGAGACAGGGGAAGACTGATATCCCTGATTTGTGCAGATGAGCTGCAACCACCGCCATCACCTTGGTGAACACCCGAGGGGCGCTGGTAAGGCCAAAGGGGAGCACGGTGAACTGAAAGTGCTCTTGGCCTACCGTGAACCGTAGGTAACGCCGGTGGGCTCGCAGGACGGGGAAGTGGAAATAGGCGTCCTGCAAGTCCAGCGCCACCATCCAGTCTTGTGGGTCGATAGCAGACAAGACCTGAGCTAGAGTGAGCATCTTGAACTTCTCTTTGCGGAGGAAGCGATTGACGTTCCGGAAGTCTAAGATAGGACGCAGGCTTTTGTCCTTCTTGGGCACCACAAAGTAGTGGGAATAGCAACCACGACCTACTTCTGGCATCGGAACGCGCTCGATGGCCACCTTGGCCAAGAGGGCCGCAACTTCCTGCTGAAGAAGCACCAAGTGATCCCCCGACATGCGGTGGTACTGAGGTGGCATGGTTGGAGGGGTAGTCTCGAAGGGGAGGGAGTAGCCCCTCCGCACTATCTCTAAAACCCACCTGTCCAAAGTGATGGTGCGCCAGTGGGGGAGGTGATGGCGAAGCCTGCCGCCCACTGGCGTTTGATGGGCCTGAAACTTCGGACTAGGAAGGTTTGGAGGCAGTAGTGGCCGGGGTGGTGGTGGACTGACCCGCCCGCTGGCCCCTTGGACCGCCACGGCTGAACCCGCGTCCGCGGCCGCGCTGGGATGATTGCTGCGCCGGCTTGTGGCTCTGTTGCAAACGCTGCGGGGCGGCCCTTCCTGTGCCACGAAAGGAGCGAAAAGCGGAAGGCGGAGGAGGGCGGACTGCCGAGAGTCCCAAGGACTTGGCCGTAGCCCGTGAGTCCTTAAACCTCTCCAACGCGCTGTCCGCTTTGTCGCCGAAAAGGCGACGGCCATCAAAGGGCATGTCCAGAAGGGTGTTTTGGACATCCCCCGAAAATTCAGTGGTCCTCAACCAGGCGTGACGGCGAACCGCCACCGTCATTGCAATCGATCTGCCCAGTGAGTCGGCGGTGTCTAGGGCACAACGAATCATGAACTTTGCTACGTCTCTCCCCTCTTCAACAGCCTGGGAGAGAGCAGGCCGGGCCTCCTCCGCACACTGGGGCAGCACGTTCGCCACCGTATCCCACAGAGAGTGGGAATAATGGCCCAAGAGGCATGCGGTGTTCACGGGCCGCAGCGCAGAGCTGGTGGAAGAAAAAATCTTCTTGCCAAACTGATCCAGCTTCTTGGATTCCCTATCCGGAGGTGCGGAAGGGAAGGCGGTTGGGGAAGCAGAGGCTTGGACAACCAAGCTCTCGGGGGTGGGCTGTTGGGAGAGGAAAATGGGGTCACCCAGAGCCGGGCGATGGCGTCGGGCCACGTTCCTATCCACAGGAGCCCCTGTGGCGGGCGTGGACCAAGTGCCCAAAAGAACGTCAGAAAGGGCTTCTTTGAAAGGAAGCAGCGGCTCCGCAGAAGTAGCTGCTGGCTGAAGCACCTCTGTCAGGAGGTTAGTCCTGATGGCCACAGTAGGGAGCTCGAGGTGTAGGGCCTCGGCCGCCCTACGCAACACCACAGCATAACTAGCACCCTCCTCTGTAGCCACGGTAGGAGGAGACAGCATGCCAAGGTCTGGTGAGGTTTCCAGACCACTGGCGTCCCCCAATTCCTCAGCCCAGTCCTGTTCAGACTCGCAGGCTGCAGCGAGAGGGTCCTCAGACCCCTCCCAGTCCTCCCCTTGCTCCTCAGGCTGTTCAACAGGCCTAAAATAAGGAGCAGGGACATGGGGATAAAAATCCCCAAGCAACGTCGAGAACGGCATCGATCGATGCCGGCTCGACGCCGCGCCCACTTCGGGGCTGAAACTGAGGTCGACGTCGTCCCGAGGAGCGGGCGGCATCAGAACTGGTGCCGGTGGAGTCGACGTCGGTGGAGGCGTAACAAGGTCAACCGGCGTCGACCGGGATCCAGGCCTGGATCCAAGGGTGTCCTGCGGCGCTGTGGCCGGAGCTGACAGCGACGCCGGGGCCGGAGCCGCCGGCGAGGAAACGCGAGGACACCCAGGCGGGACCGCGGGGCCCGAAGGCGCTCCGGCGGGACCCGACGGCCCAAAGAGGCGAGCCATGGCCGACAGGAACTCCTGTATTTGGGCCGGAGTCGCCGACGACCCCCGGAAGAGCGGGTAGTCGGGCGGCGACTGCATAGGCTCCGCCGGAGCTGCGGGGGTGGCACCACCCACACCTGCGTCGCGCGACCGGCGAGGGGAAGTCGAAGAACGATGGCGTTTCTTCGACTTCTTGTGCTTCGTCTTACCTGACCCCGAGTGCGAAGACTTGGATCCCGAAGACCGATGATGACTCCGCGCACGGTCCCTCGACCTCCCTCTGGACCGGGACTTCGAACGGCGCGGAGCCGACTGCCGGGCTTCCAGCAACTTTCGGGACCGCTCCCGCAAAGTCTTCGGCGCCATGACCCGGCAGTCGGAGCACGACTTGGGGTCATGGTCGCGCCCCAGGCAGAAAAGACACACACGGAGCGGGTCCGTCACCGACATCATGCGGTGACAATCCCCGCAGGACTTGAAACCGGGCATCCTACTGATGGAGCAAGGTTTCATAAACGAAACTTGCTTGAATACAATCCTCCTCATAGTATTAATTTATTAAACTTGTATTGTCTCTATTAATCATTGCATACACTACACGAATAGAAAGGATGCTTGCCTATGTGTTTTACTAATAAATAACGCTTGTCCGTAATCTAAAATGGCCGCTAAAGCGTGGGAAACTATCTGCGCATGTCTCAACCATATCATGTGTTGTGATGTCTCTCTTTGCTTGGTGGAAAACTTCTGCTTCTGCGCAGTGTGCTTTAAAATGGCTGCTTGATGTTTTCACATGCTTCAGCTTGCTCTCATGTCATTATTAAAATTTTCGTTTTCTTAACGCTACTAACGCGGGACAGTATTATAATTAAATGGGAATAGAGTAGAAAAGGTGGGCATACAGTGAAACATTTTATTTGTGATTTTAATATTTTCTTCTTTGACTTTTATCAGTTCGTAAACTTGGGCCTGGGTCTGGTGCAATGAAAGCTCGTGTGACAAAGATTCCGCACATGCGCCCTGCAGTGGCAGACCAGTTAGAAAAAGATTAAGTCAACTTGGACATCACCCAAGGCCATGACCTGCTGGCCGACACCACTACATACCAAGATGTTCTTGCCAAAGAGAAACATTTTATATGAATAAATTGTAAATTTTGTCATGAGACGGATGGGAAATAAAGCAAATGTATTAAATTGAAGGGGCGGTAGTTTAAAAACAATAGGCTTCAGAAATACAAGGCAAATCAATATGGTGTGAGAATCCACCCCTGTCCCTGTCCAATCAGAAGTAGTGGTCCCATATTTTGGCAACATTAAGGGGAGGTACATGGGTGTAGAAGGGTATAATAGAATATAGCATTAGTTAATTAAATAGAACAGGTGTTCATGCTGACAGACAGAAGAGCTCCAGACCGCCAAGCTGACCGATTGCAGACCGAATCCCTGTCCAGAAGAGGTCCTGAGGAGGGGGGCGGCGGAGTACCTTAGAAGGGAGACACGGGAGAATCGAGGAGAAGCCGAGTATCAGAGAGGGGAACGGCGCAGGCGTCGTTGTAGAGGTCACCGGTCCTGTCCTGATCCTGGAGGAGGTCTTTTGCTCTTCATCCTTCCTGGGTCCTATTCTTTCCAACTCCTTGGCCAAGGGGTTTGGTTCTCGCACTTAGGTAAATATAATGCAACCTTTAGTTGCGCTGCTGTCTCTATCCTCTCCTTTCCTGAGGAACCGTCATTAATTAGCAATAATTATTCTATGCTTCATCTTGGGTATTGCGATTAAGTACCGTGTGGTTCTGTATTTTACTCTGCTAAATCTTTAGATAAACATTTTAAAACTTCCTGACTCAGTGGTTATTTCAGGATTATGTACTATAATGAATGTCACTCATTTTAAATTTCCCAATTAGCAAAGGATTCATTGGTAAGTCATTACTCTTCAATCAGAAGGTAATTGGTAGCAGGGATTTTGATAAAGAGTACAACTGACATCCCAGCGTAAGTATTAGCGTACTATGAATGTATGGGCCCAAGTGAGTATTTGGTGTATGAATGCTGTTTGCTAATATCGCGCTGGATCAGTTTTCTGGTAATCAGAGGATGGTTACTCTTTGTTAATTGGGTAATGAGAATTTTATTTTTTATGAACTAACATCCGTGTATTCAAAGTTTGTTTTATGTTGTCCAGAATCCCGGGGAAAATTGAATAGCGGTTGGTAAGTGGAAGCCATACTGCAGTGAGGTTATCTGTCAGGCAGAAATAGTACTGAAAAGTTAAGCAGGACTATCAGTACTGGTTAGGGAATCTATGCGTGTGAGTAATAGCAAAAGAGTACGCTGGTGAAAATTTGATGTTATATCACCTAGAAAGGGTAACATTGAAGAAGTAACAGGTACTCCTGGAGCTTGTGTGAAGAGTAAACGGAAGGGTTTTACTCGTAGTGTATGTTAGTAAACGGAAAGAGTTTTACTAAATGTGAGAGAAACTATCTTTTTCGAATTTAGAGAAACTGGCACGATAGCGAATGTTTTATGTTACTGAAATTAAGAATTGTAGAGAAAATAAGTTTACGTAAGTTTTTGTAAAGGGAGGGTCAGTTGCCGGAGAGGGAGCTGACGTCACAAAACGCCGCGCTGGGATTGGTTGAATCAGCGGGTGTGGAGAGACTCTTGTAAAGGAGGGGTCAGTAGTTAGGAGCAGTACTGACGTCACAGGTACCGCGCTAGGATTGGTTGAAACAGCGAGGGTCAGAAAAGCGCAGATTGTAAAGGAGGGGTTGACAGACAAACGTCACCAAAAGGCCGCGCAAGGATTGGCTCGGAAATAAAGATAGCAGACATTTGATTGATCGAAATTATAGAAGCAAAATTCTTAGTGGATAAAGGATTGCATGTTAAAACGCGATCCGACTTTAACAGGAACTCGTCCGGATAGGAGATATTTAGGCTTTGCAGAATATAATTTTATACATCGGTACTTACCCAAGATGTACGGAGAAAAGAGAAAAATGTCATTTTTACAAAGGATTAAGAATTATTTTAATAAAGACAAACCGATCAAAACTAGAGAAGGAATTATCATTCCACCAGCTAAAACGCCCGCTTCATTCATGATGATGAAGAGAGGTTATCATACTTGTGTATGGATAGAGAATTGGATAGAATATACCAAAAATGATGGAATACTAGCATTTCCCGAGAATGACACGTTCAATGGGCGAATTCTGCAGAACTTGAGATTGAGGATGAATGACTTAGAACCCAGACCTAGATTAACTCAGTACGAAGCTCTAGAGGAATGGGAAACCGAGGCATTTGAGCGTGACCGATCTAGGCGTAATAGGGGTTATCCAGGATTTTTCCCCAGATACCTACATGAGTCTAGGGACGGTCAGATGAAACAATGGAGAAGGGCAATGATTACAGAAGGATTATATCCATTGTTAACAGCAGAGGAGAAATTAGGAAGTAAATGCACAGAAAAGACAATACATTTAATGAGAAGTGACGACTCTGAAGACGAATTTATGGAAGAAATGTTAAGAAACCCCCCACCATATCAGGAAGGGGCAAGTGGATGCAACCCAAGTGCACCACCGATAAAAACTCCATTAGTGCCACAGGTAATGCATGAATTCACCCCTAGTAGAATACTTCATGACAAAAAAAGAGAAGCACTAGAGAAGACCAGAGCAGAATTAATACAGAAAATAACACAGATAAAAGTACATCCTGATTCATTGACCATACCTGTAACAATTGGTCCAGTAGTTCCATTATATGGTACTCAGGGAAACTGTCCTCCACCGATACTTGCACCTACTCCTGTAAACATTACAAACCCTGAAGCAGTAGTAATGGTTGAAGATCACTTTAGTGACAGCGAATCCACAATATCATTGATGGATTTACCCATTCGAGATTCTGTCAATATTACTCCTAAGAGAACTACACCTGGGTGTTCAAAAGATATGTCTAGTGACTTCATCAGGAGCAAAAAGTGCCACAATAGTCACCCCAGAAGATTTAGAAAGGTGGGCACAAGAATCAGTTAAACAGTGCACACCTCCGAAAATAATGGACATTCATAAATTGAAAGTCGAATTAGAAGAAATAATAGCAGGAAATGTAGGACTAGATCGCTTAAATACCTATGATGATGAAGAATTATTGTTCATGTGCAGAAGTATCACAAGAAATGTAAGGTTATTCCATGAAAAATTATCTAATTTAGCACTACAGATGGGAATAGAAATAGGGAGATCAAAAGTACTACAGAAACCCTATAGAGCAGAATTCTCAGACAAAGATTTAGAAAATATGAATGCCTCTGGAAGAAAATTACAAATAAGAGAATTAATGATAGTTTTGCAAAAATGGGGAGATTTGGATAAATGGAGAACTAGGTGGGCCAAGAAAAAGGAAGAAGCACGAACAAGTAGAACAGCATCTGAATATGTGATGAAAGAGACAGGGAAAGCAGACCAAATGTATCCAATGCGAGAAATTGCGGGAGGAGGATACGTTCATGTCCCATGGAGCAGACAGGATATTTTGTCATTTACGAATGATTTTCCAAAATTGAGAGAAAAACCAATTGAATGGTACAAACAGGTCGAAAGGTTTGTGAAGGTGTCAAAGGTATTGTTGAAGGATTTAGATGGTTTGTTTGACATAGTGGTACCTGCCGATTTGTGGACAGATTGTAAAATTACAGTTGATTGGCCAAGTGACGAGTATCCTAGAGATCCGAAAACAGGTGCCCCGTCAAATGATGTGATGAAAAAGTATCAGCAGGTGATAACTTACCTGAAAGGGAAAATACCACCGAAAGAAACAGATTGGGTGAAAATAGATCGAACTACCCAAGAAGCTAATGAATCAGTACATTCCTACTATGAGCGTTTATTGCAGGTATTTAAACAGTATAGTGGATTTGAGGACATTGGAGACAAGAACATGAGTCAGTTTGTGTATCGATTTGTTTTCGGTTTGAAGCCAGAAATTTGTCAGATGATTAAACAGCATATGCTGTGTTGGCAAGGGAAGCCGATTGATGAAATCTTGAAGTATGCAAAATATTGTGGAGACGATATTGAGGATAGACACAAGAAATTGCAGGAAAAAGTGATGTGGGCTCAGGTGAAAATGGCTGAGAAACAGGGAATTAATTTGGAAAATCCGAGGGAAAATCAGTGAAAGGATTCTGGAACGAGTGGTAATACTGGGAATGGTGGAAAAGTGAGAGGACGAATGAGTAGAGAAGAAGCTAAAAAGAAATTTCCTTGTCATGGATGCGGAAAATTGGGGCATTGGAAGGATGAATGTAAAAAGATCCGGAATAATAATGGCCCAAATCAAAATTTAAATCCACAGACGCAGAATGACTCACAGCAGGGTGTAAACCCTCAGAGTCAGTTGCCACCTGCACCTATTCAGGGTAATGTAAGCAGAGCAAAGCACGGTACAGACATCGGATATCAAGGAGGAAGTGGTAAGAATGATTATATAACATCACAGTTTCTTTTGCAGGACGATTTCTGTCAATACAGTTCATGACGGTGCCTAGGAGAGGGGGAGAAGGAGTGCGTACTTGGCGCATCCCTGCCGGTAGACCAGTCCGGTCCATATGTTGAAGGAAATGTGAAAGGTAATGATATTACTTTTCTTTTGGACACTGGTGCTACCCGGTCTACTGTAAGAACAGCAGACATTCCAGACCTTCCTCTCTCTGGTGAAAATATCCAAGTAGTGGGGGTAGCTAATCAGAGGATTAGAACACCTCTTACCGAACCAATGGAAGTTAAAATCGGAAATTTCAGAGAAATGCATCAATTTGTATTGTGTGATTCTAGTCCAGTAAACTTATTAGGTAGGGATTTGTTGTGCAAGATGAATTGTACAATTTTCTGCACACCGGATGGTGTGGCAGTTCAGACACCAGATGAAGACCATGTATATAAAATTATGATTGCAAAACAGGGTACAGAAGCAGATGAGATGTTCTCGTTAATAACAAAAGAAGAGTTGCCAGAAGAATTAAAAGGTACAGTAAACCCCATAGTTTGGGATTTCACAGGAAAAGAAGTAGGACTTATGGCTAAAATAGACCCAGTTAAAATTACTGTAAAGGAAGGTGTAATCTTCCCAAATACCAGACAGTACAAAATGAGTGCAGAAGTAAAGGCAGGAGTCATTGAAGAAATCGATCGAATGGTTGAACAAAACATACTAAAAGAAGTAATGAGTAGCCCATGTAATTCACCAATAATGGGATTAAAGAAATCTAGTGGAAAATATAGGATTGTTCAGGACCTGAGGAAAATAAATAAGATTGTAGAACCATGTTGTCCTATAGTGCCAATTCCTGCAGTAATCCTATACCAGATTCCGTGGAGTGCAGGATGATTCACAGTAATTGATTTGTCAAGCGTTCTTTTCAATACCATTGCACCCAGACAGCCAATATCTTTTCTCATTTAAATTTGAGAACAAGGTCTATGTATGGAATCGTGTTCCTCAGGGGTACACAGAAAGTCCTTCCATTTTCAATCAAATATTGAAAAAGTGCCTTGAGAAACTAGTGATGCCAGGAAGTTCAGTCCTAGTGCAATATATCGACGACTTATTGGTGGCATCGAACACCAGAGAGGACTGTGTTGTTGATTCCATAGCATTATTAAATCTTTTGGCAGAAGAAGGGCATAAAGTCTCACCTGAAAAGTTGCAGTTTTGTACAACAGCTGTTAAGTATCTGGGACACCAAATTGAGAGGGGAAAAAGAAGAGTAACCTCTGAAAGAGTAAAATTAATAAAGAAAATGCAAATGCCTGTAACCCAAAGACAAGTAAGAATGTTCCTAGGAATAGTAGGTTACTGTCGGCAATGGATACCAGGATTTTCCCTACTAGCTAAATCTTTAATTAACATGACGAAAAAGAAAGCAAATGATCCTGTTGAGTGGGATGACGAAAGTGCAGGAGCTTTTGTAAAATTGAGAAATGCTCTGTGCTCAGCACCAGCCTTAGGCATGCCGGATTATAAAAGAGAATTCGCATTATTCTGTCATGAAAGAGAAAATTGTGCACTTTCTGTCCTAACTCAAAGACACGGTTTAGACAGACTTCCTATAGCATATTTTTCTGCTACATTGGACCCAGTGGCAGCCGCGTTGCCAGGATGCTTAAAAGCAGTGGCTGCTACTTGTTTGAGCATTGAACAAAGTGAGTCAATTGTGATGGGACATCCTGTAAAAGTGTATGTTCCACATGCGGTTGTAATTCTGTTGACAAGAACTCGAACTCAGCATCTTACTCCTAGTCGGCTGACTAAATACGAAAGAATAATAATGGGTGCTGAAAATGTGACCATGGTAAGGTGTACTATAATAAATCCAGCAACCTTACTACCAGACCCATATCATGAGAGAATTAAAGATGACGAAGAAGATGAACATGATTGTTTACAGATTACAGAATTATGCACAAAACCACGCCCAGATATTGAGGAACAGCCTCTTAAAAAGCCAGACAGGGAGCTATTTGTTGATGGTTCATGTCAAAGACATGAAGACGGTAAACTAACTGCTGCCTATGCGGTATGTGAATTAACTGGAATAGTTGAAGCATCCTATTTACCAGGAGTAAAATCTGCACAAGTAGCTGAATTGATTGCGTTGATAAAAGCCTGCAAAATTGGGAGGAATCAAAAAGTAACTATATTTACCGATAGTCAATATGGTTACAGGGTTGTGCATGATTTTGGCCAATTATGGATGCAGAGGGATTTCATGTCTTCTTCAGGATCCCCCATTAAAAATGGACAATTTGTAAAGGAATTGCTGGAAGCAATACAATCACCAAAAGAATTGGCTGTGGTGAAATGTGCCGCACATCAGTCAGGAGATGACTGGGTGGTAGTCGGCAACAGATACGCAGATCTGGTGGCTCAACATTGTGCCAAAAATAGATTGTCAGTCAATAAGAGGGTGGAAAGAATGGGAATCAGCTGCCAACTTATGCTGTATATGCCGCCTGAAACATGGAATGATGTTAAAAGATTGCAATATGAAGTGGATGAAAGTGAAAAGAATTTGTGGATCAAAGTAGGTTGTTCCCAGAGACGAGATGATGAAGTGTGGATCAGTGCTGATGGCAGACCAGTCATGCCAGATTGTCTACTCTCACAAATGGCCAGAATGTATCATGGAGACACACACATAGGGAGAGATGCAATGATTAGGCTCTTCAGACAAAACTGGTATAATCCTAGGTTTAGGGCTGTAGCAGAGAGTCTTTGCCAAAGGTGTTTAACTTGCCAGATGCACAATCCAGGGAGGAAGACAATAATTGGGTTTGGAAAGATTGGAAAGGCAGAAGGACCATTTATAAGACTTCAATTCGATTTTATACAGTTACCACCATGCAGAGGGCTGAAATATGTACTGGTCATAGTATGTCTGTTTTCAAAGTGGGTGGAGGCTTACCCTACCAGGAGAAATGATAGCATTACAGTGGCAAAATTATTGCTACGAGAGCTCATTCCTAGGTTTGGTTTCCCAGTAACTTTGGAATCAGATAGAGGAAAACATTTTAACAGTGAAGTGATCAAACTAATCTGTGAAGCATTCCAAATCCAACAGAAACTGCACTGTGCATATCGTCCAGAAGCTTCTGGAGTGGTTGAACAATTGAATGGCACTATAAAGTCAAGATTGGGAAAAATGTGTGCATCAACATCATTAGAATGGCCAGATGCATTGCCACTTGTTTTAAAGGGACTCAGAAGCGTACCTGACAGAAACACAGGATTGAGCCCACACGAAATAATGATGGGAAGAGCAATGAGACAAACACATGTTCCCACAAACAAACTACTGAATATATCTGATGATATGGTACTGGACTATTGTAAAGGACTGGCTGACCTAGTGCATTCTGTCTCTCATCAGGTTGGAGAAGACGCAGTTTCCAGGCAGCCTGAACAAGAACATGATCTGAATCCTGGTGACTGGGTGGTAGTGAAGAATCACACCAGAGAAACGTGTCTATCACCCAGATGGAGCAGTCCTTGTCAAGTCATACTAATCACAAACACAGCAGTGAAGTGTGCAGGATTTCCTAATTGGATTCACGTAAGCCACAAATCCTCAGACAGCATCAATCACTGAGGAAGCTGAAGGTTGCCCAGCTGAGGAATCTCAGGCTCGAGATTCAAGAGAAGCTGAAGAAGAACAACCGAGCACAAGTCAGGACTGGATACCGGTGGTAGAAGTTTCTGAAGTTTACCACAGAACAAGAAGTCAAACAAAATTGGAAGAAATTGAAGAAGATCAGATAGGTGAAGAAGAAGCAGCTCAGGCACAAGAAGAAGAGACAATAAGAGAACCTGAGCAAGATCAGATAGGGAAAGGAAACTGGGCTCAAAGCGACGAAGAGCTGATAAACTTTGAGCAGGGACAGACAGGTTTAGAAGAATCCGGTCAGGCTGCAGAAGTACAAAGTGCAATAAGCCCTGATCAGAATAAGTTAGGTCAAGAAAAGAGCACAGAAGAAAAAGATCATGAAAATCAAGAACATGAAGAAATAAATCAAGAACAAGATCCATTATTGGAAACTCACAGTGGAGTTGTTGCAAAGAAACCAATCAGAACTGAAAAAGAGCAAACAAGAAACACAGTAATTGCAGAACACGAAACAGTACTAAGCAGTGAAAATAAAAAGGTTTCTGAAGACAAAGATAAAGATACAGTGCTAGCAAAGAAAACAAGAAAAGGAGATCATTGGCCGAGTGTCATTAAAAGAGTAAAATACCACATAACAACCAGAAGTGAAGATCCAGATCAAGTGAATGAAGTAACAAGTCAAACTGAACAAGAAAATAAAACTGAGAAAAGAAGAAGTAAAAGACTGAAACTTGTGAATAACAAATTCAAGGGTCCTGATTGGACTTACATCATTCTTGAAGATTACGAAAGCTCAGAGTCAAGTGAAAGTGGTGACGAAGGAACAAGTGCAGAACTGACGTAGGAAAAAGAAACAAGACCACCTTGACTAAGCAAAAGAGTCATATAAAGAAAAGGAAATAGATAAGAAGAGCAATCTTCCTTGTCGAAAATGCCTGACGATAGAGTTGCTGGGAGACCAAAACAGAGATGTTGTAGAAGATGCTGTGCAATATGCATATGTAGTCTAGTAATGGTGCTTATTGTATGGTTAGTCCTGATTGTAGCAGTTCCTTACCTTATGATAATGGATAAAAAGATTAATAATGAAACTAAGGAGAGGACAGCAAACATGAAGGGCAATAGAGTAGAACTAATGGCAGAGAATGAACCAGAAATTTATCATAAAGTAGCTGACAACGACACTAGTTTAAACGTTTTCACAAAGTTATTGTTTCAATATGTAGACACAATGGAAGTTAGTAACTGTTATGTCTGTATGAAGTTACCTGAATCAGTAGCAGAAGGATTAACATACCATCACTTACCACTGACATATGGCATATCATGTAGTGTTTTGTCTAGTTTATTTTATAGAACAGGGAGAATTCAGTATTATTATTCAAACCTAGATGTGATATTTTCTGAGGTTCCGATTCGAAAGAGTATGAACCCAGTGCTTAGTAGTCAAGACGCACAGTTTATGGGAGAATTTTTCTTAACAATGAAATCAATAGACATAACACATGCACATAGACACAATCTAACATGTTCTTTACATGAAGAAGAAAAGATATTTTTGAATTTAGTAGAAGATAGAAGACAAGATTTTCAAAAGAAAGCTTCTGAGCATAAGGCTCATTTGCCACCTTGGGCGGAGAAAGAAGGGAGTTACACACCTGGCAAGGCTCAAGCTGCTATGGCTCTGGATTTCGTAAAGACAGGAAAAATTTGTCTTCATAGGTTAAAGACTGATTATAACAATGTTTTCATCGGTACCAGTGAATGTGAACACAATTTCTTAATTCTTGGAGGTTGGGGAATCAAAGGAGGAACAGATTCAGTTTTTCCTGGAATCTATTATGTGTGTGGGAATAAGGCTTACTTTAGGCTTCCTGCACGGTGGTATGGAAGTTATTTTGGAATAGTATTTCCAAAGATATACCACGTAAAAAGAAACACTGGGAGCAATGAAAACAATAGTGAATTAATACGTAGTAAAAGAGCTAGTTTTTCAGAAATTGTAGGTGATATATTTGGTGCATTGATACCTTCGGTGGGAATAATTCTGAACTCAAGGAAAATATGTAAATTATCTACAGTGGTTGATCGTTTATCAACGGATACTGCTGGAGGGTTTCTAATGATTAACGCGGAGATGGTTGCGATTAGGACTATGGTGATGCAAAATCGACTTGCTCTTGATATTATATTGGCAAAAGAGGGCGGAGTCCGTAAATTATTGAAGACGAAACATTGTTGCACTTATATTCCTGATAAGAGTGCAGAAATTGGAACGTATATACAGAATATAACTAAACTTGAGAAGGAACTTAAACCACTGGAAGTTGATAGTGTATGGGAAAGATTGACAAGTAGTATTGTGTCAATTGGTACCTGGTTTGCTAATGTAGGAAAAGGACTTATAGGTCAAATATTAGTACCCTTAGCAGGGATAGCAATAATAATATTGGCAATAACAATATGGTGCAAATGTTGTAGAAAGAGTGGAACATATAAAGTGACAGGTAGAGGGAAGAAGCGAAAAATTGATGAAATAGAACTTGAAGAGTGGAGAAGTGAATTATACAAGAAATTGAAAGGGGATGGTAAAAATGGAAAGTGTAAAAATGAGAATGAAGTAATTAGCTAGAAGTTGGCATCTGATTGTGGGTAGTATTTTGATGGCTCAGAAACGCCATCAGAGAGGGGATTGATGGAGCAAGGTTTCATAAACGAAACTTGCTTGAATACAATCCTCCTCATAGTATTAATTTATTAAACTTGTATTGTCTCTATTAATCATTGCATACACTACACGAATAGAAAGGATGCTTGCCTATGTGTTTTACTAATGAATAACGCTTGTCCGTAATCTAAAATGGCCGCTAAAGCGTGGGAAACTATCTGCGCATGTCTCAACCATATCACGTGTTGTGACGTCTCTCTTTGCTTGGTGGGAAACTTCTGCTTCTGCGCAGTGTGCTTTAAAATGGCTGCTTGATGTTTTCACATGCTTCAGCTTGCTCTCATGTCATTATTAAAATTTTCGTTTTCTTAACGCTACTAACGCGGGACAGTATTATAATTAAATGGGAATAGAGTAGAAAAGGTGGGCATACAGTGAAACATTTTATTTGTGATTTTAATATTTTCTTCTTTGACTTTTATCAGTTCGTAAACTTGGGCCTGGGTCTGGTGCAATGAAAGCTCGTGTGACAAAGATTCCGCACATGCGCCCTGCAGTGGCAGACCAGATAGAAAAAGATGAAGTCAACTTGGACATCACCCAAGGCCATGACCTGCTGGCCGACACCACTACATACCAAGATGTTCTTGCCAAAGAGAAACATTTTATATGAATAAATTGTAAATTTTGTCATGAGACGGGTGGGAAATAAAGCAAATGTATTAAATTGAAGGGGCGGTAGTTTAAAAACAATAGGCTTCAGAAATACAAGGCAAATCAATATGGTGTGAGAATCCACCCCCTGTCCCTGTCCAATCAGAAGTAGTGGTCCCATATTTTGGCAACATTAAGGGGAGGTACAAGGGTATAGAAGGGTATAATAGAATATAGCATTAGTTAATTAGTTAGAACAGGCGTTCATGCTGTCAGACAGAAGAGCTCCAGACCGCCAAGCTGACCGATTGCAGACCGAATCCCTGTCCAGAAGAGGTCCTGAGGAGGGGGGCAGCGGAGTACCTTAGAAGGGAGACACGGGAGAATCGAGGAGAAGCCGAGTATCAGAGAGGGGAACGGCGCAGGCGTCGTTGTAGAGAGGTCACCGGTCCTGTCCTGATCCTGGAGGAGGTCTTTTGCTCTTCATCCTTCCTGGGTCCTATTCTTTCCAACTCCTTGGCCAAGGGGTTTGGTTCTCGCACTTAGGTAAAGATAATGCAACCTTTAGTTGCGCTGCTGTCTCTATCCTCTCCTTTCCTGAGGAACCGTCATTAATTAGCAATAATTATTCTATGCTTCATCTTGGGTATTGCGATTAAGTACCGTGTGGTTCTGTATTTTACTCTGCTAAATCTTTAGATAAACATTTTAAAACTTCCTGACTCAGTGGTTATTTCAGGATTATGTACTATAATGAATGTCACTCATTTTAAATTTCCCAATTAGCAAAGGATTCATTGGTAAGTCATTACTCTTCAATCAGAAGGTAATTGGTAGCAGGGATTTTGATAAAGAGTACAACTGACATCCCAGCGTAAGTATTAGCGTAGTATGAATGTATGGGCCCAAGTGAGTATTTGGTGTATGAATGCTGTTAGCTAATATCGCGCTGAATCACTACTGCACCAGGAGTCGATGACTCGAAGAAAAATAGAGACAAAAAGCCTCAAAAAAGTCAGTCAAAAAATGACTGGGGGTTCCTGCTCTTCCCGGATCTGCGCTTGCTGGCGCAAAAAAAGAAAGAACTGACGTCAGTGCGCGTGGGCGGCATCTATGTAGCGCCCGCCACGTCATCTCGGCGACCATGACGCCAACGACGGACGCGGAGCAGCACGACGCCACCTACCGACGAAAACTTTCCGGATCCAGTCTGACGCCTGGGGATATGCTAAGGTAAGGAATCTATCACTATGTGTTTCTTTCAGATTTAGTAGATCAGACATTGTATAGAATTGTGAGGGTGTTTTACTATTTCCGCCCATTTGCAGATATTGGCTGGGGTTTGTCACTACAAAAAGCAAAGGCATTTTGCAGTATGCTTGAGTGAACTTGCGAAGTAATAATTCCTTCTGGGCGCAACAGTTGACTAGTGTAGCCGTTTATCCACTTTATTCCACGAAGCACCACTCAACTGCAAATGCCTGTGCTCTGGACCAGTAAACCCGGGCCAAGGTTATCTTTCTATTCAGCACACCTCCTTCTTCATCTCAGCAGGAGTAACAGAATCAAAACTACCTCGCAAGGCTAGCAATGGATACTAACTACACAGAGTTTGTAACTGAAAGCTCTGCCCGTGGTGTGGTTTGGTAGTGTAACCAGCCCAATCCATGCTGAGACCATGGGATCTAGAAGAGCCAAGCAACAGTTCTTTGATCGGCCATGGTTTTCCGGGAGACCACACAGCCGGGTTTGGAGATCTGACAGTGGGAGTACAAGAGGCACATCTCTGGTCACTGCTTCTCCACCCTTGCTGCTCACTGTTCAAACTCTTCGATTAGACACTGAGGACTACCTAGCCTTCGCCAAGGTTACTTAGATCTGCCTCCTTATTGCTCCCTTCTTGGCTGATATTCTCCACTATCTGGTTACTGGTCAGAAGCCACATTGTGGTGTACACTGGTCACTGCGATGGCTCTAAATAATAAATAAATAAATAAATAAATAAGTAAACAATGTTTAGGTTAAGTTAAACAGTCGCTTATAAATAATTTTTTGCATTCCAGAGGCTGATTCAAAGTTAAATGTCCCACCTAAATGAACACTTGAACCAATAAATGAAAAAGAAAAAAGTGCATATCTTTTCAGTACTGACGTTGATTAAACGCAGGATCCCTAAACCTTCACACACACCATGTCACGCGAGGTACTCAGACAGGATTGCATCTGTTACATGAGCTATATTACGAATGCAGGTACGTAGCGAATGGCATCTCTTCCTATTGTGAAGATCACCTGAAACTGGCAGCACGTTTTAGTTGTCATTATGCTGCAAGAATATTATCTCCCCTCTCTTCCTGTTATTTTATAATCATAAGCAACATTTGTGACTGTTTGTTAATTTTCACAATCAACTGCAGCACACACCGGTCCCTCCCACGATGAGTAAGTCATCTTGCATATTAAAACATTGTGCTTTGTTTTTTAAATTGAGAGTTGCCACTTTTTCAGCCTAGTGTCTTGTGGGATGTACGTGGAGCAAACCTTTTCAACACATCCAGAGCTGCCTGAAGCCGCTCTTGGTGGGAGTAGAGTTCCTCTTGAAGGTGATGCTTTCGAACGACAGCAACATCATACTCTGCCTGCAGCTGCTGCACCTGCAATAACAACAACCACATTTTGAGTCATTCCAAATCCAGTCCAACATTGTGTAACTCCCTCACAGAATATCACTAGGACTTCACCTTAGGGACTGACTCCTCCAACCAATACAAGCGCCAAAATACAAACTAAATATTTGCATTTCTAAATACACCATAGCAACTGGCTTCTCACATAAGGTATACAAATTAAATCCCCTTATTGTTTTAGATCCCTGATACCCGATTAAAGGCACATAATTCAGGTATTATTTTACTGTGCCTGCTAATTGGTTGTTTTAAAAAGAAAAGGAGCTTTGAAATGTATATGTACAAACATAAAAAGCACCGTTTAAACATATATATGTACATTTATGAATTCTTATCGGTAGCTACAGAGATGCTGAATTGAATCTGTTTCATAGCAACATGATTACTTATATGTTATTCCTATCATTGTGGGAACAAACCTATTGTTTGTCCTGATGATGGTAGAAAGCACTGATTACACTACAAGTAGAATGTCAACCTCTGTTTCTCATAACAGGTCTCCAAGATGCCTACTTATTATGGTGCCTTTTAATGTCAATTTACCTACATGTATGTCTTTATGTTGTATTATTCATCCTGCCCCATTGCAGCCTATTATTTAAATGCTTGACAAAATATAATCTCTGATTAGGCAAAAACTAACATGTAAGCAGTTTATTCCTGTCCATTCACTGTTATTATAATTAAATCGAAGAATCTATATGTAGTAATTTGCACCCTAAAAAATATAATTTTAAGAGAAAAAAAAGATGTTGTAAAAATGTGTTAAATAGTGTCTAATAGTGTTAAAATTTAAACGACAACTGGTACAAAGTGTTGCAGCTGTGCATCTCCTGCGGGTCAAACCCTCTAAGACACATTCCACCACTTCCTGGGGCTCTGACGCGCCCCTATGAAAAGGACCAACCATGTGAAAATCTGTCAAACCTCCTATCAAAACTAACAATTCAGTCTACTGGCTGCTTTGAAATTGTGGCACATATGAGTGTATGGCTGTTGTGGATGTTTGTTGTGAGAGCCTCTGCTGTGAGAGCAAAATTTCTGATAGTGTTTGTAGAATCAGCATGAGTATCGTGTGAGCATGTGTCTGCTATCATAGCATGGCCTGCAATAATTATGACTGCTGTGACTGTAACTTCTTTGTCTGTGGCTCTTTTGAGAATGTGCCTCCAGCAAGTGTTTCAATGGTGAAACTGTGCCTGTTGTGGTACTGCACCTATTATGAAAGAGTGCTTGGAAAAAATGTATCTGCTTTGAGCGTGTATTTACGTGCGAGTGACAATATCGGTTATGAGTGTGTGCCTGGTGTTTAGTGTGTCTATTGTGAGTGTGTGATTGCTAAGTGTATCTGGCAGAAAGTAATACTTTGTTTCACTTTTGCTTCAATTCAATTCCTGCTTTTAGCCTCAATGGAGCTCTTTACGTTTTTCAGCAGGTGTGCATCTTTACATGATGGGTGTAAGATATAAAGGGGCCAATTCACAAAGGCACTTGTGAATATAAGAAGTAATACTACCGGTGTACTTTTTTACATACTCCTACATGCCTCTCTGAACCGGTCCTGAAACGTCCAATGTCCTATAGTAAAAGTCTATTTGTACTAACTCTATACAAAAAATTCCCCATTTAAATGTTTTGGTCCGACTCACAAAGGCATCATCTACAAGCACATAAAACAGGGGTCCTACTTTATGTACTCCAAAATGCCTCTATGAATAGGCCCTTTTATGTTTCTTCATTTGAGGAATGCCCTGGCAGGAGGTAGCTTTATTGTCCGTGAAGTACCGCACTTGCCCACGTGACCACTCTGTAAATGACCTTGAAAGAGATTGAAGGAAAACAAACCCCTCCCTTCCCCCTACATTCCTCTCTTTCTGCCTCCCACAATAGAGGAAGCCATAGAAAATGTTACGATACAATATTTCAGAGAGTAGGAGAAATACCATTATAGAATAAAACAGGGGAACAAATGACCTTTATATCATTCAGGAAAGCAGAGAAAACCACACTGAGATAAAATGGCAATATCAAATAAGAGGAACTTCACCATGAAACCATTAAATGATTGAGAGAGCAGTGATTAAATCTAACATGTGGCCACATGTAATCAAAAATGGACAGGAAGCTGAATTAAAGCAAGCATTAGCAAAGGCAATAGGTCTCGCATTTTTGCTGCCAACGCAGACATGTTCGCTTTACCAATGTTTTTTGCCGATGTTGCTCAGCATAAGCAATGACACCGTGGTGGACCAGCAGAATGATGTACATGCACTAAAGCAATATATTACTCTCCAAGGGAAAAATTAATATATCTTCTGAGAGATATGTGGGTAAGGAATATATTATTTACTGATACTCTAGTGATGTAGGTCAAAATCCAATGAAATGTAATTTCAGTTATTCGGGTCTCGAGGGTTACTAAGAAAATTTCACGCTTAGCGGTGTCCATCACCAGCACTGTACAGCCCAAAAACAGCCATCACCAAATGAACAGGCATACAATAACTGAAGAGATGTGTCACACATTGCTGGACAATTCGAAGGACTTTAATATAGTCAACCACTGCAGGTCCCAAATATCCATACAATTCGACCGCTTCTTTGTATCTCACAAAGACATTCAGATATGGATATGGTAATAAAAGTGCCCATCTCAACAGATCTCTCCACTTCTCTCTCCCTCCAATCATGCCAGCTCAGGACCATAGCTATTCACAATATCTGAGATTGGACAACCCAGTTCAGTAACCGGCTAAGCAGACTATATCATATGAAATACCATAAAGGGACCTGCAGATCTGTTCTAAGCTACCAGCATACTGAAAACCATAGAGCTGCACATTTGTCTCTCACACTTCATCATCCAACATCTTGCTATGCGCAGCATCCCATAACATGATAACACTGCGCCTCATTAGTCAGCCAACACAACATGAAAACGCTTCCCACATAGGATCAAATCTAAGACAGCATCGTTACAACCACACACCTTACACATTGTAGCATGCTACTCGTGTAGGCAAGTGCTTAGGCGCCCCACAAAGGGATAGTACGCGTGATATAAATACTTCAATACAATACATGTGTGATCATGTATGCATGCACAAACAGCATGATGCGGTCGCTGTTTTGGGTTTTCACTTGTTTACGGTTCCAAAATGGGAGGCTCCAAATTCGGAGCATTACATAAAACCTATCTGTAGGCGAGACATAAAAAGATTTGGGATCGGCAGTGCAGTATAACCGGTGAGTGGGAGCAAGAGTTAAGCTGGGGCCTATGAATAACGTATGGGGGCATGGTGCAGGTGTAGATTAGCAAAGTGAAAGTGCACTCTAGTGGAGACTAGACATCATTATTTGCATCAATTATGTTTTTATGCTTCCAAGATCTCCACTCATGCAGAAAACACATGAATAACCTGTGTCCTTTTGTTCACAGCACTTTTGAGATGCCTCTTTCATTACAATTAGGGATGGGCTGGCAAGAAGTCGAAATAAAGAATGTTGAGAATGATTTCATTTACAGTCAAACTGAAAAATGATATACAAATTAACAAGTGTGAAGGCATTTTGCGCTGTCTGTGGGGCAAGACATTTACAGACAACTATATCTATGTCAGATGCAAATGAGGTCTTTCACCAATAAGATCTATTTGATGGTCCTCAGGTTTTTTTGTAATGAACACCAAGGAATGTGATTGTGGTAAAAGCAGTGGCATAAACTACCAACACTGAGCATTTTCTTACCTCAGCCTCCAGAGTTGGCAAATCCTCAGCATTTAGTATCCTTTCTTCTTGGAATGTTGGTACAGGTGTCTCCTCTTCTATGTTCTCAATCACCTGGAAGCACACTCAAACATAAGTTTGTATGCCCATGAACAATCACAGAAAATCCATCAAATATAACATTTATGGCAAATATTTTTAGCCATTGTTATTCCTTTTAGACATTGGGCTTGATTTAGATCTTGACGGACGGGTTACTCAATCACTACGGTGACAGATATCCCATCCGCCGAAATATAAATCCCATAGGATATAATGCGATTTATATTCAGGCGGAGGGGATATCCGTCACTGATGTAACAGAGTAACCCATCCACCACGATCTAAATCAGGCCATAAGAACTTAGAAAATTCAGCTCTCAGGATGTTGGCACTAGAATGTTATGCTATCAGGATTTGTAAAGCGCAACTTATCACCCATGATGTATCCTGACACACATAGCACATAGTTTAACTTTGTTTTGATACTGCTAAATCTAAAATGGTTCACACTGACTTAATACAAACATATGATGTTTATTTTTTACTGTTAAGTGTGTTCATATGCCCTGAAATTCACTTCCCCATAAAACTAGACAAGCCATAAGATACTCTAATTAAGGACAAAGGAGGTAGAAGAAAGGTGGCAGGGGGCTTCTCTGTTTTGTCCCCCACTATATTCAATATTATATTATAATTTTGGAAAATGTTCAATTTGCTGTCTTTGAGCAAAGTGGTGAACACTTTCATACCTACTAATTTCTGTTTTAAAAATTCAATTTTTTGGTTACCTCCAAAAGAAACTGTGGCATGATAAAGCCTTTTAGGAATATATGCATAACATAACATTTTTAACAAATCTTAATTAGGCAGTAAAATAATACACATTAGTTTGTTTTGCAAGTTTCTATGAAAGGGGTTTATGGTAAAACTTGCTTGCATCATCATCATCATAATACAACAGAATTTGAATTGCCTCTGTAACATCTGCCCCTGTCAATCAGACATAAATTTTTGAAGTGTACGTAGGTGAGATCTTCATCATGCATAAAAAACGTGGCCAATTGTGGCTGTGCTCACCACCTACTCAAAAACGTCTTTACCTGCTGCCAACAGAGTATTAAAGCCATGAGCGCCTGGGAGATAAGACTAATAAGGTATGGAGCAAGCTTTCTGTGTCTGTCATTCAGTAAAAAGAAGTATCTGTCTGCCTAGAAGAAGGCTTTAACACTCTCAGTAGGCACATACATTTGTCACTTTCTCCTCTTCTTTGCTACATTCCTCTTTCTCCTTTTCCAGCTCATCCAGCTTCTTCAGACAGTCCCTCAAAGGTCCACAAAGCCTGGTGTACTCAATCACAGCAACAACAAAGGTCACTAGTGTAGCAGCATCTTCAGAGCTGTAGCGGGCAGCAGCAATGGTGATTCCTCCCTTATTCGAATCCCTGGTGGGGCTGCTGTCTGAATGTGAGTACTTTTTGGCTGGGGTGACAGACTGTGGGGTGGCATCTATGGACAAAGAAAGACAAACACCCAGCCGATTTGTCAGTGAAATATGAATTCCTATGATTGACCAAGTAAGATACATTTTCTGATTTATAAGTGAAGATTGAAACCTCCCTTTAAATGATAGCAGCAGAAATAGGGGACATGGACAAACTGGATGTTTTTTGGAAAAACACAAATGGAAGTTTCTGAAGCCAGTCAGGGAAAGGTAAACTACCTAAATACATGAGAAGGTAGATTCTCCAAAATGTTTGGAGAGGTGATCCAAAATGAAAAGTGCTTTCCTCTGCGATGGTTTATCCAGTCATGTGAAACATCTGTGCAATATTAAAAAGTTTGAAAAGAATTGTTTGTATTTTATGTCAAAATCAGCATGAGATGATTAAAGAAGCCCAGGTAAAAATATCAAGAGACAATGAGGTAAGTAAGAGAAGGCAGACAGAGAATAACGATAAAGTGACAAAACAAATGTGACATTTGTCAAAAGACATGAAGTGAGTGTCTGCAGGCATAGGAAAAACACAGATGGACACACTGCACATGCCAAAAACACATATTAAGTGCACAGACATATGACAAATTTCTAGAAACCCAGAGAGAGTGTCATGAGCCACCTTCCCCGAAGTATGTAAGCACGCAGAAGTCAAAACTTCTCAAGAACCCTTCTGCCGACCCCAGCAAACTCAAGAACTACTATCCCATCCCTCTGCTCCCCTTTCCTGGCAAAGCTCTCGAAAAAAGGGCATCAACCATAAACTCACGCAACACCTAGAGATCAACAATCTTCCGGGTCCCTCCAATCCAGATTCTGCACCAACCACAGCACCAAAACCGACCTGATTGCTGTCACTGACGACATCAGAACCCTCCTCGACCGTGGAGAAACAGCGGCCCTGATCCTCCTCGAACTCTCAGCAGCATTCGACACCGTATCCCACCACACCCTTATCAAAAGGCTTCATCACATCGGAATCCAAGGTGATGCCCTCAAATGAATTGCATTCTCCCTTACCGGAAGAACCCAGAGAATACGCCTACTACCTTTCACCTCGGAACCATGGAACATCATCTGAGGCATCCCTCAAGGCTCATCCCTCAGCCATACACTGTTCCACATCTACATGACCCCCTCAGTCATCATCGGCAGAATACACGGAATTAACATTATAACTTTCGCATACGACACCCAGTTAATTCTCTCACTATCAAAAGACCCCTCCACCACAAAGGCCCACTTTTTACAGGTGCATGACGGGCATCGTCGACTGGATGAATAACAACTGCCTAAAACTCAGCACAGACAAAACGGAAGAGCTGATTTTTGGGAACAACACCTCCCCATGAAACGACCCCTGGTGGCCTATTGAACTAGGATCAGCATCCACTTCGACAGACCACGCTCGCATTCTTGGCATCATCCTGGACAGCAAGCTCACCAGATCAACGCAGTGTCTTCCGCCTACTTCCTCACCTTTTGCATGCTCCTTAAGATCTTCAAATGGCTCCCCGTCAACACCAGACATACCGTCACTCAAGCCCTAGTCACCAGCCGGCTGGATTACAGCAACACACTGTACATAGGAATCACCACACATCTCCTGAACAAACTACAGACCAAACAGAATTCAGCATCCAGACTCATCCTCGACCTCCTCAAATGGACCCACACCACCCCCCACCTCAAGAAGCTACACTGGGGCTCCCCATTCAGAAGACATGTCAATTTAAAATGCTGATCCACACCTAAAAGGCCCTTCACAATCAAGGGCCAGCCTACATCAACCACCGCCTGAACTTCCACCAACCCTCCACTAACGGGGGGCGTGGTTTGCCGAGCAGCGGAATGGCCGCTCTTTGAGTGCGCTCCGCCGGCTGGGTTGTAAATCCTACCATAATCCTTGTCTACGGTGGCGTGGCGAGCCCCTGAGCGATGTCCCCAACTGACTGCCCACAGCGGACCGCTCGGAGGTGAGATTCGTGCTCTGCGCGAGCTCTGAGGTGTGCGTAGCGGAGGTGCTGCCTATCGCCTGTGCGATCCCGGCCCGCTGTGTGTACGGAGAGCGGCCGCCCTACAAATCGAGCTCGAGGCTGCGGCGAAGATACAGGCCGAGACTCGGAAATGCGGAAGCCCTGAGACGACTAGTCTCGCAGCCGAGTTTGGGTACGTGAGCGGCGCAGGGTGTGAAGGAGACTGAAATTGGTGGTGTCTGCCCCACTCGGCGCAAGTGGTTGACTTTTGTCAAGGAGAGGTGTGTGCTCGGCGTGAATACAGCGGCCTGCCGCCGCCATCTTTGACGATTTGCGGCCGGAGGGGAGGTGGAGGAGGGCACACGCCGAGAGGACAATCCGGCGCCATCGGCGATTCCTCATTGCTGCCGTGCCCTGCGGAGTGCTCTGTGGCGCCGGCGGTGGAAGTCGCGACCACAACATTGTGACTGATCCCCTTATTGCTGGGAGTGGGCCATCATTGCGGTGGACTTCCCGTGTTTGCTGCGGCAGGAGTGAGGCGGAGGAGGCTGTGCCCTTGATCAGACACTGTACGCCCTAAACGGGTCTCCTTGCCACGGTGTATTGAGGGACGCCTTGCAGAGCAGAGGCGTTGGGGTCCAAGAGTGGCGGCTACGCGATCGATCTAGCACCTGATCCCCCAGCTACTGGGAGCTGGACATTCCTGGAGTGAGCACGGAGACACGAGGTCCCTTGGCTGATTGAATGGCTCCCCGGAGCCGGACTGCAAACTGACGCTCGCTGTGGGTTTCCCTGTGGTGTTGCTCCTGGAGTCTGCCGAGGCTTTGGAAGAACTCCCCACTTGATCCCTGCGCTGTGAGGGCTTGTGCTGGCCTGCCTCCACTGTCTCACCCGGTAAGTTCTGGTGACGAAGAATCCTCAAAGGATGTGAATGTGCGCAGGTGGGCCGCAGCATTGGGGAGTGAGGAAAATCTGCGCTGGGACAAGCTGCATTGTGCGCCTTGAGTCGGGCTTGCCGTGGGGTGGAGGTCGGCGGCTGAGAGGCCCGGAGAATTGACTGGGGCTGAGAGATTTCATCTGACCAGGTTACACGCCACCCGGTCGCCTCGACATGGGCAAACAGGATGCCAAACAACCGAAACTCACATTTGATAGACGCTCCACGCGCCAAACTGAGACGCCTCTGGATACACAAATGGAGGAGCAACAGGAGCTGCATTCTGAGGACCAGGGGAGAGGACTTGCGCACCCTCATGCTGGAGATGCGTTCCAGCCTGAGGAATATTGACTCCAAATTGGATACCCTGACTACGCAGCTGGACTCGGTCAAGGCCCAAGTCATTGTCCATGAAACCCGATTAGACGTCCTGGAAAACCGAGAAACCGAATTCCACGAATTTCAGGTGACAACCAAGGAAAAATTGTTGCACATGGATAAACTTCTAGGGGTCATCCGCGCCAAGAATGATGATTTGGAGGCGCGGTCAAGGAGAAACAACTTACGTATTACTGGTATTCCGGAGACCACCGCCATTACCAAGATGGAAACCTTTGTGACGGACCTCCTGCATGCGCTATTTGACCCTCATTTGTCCCCTGTCTTCGTGGTGGAAAGAGCACATAGATCCTTTGGTCAGAAGCCTCCAGTGGGGCGCCGCCAAGACCGATATTGGCCAAATTGCTGAACTATCAGGACCGGGACAATATATTGAGAATGGCGAGGGAGAAAGGCCAATTGTCCTATCAGGGTAACAACATATCGCTCTACCCGGATTTTACCCCAACTGTACAGGCGGCGAGACGCGAATTTCTACAGGCCAAGAGACTACTTTTACAGGCGCAGATTCCCTACTCCTTGCTATACCCTGCCAAGTTGAAGGTTTCGTATGATGGTACCGCACATTACTTCACTGACGCAAAATCTGCCCTGAAATTCGCCAAGCACGTGGGGGGGAAGAAAAGCAGGGACCCTCGTGGGGCAGCGGCATCCACGTCTAGCCAACTCAGTGATAATGACTGACTCCTGACATCGCTCTCTTCCGATCTGAGTGCCTCTTCAACGAATTGCTGAGCTATGTGGTATTTCATATATACATGACTGTGGACTTTTATGCTTTATTTTCTTTAGTTAGCTGATTTGCCTGGGGATGTCGGGGAGGGCTTGTAGCGTACGCTGCAGTATTCCCAGCCACCCTGTTAACACAGGGGTGATTGCTGTTGCCACTACGCCCCCATGGGAAGTTTCCCTTTTATTTTCAGGAGATTGTTCTGTTCTAGTTCTTCAGGGAGGGTTATGCTGCAACCTGATTGGGGGGTTGGAGTGGGTGGTGGGTGGGTGGCGGGGATTGTTTGTTTGTTTGAAGCCAGTATGGATACTATACATTGGTCATTGTACACACCTTGCGATTTGCTTACTATACACACTGAGTCCCTCATCCGCGCTGAAGAGTTCCATATAGATAAGCCCACGCACAACCATTAAATTTGCTAACGTGGAACATTAGAGGGTTAAATGATAGTCGTAAGTCCAGACTTGTGCATGCTTATTTATCTAGACATAACATTGACGTCTGCTTATTACAGGAGACGCATTTAAACGCTGCACCATCTCAGAGACTGCGCCATCGAAGATGGGGTCATATGTACTCCTCCATATATTCCAATTATGCTAGAGGCGTAGCTGTGCTGGTTAAGCAGGGGATAGACTGGCGCGAGCGAGAAGTGCACAGAGACCCTGAGGGGAGGTTTGTCATTATCTGTGGATTGTTGGGAGGGGTTTCCCTGGTGATCGCAGCAGTTTATGGTCCGAATATTGATTCCCCCGAATTCTTTCAGGATATATGGTCCAGAATCAAGGCGACAGGATATGACACCGTGTTGTGGGGTGGAGATTTCAATGCCATATTGGACGATGCCATGGACAGGAAGGGGGTGGCTCGCTCTTTACACCCGGCTGCCAGTGCCGCTTTGCAATCCATAGCTGCAGATGGGGATCTAGTAGACATTTGGCGTACTAGACATCCCTTGGTGAGGGAAGGTACATGTATATCAGACCATCACAGTGCGTGGTCCCGCCTGGACTTTTGGTTGGTCTCTAGGGACGTTGCGGCCTGGACCACTGACATCTCGCACTTACCGCGCACACTGTCAGACCACGCCCCATGCTTGTTGCGAATACTGCTCCCGGGGTCACTCCCCGTGCATTCACCTGGCGTCTCCCACCACATGCCCTGCTGGATGAGGCCTTTAAGGAAGAGATAAGGGGGACATTACTGACTACTTTACTAACAATCTGGGATCTGTGGATACAGAGGCATCACTTTGGGAGGCCTTTAAGGTGGTGATCAGAGGTCAATGCATTGCGCGGCAGGCGGGGCTGCTGAAGGCCATTCGGGGTACGCTTACCTCCCTGGAGACCCAGATTAAGGTACTAGAAGAAACTTTCTACTCCACAAATGACCCTCTCACTTCACAAAAATTGAAATCTTTACTGTTAGATTATGCAGAGGAGGCGCAGCGCGAAACGAAATTTTTGGGTAAATATGCTGAGGCCCGTCGATACGGGGAGGGGGACAGGCCGGGGCGCACATTAGCAGGCATGATTAGACCATCTAGATCGGCGACATTTCTTCATGAGATACGAGATCCGCAGGGCAACATGGTTAGAGGCCACGTGGGGGTGTCTGATGAGTTCTCCGCGTTTTATTCCCGGTTGTACACAACTACTCGGGGGGCATGTGAAGAGGAGCAACAATCGTTCCTTGATTCACTGGCACGGGTCTGGTTTAACAACACCCATCGAGAATATATGGACCTCCCATTTACAGTAGAAGATGTGGCGCGGGTTATTAAAGGCCTACCCCTAGGTAAAGCTCCTGGACCCGATGGCCTAACTACATCATTCTATAAAACCTATGCCGAGGACTTGGCACCTAGGTTGTTAGCGGTGTATGAGGAAGAGCTGGAGTTTGGCGTGCTACCCCAGTCCATGAGGGAGGCGACGATTCTCACGCTTTTAAAGCCTGGGAAACCGGAGGAGGAGCTGGACTCCTACCGTCCACTTTCTATGATTAATGTGGATGTCAAAATCCTAGCGAAGCTGATAGCTAACAGATTGCAGCCTCTCCTACCCATAATAGCGCTGCCAGATCAATCGGGGGTTTATTCCGGGAGATCGACGTCCCATAATCTACGAACGATTTTTTCGGTATTGCACTACTTACACCCAGATGAAAAAGCCGCAGTGGTGTTTTTAGACGCCACTAAGGCGTTTGATACGCTCGAATGGCCCTATCTTTTTTCCATTCTGGGGCGCATGGGCTTTAGTCCGCTTTTTATGAACCGCATTAGGCTGCTGTATTCTTCGCCCACGGCACGTGTCCAGGTGAATGGGGTGCTCTCTGATCCCTTCCGGATCTCTCGCGGCACTAGACAGGGGTGTCCCTTATCCCCGCTGCTTTTTGCAATCGCAATGGAACCCCTGGCCGCCCGTATCAGGCAACACCATACTGCACGAGGTATTGGACTCAGCTCTCGTAGCTTGCTCATCTCCTTATATGCGGATGACGTCACGCTTTACGTTGTGAACCCCGCAGAGAATCTAGATCCGATGCTGAGGGAGTTCATACGATTTGGCGGACTTTCGGGTGTATTTATAAATTGGGCTAAATCGGTGATATTTCCGTTGACGGATGGTACCCCTCCGGTAACGTCGGAGTTCCCCTTGCGATGGGAAGCTGCTGAGGTTAAATATTTAGGGGTCTGGATAAGTCGAGACACACAGGAGGTGTGGCGCCTCAATTACGGCCGAACTGTTATGTGGCTGGAGGAAAAGGTAAAAGTGTGGGCTCGGTTGCCACTGTCGTTAGCTGGCAGGATAGCCCTAGCCAAAATGGTTATTTTGCCAAAACTTTTGTATTTGTTTGTTAACATACCGATTCCACTCACCAAACAATTTTTTAACACCCTCCAAGCAAACCTGACCACGCTGGCGTGGGCCGGGAAGCAGGTTAGAGCCTCTTGGGATCTGCTAACTCTCCCGTTGCGACAGGGCGGTTTGGGAGCCCCTGACATGCGGCTATATGCACTATGTGCTCAAGCACAATTTTTGCATTATTGGGTCCACCCGACCCAATTCCAGCCGCATGTGGCGGTTGAGACAGATGCCATGGCCCCCATCCCGCTAAAAGTGGCGCTGTATCAAAAGGCACGCCGCCCTCGAGGTGACATAGACTCTGCTGGGACCCTGTGCTGGTCATGGGATGAACTGCGTAGAAGAGCGGGGATCCCGGTGTTGTATGCCCCTTCCATTCCACTGGCTCAGAACCCGATGATGCCTGGTATACGGGACAGTCTGAGCAGGTCTTTAGCTCAGAAAATGACTCTCCAGACGTTTGAGGATTTATATCCAGGAGATGAATTTCGGCCTCCTCCGGTGGCTCCCGAGGGTCAGGTGGTACCGTTCTCTGAGATGTTTTTATATCATAGAATACGCACGGCGTGCCGTGCCCTCTGGGAAGACTTCCCGAAAGCGCCGCCGGCCCTGCCTGCATTGGATAACCTGCTGAAATTCCCATCTCCCCGTAAACTCATTACGCGCCTTTACACCCGCATGCAAGATACCGCCCCGGTAGTGACGCCCACGTCGTTTAGGCAATGGAACGACGAGCTGGAGACGCCCCTGACTGAGGCACAGTGGGATTATTGCTGTGGTCAACTTTCGGAACTCTCCCCGAATTATAAGTTGAGATTGATCCACTTCAAGTATTTGCATAGATACTACAGAACACCAGTGAGCCTCCACCGAATGGGCATCCGGGACGACGATAACTGTTGGAGATGTGGCTATGCCGCAGCTACATTCCTCCACATTGCATGGCACTGTCCCAGGATAGCCGTCTTCTGGGGGCAGATTTTTGAGTCAGTGAACAACATCTTGCCCCAGAGGTTGCAGTCCTCTGGGGCAGACGCCGAGTGCCTTCTATTAAAGATTGGGTTAGGGACCTCATATATGGGCACGCACAGTTGAGCACATTTTGGGAATTGATGCCACCCTCCTCTAGACCTTGGAATATATGGGAGCCATTCTTAACATGGAACGCTGGATCACAAACAACGATTGGAGTGGTGGACACAGGAGATTCGCAGACTACACCCTAAACATGATACCCTCACACCCCATGCCCAATTCGAATGTCAGGACGCATGTATTGATGTGTATGACTAGTGGCCCAATGCATAAAAGATGTAAAAGCCCCCTCCGAGGTCGTTATGTGCAAAATGCTTACTCCTGGGATAATGTTTGCTTAACTATGTGCACTATTTTCTGCTTGCTTATTATCATGTTTGAAATTCATGGAGGATGGATACGGTGTAAGCTGTTATTAGCTTTGTGTACTGATATAATTATGGCTATATTACCTATTTTCTTGATTAGTATTGAACTGGCCTGTTGGAATGTATTGGAAATGTTTGGTTAAAAATGTCAAAAAAAAAAAAAAAAAAACCCTCCACTAACCCTCTAGACACCTGCGCTCCCCTTCCCTCTCTCACACACACATCCCGTGCATCCAATAAAGCAACAGTGGAGGACGCTCCTTCTCCTACCTCGCGGTGAAATCCTGAAACGACCTCCCCCTTCACCTACGGAACTCATCCTCTCTTCTGGAATTCAGGAAAGCACTCAAAACCTGGCTGTTCAACTGAGCCCCTTAGCAGCTATGCTCTCAGTGTTTGGAAACCCTCTCCGATGATTAGCGCGCTCTATTAATCCTGTTTGAAGGATTGACTGATGAGACAAAGGGTGATGTTATGAGGGTATTATCAATATCTTGGTGGAGTTGTCAAGATATAAAGGGTGATTGGGCAGCACCCATGTTGAAATGTGTGGTGTTGGCCATTAGATAAGCCCCAAGGGACATGAGGTGAAGGCATGTAACGTAGACTAAGTGTCACAGAATATATGCACATGGCATGATTTATGAGGCAAAAGCTATGGGATGAGTGAAACAGGGAGCAGAGTGAGTGCCTTGTGGCATGAGGTCAGTGCCACTGAGTGGAGCAACCAACACAGCATATGGGGCAGCTGTTAGGGTTCACAAATTATGAAGAACCTGTAAGGTTTCATGGGTTATGAGATGAGTGCAATCTGACACAAGACTAATGTTGAGAGGCATAGATGTGCCAAGAAATACTGGGGGACTGTCCAAAGAAACATGCAAGGTGTTAGTAATTGAGGATCTAGGCCATGGAAGAGGTACCAAGAGATACAAAGTGAGTGGCACATTGTAGCACTATCAGGGTGGTGCCCACGATGGGGTTGTGGGATCCATGTATTGCAGGACTGGCTCTAAGGGGTGACAGATAGCTGTAAAGATGTTGAAGTCAAGTGGAGTAGGGATGACTGGGGCTGCTTGCCAGTGGTGTAAACCAAGGCACGTATGAGGTGTACACCATCAGGAGTGGAGTAGATATATATGGCATTAAAATGGTATCCTAAACTATGTCTAGGAAGCACAACATTTTCAGTGAGGTTGGGTGGAAATCCAGCAATACATAGTGCTATGGAAGGTAGGAAGGGCCCATCTCCAGGTGGCACTTATATATAGAGGAGAGGGCTAAAACATACATAACATTTCAAGGGATCATGTTGAATTGTAAAACATGTAGATCTCATGCCACATGATCCAGATTTCTCTCTTTGTGGAATGTTTCTCTACAAGTAAATGTGCAATAGAGCTTGTGAATAAAAGAGCTCAATTGAGAAATGTGATAAATACAGATGATCACTTGTTAAACATATAAAGCATTCACAAGGTAACAGGGCCTTCTTAGCAGTTGCATAGTGAGCCTGCCCTATGTTATTGCTCTCCACTTCTCACTGCAGAACGCTCTGCTGAGGGGGACACAGTAAATCCATAGGAGGTGTGAGTCCTAAAGACGCCATCCGTAACCACCACCACCTCATCAGGTCCGCCAAGAGAATCTCCTTCAAAGACCGCCTCGACAACAACGCACACAACAGCAAGGAGCTTTTCAACATAGTGAAGGAACTCTCCAATCCCAGCTCCAACCCCAACGACATCCCGCCGTCGCAACCCCTGTGCGATTCCCTCGCCACCTTCTTTCACCGCAAGATCGCCGACATCCACGACAGCTTCAACACCCAGACAGCCCCAACTAAGATCGATGCACCAGACCCGCCGCACACCATCGACCACGACCCCCTGCCAGCCTGGGCCAGCGTGAACATCGAGGACACCATCAAGACCATGAGCACAATACACTCCGGCTCCCCGTCAGACCCTTTCCCGCACCACATCTTCAACAAAGCCAGCAGCTCCATCGCACCCCACCTGTGCAACGTCATCAATCTCTCCTTCGAGACCGCGACCTTCCCAGAGAGCTGGAAACACGCAGAGATCAACGCCCTACTCAAAAAACCCAAGGCGGACCCGAGAGACCTCAAGAACTTCCGGCCCATCTCCCTGCTTCCGTTCCCAGCCAAGGTCATCGAGAAGATCGTCAACAAACAGCTAACCCGATACCTCGAAGAAAACAGCATCCTGGACCCATCCCAATCAGGGTTCCGCAGCAACCACAGCACTGAGACTGCCCTCATCGCCGCCACCGACGACATCAGGATCCTGCTGGACAATGGTGAGACCGCAGCCCTCATCCTGCTGGACCTCTCCGCCGCCTTCGACACTGTCTGCCACCGCACCCTACGCGCACGCCTCCACGACGCAGGGATCCGAGACAAGGCCCTGGAATGGACCACCTCCTTCCTCGCCGGCAGAACCCAGAGAGTCCGCCTCCCACCATTCCGATTCGAAGCCTCCGAGATCATCTGCGGCGTACCCCAGGGATCGTCCCTCAGCCCAACACTGTTCAACATCTACATGACCCCGCTCGCACGCATCGCCAGACAACACGACCTCAACATAATCTCCTACGCCGACGACACTGAACTGATCCTCTCCCTCACCAAGGACCCCCTCGCCGCCAAATCCAACCTCCATGAAGGAATGAAGGCCGTCGCCGATTGGATGAAGATCAGCCGACTAAAACTGAACACGGAGAAGACAGAGGTCCTCATCCTCGGCTCCAACCCCTCAGCCTGGGACGACTCCTGGTGGCCAACGACGCTGGGAGCAGCCCCGACACCCACCGACCACGCACGCAACCTGGGAGTCAAGCTCGACTCAACGCTCTCCATGGACAAGCAAGTCAACGCAGTCTCATCCTCCTGCTTCAACACCCTCCGCATGCTTTGCAAGATCTACAGGTGGATCCCGACAGACACAAGAAGAACAGTCACCCAGGCCCTCGTCAGTAGCAGACTTGACTATGGGAACGCCCTCTACGCGGGAGCCCCGGCCAAGCTCATCAAGCGGCTGCAACGCATACTAAAACGCCTCCGCACGCCTGATCCTCGATGTACCACGCCACAGCCACATCACCCCCACCTGAGGAACCTGCACTGGCTCCCCGTCGACAGGAGAATCTCCTTCAAACTCCTCATCCACGCACACAAGGCACTCCACAAGACTGGCCCAGCCTACCTCAACAGACGACTCCTCTTCTACGTCCCCAACCGCCAACTCCGCTCCGCCGACCTCTCCCTCGCTACCGTCCCTCGCATTTGAAGAACTACCACCGGCGGCAGATCCTTCTCCCACCTCGCCGCCAAGACCTGGAACACCCTTCCACTAAGCCTACGACAGACCCAAGACCTGCTGACCTTCAGGAGGCTACTCAAGACCTGGTTGTTCGACCAGTAGCAGCACCCCCCCCCCTTTTCTTTTCTTTTTCCCTAGCGCCTTGAGACCCTCACGGGTAAGTAGTGCGCTTTACAAATTCTGTGATTGATTGATTGATTGAAATGAGAAGATTTTTTGGTCTTGTGAGTTGACATGATACAGGAGTGGAGAAAGGGTTGAACTGAGGCTATAAATAATTTACATGCATTAAGTAAAGTACTAATATACGTTCACAAGAGCAGTACTTAAAGAAAAAAAGCAGTGCAGGGGAACCCAGCAAACCGATGTAGGAATGCATGGGGACAATGCTTTTATAGCCTTTAATGCAGGCACTGTAATCCGTTGTCAAAACAAAGACAGAGGTTTAAATGCCTTGGTAATGAATTGAAATGCCCTGTTGTACAAAACAAAATGAAGAAAAAAAGAGAAAAGGAGGATGGGATGAACAATGGTCCACAGTAAGACCACATACATACTGTATGTAAATAATTCACAGCCATGAAAAAACCCTAGGCACATTTGCCACACAGGGTAAACATGTTAGCTGAAGTCCTGCTCTTTTTCTGTGAAAATACTAAGATCAATGTAGGTGCAGGATCAAGAAACATGTCCAGTAAATACTATTTTCTTCTGAAACCCCTAATACTTTAAGAGCCAGAGGTTACAACACTTGCACCCTGTACATGGGAATACAGAGATGGTGACCTGGTGTCACTCGTAGGATTTCATCTCAACATCATCATCTGATTTAAAGGATTCGCAAAAGGAATCCTACCCCATTGAATTAATAGAATAACTAAATTCCATGAATATATGGATCCACACTTCTTGTGATGTGCTGCATTGATATATACAATACATTCTCAGGGAATCCTGCCTTGCTACAGCTTCCAGCCATGCATGCAGGTGAATTTTGAGAATCAAAAATGAGAAAGTAAAACCTTGGGCCAGGGAAGGATTGACAATCTACCAGAATGGTGGAAAAAATCTCAGCAGCTATGAAATCCAGGGGCTGCTCCTCAACTAGGGCGGAGGAGCATCGCCCCACTGCTTGCTCACAGTGCGAGAAAGCCAAAACATAAAATGGTAATAACTTTTGGTTATTACTATTTTATGTTTTTATCTGCATTGCTGGCGGGCGGGTGGAGCTGCCCGGGCAGGGCAGGAGTGGTTTGCCCACTCCTGAGTACGCATGACTGGTTTGTTGGACCTCTCGGGCCGTCCAAACCAGTCTTGCGTTCTCTGCACTTCTCCATGCAGGCTGCATTGCAGCCGACATGGAGAGCATGCAATCCCCTACAGCCCCTGGCTGGGCGACGTCCCGACCAATCACAATGCTCCACTGGAGCATTGTCATTGGCTTAGGGGAGGGGAGGGAGGCTGCCTGCCCGCGCCCGCCCCCCCACCCGTGAGCCATGCCGGCCACGACTGATGGAATCTACCGTTGTCCCGCTCTGAGATTTTAGCTCTAAAACAAAACACTTCAGCGAGGGCTTGATGATGATGTAGCCTACATCAAGGAACTCTTGCTGGCTTCTATAATGGACAGTTTGACGAAGGCACAAGGGCCATCAGAAAATGACTTTTTAACTTTCAGCCACTACAGGATGCTGTTTCCCTTATTTAGAATTTTATGGTATGACGGATAAAAGTCTGCCACCTCCATCACTTTTTCCTTACTCTGTTGACAGCAGTATATCCTAAACAAGGCAGACTGACCAAAAGATAGTCAGTACCCCGTTCACCACATTGAGAGTATAATTTCCATTGACCGAAACATGGAGGTTAAACCTCCACAACAGTGTTGGTGGGAAAAAAAATAGCCAAACCCAGCACACAACACCCACACCATCACCTAAATTACCATGTCCCTGCTATTGCAAACCCTGGGACTCTATCAAGCAGTGGTGGAGGAAAAATAACACAATGCAAAAATAAATAAGGGTAAGTACAACTTTTAAAACTTTTTTAAATGCACTATGCTAACTACTAATGTCACTAAATCGATGTTTATGCACACCAAAACACATATTTGAGCAATTTCGTTTGTCACTTTCTGTCCACATGCTTCACACGAGATACCCATACAAAATACTCCATCTAACACAATTTTACTACCGCACCTCAAACCTGTAAGGTAATGCACATGTTTTTAAAATGTACCTGGTCTGCCCAACACATAATGCAAACACACAGGGCCTGATTCACAGAACTAACTTACGTGAAATACGTAAAGTTAGTGATTTTCGGTATTCACAGAATACACTTAGTACTACTAACTTTATGTCCGCTCCCGGGCCGGAGATTCCGGCCGTGTGGCGGAATTTCCGCCTCTTGGCCGGAATCTCCGCCTCTGGGCCGGAATCTCCGCCTCCGGACCGGAATACCCTCATTTAGGCCGTTGCAATGCTCAAACGGCCTAAATGAGGGTATTCCGGCCGGAGGCGGAGATTCCGGCCCAGAGGCGGAGATTCCGGCCAAGAGGCGGAAGCTCCGCCACAGGGCCGGAATCTCCGGCCCGGAGCGGACATAAAGTTAGTAGTACTAAGTGTATTCTGTGAATACCGAAAATCACTAACTTTACGTATTTCACGTAAGTTAGTTCTGTGAATCAGGCCCACAATACCTAGTTTATATTTTTAGCAGAATATATACCGACTTGAAATAAAACAGGAGTGGTTTGAATAAAAAAGACACCTAATATGAGACTACCCGTCTATCCCTGTATACGCATTTACCTCATACTACACATTCATATGAAACAACCAGGTAACACAAATAGACAGTGCCACAACCCACCCATTGCCATGTTATGTTTGAAAATATTGTACACAATATCAGGTGCAGGATACACACCCACATAGCAGACACTGTACTAATATATGCTACACAGGTGTCTGCATACTTAGTATATGGCATGTACTCTATTTGAACCTCAAATGTAGGCATGGTATACCAATATGTTTTCACCTATGCAATAATGCAAAATGCAGGCATACACACTACCACTCTGCATGCCACACACTATCCCCTCATATCACCACTCCCACTCCCATTAACACACATCGGTAAACTATGCATCACCTATTAAATCAGAAGAGCGGGAAATTGAATACATTGTTTAACATAAGCAACATATTGAAATATGCAATCAGATATGGTAAACATTTTTTAATTTTCTACAACAAATATCTCAAAAAAAGAAAGCATGCTGAACGCACTATTCCTACACGACATTCCACCGCTGTGGAAGACAGTGTTCACCTCATCCACAATTCTGAGCCACATTTCCCTTCTCTGGCTCACAGAGGTTGTCTGGACCGGTTCTCCAAACAACTGGGGCTCAACCCTAATTATCTCATCCACTGTAACAGTTAGCTCGTTTTCTGAGAATCTGGGTTACCTTCTACCAGCCATGGTGGATTATTGTCACACAAGAGCGCTGATGCCGCTGCGTGTTGTGAGGGGTAAATGGTTTGTGGAGTCTTTTTAGTAGTAGGAGCTGCAAGTGTTATTGATGAGCTAATTTTCCACCATCAGAAACCCTGTCGGTCATCGCAGTCCTCTGTCTCAAGGATCCCTCCGTCCCAATCTGATGGCAAACCACTCTAAATGTGGTAGATCAAATTCCAAAGTTGATAGAGGGCCGTCCAATGATGGAGGACGGGGAAACCGACAACAGAGAACAGAAGGGCAGCTTTCATTTGTTCTTCCATCAATCAAAACCCTAAATACAGCAGCCGATTAACCAGCAGCTTGATGAATGGATCTGCTTGGAGAGAGGAACTAATGCCTGTCTGCCAAATCTGGCCCTGAGTCCAAAGGTAAAATTTTTGACCAGTGTGACCCACTTGGCATACCAGACCTCTGCTCCATTGCAGCCAACCTCAAATCTCACCAGCTTCCTAGTTAACAACTAAATTAAATTTTTTATTGGTGCTTTGTGTTTTTAGCGTCTTTTGTCTTCAAACCTGTCTTCAGTTCCCCTTGTCCGATATTGATAATTTTGGTAACTTTTGCTAATTTTTAAATTTGTCTCTCTTTGACTAAATTGGTTTAAAATTTTTATTATATTGTTTACTTGACTTTAAAATTGTTGGTACTGCTTGAACATAACAAGCATGTCTTTGGGGCATATTCTGCAGCATGTGCCACAGCTACTGGGGGTTGAATGGGGCTTCCCTTAGAAATGTGTTAAAACCTAATTAGGGTATGTTTGTTATGCTGGAAAGGGTACCACTTTTCAAAAATGCATAATTCCCTTCTGAGCTTGTTGAAGAAATTCTGTGTAACCTGCTGGTCACAAATTACACTCAAGGTAAATTGGCTTAGTGAGTTATACACCAGCTGCAAGCAGCTGCATGTATTTTGCAAGGTATAAGACTGGATCTTAATAAGTTGGAAATCAAAGTTCTTTGTTCCAAGGCTGGCACAAAAGGTCCGTTGAGTATAAATAAACACGTCATTAGGTGCCACAAAACAATTCAGTTTGTATTGTGCGCTACATAAATTGTTATGATTAGTATCCCACCTGATGCTCCCACACTGCATTCATGGATACAGAGCTTGACAAAAGCCAAAACACTTTCAAATAATCATTTGTCTCTTGCCATCTTCCAAGGTTACATGCTAAGGATCTCTTTCTTTGCCCTGACAGGATGATAAACCCAGAGGCAAGGTGCTAGTGTCCAGGTGAGATCAGTTTGACACCCAACAACTGCTACTCGTGAGAGCACAATTATCGACTGTCTGAGGTGGGGAATGTAAAGTAGAGCAGCAATCCCTAGTGGGGAAAGAGTCTCCCATGGCTCCTGCTTGCTTCTGATACACAGCACACAATGAAGGTGAGTGGGTGCTCTCTGATGCATGTGACACCTAGCACCATTAAAAGGAAATCAGGGACATGATAGCAAGTTGTACTGTACTCTCAACCTCCTCCACTTTACATGATGGGTGCTGATGACTACAGTTCAGCCTCTCACTGGTTGCCTGGACAGCCAGGGTGCTGTGTTCCCCTTCACCTTCCTCCTTTTGGGAAGCTCCTTTGAAGTAACAATGACAAAGGCCCAGCCCTGACATGACCAAGGAGCACACTACAAACATTAAACAATGTCTACCCAGGCCAGCAGTTTGTCATTCTGCATGTGAAAGTGGACGGGGTGTAAAGCGTAAAGCACACGTACACATAGACCTTTCAAAGGATGCCGCAGCCTTGGGTAATGAAATAGGTAGGATGACAACATGCTGCCTGGGCTAGGAAAAAATAGCCAATTTTCTGTATCTCAGTCATGGGCCTATCACCCAATGCCAAAATGTCTGCACTGTGATGCGAGGTTGTGAGAGTTGAACAGATCATGGCACATCCACACCTTTGCACTTTTTCTTTTGTTACAGATAATTTGGGAGTTATAAAGCGACCTAAAATGGGTATAAAGCGGTTTGACTAGCGTGGCCGAAGATTTGTTTGAGATGTCAAGAATATGGTCATTTAAGTGTATTTGCATAGACACTTAGCTTGCTGCCGGACAGACTTCTAAATAAGTCAGCTAATAATACATCAAAAATAGCCAAATCTTAGCCACAGTTGCTCATAAGTGTATAAGTGATACATAGGGCATTAATTATGTTACTGAAAAAGGCAACATGGTGTTAGGACCTAAATCTGAAAGGTGGGCCATGTATCCAGGTAAATGGCTGAAAATCGTCATGTCCCTCTGTACTGTTTCTATCATACTTGACCCCGGTGAGGGTAGTGCCTACCAGAGTCGTCCCTGTGCTGGGACTGTGCTAAAGGTAATGGGCCTACATAGTCACATGTTCTGGGACTTCTCCAGGATAATATGCTTCGGGAATTATATTGTTGGAAGGGTGAGGCTGAATCTGGGACTGAACATTACTAATTCACTTATATGCATTGTATGCTGTAGATGCTAGAAAGCGTGCAGTTCAGTGAGAAGTGATTGCAAGACACCGTAAAACGCTCTCAGTTTTAAGGAGTTGTGCATTTGGTCCTTGAATTTATTTAGTTTGGCCATTCAAGTGTTTTCCTAATATTTGTGTTATGTGTTTCATATAAAAATTGTTAGATGACTGTTCTGGGGCAAATTAGGTGGTTTATGAAGGTAATGTATGTAATGGTGACTGATATTCTGTTCAAGCAGTGGTAAGTCTGACGTGTCTGTAACATTACCTTCCAAAAACTTTTAGGTTAAAAACAAATGACAAACAATTCCCTATTAGAACTTGTCGAATTCTTGTTATGAAGAAACACAACAATCTGTTTTCTCTTTAGAATTGTGTGTAGGGGAGGCAAGATGGCGGATGCGTGAATGCTGCTGAAAGCCACTCATCAAGCGCTCTATGGCTTAAACTAAACCCCCGACTCTACAGATGATTATTCCCCTGATAATAGAAGGCGGACGGCGAGCGCATCGAAAGAGGTTGCTAAGTGAAACAACCCGCTTTACTTATCTGTTGGTGTTGGTCCGAGCGCTACTGAAACCGCTTCTCCGTTGGTGCGGCGTGGAGCGTCGCATTTGGTCCTCACGTAACAGGATGCCTCCCAAGTCATCGAGGCCCCCGCGGGAACGAGTGGAGAGTGGCGCGGAGACTGTGAATGCTGCAGGGAATCTTCGAGGTCTGCCTGCTCCGTGGAAGACTCCGGCCGGGAGAAAGACTGGGGACGCTACTCCCTCGGCAGGCAGCAAGGAGGCGGAGTCAGTCAAAACCTGCAGCAAGGAACAGCGTCCTGGGGAAGCGGCAGAACTAGTCAGACAGCATAAGGTGATTCCCGGCATGTTTGCTGGATTTGTGAAATTGAAGGAGAAGACGAATACTGCTGGGAAAGCGGAGACTTCTTGTTTGAACGAAGAAACTTTGGCAGTGCTGGCAGAGGTGAATATTGACCCCACAGTGGATTTTGTGAGTACCAGTCTGGCTACATTGGGGGCTCTGGCTCCGGTACAGGGAGGTTATGGATCACTTGAACCTACAATAGCTATAACTGGGGATAATCTATGCAGTGAGGACCTAATTGTGGACAACTCAATAAAAGATCCTAAGTTTATTGCTACTATGGGGAAAGTGGAGGGGACCCCCGAATGTGGAGAGAAATTCTTCTCCCTAAATGAAGAGTCTGAGCTATCCAACCCCAGCGAAGGAGAGACTTCTGAAATGGACAATACAGGTTCAGATACAGATAGCGCCCTCTCTAACCCTAGCACTCATAAACGCCTGCCTTCTCTAACTAAAAGAAGGAGGAGAATTCATAGTGGGAAAAAACGTGGAACTGGTCAATCTGGCTCTGATAATAGTCGTTCCAGTCAATTAAAATGGGACTACTCAACTACTCAGCTTTTGACGGAAGATGGGGATACGATGATGTAGTCCTGGCAGACGACCCTAAAAGTCAGGGTGAATACCTCCCGACGGAGGCAGAATCTTCCCCATCAATGAGTCTGATATACTCAACTCTCAAGCAGATGCAGGGGAAGCCAGACAGGAACATAAACGGGCTCATTTAGCTACAAAGAAGCTTCAAGGTGCCATTAGAAAAGTAAACAAGTCGTGTGCCGAGATTGCAGAGAGAACTACGGCTCTTGAAGAACGGGTGGTCGCTTTAGAGGTGGAAACTGAGAAGTCAACCCGGCAAGTCGTGTCAAATGAAACTCGGATGACGGACGTGATGTGGAAGTTGGAAGATTTTGAAAACCGCCAGCGGCGTAATAACTTAAGACTGCTTGGCATCCCGGAAAATGCAGAGGTTGGGGATATTAGAGGCTTTGTGCTGCGTTTACTGAAGGGTGGCTTTCCCGAACTCTCACATTGGGACTGGGATACTGAGGTGCAACGAATACATCGCTTTCCACTTATGCTTAAGAAAAGGCAGGGGCAGAATCTGGTGACTGACAAACCCAGAGCTATACTGATTTTTTGGGGAAATTTTCTCCTTCGGCAGGCAGTGTTTGACAAAGCCCGACCAGAATCAAGACGCTCGGCTGAAGGCCACACCTTCTTTGTCAGGCCAGATTTCTGCCATATTACAGTAGAAAGAAGGTGGAGGCTTCGCCAGCTAATTTGACCATTTCAAAAAAAGGGCTGCGAGGTTTATTTACTCAGTCCAGCACGACTTAAAATCATATACAAGGGAACTACCAGAGTATTCTCCTCAGAAATACAGGCTCAAGACTTTTTGCGGGAAATCTCTGATAACAGGGGCATGAGTGGACCTGAATGATAAATGGGGATGTCAGTGGGATCAATGGGGTTTAAATTATTCTAGTCTATTTGTCTGCACTATATAATCACTTAGGGGTTAATTCTATTTTATTTTTTTCCTTTTTGGGGGAGCAAGATGAGTGGCGAGGGGTGGCAGCTTTAGGCAGGAGGCGTCACAAGGGTCCATGGACCTTTTTTGCCTAGGGAAAGAGGAGTGGGGGGGGTTGGGTTGGGGAGAGGAGGGGTGTGGTGCAGGGGGGAGGATCCAACCAATTAAATTTGTTGAATTAGTTTTAACAGGTAATAGGAATTGGAACAGACTGGACTTGTTGTGGACTATAAATGGTACGGGGTAAATTGCGGATAGCCTCAGTTAATATATGTGGCCTGAATAATCCTTCGAAAAAACGTAGGATTAATGAAGATATGAAATATCTAAGGGCAGACATAGTTTGTCTTCAAGAGACCCATCTGGAAGCTGGCAGACAAAAGATAGCAGTGTTAGATGGATACCAATTGGTCTCTGCCACGACTCAGGGAACACGCACAAGAGGTGTTGCGATTCTGGCCCGTAAAAAGGTTTTAGGCTCCTACGCGCGACGGACCAATACGGTAGATGGGCTATTACTCACTGTTGTTTGGATAACTTTTCTTTTACACTTTGTTCTGTCTACGGATCAGTGCTGGATGAACCGGCTTTATTTGACTGGTTGAATGTCGAGTTGGTGGGTTGGCCGCTGCCTATAATCTTCTGTTGGGATGCTAATGTTAATTTAAACAACGAGAATATGAAATTAGGTGTGCAATCATATCGGAGTCGCAAACCTAAAGTGTTTAATGCTTTGGTTAATTTATGTAACACACATGGATTGTTTGATGCATGGGCTACATTAAAACCTCAAGATGTGGGATATACATTTTTTCTGCCCCTCATAAAACTCATGCCAGGTTAGATTATTTTTTGTATCCCAGGAGGTGTTAATTAGGTCCGACATCATAAAATTCCCCGGGTTATGTCAGATCACAATCCGCTTGTATTAGAGATCTCACTTCAAACATCCAAACCTTCTATGTCTCATTGGACTTTTAATAGAGCACTTTTATATGAGGAAGATTATATCCAACATATGATAGATTGGATTCCGAGATTCATAGACGAGAATAGAGGCAGTGCAGAGTTGGGGATAATTTGGGACACACTCAAAGCTGGGATAAGAGGGGAAACACTGCGGTATGCTGGGCTTCGCAAGCAAAAGAAAAAAGGTATCTCCAAGAACAATACCAGGCACTGAGTGAGGCAGAAACACAACTAATACAGGCACTCATAAGTAAAGGAGAGGTAGAGCAGGCACAAATTAAGGTGGCTTTAGTTAGATCTACAATTATGGATCTTTCGGCCAACAAGGCGGCAAGTAAATACTGTGCTTGGCGATCCAAGATATATGAATGTAATGAAAGAGTCGGCCACCTTCTGGCGGTGCGGACCAGACAACGAATAATTCAAGGGGGATATTAGAAATAGATGATCCCGGGGTAGGGTTAGTCAATCAACCTCTAGAAATACGTGCCGCTTTTCAGCGGTTTTATCAGAAAGTCTATACTGATGATATCACCACTGAGGAGGATGACATACAGAGGTATTTAGCAGGGATTCCTTGTGAGATTTTGTCAACAGAAGAGAAGGATGCACTCGATGCACCTATAACAGCAGATGAAATTCAAGAAGCTATTAGGTCATTGGTAAATGGCAAAGCGGTGGGTACGGATGCCATTCCTGGTGAGTTCTACAACATTTTCACCTCCCCGCTACAGGAACTAATGAAGGAGGTGTTTTTGGTGGCTCAGGCAGGGAGAGGAGCTCCTGGTTCTTGGAAATCCGCTAATATTATTATTTTTCCTAAGAAAGGGAAATCGGTGAGAGAGATGGGGTCTTATCGACCTATTACTTTAATAAATAGCGATGTTAAAGTATATGCTAAAATTCTGGCTAAACGATTATCAGCAGTTATTAAAAAATTGGTTTCTCCAACCCAGCATGGATTTGTACCTGGACGAAGTACAACTGACCATATCCAGAGGGTAATCGCCCTGTTTGACGAGGCAGGAATCACCGGGGACCCTATCGGGCTTATCTTGCTTGATGCGGAGAAAGCTTTTGATAGGGTCTCCTGGCCGTTCCTGTGGGCAAGTTTGAAGAGCAGAGGGTTTGGGGAAGGTTTTATCACCGCCATTGCAACAATGTATAAAGACCCTGTGGCAAGAATATCAATAATGGGAGAGACGTCGGATCCTATTTTTATCAGCAGAGGGACCCGTCAGGAGTGCCGTGCTCCCCCTTATTGTTTGCTTTGTATATTGATCCGTTAGTCAGGAAGATCGAATGTAACAATCGGATTCCGGGAATGCAAAGTATAGGAGGGAGCACCAAGATACTAGCTTATGCCGATGATCTCGCGATTATCACTTCTAATCCCATGATGGCATTGAGGGAGATTGAAAAAGAAGCTGATATTTTTGGGCAACTCTCTGGTTATCGCCTGAACTCAACTAAAACTCAGGTTGTGGTCGGTAAAGGTATCCAGATGAATAACTCTTGTGTGGTACAGAGTGCTACTTATCTGGGAGTGGAAATCACGGCAGATGTTGCGAAGATTACAGGAAATAATCTGAACCCGCTGCTTCTAAAATTTAAAGCTGAATTTAATAGATTAGAAAATCTTAAACTTACGATGGTAGGAAGATGTAATGCTATCAAAATGCTTTTTAACCTAAGATTTTGTATTTCTTTAGGGCTATTCCTCTGAATATCTGTAATTCTTGGTTTGTCGCTATGAATAATTTATTTTCTAGGTTTATATGGGCTGGTTGTCGCCCTCGGAGAGCGCTTAAATTGTTAACATTATCAAGAGAAAGAGGGGGGTGGGCAGTTCCCAATCTTCAGTTTTATCATTGGGCATCAGTTTTACATATAGCGGGGATATTGCTTAACGAAAAAGCGGAAATCACGCCGATTGGGGCGTCTATATCTGTCTTTGAGTTGTTATTAGGGGATGAAGCTCCGGGGTGTCTTCTACGACATATAGAATTGAATTATTACAAAAGGGTTCAATTTAAAATTCTACTCTGTGCATTTAAGGTTTGGACCACGGTCCGGAAAAAACTTGGCATGGGCGTATTAATGCTTATACCCCAATATTTAAGAACGGCTGTCTTCCAAATATTTTTAATGATGGGCACATGCGGCACTGGTATGATAAAGGCGTCAGGGTGGTGGGCGATGTCACTAAAGGGACTGAGGTGTTGCTATTTGAAATTATTAGAGATAGATTTGGGTTAAATAATCGGCAATTTTTAAATATCTTCAAATAAGAGATTTTCTAGCTAAGAAAACGGGGGGTACCTGTGGTTTCTCGGGGGTGAAGCTGATTGATGGGTTACTTAAAGGCTCTCTCACACTAGGAGGGATTTACAAAATGCTGAATGAGCTGACAATGGATGATTTAAACAAACACTTAGATCGATGGCAGGGACTTTTACAGGTGGGACTCGGAGAAATAGAAGATTCACTACACCTGGCCCAGACAAAATTTATCGCTGCAAACCTTCAGCTCCAATGTTTTAAAACATGGTTTAATCTTTATATTACACCTGCTAAAATCGCTAAATGGGGTCGGGTGGCAGGATCAACATGCCCCCGCTGTAAATATCATGCGGCTGATATTATTCACATGTTTGCTGATTGCCCCGTGCTAGACGCTTTGAAGCAGGATGTAAGCAACATCCTGGGTACCATGCTGGGCTGTGAAATTGTTTTAATCATCACAATTGATTGTACTGGGGGTTGGACATCCTGTATCTTCAAATCTAAATCAGTCCTTTCTATTTATTGCTATGACAGTGTTTAGATTATGTCTGGCTACACACTGGCTTGATCCCATCCCCCCGTCTGTCCAACAGTGACTAGGAAGATTGCTTGCGGTGCATAGGATGGAGAGAGCTGTTTACTCCAGGAGAGGTCACAGGGTAAAAGCCAAAGGGCTAGCTATTTGGGCTCCCTTATTGGATTGGTCCCAGTCGTACAGTGAACAGGAATAGGATGGGAGCAAACGGGGGGATATAGAGGGCTATTCCAACTGGTATATTACTAGTTAGGATATGGCCAAGACTAGCACCCTAGCTTTCTGGTGGTTTTTTTTTTTTTGTTGATTTTTTTGTTGTTGTTTGCTATGTAATTCCTGCTAAAAGTTCTATGAAATGATTATAGATACTATTCTGGTTGGATCCGCTGTGGGGTGGGTGGGGGTGGGAGGGAACGCTGAAGATTATTTTGTTGGAAATTATGTTTTCACTTTGCTGTAAAAAAGAAAATTGAATAAAGACTTATTTAAATTGAAAAAAGAATTGTGTGTAGGAATGTGGTTGTTGTGGTTATCCTTGATATATACACATTGGGCTTTAAACACTGGCACTCTTCCAAGGGAGTGAAACCATTTTTGTGAGACCTGTCTCTAACACTGCACACCTGGTGGAAAAAGTACAAGACAGGTTTGACAGTAACATCCCTGACCATTCAATGGGCTGCAATCTGCACTTTCCATGATCATTGAGGAAAGTTTGAAGTACATTGAGCATTTGGTTCCCCATTTCCTGTGCAGTGCTTTGCTAATCGGCCCTCAAAAGGTTTGTTTTCAGCAAACTCCTTTTGAACCCTTAGAGGACATCCCGCTGAACTTACTGTCCAGTAACCGCATGTTCGCACTGGGGGTGAATCAGAAGCATTATTATGCTTTGACCCTTAGCTATGAATTCTGCCTGCCCTTTATGCTCAAGATGCTGCAACTATGTCCACCTAGATGAAAATGTAGTTCTGTTAGTTTTTTGCTGAAACCCTGGTATCATGGAGGTCATTATCCACTTGTTACATATCCATAGGGTGGTACATGTTTATTTCTCACGAACATCACCATTTCGACAGGTAGACATGTTCTTTGAGTCCTTTCGGGTACCAAGATGTCTCAAGTTGTCCACTACACATTGTGCAGGTCAATAAGCATGGTTATTTCTATGGCTTATAAATTGGCAATGGTGGAGTTATCGCCCAAATATACATGAGTGATCTACTTTGAGTTCCACATATTATTGGGCACAGGCACAACAGTTCCCATTGGTGGATATATGTAGGACAGATTAATGGACCTCCTCACACTTTTTCATCTTACTGATGGGTGATGCATTATAGTTTGGCCTATAGTTTTGTTTATTCACTTAATGTCATATAACTGATAAGCGTTGGTATTTGCTCATAAAAGCAAATACTGTGACAAGGAAAAGGGATGATGGGGCAATGTCTTAAATTACGAATAGTAATGAACAAAACTGTTGTATGAGATTTCAGAGGAAACAAAGTAATAGTAAATCAATTCTGAGGCACAATTTCATTTAAACTGATTAACTTAAATATTCAATATGGATGGAACTTCTCATTTGGTAGAAACCAATTTATAGAACATCTTTTTAGGTCTCGCTGATCTAGCGTTGCAGCGCGCTTGCGCTGCTCGCTCTGCGAGGCATACTGTATTAGGGTATGTTTTAGAAGTGGGGTGGAAGCCCCGCCCCTATTTTTCATTGGCTGGCGTCATCGTCTATGATAAACGCTGGCCTCCGATTGAAAATGAGGCTTCTTAGTCCCTCCTTGTTACCGCCCTGTCTCCTTTTGGGACGGCCTATCAGGACTGGATCTTTTACTTGCGGCGTTATACTGTCTCCTTCAATTAGTCGGTAAGCACTCTTTTTTTGTCCCCGTATGCCTGCCTACAGAGAACACCCCTCCCACCTCCTAAACAGCATCAAGCAGCGATCGCTGTATCCTTTACTTATTTATTTAATATGGCGCCCGTATGCTTGCCTACAGAGAACACCCTTCCCACCTCCCAAACAGCATCGAGCGGCGATCCCCGTGGCTCGGTAAGCACTTTTTTTTGCATTCGGGCAATGACGACAGCTTGTTTCTTTAACCAGAGGGTGTGGGGGCAGCCTGGCTCCAAGAAAGGAATTCAGAGACCTCAGGTCCTGGCAGGGAGGTAGAGAGCCGAAAGTCTCCACAGCGCCCTGAAGAGGAGCCCCCGGCCCACTCGGCTTCAGGACTGGACCAAGGTAAGGGGATCGACGGGAGGGCTACCTGCTCTCCCCTCTTTCTACTCCCCCGCCCCTCTCTGTCCGCCTGACTGTCTCTCCCTTGCCAGGACCCAGCCCTGCAGGCTTCCCAGTTCATGCAGCGTGGTGGACCGTGTTATTCTTTTAAACTCGTTTTCTTTCCTTGCTTGTGTCCCCAGGATGTTATCCTCTGGTCTGGAGCCTTTTTTTACAAACAGGGTGACATGGCGTGCTGTGTCTGAGCACGGACTCTCAAGAGTTTGTATGGTCTGTTTCCGCTGGGATTTCTACGCGTAAAAATAAACAAGAATCTCCAGCCCCAGGCCTGACTTGACTTCTGTAAATTTGAGAGTCTTGACTCCACCCTCCGCCCCAAACCGATCTCCCCGATCCCACCCGCCCCACACACACTCCCCTCCCCAGAAGCATTGTTTGAGGTTGGATAAAGCCGCAGTAGATGGGTATTCCCTCTAAAACAGACTTTTGGGCTTCGAAAGCTGATAAGCATTAGCAATCCCAATAGGTCTGGCTTTAAATAAATGCTGTATGGTAATGTGAAGCATTATAAATAAACAGCAAAGGGATGGATATGTAGTTGCGTGGAAGCAATTAACGGCAGAAAAATATTGGTGTATGTTAAAAGGTCAAGTGACAGTTGCACTGGCAAGCCAGACCTAAAATCGATGAAGGACAACTCTAAAGCAATGAAATAGCCCAACAGGTTTATGCATCTGCTGCTGAAATCATTGTGCAGCCTGCACGTGTGAAACCGGAGCGGGGCAAACCAGACACTCATCCTTCTGAAGTCGATAACATGTGCATCGCTGTGTTGTAGTTCAATAGCACCTACGAATCACTGCGCTGTGAAGCCGCAAGGCCATGGCAGAAAGAACTTTATAAAACAAGTCATTTTTAGTCCCCTTTAGCAATTCACATCAGCTTATTGCAAATCACCACATTAACGAGTTATTAAACCGGCCAATTGCAGACATTAACACAATACTAGGACGAGGAGTTTCCCAGGGGGTTGAACTCATGGAGTAGGTCAAAAGGAACTGCAGTCAGAAACACGTCACAGCTAAGCCACTGTACTTGGGGTCGATTTAAACAAGAAGTTAGCTCAAAGGGTTCAGGAGCTGCTGCAGAGATCTGCCTGCTGCCGGAAGGGTCTGAGTTTTAACTGCTGAGGAGCAGAGGCCCCTGAATTAAGCAGTCCCGAGTTGGGTAGTAATACAACACCCCAACTAAACGTGGTAAAAATAATTCCGTTTTAGCTTTTTATAACTCTCAAATTGTCCAGGACACGTGTGAGTAGTACGCCCAGTTGTTCTATTCATTGTATTCTGGTACTTTTTTAAAGGCGGAAAGATGGTTCAGAGAGTTGAACGCTCGTCGCTGAAACCTGCGATGATGTGAAGGTACCTAGGCTGTCTTAAATTGGGCAACAATAACACATGGCATTTACAGGCATTTAGAAATGGCACGTGTGGCACGCAGCACTAAATAACAAGCATTTGCAATGCAATAGGTCTCGCAGTTGTGAGAGTTTGAGTTATTGGCATTGTAAATGGCAATGCCTTTATTTACGTGTTGGTTTTTAAAACATAAATAAAAGGCATTGTCATTTACAATGCCAATAACTAAACTCTCGCAAATGCGAGACCTATTGCATTGCAAATGCTTGTTTTAAAAAGTGCCTTTGAAATGTTTTTAAGATGTAAATGCCATTAACCTTAAAAATGTGTCCTCTCTTTTCCTACAAGGTGTTCTGTTCACCCCATTCCTTTTCCAAGTCCTGGGAGACGTTTCACTGTTTTAAAAAAAAATAATGTTCTGGCGGTTATTCCTGACTTCCTCCTCCCTCGTTCCCTTGCATTTTCCCACCCGAAACCCCTCACTTTCACCCAGTTTTAAAAGTTTAAAAGATTTACTTTATATTGCCGCCTTACATTACTTCTATTTGCATTTTTTTCTTTTCTCAGTGCCCTCTTCTATTCCCTCATTCTATCCTTTTAATCTTTTCCAAACCCAGTCTCCTCAACATACCTCTATTTTCCCACTCGATATTAAAATTATGTTCCCTAAATAGAATTCACTACGAGAGCCACAATTTTTTCCAAGGGTTTCTTCTTTATTTTGAGTAAATTAATTAATTTACTACATTAATATTGTTTTTTTTCTTAACTATTCTTGGGGGGTTTTGTCTAACAAATGTGTCTGTTACTATCATGAATTGTATTTCTGTGTGTTTTTCATTAAATTAGTTTTAGATTGCATGGGTTCTCAGAAATGGATTTCTGTTACCTTGTTTTTCTATGAATTTACATAATACAGCACAAACACACTGAAGAACAACTTATTTACCTTCGGTAATGATGTATCAGGTAGAGACATTAATTAGTTGTAGATTCCTTACCTTAGAATTTCCCCCAGGCGTCAGTCTGGATCCAGAGATTTTTCAACAGCAGTACCCTTACGCGTTGGTAGGTGGAGTAGGTCGACTACGCGTCCGTCGTCGGCGTAGTGGGTGCTGGAATGACACTGCGGGACCTATATAGACGCCGCCCATGCGCGCTGTCATCAGTTCTTAACACGACTTTCCACACCTGAAGCGCAGAGCCATGAAAGACATGGTGCGTCAAAACTAGGTCTGTTTAGGGGAGTCCCTATCCCTAGTAATCAGTTTGTGGAGCAGGTAGGGTGGATGGGGCGGTAAGGAATCTAAACTAAACTATCTCTCTACCAGATACATCGTTACTAAAGGTAAGTAACTTGTTCATCTGATAGAGACTATTAGTTGTAGATTCCCTACCTTAGAATAGATACCCCAGCAATACCAACCCCGGAGGAGGATCTGAAATCCAACACACAACACATTAGAAAGTCCGGGAGGTCCAAACGGGCTAAGTACCCATCCCTTCAGACTTGGCTTTCAAGGCAGTAGTGTTTGATAAGCATGTTTGCATGACAGATATTAGGGACTGGGACTCTGCGTGCTAACGCAGGGGTTGCCGCTGTTGCTCTAGTGGAGTGAGCACGCAACCCTACAGGAGGTTCCTTCTTTACAAATGCATAGCCTATTTTAATGCAGAGGACAACCCATCGAGAGATGGTCTGTTTTTGCACAGCCTGACCTTTTTTGGCACCCACATAGCCAATGAAGGGTTGATCATTCCCCCGGAAGTCTTTGGTACGGTCAGGATAGAAAGACAACGCACGTTTTGGGTCCAGGCGGTGAAGTCTCTCCTCCTCTTTGGAGGGATGCGGGGGTGGGTAAAAGGTGGGCAGAGTGATGGATTGCCCCACATGAAAGGGCGTGTTCACTGGTGAACAGATCTAATCAAGGCTGTCCCAACCGCTGAAAGAGACCTTGCGCCACCTCCCGATGAAGACACCATTCGTGATTGACCAGGCACCGACGGCTGAGTTTGTCTGATCTGGCTTTCAGAGAACCCGGCAGTTGTTGAACCACCAGGGTTATGCCCTGATGTTCCAGCCATGTCCAGAGGTGGAGAGCCTCCTAACAAAGGGTCCACGACCCCACCTGCCCTGTTTGTTGCAGTACCACATGGCGGTGGTTTTGTCCATGAACACCTGCACCACTTTCCCTTTGAGAGAGGGAAGGAATGCCTTCAGTGTTGGTCTGAAGGCCCTGAGCTCCAGAAGGTTGATATGGAGAGTGGACTCCACCGGAGACCAGACGCCTCTGATCTCCACCTCTCCCAAGTGGCCGCCCCATCCCAGGATCGATGCATCTGTCACCACCATTTGATCTGGTTGGGGAAGAGAGAGGGATCTGCTTCTGATCTAATCTTGGTTCGTTAGCCACCACTGCAGTTGTTGTGCAGTTCCCGCCAAGATCTGGACGTAGTCGGAAAGATTCCCCTGATGCTGCACCCACTGGAACTTTAGGCCCCACTGCAGAGTCCGCATATGCCACCTGGCATGATCCACCAACAGATGCAGGAGGCCATGAGGTTCAGCAGCCTCTGAGTAATTCTCACCGAAATACGGGATAGAGGCTGAAACATCGGTATCATAGCCAGAATATCCCAAGCTCGTTGCTCGGGAGGATAGGCACGAAACTGCACTGTGTCCAGAATCGCCCCGATAAAAGGGAGCGTCTGAGAGGGAGTCAGCTGAGAGTTTGGCACGTTGATAGTGAACCCCAGCGAGTGCAGGAGGTCCACTGTAGTCTGGAGGTGGGAGATGACAGCCTGGGGCGAGCTCGCCTTCAACAGCCAGTCATCGAGAAAGGGGAAGTCTGGTACCCCTGATCTGCGCAGATGAGCTGCAACCACCGCCATCACCTTTGTGAACACCCGAGGGGCACTGGTAAGGCCAAAGGGGAGTATAGTAAACTGAAAGCACTCATGGCCCAACATGAACCGTGAGTAACATCTGTGGGCAGACAGGACGGGGATATGGAAATAAGCATCCTGCAAGTCCAACGCTACCATCCAGTCTCCTGGGTAGAGGGCAGAGAAGACCTGGCTCAAGTGAGCATCTTGAACTTCTCCTTCCGGAGAAAGAAGTTGAGGGTCCGGAGGTCTAGGATAGGACACAGGCCTTTGTCCTTCTTGGGCACCAGAAAGTAGCGGGAATAACAACCACGTCCTACTTCTGGCACAAGGAGCCTCTCTATGGATCCCTGGGCCAACAGAGCTGTAACTTCCTTTCGGAGAAGTGCCAAATGATCCTCCGACATGCGGTCATAAGAAGGTGGCATTGAAGGAGGGGTAGTCTTGAAGGGGAGGGAGTAGCCCTTTCGGACTATCTGCGGAACACACCTGTTTGACCTGAAGGACTGCCAGCGGAGAAGATGATGGTGAATCCTGCCTCCGACTGACTGATGATGGGCCTGAAATGTCAGACGAGGAAGGTTTGGAGACAGTGGCGGGGGAAAAGGGTGGACAGCCCGCCCGCTGGCTTCCTGACCCACGAGTACGCTGGGTACCATGTTCACGGCCACGCAGAGGCTGGACAGCTTGCATTACTCGGTGGCTGGTTTGGACAGGACGTGGCTGGGCACCCCTTCCGTAGCCATGAAAGGGACGAAAGGCAGACTGAGGGGGACAGGGTGGTAGCCGTGAGGCCCAAGGATCTGGCTGTAGCACGAGATTCCTTGAAACGCACAAGCTCTGAGTCTGCTTTGTCACCAAAAAGGCGAGTGCCATCAAAGGGCTTGTCCATCAAAGTTGATTGGACATCCCCCGAAAAGTCAGAAGTCCTCAACCAGGCGTAGTGTCTGAGTGCTACCGACGAGACAACCGTTCTGCCCAGTAAGTCGGTGGTATCCAGTACACAAAGTATGGTGAATTTGGCTGCGTCTCTCTCTCCCATCTGCAACTGCCTGGGAGAGAATGGCCCGGGCACTGAGGCAGCACCTCCGCAACCATATCCTAGATGGTATGGGAGTATCGGCCCAAGAGGCAAGCAGTATTCCCCGACCGCATTGCCAGGCTGGAGGAAGAAAACATCCTCTTCCCAAGATGGTCCAGCTACTTGGATTCCCTATCTGGGGGAGCAGAAGGTAATACGCCTTTTGAAGATGAGGCTTGGACAACCAAGCTCTCAGGGGCGGAATATTGTGTAAGGAACGCTGGGTCACCTGGAGCGGGCAGTGGGCAATTGTCCTGTCCACAGGCACCCCTGTGCTGGGCTTAGACCAAGTGCCCAGAAGGACATCAGTGAGGGCTTAATTGAAGGGCAAAAGCGGTTCTGAAGTGGAAGCCACAGGCTGAAGCACCTCCGTCAGGAGGTTAGTCCTGCCTGCCACCAAAGGGAGCTCAAGGCCAAGGACCTCGGCCGCCCTTCTCACCACCAGGGCGTAGGAAGCTCCCTCCTCCTCCGTAGCCAGAGTAGGGGGAGAAAGCAAGCCAGTGTCAGGGGAGGTGTCCAAACCACTGGCCCCACCCAGGTCCATCCGCCAGTCCACAGGTTCTACAAGTTGGTCGGTTAAAGGGTCCAGCTGCTCCTCCCATTCCTCTTCACCCCCTCCTGGCACAAAATCAGCACCAGGGATGAACACAGGGCCAAAAGACCCTTCCGGCGTCGGAACCGATGTCGATCGACGTCGGTCTGGCTCCGTGTCCACTTTGGGGATGAGGATGGGGTTGACGCTGACCGGGGGCACGTTTGACGTCAGGAGCGTCGTCGCCGGGGCTGTCATTCGGGAAGGTCGAGTAAGATCAACCAGCATCAGTCAACGTAACCACGGGGGCCCTCCGGAATCAGGGCCGAAGCCGAAGCCGCTGGCATCAAAGGCCTAGTTGTTGACTATGGCTCAATAACTTTTACAAAAAAAAATGTTTTCTCCCTTCATAGGAATTATTATTTTGCTGACAATACACTTGTGTATATGCCCCACTTAATGCACAGCGCATAGGATAAATTTAGGTAAGGTGTCAATGACCTTCAGTATATTCCATACTAGTAGATGCAATCTGGACATTAGTACGCATGACACGCTTTGCTTTATCTATCCTGACAGAGTGCGGCAAAACTACTTAGAAAAATAGTTGCTAAAGCAAAAAATACAGTCTCTTGTGGAGTATTATTAGCAGTAAGTACTTTAGAGGAACTGCAATCCCTCACAAATCTTATTTACCTTGCAATATGGGGTAATCACTATACTTTACAATTAGTGGTGTTTTATTCTGTTTTTCTATTTTTTTCTTTTTCTAAATTGCCTACTATGGCAAACTGTGGTGGTGGTATAACAACACCTTTTCAATATATTATTTTTGTATTGTTTTTAAAAAATATTTATAAACCCTCCCTTAGTAAGTAGGGGCAGGATTATGTGGCTAAATCTTGATGGTATATGGAACACAATCTTCGGTGTTTCGCACTTTGTAGGCATGTGCACTATGTTTTGGTTACAATCTATTGCACTTGAAAAGTTTATTCTGTGCTTCAAGGTCCAATTGATAAAATTTGTTTTTATTATGGGCTGCGAATTTATTGTAATTATACCTTTTCAGGTATCCACTGGGTGTACTCATATTGGTCTGATATCTGGCTAAGGTCCTGAGGAAGGTGGTGTTATCCATTCGTCAAGCCACCGAAACGCGCGTCGACCAATGCTGTTCAGATCCTGCTATATGCAGTTGCCTTAATTGGTTGTGGAGATTAAAACAACTTTCTGTCTCCCACTTCCCAGATATATGCATTAATGAATGTGGTGTGATTGTTTTTGATGAGGAATGTATGTGAGTTAGTGTGTATGAAGGTTTTATTTTGTTTCTTCACTCGGGGGTTTATGATGCAAAGATGTTTATAGATGAAAATATCTTGTTACCAATATGCAACACTGTTTGTAGATGTTTACAATAGTGATTTTATATGTAAAAATATGTAAAAGTACAAAAATATTTTTGATAAAACAAAGAAAATTAATAAATAATGTGAATATTTATAAATATGATTATGTTTTTGTATTTTGTTGTTGTTTAGCTTTACTTCAGCCCTTGTTGAATTTATTTTCAGTTAGATAAAAGAAATATAGGTCACGAGGGAGCGTTCTTAGAGTGTATTGTTGTTTTCCCCTCTTCTCCCAGACCTTAAAATATTTTTGTTTAGAGGGGGTCCCATTATCTTGCGTATCAAAGGCCTAGGACCCCCAACTAACTCGGCAGGCCCAAAGGCACACCAGCGGAGCTGGGCTGCAAACAAATTAGCTACAAAGCCTCATAGAACTTCTGGATCTGGGCAGGAGACGCTCCGGCTCCCGGAAAAGTGGGGAGGCACGGATTCGTCTCAGAAGGAGGCTCTGGGGATGGAGTTTTTGAGTGACGATGCTCAGAGTCCCACGTAGCGTCAGCCGACGGACAAGGTGAAGTCGAAGAATGCCTGTGCATCTTCGACTTCTTCTTGTGCTTACCTGACCTCCCCGACTACTTGGAATGCGACGAGGAGTGCAGGCTCCACGAACATTCTCAGGACCTTCCTCTCGAACTAGAACAGGAGCGACGTGGAGTGGAGCGCCGGGCTTCCAACAGCTTTCGGGACCGCTACTGCAAAGCCTTTGGATTCATAGCCGGGCACTCGGAGCAAGACTTTGGGTTGCGGTCACGCTCCAGGCACCAGAGGCACACAGGGTGCGGATCCATTACGGACATTGTCCGATGACAGGAGGCGCAGGGCTTGAAGCCGGTCCTACTCTGGGACATCCTCGACGCACCCGGAGTCCAAGACTCAAAAAAGAAGTTGCCAAAGTCGAAAAAGGGCTAACCAAAAAACAGGGGTAGCTCTCTCCGGATCTACGCTTAGGCTGGCACGGAAAAAGAAAGAACTGACGTCAGCACACATGGACGGCATCTAGATAGGTCCCGCAATGTAATTCCGGAGCCCACAATGCCGGACGCAGAGCCGACCAACGCCACCTACCGATGTGCAGGGGTACTGCCGTTGAAAAATGTCCGAATCCAGACTGATGCCAGGGGGAATTTCTAAGGTAAGGAATCTACAACTAATAAGCTCTACCAGATTTTTTTTTCCTCATCACAGTACTTATGGACTACACTCCCACCTTGGGGAGAGGTGGTGGAGATATGTATGATCAGCCATAGTATCAAACAGGAAAAGGAAAGAGAGGGGACATAGCAGTCTGTCTGGAATGTTGAGTTATACCTCCTTAAAGTAAGTATTGTGGCACGAAGAGAGGACTCAGACTAATGAGTTTAACTATATGTATTTCAGACAAGATTACAGGTGGGTATCTGTCAGTGAATTTTCCTTTGAAAACTTATGAACTGTGGAATCTTAGACCCTCATTCTAGTGGCTCAGGAATTCTTGCCCCTGGAATTACTCACACCTTAGGGATCAGTAATTCCAGTAACATTAATGTCATGTCTTTCTGAGAATTCCCCTGAGAAATAGAGAATTACCACAGAAATCAGTGTTTACACATCCTGATTCCTGGGAAAGGTCCTCAGTTTCTGACTTTTTCCACTGTCAGAATTCTCCATGTTTATTCACCAATTAACCTCTGCTACCAGTTGAAAAACCAATTAACAGCCACTAGGAATGATGGACTAACCATACAATTTTTGTCAGTCAAATTAAACACATCAAAATCTGCAGTTCTTGGATTCTCGGGCCAAGTAACTCAGCGCCCCTAAATGCAATATACTTTTCCAAGGCCAGATAGAAACAACAGACGAAATGTGTCTACAACACTGAGTTGCCTATTATAATTTGCAATTGGATGGGGAGGTCTTTCCAGAATTTGAAGCCCAGTTATCAGATTGCTCTGCCACCACAATGGGAAAGGAACAACCAGGAGATGCAGAGCATCAATCTCTAAGTTCTCGAGGGGAAAGATGGAGCCAGTAAACTGAATAGAAAACTGGAGAATGGTTTATGCAGAGCACAAAATGATATAAAGGAAATGAGTCGTTTCTCTGGGAGCCAATATAAAGAACGGTGAGCCGAGGAAACATGGTGAAACATTTACAATCAGCAGGGCAGAATTTCAGCCTTGTTTTGAATTCCGTGAAGCTTAGCTGTCACTGGCTCAGGAAGCCCCAGATATAGGGTTCTAAGTAGTCTAAGAACAAGAAAATAAATGCACCAATGACTGTAGTTTAGTAGTCAGCTGGATGAAATGGTAGAATCTTATACAAAACAGATGGAGATGCAAATACCAAGAGGCTCACATACTTCGCATAAGATATCAAATGAGGCATTTTGATTGAAAAGGATGTACAGGTTTTTTGCCCTGGTGACGAGGGCAGACAGAGCGCCCAGGAAGTCAGACTGGAGCCTGCTCATCCAGCAGGACTGGTCTCCTCCAAAAATCAAGACCTCATTCGCCTTACAGTTTATTTTCAGAAAGTTCTTAGCCATCCAGTTATAGATGGCAGCGAGACACTGTTCAAAGTGAGCAATGAATTACAGATAAATTGATCCTATTTCAACAAAATGCTAGCATCTTCCATGTTGGATAGTGCCCCAAAGCAAACTGACCAATTTTTCTACCCCCTTGGCCCTTAAAATAGATTAGGTGGAAGTGCTGATTCTTGTGGTACCCCACAAATGGCAGTGGAAGGAAGGAAGGTGATTAATCAGTGTCTCGTGATAGACCATGTCAAAAGCAGTGGAGAGATAGAGTAATCAAGGCTGTTGCTATCATTCCTAGTGGCCAACAGGTTAGTAAGGGTGGCCTGTAGCACTTTCTCAATGTTGATTTTCAGTTGAAATCTGGCCTGTGTCCCACCAAGAAGATAATGGACGCCCAAATAATGAGTTATTCAAGTGGCTAGATGTTTTTTCTATCGGGAAAATTATTTTGAATGAAGGCATTATCAAAACAGCAGAATGGACCAACTATCTACACAACATCCATTATGTGCAACCTTTGCATAGCAGAAAAGAACAAGCATTGGCAAAGCCAAAAGGTCTCGCCTATGTGAGAGCAATTGGCTTTGGCCATGTGTTTTAGCCATGTTGTACACCAGTGTGGCTGCTGTTCAGCATGGCCAAAAGTGAGTGGGGTAGATTGGAGTGTGGTAGATTAGGGTAGGTAGATTGGGGTATATTGTGGTGGGGTAGGTTGTGGCAGATTGGGGTGGGATAAATTGGGTATGATTGGGGTAGAGTAGATTGGGGCAGTTTGGGGTAGATTTGGATGGGGTAGATTGAGGTGGGTAGATTGGAGTGAGGTAGAATGGGGTAGGTTGGGTAGGGTAGATTGGAGTGGGGTAGTTTGGGGTACATTGGAGTAGGGTAGGTTCAGGTAGATTGGAATGGTGTAGATTGGAGTAGTTGGACTTAGATAGATAAAAGTAGATTGGAGTGGGGTAGATTGGGGTAAATTGGCGTAGCATAGATTAAGATAGATTGGAGTGGGGTAGATTGTGGTGGAGTAGATTGGAGTGTGGCGGATTGGAGTGGTGTAGGTTGGGGTAAATTGGGGTAGATTGGAGTGGGGTAGATTGGGTGGGCTAGGTTAGTTTGGGGTAGATTGAAGTAGGGTGGGGGGTAGATTGAGGTGATGTTGATTGGGTGGGGTAGATTGGGGTAAAATGGAGTGGGGTAAAATGGAGTGGGGTAGATTGGAGTGGGGTAGATTGGGGTATATTGAGGCACATTGGGGTGGACTGGAGGGGGTAGCTTGAGATAGGTTGAAGTGGTGTAGATTGTAGTGGGTTAGACTGGGTAGCCTGGAGTAGTTGGAGTGGTGTAGGTTGGAGTAGAGTGGGGTAGATTGGGAAAGATTGGAGGGATAGATTGGGGTAAATTGGAGTGGGGTAGATTGGGTTAGATTGCAGTGGGGTAGATTGTAGTGGGGTAGGTTTGGTGGGGTAGATTGGGGTGACGTACATTGATAGGTTGTAAAGGGTTAGATTAGAGTGGGGTAGATTGGGGTCGGCAGATTTGGGTGGGGAGAATGGGGTGGGAAGACTGGGGTGTGGTAGATTGGGGTAAATTGTGATGGGGTAGATTGGGGAAGGTTGGAATAGATTTGGATGGGGTACACTGGGGTGGGGTAGATTGGGGTGGGGTAAATTGGGGTGGGTAGACTGGGGTGTGTAGATTGGGATAGGTTGAGTGGGGTAGACGGGAGTAGGGTAGATTGAGGTGGGGTAGATTAGGGTGGTGTAGAAAGGAGAGGGTTACATTGGTGTGGGGTACACTGGGTAAATTGGAGTGGGGTAGCATGGGGTAGAATGGAGTGGGGTAGGGTGAGGTAGATTGGCGTGAGGTAGATTGGAGTGGGGTAAATTTTGGTAGATAGGAGTAGATTGAAGTGGGGTAGATTGGGGTAAATTGTAGTGGCGTAGATTGGGGTAGATGGGAGTGGAGAAAGTTGGAGTGGTGTAGGTTGAGGTAGATTGGAGTTGGGTAGATTGGAGTACTTGGTTGGAGTGGGGTAGATTTAGGTAGATATGAGTAGATTGGAGTGGGGTAGATTGGGGTAAATTGGAGAGGCATAAATTGGGGTAGATTGGAGTGGGGTAGATTGTCATGGACTGGGGTAGAGTGGTAGATTTGGGTAGATTGGAGTGTGGTCGATTGGAGTGGGGTAGGTTTGGGTAGATTGGAGTGGGGTAGATTCGGTGGGGTAGATTGGAGTGGGGTGGATCAGGGTAGGTTAGGAGGGGTAGGTTGGGATGAGGTTGATTGGGGTAGAATACAGTGGGTAGCTTGGGGTAGATTGGAGTGGGGTAGACTGGGGTACATTGGAGTGAGGTATATTTGAGTGGGGTAGACTGAGGTAGTCTGAAGGGAGTAGGTTGAGGTAGACTGGAGTTGTATAGATTTTAGAGGTGTGGATTGGGTAGACTGGGGTAGTTGGAGTGGTGTAGGTTGGAATAGTATGGAGTGGGGTAGATTGGGAAGACTGGAGGGGTAGATTGGGGTAAATTAGAGTTAGGTAGATTGGAGGGATAGAATGGAGTAAACTGGAGTGGGGTAGATTGGGGTATATGGGAGTAGGGTAGGGTGTAGATTGGAGTCGGGTAGATTGTAGTGGGGTACAGTGGGGTAGATTGGAGTGGGGTAGACTGAAGTAGGTTGGGTGGGGTGGATTGGGGCCAGGTAGGTGGAGGTGGGGTAGATTGAAGTGTGGTAGTTTGGGGTGGGAAATATTGGGTGGAGTAGATTGGGGTAGATGGTGGTGGGGTAGGTTGGGGTAGATGGCGGTGGGGTAGGTTGGGATAGATTGGGATGGTGTAGACTGAGGCAAATTGGGGTAAATTGTTGTGGGGTGAATTAGTGTGGGGTAGGATGGTTGTGGTAGATTGTGCTGGGGTAGATTGGAGTGGGGAATATCGGAGTAGGGTAGATTGGAGTTGGTAGATAGGAGTGGGGTAGATTGGGGCACATTGAGGTAGATTGGAGTGGGGTAGTTGAAATAGATTGGAGTGGGGTTGATTTGGCAGATAGGGGTAGATTTGATTGTGCTAGATTGGAATGGGGTACATTGGAGTGGGGCAGATTGGAGTGGGGTAGAGAGGCCTAGACTGGAGTGGGGTAAGGAGGGTTACATTGGTGTAGATTGGAGTGGGGTAGATTGGAGTGGGGTAAATTGGAGTGGGGTAGATTGGGATAGATTAGAGTGGGGCAGATGGGGAGACTAGAGTGGGTTAGATTGCGTGGGGTAGATTTGAGTGGGTTAAACTGGCGTAGATTGGGGTATATTGAGTAGGGTAGATTGTGTTAAATTGGAGGGGGTACACTGGAGTAGATTGGAGTGGGGTGGATTGGAGTGGGGTGGTATTTGGACTGGAGTGGGGTGAATTAGAATGGGTACATTGGAGTGGAGTAGATAGGAGTAGGTTGGGTGGGGTAGATTGGAGTGGGTAGACTGGGGTGGGGTAGATTGGGATGGATTGGAGTAGACTGGAGTGGGTTAAGTTGAGATAGGTTGTAGTGGGATAGATTTGAGTGGGGTAGTTTGGGTGGACTGTAGTAGTTGTAGTAGTAGAGTGCGGTAGATTAGAGTGGTGTAGATTGGAGTGGGGTAAAGAGGGGTAAATTGGAGTGGGGTAGATTGGTGTAGAATAGAGTGGTGTATACTGGAGTGGGGTAGATGGGGTAAAATGGAGTGGGTTAGATTGGGTGTGGTAGACTGGAGGTAGAATGGGGTGGGGTAGATTGAAGTGGGGTAGATTGGAGTGGAGAGGATTGGAGTGGGGTAGTTTGGCACAGGTTGGGTGGGGTAGATTCGGGTCGCATAGACTGGAGTGGGTAGATTGGGGCAGACTGGGGTAGATTGGAGTGGGGTAGTTTGGGTAGACTGGTGTAGTTGTATTGGAGGAGATTGGAGTGTGGTAGATTGGTGCAGATTGAAGTGGTGTAGATTTTAGTGGGGTATATTGAGTGGGGTAGATTGGAGTGGGGTAGTTTGAGTAGACTAGTGTAGTTGGATTGGAGTAGATTGGAGTGTGGTAGATTGGTGCAGATTGAAGTGGTGTAGATTTTAATGGGGTAGATTGGAGTGAGGTAGATTGTTGTGGGGTAGATTAGGGTAAATTGGAGTGGGATAGGTGGGATAGACTGGAATGGGGTAGATTGGGATATGTGGGGTGGGGTCAATTGGGCTAGGCTTAGGTGAGGTAGATTGGGGTAGATTGGAGTGAGCTAGATTGGGGTAGACTGGGTGTAGGTTGAGGTAGACCGGAGTAGTTTTAGTGGGTGGAGTGTGGTAGATTGGAGTGGGGTAAAGTCGGGTAGATTGGAGTAGGGTAGGTGGGGTAGATTGGAGTAGGGTAGACTGCTGCAGAATGAAGGTAAAGTGCAGTTAGGTGGATTGCGATGCGATGAAGTAGGGGCGCTGTAGCAAATGGTGGAAAGGGGAGAAGCAGTGCCATGAAGATGGAGGAGCAGCAGTGCCATGAGGAAGTGGAAGCATTATTGTTATGAAGTGTACATTCCTCTCTATTATCAATAGCCAATTTGGTTTGAAAAGTGAAAAAAAGACTTTTCCAGCCCAGGACACATTTATCGCATTGCAGGTACACCTAGAAAAACTCAACTATCCAGTTTCAAATGCTTGGCAGCTGTTTTAAATTTAGTTATTTTGATAATAAATGATTCATTTTGAATAATTTTTGTCTTTGCATACATTTTATGTTGCTCCAGGCAAACAAATGCAATATTAAAAAAATCTGTTTCACAGCAGATCGGCTCCATTTCTTACTAGTCCGTAACTGCAATTTTGAGAAAGCCCAGGGTTAATTTGCATGCCCATAATGCCATGGGCTCTAATTGCCAGTTTAAGCTGCTTCCTCCTTTTCAATTGTCTTTTAGCCACACCAGAAATATGTTTGAAAGATGGCAGTTGACAGCCCTGAGTGCCTGGGTAGCAGGCCCTAGTTTTCAAAATCACTCTCACTTTTTGTTTTGTTGTAGTTCACGTTCTGCCTGGAAAACACTGCCGCTTCTTCTGCTTGCTTATCTCCCAGGTGTGAAGTGTGGGGTGTTGTGGGAAGCAACATGGAAAACCAAGTCAGTGGCATTTGCTTGTTATTGTAAAAGAAAAAAAACTGAACCTAAGTAGCAAGCACGTATGCAGTGTTAAAACAGATAAAAGGGAGGCTGCTGGGTAAGTAAAGAATAAACGGGGTAGGAGGGTGAGACAGAAAAGAAGCAACAGGGATGGGGTGAGAGGGAAAAGCAGCAACAGGAATTGGGGGCATGTGGGAAGGGAGAAAAGTGAGTGAAAACAGAAGCACACTTATGGAGTGGTTAAACACAATTTAACAAGTAGCTCTAAAAACAGGAGAAGTGAATGGACATAAGTACTTGGTCCATGCTCTAGGGGAGGGCCAAACACAAGAAGAGGCATGATGCATGCATGCCATGACAAATGGAAACAAAGGATGTGAGAGTGACATGGAAGCAAACAAATGGTGATCTAGTGCAAGGCTGTAGCCCACTAACTGTAAACAACATGTCTCGAAGAGACGGCGCATGCGCAGTCTAGCAGAGACCTAAAAACCAACCTTCATTTTTTCTGTGCTGACATGATTACTTACGAGGTGCAGCATCTTCAAGCAAGGATCCTTCTCCAGTAACCCCTTGTGAGCCTTCTTTGGCTTTGGCAAGGTAAGACTCAACATCCTTCAAGGTCTGAGTTGGCAGCCCATCATCCAGCTTAGCAACACTAATAATTAGCAAATAAAATACAGACATAAAGTGAAAGACATTGCAAAACGATGTCATGATGTTCTAAGTAGAAAACCAGCATGCTTGGGTGAAACATGACAACAAATGCAAAACAAGATCCTCTCAACAATATAAAAAGCATTTGCTCAAGATTAATATAATTTTATTCTTTACTGTGGTGGAAACTGCAGTTGATCACGTACAAGTGTTTTAATAGACACAGTTTTAAAAAAAAACCTTTATTTTTCATTTATTTATGCCAATAAAACATCAACGTTACAGCATACGGTACATTGTAAGCCACTTGAAAATTAAGTTGCAGTGTTGGGAGCAATATGAAGTCAATTGGAGTCCACAGTGGTACTGGTTTACATTACAATATCAAGCGGAACATAAGATTAGGACATGCACTTGTAACATTTATTCACCCCTTCTTTCACTCTCTTGTTGATGCTCCCCGCCCATCTCAGTCCCACCACTCTCTGAGATAGACACAGTTACTTGCATACAGTTACTTGCATATTGTTTTTTAAACTAACGCGTTATGAGGAAATTTGTAGCTGCTTCTTGCTGTCTCACAGTGCCCCTGGGTTTCAATAGGCATTTCCCCATTAGGACTCCTGAACAAAACATAGGGGCAATTTACTTATAATTCATGCAATATGTTTTAGCCATGTTGTACACCAGCGTGGCAGCTGTTCAGCATGGCGAAAAGTTAGTGGGATAAAGGAGAGTGTAGTGGAGTGACATAAAGTGGAGTGTTATGGAGTGGCATAAAGAGTAGTGGAGTGGCGTATAGAGTCGTAGAGTAGTATAGAGTTGAGCGAAGGGGAGTGTCATGGAGTGGCATAGAGTGGAGTGGCGTATAGTGTTGTGGAGTGCCAGTGTGAAAGAGCGTAGACTGGAGTAGAGATGAGTGGAGTAGAGTGTCAGAGTGGAGTAGAGGGTTGTAGAATGGAGTGTCATAGAGTGTCCTAGAATGGTATAGAGCAGAGTGGAGTGGCATAAAAGGGTGTTGAGTAGAGTGTTGTAGAGTAAAGTGACATAGAGTGGAGTAAATTGTTGTAGAGTGGAGTGGCATAGAGTGGAGTAGAGTGTTGTAGTGTTGAGTGGAGTGGCATAGTGTGTCAGAGTGGAGTGGCATAGAGTGGAGTAGATTGGAGTAGTGAGTCGTAGAACAGAGTGGAGTACAGTGGCATAGAGTGGCATAGAAGGAATTGCATAGAGCATCATAGAGTGGAGTTGTGCTGTAGAGTGGCACAGAGTGGAGTAGCATGTTGTAAAGTGGAGTGGCATAATGTGGGGTAAAGTGTCAGAGTGGAGTAGAGTTTAATGAAGTAGAGCAACAGAGTGGGGTATTGTGGAGTGCGGTATTGTGGAGTGGAGTGTCGTAGAGGCTAAAAAAGCAGGCTCTTTTTAAACTTCTATATTTGGTTTTTAAAACCTTGCACGAAAAAGGACCCAGCTATCTAGAAAGCAAACTAAAGCCTTATATTCCTATTTGCCAGCTGAGATCCAGCGAGATGCATCTGTTGTGCCCCAAACGTATTCATAAAACCAGATTTGGGGGTCGCTCTTTCTCTTTTTTTAGCTCCCTATCACTGGAATCGTCTGCCCTTGCACATCCATTCCTGTTCGGATCCAATGCTTTTTAAAAAGTGTCTGAAAACCTGGCTGTTCAATTTTTAACCCTGGTATCGCTCTGTGAACTGTATTCTGCGGCTACGACGCCGAGATAGCCCCTCGGGGATGATTTGTTGCGCCTAATAAAAAATTTGTTTTAAAAGAGTGGAGTGTCAGAGAGTGGACTATAGTGACGTGGCATAAATTGCAGTGGTGCAGAGTAGATTGTGTAGAGTGCATTGGCTTTGAGTAAAGTGGTGCAGAGTCCATTGGCGTAGGGTGCAGTGACAAAGAGTAGAGTGGTGCAGAGTGGAGTAGAGTGGTGTAGAGTGCAGTGGAGTAGAGTGGCGTAGCGTGCAGTGAGTAGAGTGGATTGTTTCAAAGTAGAGGGAAGTTGCGTAGAGTGCAGTGGCATAGAGTAGAGTGGCATAGAGTACTGTGGCACAGAGTAGAGTGGCGATGAGCTCAGTGACAGAGAGTGCAGTGACTGAGTAGAGTGGCACCGAGTAGAGTGGCATACAGTGCACCAGTGTAGAGTGCATTGTGTAGAGTAGAGTGGCATAGAGTGTAGTGGCGTAAAGTAGAGTGTTGCAGACTAAAGTATAGAAGCGTACAGAGCAGTGGTGCAAAGTAGATTGGCGTACAGTGTATTGGTTTTGAGTAAAGTGGTGTAGAGTGCAGCAGCGTAGAGTGCAGTGGCATATAGATTGCAATGGGATGGAGTGGAGCAGAGTGTAATAGAGTGACGTAGAGTAGGTTGTTTCAAAGTAGAGTGAAGTGGGGTAGAGTGCAGTGTCAGAGTGTAGTGTGCATAGTAGAGTAGAGTGGTGTAGAGTAGAGAGCCATCAAGTGAAGTGGCGTAGAGTCATTCTTTTCAAAATTAGGTTTCTTTAGACCAATGGCCTTTAAACAACACACCATTAAGATATAGTACAGATACATATATAAAAATAAATTTAATCTGATAAGACCAATTAAAATTGTCATATAAAATATACATTACAATCCTGCCTCTGAAGAATGGGGGTCATCCAGTCCTCTACCTGTCTCAGATGTGGTGAGGCGGAGTGAACGTTCTTCCATATGGTTTGGAGCTGTAGTACGCTGCAACCGTACTGGAGTGGGGTTTCATCGTGCCTGGGGCGGGTTCTGTCCTGGGATCTGCCCTTGGATCCAAAGTTGTTCTTGCTCCACCGCACAGAGGGGATCGGAGGGAACCGCTATAAGCAACATCTATTGTTCCTGGGTCTCACACTCGCTAAACGCGACATAGCTCGGGAGTGGAAGGGGTCCTCCTCGCCATCATAGGGGGTGTGGAAAAAGGCTCTGGACTGGTGCATGGGAACAGAGATCGTGGTCTTCCAGGCTCGAGGTTGCCCGCAGAAACACAGGAAAATCTGGTCCAGATGGGCAATATACCGGGGCATAGACTTGCCTCCCCTGCCGTGTACCGACCCTGCATGTCTTTGACCTGTGCACACCTCCAACCAGTGGGGCGCCTGGGACGATGCGCTCTGTCATGTATGTGTTTACAGCTAATCATGTGTAGTTTGGGGAACCATGTGGTAACCTGTGTCAAATTTTCTGTTCTCGCGCCTGATGTTCCACAGGCCAGTTTGATTTGTGCATATAATCAGATGGTTGAAATGTGATATGTATCAAATTTAAGCCTCGGGCACTGCCCGCCCTTGTACCATCGAAAATCAATAAAAGTTGTTGTTAAAAAAATATTTACATTACAATAAAATCTACATGTCTTCCGATAAAATCTGCAGGTGCCCATGAGTAGTACCTCAACCCTCCTCCTAGTTCTCCATAAACATTACCCTTACTGCCCTCATGAATCTTCCAATAGCACATGCTACATCTAAAAAGCGCATATCGGTTAAAAATACTGCAGCATACCCTCAAGTCTTAATTCCATATTTCAGGAATATTGGGCGTAACCACTTTCTTCGCTGTTGTTTAATTGTTAGGCAGTCCAACAGAATATGCAACATGTCACATTTAGTGTTCAACCCACAAGAACAATTTCCTTCTATACTGACCATTTTAGCTTTTATCATATCATTTGTCTTACCAGGATTAAGACCAATTCTTACTCTTAATACTTCATTTCGTAGTAACTGGTTAGGTAGGGTAGCCACATACGGGTAACTCACATTATTCCACCATATGTTAAGCATAAAGTGAACTGATTTTTTCCCTTTCAAATAATGAAAGTCACTTTCGTAGGACAGTTCTATGCCTAACGCTTTCAGCTCACTTGGCGTAGAGTGGAGTGGTGCAGACTAGAGTGCAGTGTTGTGGAGTGGTGCAGAGTGGAGTGAGGTGGGGTCAAGTGGAGTATGCATGGTGTGGTAGCGCACTGCCATTACAGACAACACATCTTCAATTGAAATTACCATTTCTTTTGCATAGACATACAGTTTTACTAATAAAAGTATAAAGCACACAAACAATGTGTGGAAATGTCATCACCTAGTGTATTGATTTGTTTTGGTCGTATTAAAATAATTGTTTCCACCACACTTCAGTATTACCCAAAAAATGTGCTTCGTTTGTGTTTTCCATATTGTGAAATATCTGCACAGTTCATTTACAGACATTTAAATTTTGTTTGTGCTAGAAAAAAAATAACATCGTACAGCACACCCGAGAAGCCAGCTAGAAAAAAAAATAACATCATACAGCCTTTCTCTCTCACGTGGGTACCCAGCAGGAACTTCAAAAAAAATCCTCTGTCTTTGAAGCCAGGGAAAGAAAAATAAACACCAAGCCCCCTTGAAGACAGAGCCTGAAATTTGACCTCTGTCTTTGAATGCACAGCAAATGTGACAAGATAAGAACAGGATGTAAAGGCCTGTTTACAGAAATTCAGTACTGGTGGAAGAATACACTAAATAGGGTTTGGGCAAGGGAAGGAACGAACTCAAGCTGGATGGCCTAAAACAAATAAAAACAGACTATAGAAAGCAAACACATGTGACTTACAACCCCAAAGCAATGGTAAGCAATGGGAGGAATGCATTCCCAGGGAAGCTTTTAGAATGTCCCCAAGATCTTGTTAGCAAACCTGACAGCGCAGCTAATTGGTAGGCTTCGACCTAAAAAGTATTGTGAATTTTACTGCCTGTTCAAATTCCCAAAATATTGATCCTCTCCTGTATTCAATAGATAGTCTCTGTGCCATTACTGTGCTCTCACATGGTGAGCGATACCTAGTGATCTACAGGCTGAAATGAGGATAACTTTTCTGGAAATTTACTTTGTATTTGAGGAAATGAAAATGTCTGAGATGTACAGTGCAGCAGTGTGACAGCTGATTAAGACTTCACAGTCAAGTGGAATAAAACAAAATGCAGTTATATGTGGCTTGGGTTTGTGATTAGTCGGTATTCATCAAAACTGATTCCTGGTAGGTAATGTGCCATATTTAACATTATATAGCGCATTCCTGTCCTCCTCTTCTGCTAGCGCACAATGTGCTACCTTGCGCCAATGCAAGCACCCCAGCACCATGGAGCAAGGGTGCCTCCGCTGCAGGCAGGATTGCTTTTGTGCAGGAAGGGGTACCTTACTGCACAAGAACAATCCTCTGAGACTTTTTCCTCTTTCTACGTGTGCGGCAGCATGCATGTAGAAAGAGAAAAAAGCAAAAAGAAATAAAGATATTTCTCCTCGTTACATCTCCCCTGGGAAGGTGTAGCATTTTTACGCATTCCCAGGTCTTCCAGTAATGGTAAATCTGGGAATGCGGCCAAAATCCATGGGTGGATGAGTGGGAACACCCATGCTCCACCCATGGAACACCTCCCTGGGGCAGAGTAACGCAAGGCAGCAACTTGCGCTGCCTTGCGTTACTCCAGATTTACCAAGCACTGCAAGGCCACACACGGTGGCCTTGTGTTGCTTGGTAAATCTGACTTTAGTGCTGTGTTGCCCTTGAGTTACCTTACATTACGCAAAGGCAACGCAACACTATGATAAATCTGGCCCTCAGTCCTTTCAAAGAACACACTGGAAGTATACTGGCAGGCAGACAGAGGGGGGTAGATAATACTGGTAGAGCGACAAGCAGGCATACAGGGAGGCAGAGAGAGAATGAGAGAGCGAAAGTAAAAGGATAGATAATGTAAACAAGAAGAGAAAGATAGGGGAAAATTGAGCAATAGACGAGGTCTTGCAACACAGAGAAAGTAAGAGATAGAGTACACCAGACAGACTGAGATGGTAGCAGGAGGAAGATGGGGACTAGATATTTATGTGCAAGGGGACGGATGGACAGACAGGGATATAGATAAACAGACAGACAGACAGACAGACAGACAGACAGACAGACAGATAGATAGATAGATAGATAGATAGATAGATAGATAGATAGATCCAAATCCCATACTGCCATCGTGTGGCCATTTTTTTGATGTTTCAAGTAAAGCTGCATCTCACGGGCATATGTAAAATTGCTCACATTTTGAGCTTCGCTGAGAGAAAAAAGAGCGCAATAAGAGACGAAAACGGTAACTGCGCCACATGGTTTTGGCAGTAAACATTAAAATGAGGCCGTTAACGTAATTAACAATGTTTTTTTAAATTACATGGATTAAATATGACGCTGTCACACACATCGTATTCGAAATCTAACATAAAAATCATATCGTCCATTAATGAACTCGTAGCTAAACTTCTCCACACCGCTTCTTTTACAACAACACTCTTAAGGACCAGCTCACCTACTTCCTAAATTTTACCTCAATAAGTTCACTAGATAAAATCCCGCCCAAGTGTAAGCAGCTCTCATGGTTCACAGTTGCTTTTTAGGTCATGGCTATAGAGGCCTATTGTTTCCAATAAATGATGTATCCATAGAGTGGAATTTGGGTCAGTCCTTTGCTCATGATTGGATGGCTTTGCTGTTAATTTCCCTTACCTGGTATTGATTCGTGGTTTTCCTGCCTGTTCCTGTGGTGATCCCTCACAGGTGCACTTCCATTTCACGGTGTTTTGAATCGTTGATGTATTCTGCTGACGTCAGACTTAGCACTGCAGTGCATTTGAGGCACTGTTCCGTCTCCCCTTCTCTCTCCCTGCTCCTTATTCCCCATGTTTTGTAGCCTCTCCCTCTTTTTATCCCACCTCCCCATTTACAACCCCACCCAGAGTCCTTTTACACTCCTCAAGACTGCTAATTCTTTCACTTCCCACTGCACTATCGTCAGGCAGCTATCTTCAAATATTTTTTGACCATTTCAAGATATCCGCCTATGCACGCACATGCTCACGCATCCATGGAGGGCATCTTTAAATGACTGTTTTATTTTTAAAAATCTCAAGCAAACATGTCCGCTGTGGAGGCATGCACATCCACATCGTCTATTTATGAATGCATTTATTTTGACAACCCCTGTTCAAAGATTGCCACCATGTATGGATGTGCATTCGTGACACCATCTACGATAAAACAAAAAGCATAGGCAAGCCCAACCGGATTCATGGCTAAAACTTATTGACTTTGCCAACGCTTATTTCTTCTGATATTACAGTGACTCATTAACCTATCTTGCCAGTGCTCCCGTAGCGGAGCCGCTCTGAAACCAGATCAGTCCAGTCTTCCCACCGGACTTTTTTCTTGTAACTCAGGGGCCGTATTACAATAAGTGCCCCGGGGGCGCAACGGGCGTTTGCGCCCACTTTGTGCGCCCCTGGGGCACTTTGGTATTATAAAAGGGGGCGCAGACACTTGTGCGTCCCCTTCTATAATGCCAATAGCGCTGGTGCACTTAAAGCGCCAGCGCTATCTTCAGAGGGTGCTCCTTCATTTGCATAGGGGCGTGCCCTATGCAAATGAGGGAATTCCTTTGAATCTGCGCCTGCGCCATATTACAGACACGGGCGCAGAGTCAAAGTAGCCCTCAGGAGGCGCACTGATAGTGCACCATTTAAAAGGTGGCACTGTCAGTGCGCCTCCTGACAGCAGCCCTCTGCAGGAGGTAAAGGGGGTCCCATGGACCCCCAGACATCCCCTTGCAGGCGGGTCACTGACTGCAACTGCCTGCAAGGGGATCTCTAAACCTCTTTGAAAGTGCAGGCCGGTACCGCCTGCACTGTGAAAACACGGAGCAGCTGCTTCGTGTTTTCACATGGGCAGCGCATTACATCATAATAGGGCACATTGTGATTGTTTGCACTCGGTGCACCTTTTAAAAGGTGCGCCGGGCGCAAACAATCACAAAGCCTAATACGGCCCCAGGTCTACATTTGGAAGCACAAAACAATTGCGGCTAAACGTATACTTGAAAGGAATCTCCTTCAGTGTCATCGCTACCAATTATTAGTTTTAATAGGTGTTAAAATACGGTAGAGATGTGAAGTGTTTCATTTGTATTCATTTTCATGTGGATAAGCAAATTCTCTCGAGCACAACTTTTCCCTGACTGTCCTAAAGCACTTAAACAGCAAAGACCAGGGGCCGTATTACAGATGGTGCCTCGGGGGCGCAACGGGCGTTTGCGACCACTTTGCGCGACCCCGTGGCACTTTGGTATTATAGACGGGGACGCAGATGCTTGTGCGTCCCCTTCTATAATACTGATAGCGCTGGCGCACTTAAAGCGCCAGCGCTATCAACAGAGGGTGTTCCCTCATTTGCACTGGGCGTGCCCTATGCAAATGAGAAAATTCCTTTGACTCTGGGCCTGCGCCATATTACAGACACGGGCGCAGAGTCAAAGAAGCCTTCAGGAGGCACACTGACAGTGCGCCATTTAACAGGTGGCGCACTGTCAGTGCGCCTCCTGACAGCAGCCCTCTGCAGGGGGTAAAGGGGGTCACTGACTGCACCCGCCTGCAAGGGGATCTCTAAACTCCTTTGAAAGTGCAGGCGGGTGCCGCCTGCACTGTGAAAACACGGAGCTGCTGCTCCGTGTTTTCACATGCTGCCCCCAGGGCAGTGCGAGTTCAGGGCGCATACACCATAATGGGGGGCAAACAGTGATAATGTGAAATACGGCCCCAGAAAGGAAAAAGAGATCATTAAACAGAACACTTTTCCACACATAGCACTGTCTCGTAAAATCAATTTTTGAATTCCAGAAAATATACTCTTTTCGTTCGAGGGCAACTAGGTGATTGGCCGACCAGAGCTTGACACATAAGAGAATCCAATGTATGGGCCCTGTCACAAAAAGAAGCAGACATTTTATATTATGTGAAATTTACAAAAATAAAAGACTAAACACCAACATCTATGAAAATCAGCGATTTGTTTGCACAGCTGACACTTAAACCGTAATTTCCGTTTTCTTGCTTTTTTAAAGTCAGGATTAAGGTACACGTGTCTGGTTATTTTAAGGAGAACATAGGAGATTACCCAGGGCCAACCTCATCTATATCTTATTAACAACTCTCAAAGACCTGATAGAGTGCGATGGTGCTCTTTCATTTGTAGGGGTTCATTATAATAATGAGTAGTTCGCACCTACATTTGTTCTTTTGTTGTGTTAACACGTGACAGTAGAATGTGTACTGTAATAATGTGAAACGTGATGTGCTAGGTATACTTTTCATATAAACGTGGAGAAATTAATGTTGCAATACATGCGTGTTTAGCCGAAAACATTAACGTGTAGACTTGTGCTAAATGCTTGCACTTATTCGTGCATCTGATGTGTTCATGTAACCTGTTTAGAAATGCTCAGTAAAGGAGCTCATTTATATGTAAACTCGTGAGGCCTATGTATTATTTTCTTATGTTGGCCGATTTCTGTAGGACTGAAATGTATTATCCCTGGTGCTCTTTAGTGATGAAGTTGAATTTCATGTGCATGTTATATTTGTTCCTTTCTCACGTTTCTGTTGCAGGGGGAGAAACCCGCCTTTGTTAGTTAGAATAACGCCTTTGTTTTAGGAGTTAGGCTCAGGGGAGGAAAGAATACATTTACCCAAGAAAGCGTTGATAACGTGGGACGGTGTTCTTTTTCACTGGAGAAGGCCTGGGAATCAAGGTCGTCGAGCCAGGACCTGGGAGTATCGAACTGGAAAATCACCTATGAGGAGTGCCCAGCTGGATGAGCTGATCGGATGACGAGCAGTGGGGGTGCTAAGAGTTTTTGGTGTTTGAATTAGGGACAGTGCCCCGGGGGTTGAGTCAGGAGAGGAGATTGATGAGGAGAGAAGGAGCATCTTAGAACGAGCTCTGTAGCCTTTGGCTACTTGACCCATGCAACATGAGTGTTCTTCTCAGGAAGTCTTCATGCGCTGGCACCTTTTCCTGACTTGCCTGGGGAATGCTAAGTAGGGATGTCACATTAGTGGTAGAGTAGGGACAGACTAATGCTTTTTACTTACGAACCTCCAATGAAGACCGATCTAGACGTGGGGGCACTTATTGCCTGCGTTCTGGTCTTGGAATTTGTCATCCTTTTCATGCTCCAGAAGCTACTAAATTTTGGTCGTAGGTTTGGCTTTGTATTAGTTCCAATGTACTTTTACAACCTCGTCTTGAGGTGCTTGAATGTCCAGTTGTTTTTGGCTTTGTAATAAACCCACTAAACTTGACAACCTGGAGTCTGTGATTCTTCGGAGTCCTGATTCTTTGTGCTGGTGATTCCAACTGAATGAGTTATTTTTCCCCTCTACACTTCTAAAGCAGACACCAAAGGTCCATCGACCAAGGGTTCCAGAGTACAATCAAGAGATGGAACCCAGCTCCTTCAGTTGGTAGCACTATCGGATGGTTATCTCTTGGAGTGAGGGGAGAATCAAGAAAAGTAGGGAAAGTTTAGTGATATAGCCCCAAAGAGCCCAAAAGATGAGAGCCCAAACAATCGAGAATGGAGAGCGATGGGACCTAGCGGAGATCGACGGAGAGTGACAGTGTGGCGCGAACAGCAGTTCACAGTGGAGTGAGTATGAATAGGGGTGCATGTGTTAGATTTCGGTAATGATTTGATTGTCTGATGTCTTGCGGAGTAGGGATGAGAGTTGAGTGAATGTGGTTTTGGGCCGAACGCGCCTGGTCCATGTGATACGATTTGATGATTTTGATGTCAGGCTCGACGAGTAGCCTAAGATCCCGAGATAGATTTGAGGTGTAGACCACACTGAGTGAAGTAATTGTCTGACCAGCGATCGTGAAGCGCTATCGATGACCCGTTGGAGATAGGGAACGTGTGTGGGTGAGCTTGATAGAATCGTGTGGGAAACTAGTGCACAAGGGCGACCACAGCGATTCAAGTGGCCAACGCAGGTCGTGGGTCGCTGTGTGTGAATGGGTTTGAGCGATTGGATCCCATCGATTTTATTTATAACCGTCCGGTCGTTTCGCAGACAGACAGTTGGGAGAGGTGAGGCAGACAAATACTTGAGTCTGTCCGGTCGTTTCGTGGACAGACAGTCAGAGGTGTAACTGTCCGGTCATTTCGTGGACAGACAGTTGCCAGATTCTATGAGTGAAGTGCGTGTATGTGTAAAGTGAGATTGTGAAGGAGGGTGAACTGCTGTGCGAGGAGGAGGAGTGACATCGGAGTGTGCCGCACTGCGATAGGTCGGTTGGTGTAAAGCCGCGCTGGGACTGGGGGGTTGTCATCAGGAAGTGGAAACGAAAACATCTTGTGGAGAAAGAATTTAGATTTAATCATGCAATGCTTTAGAGTGTTACAAGATCTTTGTAGGGGAGATAGAGGAGTATTGACTTGAGTGGGTGAGGAAGCACCACCTGAGGATACCCCAGCACATTATATGGCCACAAATGTAGGGCTCCATACCATAGTTTGGCTTTAAAATTGGCACAAAATGACTGAAAAGGAGGGAGATTTGGCTTTTCCACGCTATGGTTCATTTAGACTAGAGGTGCTGTACCAGTTGAGGGGAGTGATGGCTTCATTGCGACCTCCACCTAGACCAACACAATTTGAGGCATTAGATGCATGGATGAGAGCAGCACAGGCAAAGAGGAGGGAGCAAAGTCAGGGAAGGATGAAAAAAGCGATGAAAGCGTATCAGGATGCGCGATGGGATGCACAGCTGAAGAAGTGGAGAGTAGACACCATGGAGGGAGAGAGGCTGTTCCCACTGTTAGTGAAAACAAGAGATGCCCGCAAGAGGAAGCAAGAGGACGACAGTGATACTGATGACAGCTTGCTAGATAGGTTGCTAGCAGAACGTCGTCCTCCAAATAATCCAGATTTAGAAGAGGGAAAACGGGCACTCACGGAGAAAACAGCAGAACCACAGGCGAGCTCCAGTGCAAGAGTGGTGGGAAAGATGTCAAAAGGGATGGAAGGAGCAGGGACGTCAGCACTGTGAGGTACAGAGGTGCATGGAATTAATGTTCCTACGCAGTTGCCAGAAGCCCTTATGGTACCGGTCACCATTGGACCCATAGTATCGGTATACGATCCAAATCAAGGAGAAACCAGCCGCCAGTCACAGTCAGGTGTGGGGGAAAGAATTGATTCTGGAGGGAATAGTACTGAGAGCAGGAACGGCCCATTTCTGGTGCTCATAGAAGCTAGTACTCCACTGCCAGCTACTGCAGACTCCTCAAGAGGGCGTGTAGGGCCAAATGCAGTGAGGTCGGTGTCATTGGCTGATTCGCGTTCTGATTTGAGGATTTGGGAACCTCCAGTTAGGGGTCCCACGGGGAGGATGCCCGAGTTGGGAAATGTTCAGGGAACTTCCGAGAGTCAGAATGTTTCACGGAATTTGACAGAAGGGAATCCTCGCAGGAATCAGAGTAGCGACGGTGAAGAACCGAGCAGTGCATCGAGTCAGGGAACAATCAGGGTGGACATAAAAGCCAAGGTGTTAGAATGGTGTGAGGCTGAAGGTAGAGGTACATGAGATAATAAGTGGAATCTTGCCCTTGGAGAGGATAGAACTGTATGAACAAGATGAGCTGTTGTTTGTGGTGAAGGATTACCTGTAAGGCAAGAAAGGCCCATGAGAAGCTGACCGAATTAGCACAGAGATACAATGTGGATTTGTCCAAAACAAAAATGTTACAGGGAGGTCATAGGTTGAATTACAGTGATCAAGAGTTGGAAGAGAAAAGGGTCATAGGATTGAAAACCCATATTCGAGAATTGATTGTAGGGATACACGCATGGAGCATGCTTGACAAGTGGGAAGAAAGGTGGTCTAAGAAAAAGAGTGTCAAGAAGGGAATAGGAGACACGCCGCCTCCAGGAGGGGGGGCAGCAGGAGTAGAGGCTTACCCATTGCGAGAGGTACCGAGTGGAGGGTATGTGCACGTGCCTTTGGAGCAGGGGTGATTTGGCAGCGTTTACGAACAATTTTCCTCGGCTGAGGGAAAAGCCTGTTGAGTGGTACAAGCAGGTAGATCGCTTTGTCAAGATCTCAAAAGTACTGTGGGTAGATTTGAATACTTTGTTTGACATCATGGTACCCAGTGATTTGTGGTCTGCGTGTAAAATTGCTGTTGTATGGCCAACTTCCGAGCCCGACCGAGACCCCATAACGCATGGTCCTTCACCCATAGTTATGAAAAAGTTTGAGCAGGTAATCACATGGCTACAGTCCAAGATTTCACCACAAGATATTGATTGGATTAAAATCGGCCGAACGACCCAGGAGCCCAAAGAATCGGTACACGCATATTATGAACGGCTTTTGCAAGCCTTTAAGCAGTACAGCAGGCTGTACACATCAGATTCGAAGGATATGGGACAGTTTGTTTCTAAATTTGTGTTAGGGTTGAGACCTGATACTAGCTCTACGATCCAGCAGCATCTGATCTGTTGGCAAAACAAGTCCGTGGATGCGATACTACTGTATGCCAGATATTGCAGTGACGAAGTAGCCTCAAAGCATAGGAAATTGAAGGATAAGCTGATGCTGGTACAGATGAGGAATGCAGACAGGGTAGACCAAGTGCAGTTGAGTGGAGGAACTTCGGGATGAAGGCAGGGAAACAATCATGGAGGTGCTCAGAATGCGTCGGGTCAGGGAAGGGGGAAGCCCATAGACCCCAAGACAGGGATAGACGTGGGTACACTAAAGAAAACGACTGCATGTCATTATTGTCACAAAATCAGGCATTGGAAGTGTGAGTGTAGACAGAATCCAGCCAACCAGATCCAAGATGAAGAGGTAGTGCAGGTACCTGAGGTCGTGAATACAGTGACAAGGCCTAGGTCTGTGCAGGGAGGTGGCTTGAGTCCACAAGTACAAGTTGCCCAGCCTCTAAGAATTCCACAGGGAAATCGAGTGTACATGCAGATGCCCTTTATCGAAACATCAGATGAATTCGACCTAGACCCATTACAATGACGGTGCCTGAGGGGGGAGGAAGACTGTACTCTTGGAGCAGTCTTGGAGGTAGACCAGAGAGGACAGTATGTAGAGGGAGATGTTGACGGCCATCCCAGTACATTCTTGATTGATACTGGTGCTATCCATTCTACTGTGAGGTTCGCAGTAGTTCCAAACCTACCACTCTCGGTACAATCGATCCAAGTTGTAGGAGTTGCTAACAAAAGACTGACAAATCCATTGACAGATGAGGTACCTGTGAGAATAGGAACCTTTCAAGATTGACACAATTTGTGGTGTGCAATTCGAGTCCGGTTTGTTTGTTGGGTCGTGACCTTCTGTGTAAATTGAACTGTACCATTTATTGCACACCCAAGGGAGTGGAGTTGCAGATGAATGATGATGACATTGCATTCAAACTGGTGAACCAGAATCTCTGCATAGAGATGTTTCCCCTTTTGACTGTTGAAGACCTGCCATACGATCTGAGGGACTCAGTCCCTCCGGAAGTGTGGGATTTCACAAGGGAAGACATAGGACTGATCCGGGGGGTTGAGCCAGTTAAGATACAGATCAAACCAAATGCCGAATTTCCGAGAACACCCCAGTACAACCTGATGCCGGAGACGGTGGCGGGAATCAAGCCTGTGATTGAATCCATGATCGAACAGGGCATTTTGAAGGAGATAATGGGGAGTCCATGTAATTCCCCTATAATGGGACTGCAGAAGCCAAGTGGGATGTTCAGGATCGTGCAAGACCTGCGAAAGGTCAACACAATTGTAGTTCCATGTTGTCCCGTGGTACCGAATCCATCAGTGATCTTGTTTCAGATACCTTGTGAAGCTGCATGGTTTACTGTGATCGATATGTGCCAGGTGTTCTTTTCTATACCCTTACACGAGAAAAGCCAATTTTTATTCGCTTTCTGGCTGGAAAATCGAGTGTTAACATGGTGTCGTATCCCACAAGGGTATACTGAGAATCCATCGATTTTCAATCAGATCTTGAAAAAGAAACTTGAGAATCTGGTACTGCCACAAAATTCAGTTCTTGTGCAGTTCGTACATGACCTCCTGATTGCATCAGAGACAGACGACGCTTGCAGGATTGATACTGTTGCACTGTTGAATCACCTGGCAGAGAGTGGACACAAGGTGTCCCCGAGCAAACTTCAGTATTGTATGCCTGAAGTCCAGTACTTGGGTCATCGCATTAAGAAAGGCAAGAGGAAGGTGTCACCAGACCGCATCGAGACGATCATGAATATGAATGCGCCTACCACGCAACAAGAAGTCAGGATATTTTTGGGAATGGTTGGGTATTGCCGTCAGTGGATCCCCAACTTCTCATTGAAGACAAAACCTCTGCAGAGGTTGACACACAAGGATGTGAGTGATCCGGTACCATGGGATAATGACTGTTTGGTTGCCTTTCTGGAGCTGAGAGAGAGCTTGTGTCATGCTCCGGCTCTAGTAATGCCTGATAACAACAAAGCATTCTCGCTATTTTGTTGCGAGAGAGAGGGGTGCGCACTGTCAGTACTCACACAGACTCATGGAGGTGTCCGTAGACCAGTTACCTATTTCTCAGCTACCTTAGATCCGGTAGCTTCAGCGTTACCCGGATGTCTCAAGTCCGTTGCTGCAACGGGTGTCAGCATTGAAAGATGTGAAAGCATTGTGATGGGTCATTCTCTTACTGTATATGTTCCACATTCAGTTGAGCTTCCAATGACGAGAACCAAAAAGCCCATTATAAACTAATGGGGTAACCCAATCACTGTCCGCGGACCTGGGTATCATATGGTATAGAAAACAATTGGTCCTAGACTCTGCACATTTAGTCAGGTCGAAACGTCGACATCTATCCCCAAAGGGGCCTGTACCATATGTCATTACCACCCCGTCCAACGAACAGATGAGAAATTTCTGCAACAACATTTTTTGAAAAACTAACTTGAATAATGACAAAAGTAATGTTTCATCGACAGGCCACAACCAACTGGTGCTAATATCATTTAAAACCAGTTGGAATTGTGAAATCATTGTAATTATCTCCATTGAACTATCTTCACTCTGTGACCTCTTCACTCCCATCTATTATACACACGAGCACTTCTCTTTCACCTTCCCCCTTTTTTCACTGTGTTGGAGCAACCGTTTGACTAAAATGTACGCTTGGTAATGTTTTACCTTCGCAATTGTCTCTATGAATAACATAGACAAATTCTCCTTAAGTACAGTTTTTCAAGGTGCACAATCTGAAAGTCGTATATGTCTTAATTACTTTGTGCTGATCTTTTACATGCAACAAATTATTTCTGAATTATAAACGTCTTTTGATTTGATGCGAGAACCAAAACGCAGCATTTGACAAATAACAGACTCACACGCTACGAGCAAGTCATACTTGCCTCAGAGAATGTGACTCTGAAGAGATGTTCTGTACTGAATCCTGCCACTTTGATGCCTATTCCAAATGTTGATGATGAAGATTGTGAAGACCATGGCTGTCTCGATGTGACTGAATTATGCACCAAACCGAGACCCTACATTGTTGATGAACCTCTGCCTGAATCGGATGACATCCTTTTTGTAGACGGTTCATGCCTAAGAGACAATGAGGGTTATTTGAGAGCAGCGTTTGCTGTCTGTACAATTTCTGGAGTTGTGGAAGCTGCTTGTCTACAGGGAGTACACTCCACGCAAGTAGCTGAAATTATTGCTTTGACACGTGCATGCTTGGTTTCTGATCAGATCCGAGTCACCATCTACACCGACAGCCAATACGGGTTCGGAGTGGTTCATGACTTCGGACATCTATAGTCTCAGAGGGGGTTCTTAAAGCCATCAGGATCTCCCATTAGAAACGGGGAATATGTAAGACAACTGTTGGAAGCTTTGCAACGTCCAAAGGAAATAGTTGTGGTGAAGTGTGGTGCTCATGGGAAGGGGAATGATTCTATGACTCTCGCCAACAGGTACGTCGATGAGGTTGCACGTTTCTGTGCTGAAAAGGGATGCATTTTTGCGAGGGAGTATACTAGAGAGAGCACAGAGAGAACCGAGCTCAGCATGATGCTAGCCATAGCGGACACTTGGGATGAGGTCAAGTGTCTGCAGGGAGAAGTGTCAGAACAGGAGGAAGCTGGTTGAATTAAAGCAGGTTGTGAGAAAAGAGATGATGGTATTTGGGTTTCAACTGATGGTCGAGCAGTGTTGTCAGATGATTTATTGAGCCCTATGGCGAGGCAGATTCATGGAGCAGTTCATATTGGAAGGGATGCCATGGTGCGAGTGTTCAGACAGACGTGGTTCAATCCACGGTTTCGTGCGTTTGCTGAATCAGTGTGTCACAGGTGTGTTACGTGTCAGCAAATGAATGCGGAGGAAAAAGACTGTGGTTGCATTGAGTCACATTGGGAGATCTGGTGGTCCCTTCAACAGGATCCAGCTTGACTTCATAGACATGCCTAGGTGCAATGGGTTGAGGTACATTCTAGTGGTGGTGTTTGTTTTCTCATGGTGGGTGGAAGCATATCCAATGAGAAGGTGTGATAGCCTCACAGTGGCGAAGCTGCTACTTAGAGAGTTGATACCACGGTTCGCACTTCCAACCTCATTGGAGTCGGATAGAGGAACTCACTTCCACAGCAAAATAATGAAGCTGCTTTGTGCTGTCTTAACAAGTTGATCAGAGATTGCATTGTAGCTACAGGCCCGAGGCATCTGGCCTGGTAGAACAGATTAACGGGACTCTCAAGATGTGGATGGCAAAGGTCTGTTCATCCACGTCCCTGAAATGGCCTGATGCATTGCCATTGGTGTTGATGAGTGTGCGTAGCATCCCTGATAGTAGGACAAGCCTCTCGCCCCATGAGATTCTAATGTTTAGGGCGATGCACTTGCCAGCAGTGCCAGCTACAGCATTGATAAACATCACAGATGATTTGATCCATGATTATTGCAGAGGACTGGCTGACGTGGTCCGTTCTGTGCCTCACGAGGTTGAAGCTGCGACTGCCCCGACCTCGAAAGATCTCTGCCACGACCTGTGTCCAGGTGACTGGATACTCGTTCGAAAACATGTGAGAAAGAGCTGCCTTGATGCTCGCTGGAGAGGTCCTTACCAAGTGATCCTGGTGACCAATACAGCTGTAAAGTGTGGAGGCTTGCCGAACTGGATCCATGCCTCCAACACCCGCAAAGTTTCAGGACCCCTGGAAGAAACAGCTCCTCTACCCGAAGGAAATCCAGCTGAGGTTGCGAGGCCACTGGAGAGGACAAGCCAAGCTGTGGGGGTTGCTGACGAGGCTGGTCACACACCAGAACGAGCTGAGGGGGTCACGCTACACCAGACCCAGGTAGTGACTCTGAGGGAGATGGTAACGTAGCGAGTGAAGCAGAGTCGGACTCAGCTGGAAGAGCTGGTGTGGAAGGTGATCGGGTGCAGAGAAGAAGAGCAGAGTACGCAAGTGAATCGTGGCCTGTGAGACAAAAGAGGCAGAATCTGAGATTGGCACCTGAGAGAGATCTTGTTCCTGTGTCTGAAATGTCTGAATCAGAGCTAAGTGACACAGAGCAAGCACAAGAGGTTCTGTGGAGATCAAGAAGAGCGAGGGTGCCTTGCCAGAGGTATGCTGCCCCAGAATGGACCTATCTTGTTACAGATCCCTGGAGTAGTGGGGACCGAGAGACTGAGGTCTTCACGAGTGGTCAGCAGGGTTCTGAAACTGATCATTGAAATTGAACTCTTCATCCCTGGAATAGAGGCCATTGGAGTGTTGACGGTGGATGTACCAAGGCCTCCGATACTGAGTAGTATGAGAGCTTTGGTTTTGCGAGATCTGTCTTTTCCCACCTTTGGATATCAGCCTCCAGCTCAAGAGGTTGCAGCAGTTCGTCTTGAAATCCTACAGCGTGTCATTGCTGAAATTGGCCTTGAGCTAGTGAGAGACTGTTAATTCAACTGTGGACTGTGAATAACATTTGCTTTAAAGAAGATAACCTAGGCCAGAGTGGAAGACGAATAAAGTTAGGGACTTTCAATAGAAGAAGAAAGAGGGCTAAGGAAGTCTTTTTTGGACTGTGTAAATAAATGTACACGGAACTGTGAATTAATTTCCAGGACTTCTATGAACTGTGTATGAACTTTGTTGAACAGCAATCCGAGGGAGAGAAAGAGACTTTGTGTTGCATCTTCTTGCTGTGCTGAACCGAACTCAGCTAAAAATGGAGTCTGGAAACCCGAATCGTAGAGCTAAGTGTGTAATAGGCACACTCATAGTGGGAGTGATATTAGTAATAGCAGTAGTCATTATAGTTTCTGTAAAAATTTCACATGATGCAGAAGTTGAGGGGGTGGGAGTACAAGGAACATCCACACCTGTTACTTCTAGCACAAAAGAGGGTATCGTAGGAGCTGAAAAGGCTATGCTAGATCAAACTAGTCGTATGTTACACATAGATTTATCTAAAGGTGATTACACGCCTAATGCTTATGCGAAGCTGCTATATGAGTACGTCAATACGATGGATGTGAGATATTGTTATGTATGTATGCAGTTGCCTGCATCAGTGGAGGAGGGTATTCGTTACCATCACCTGCCCCTGACTTATGGAATTTCATGTAGTTTATTGCTTAGTATGTTTTACGGTAAGGGTCACTATGAATATTATTTTTCCAACTATGATGCAGTGCTTTCTGAAGTTCCAGCTTACAAGCACCTCAAAAAGTATGATTATTACAAGCAGGAAGAGAGAGTCTGGAAGTATTTCATACCTACCGTTACCCTAGATGCAGCTTATGCTCATCGTCCTAATTTGACATACTTATTAACGGATATAGAAAAGAAATTCATAGATCAAGTGGAAGATAGGCATAGACAATTAGCTGTCAAGTTTAACAGTAGTGAAGGAAAATTTGTGTGGACCCAGGAGGAGTTGGCCCATAAGGCGAAAGGGAGTTAAGGTCCAATACCTTTAGATTTTGAATAGCGAGGAAAGCTTTGTATTAGACAAGTACAGACCTACTATGATAAGATTTTTGTAGGACAAAGTGTGTGTGATCACATCTTCTCAATTGAAGCTACTGCGAAGAAGTTCTTGCAAGATGCAGTGCAAATGGTGCCCAGTGTGTATTTTGTGTGTGGAAAGAATGCATATGTGCGGCTGCCACTGAATTGGTATGGTACATGCTATGTGGCTGTTGTGTTTCCCAAGATCTATCATGTTGAGGATTTGGGTCCGTTGTAAGGTGGATTACATCATAGGGAAAAGCGAGGAGCGAGTGCAGGAGAGATTGTTGGAGATGTATTTGGAGCAATGATACCAAGTTTGGGAGTGGTTTTAAACGATATCACTATTAGAAGGTTGTCAACTATTGTGGATAAACTGTCAGCAAACACAGCCCAATCTTTGTTGTTTGTAGACAGAGAGATGGTGTTGATAAGAGCTATGGTGATGCAGAACCGCCTTGCTCTAGACGTGTTGTTGGCAAAAGAGGGCGGAATCTGTAAAATGTTGAGGGTCTAACAGTGCTGTACTTATATTCCAGACCATAGCAAGGATCTGAGGAAATATATAAGTAACATCTCTGAAATCCATCATGAGGTCCATGACTTGGCAACAGAAGGAGTTTGGGACAAAGTTGGAAAAGGTCTTGGGAAGGTTGGAAGTTGGTTTGCAAACCTTGGTAAGGGAATTCTTGGTTATATCTTGAAGCCAATCATCATAGTAGTGGTTTGTGTGACTCTTTTGGTTGGATTGATAAGAGCCTATAAATGGCATAAGGCAGGACAGACTGAGAGATCCCTTAGAGAGCGAGAAAGGAGGATGGAGAGACTGCAGGACAGTCACTACGAGAATCTCAAGAGTCTAGAAAAGTTCTGGCAGGGAAAGCTGGCTACAACTTCTGTTTAGGTTGATTCTCTCTACAGGGAGTTATAGATGGTTGTGATGACACTAGTCATCATAGGGTTGGACTGATAGAGCGCGATAGTGCTCTTTCATTTGTAGAGGGGCATTATAATAGTAAGTAGTTCGCACCTACATTTGTTCTTTTGTTGTGTTAACATGTGACAGTAGAATGTGTACTGTAATAATGTGAAACGTGATGTGCTAGGTATACTTTTCATGTAAACATGGAGAAATTAATGTTGCAATACATGCATGTTTAGCCGAAAACATTAACGTGTAGACTTGTGCTAAATGCTTGCACTTATTCGTGCATCTGATGTGTTCATGTAACCTGTTGATTTGGAAATGCTCAGTAAAGGAGCTCATTTATATGTAAACTCATGAGGCCTATGTATTATTTTCTTATGTTGGTCGATTTCTGTAGGCCTGAAATGTATTTTCCCTGGTGCTCTTTAGTCATGAAGCTGATGTTTGAATTTTATGTGCATGTTAGATGTGTTCTTTTCTCACGTTTCTGTTGCAGGTGGAGAAACCCGTCTTTGTTAGTTAGAATAACGCCTTTGTTTTAGGAGTTAGGCTCAGGGGAGGAAAGAATACATTTACCCAAGAAAGCGCTGATAACGTGGGACGGTGTTCTTTCTCACTGAGAAAGCCTGGGAATCAAGTTCATCGAGCCAGGAGCTGGGAGTATCGAAACTAACTGGAAAATCACCTATGAGGAGTGCCCAGCTGGATGAGGTGATCAGAAGACGAGCAGTGGGCGTGCTAAGAGATTTTGGTGTTTGAATTAGGGACAGTGTCCGGGGGTTGAGTCAGGAGAGAAGAGGAGATCAATGAGGACAGAAGGAGCATCTTAGAACGAGCTCTGTAGCCTTTGGCTACTTGACCCATACAACGTGAGTGTACTTCTTAGGGAGTCTTCACACACTGACACCTTTTCCTGACTTGCCTGGGTAATGCTAAGTAGGGATTTCACGTTAGTGGTAGAGTAGGGACAGACTAATGCTTTTTACTTATGAACCTCCAATGAAGACCGATCTAGACGTGGGGGCACTTATTGCCTGCGTTCTGGTCTTGGAATTTGTCATCCTTTTCATGTTCCAGAAGCTAAATTTCAGTCGTAGGTTTGGCTTTGTATTCGTTCCAATGTACTTTTACAATCTCGTCTTGAGGTGCTTGTATGTCCAGTTATTTTTGGCTTTGTAATAAACCCACTAAACTTGACAACCTGGAGTCTGTGATTCTTCAGAGTCCTGATTCTTTGCACTGGTGATTCCAACTGAATGAGTTATTTTTCCACTCTACACTTCTAAAGCAGACACCAAAGGTCCATCGACCGAGGGTTCCAGAATACAATCAAGAGAGGGAACCCGTCTCCTTCAGACCTGAAAGCATGGTGGAAGCCCCTGCACTATCACAAGCTGTTCCGTGAACCTTTCAGGGTTATGCTTTGGCCTCATACTTACCGCGGCTGTCGAAGTGTCCGCAAAGGGGTATATTTACTTGGAAATGGAGCAGCATGGCGCTGCGAGCAATTTAGCAGCATCGCGCTCTGTCATTTAAAAAATGCAGGGATTCGCTGTATTTACATGAATACGACGTTCCCCTGTGTTTCCATTTGCGCTGGTGCTAAAAAAGCTGCCTAGCACCAACATAGACAGACACCCTTGCGCCATAGTGCAAGGGTGCCTGCGTTGCAGGGATGATTCCCTGCAACGCAGGCACCCTTGAACCATGGTGCAAGGTAATCTGTGTTGCAGGGATGATTGTTTATATGCAGGAAGGGACACCTTCCTACATATAAACAATCATTAATGGTGTTGTGCTCTTTCTATGTGTGCTGCAGAATGAAGCACACATAGAAAGAGCAAAAACGAGGGGAAATAAAAGCATTTCTCATGGTGCGCCTGTCTAACGCCTGCTTTTGCTTGGTGTTAGTTTTTGGCGCTGCCTCAGATTAACAGATCTTTGTAAATCTGGGGCAGCATCAAAAAGCAATGGGTGTTGCGGTGGAACCCCACAGCAACACCCATTGCACGCCCCTTTCAAGCAGATACCTGTGTGAAAAGGGACGATATTTATAAAGCGGCGTTAAGCCACGCATATTGGCTTAACGCCACTTTGTAAATATGGAGCAGGGCATTGCGCCACCGGAACGTCATAAAAAGTGACGTTCTTGTGGTGCAATGCCCTTGTAAATATGCCCCCAAGTTTCTAACTAGGAAGGAGTACAGGCAGCAAGTGCAACTGAATCTTGCTGAATAAGAGCCCAGAAGGGGAGCAGGCTTGGATCTACTGCACCCCAGGCTTCTGATCTCACCACTGATGCCTCTCTTGTTCTTGAAGGGAGACCTCGATACTGTCTCAACTGCTGGCTGTGCCTACACAAGAAATACATCCGAAAAGTGATGCCACTGGCTCGGCTCTAAGGTTTCATACTGATTTACTAGCTCAGCCGCAAATTCACACAACTTGTCAGTCCTACTGTGAGGGTGGGAAAGTGTTATTTCCTTGATTGGTAAAATTTTTCACAAGCCATATAAATAATTAGCAGTTACTGTTAATACTAAAATGACTACAATGATTAGAGTCGATCCACAGGTGGACTTGCTAAGCAAGGAATAGCACAGTCTTGCCTGAGAGGTTTGTCAACTTATTCTCGATACTCATGGTAGGATGATACTGACGTAGAGGATACGTACGAATTTGTGGATGTCAAACGGTGCTATGGCTGGAGTGTTCTAGGCAAGGCTGCCAGATATATGAGTAGCCGTAATTTTACTCTAGGTTATAATTTAATTAGGGCTGAAAAATGTCATGGTATTACAGATTTAAGAATTATCTGTAGATTCGAGATCGATCATGTATGTATCTCAGATCTTCACGATACGAACTGGGGCAAAGGTAAGTAATGATGCAGAAGAACTTTTCCAGCCATTCTTGTTTTGTTCCAAGTTCATGTGGACCTTCTCTCCCAGCTCATGGACACAAAGGGGTCGATTCCGATTCCGATCTCGGCCGGTAGGGCACCGAATCGGATTCGGCTGAACCGGATCTGATTCGGAGCCCTTTTTCCCGACCGACTCGTACGGGCGTCCGGGCGAACGAGTACGATGCGAGCGCGTGCTAATTCGCCGACCGACTCGTTCGCGGGTTCCGACCGCTCCGACCGACTCGCACGGATGCGCCTCGCACCGCGCAATGGAGACGTTCACCGGCCGGGCAAGTACGATGTGCGCCGCGAGCAGTCCGACCGACCCGCGCCGTCCGGCTCAAAGAAGCAGTCGGAGCCGCACTTTGGGGGTCCGCGTCGGACCCCCCTGTACGCGTAGCCGCGCGAGTCGCACACAGGGGGGACCCATGGGTCCCCCCTACCTGTGCGTGTACGGCGCGAGTCGCTTCGCCGCGTACATGCTGTAGGGGGCGCCCTTGTTCGCCTCGCACCCATTGAGTCAATGGGAGCCCGCGTACGCGTTGTACGACCGGCTCCCATTGACTTCAATGGGAGTCCGACCGACTCGAGTCCGATAGCATACGTGCGCATCGTACTCGTTCGGTCGGGCTGCTAGGGTCCGATTCGGTCGGAAATCTCTCCGGGTCCGGCACGGACGGAGAGATTTCCGGCCCGAATCGGAATCGGCCCCAAAGTATGTCTAGAGGATGCAGCGTAACAACCACAGCTGCTGACCTTGGAACTGGGAAACCATGTTCGAGTCTCGGCATCGGCTCAACTTCCTGTGATTCTTGGCAAATCACTTAATTTCCCCATACCTACAGAACATTAGGAATGTGTCCATGTGTAATGTAATTAGTGCTCATGTAAAGTGCTCCAATACCTTGCGTTATATAACATTGCAAAAATAAAGTATGTACTGAGTCTCAAAATTGTAACTGTAAATCAGAAATATCTTATCATTTCACATTTAAATCATATAAGAATTATCCAAATGTTTAAGTCGAGAAAACACCCAGCTTAGCCCGAATAATAAATAAAAAAGTGAAATTCAACTATTATTGAACAATTGTATTAAATATAAATAGAAAACAAATCATTTTTCAAAAATGGGCACAGGTTTTCTGAGTCACAGATAAACGATGAGAGGAAATTCAGGTAAATCATGGCCGAAGGCACTTTTAACTATAAAAAGCTTTCAAAAGGCACTATTATTTCTAAAGGTGACTGTGCAATTAGGAAAGTGCCTACTTACAAGTATTTCATTCATGAATATCAGACACTTCCTTCTTCACTTATTTCTCTGCATAGATGAACAAGTTACGTACCTTCTGTAACACTCTTTATGTAGAGACTCTGTCTAGCTGCAGATTCTTCACCTTTTGAATATCCCAATGCACCAGATTGGATCCAGATTGTTTTCGTAGTACCTCTGCACGTCGAAAGGTTGCGCGGTGCGGCTCCACACTGAGGCCGTTCCGCTCTGGAAGTGATATGAGGGGCCTATAAAGGCACGCAGACGTCAGTCGCTTTCGAGACTGTTCGTGCCTCCAGATATGGAGCCCCAAAAGCAAATTGGTATATCAGTTTGAAGATTCCTAGATTTGGAATAGAGTCCAATCATAGATCGAGGACGGGAGGGTCGGTGAGTAATCTGCGGCTAGTGTCTCTACTAGAAAGAACATTCCTGAAGGTAAGTAACTTGTTCTGATAGAGACTTCTAGCCACAGGCTCTTCACCTTTTGAATAGATACCAAAGCAGCAACTATTTGGAGGTGATTCAGTGAATGGACTAAAACCAGAAAGTGCTGCAGGACCGAGTGGGCAAAATGTCCCTCTCAGCGAACCTGTCCAGACAATAGTGCTTTGTGAACATATGGAGGGACGCCCACTTATCTGCCTGGCAGATGGCGTAGGACAAGGACTCAGCGTGCAAACGCAGTGGTAGCAGCTTTGGCCCTGGTGGAGTGGGAATGCAAGCCTGCCTGTGACTGCTTTTTCAAATACGTAACAGATATACAGAGCATGATCCAGTGTGAGATGGTATGCTTGTGCACAACCTTGACTTTTTTCACTCCGGTGAACCCCACAAAGAGCTGATTGTCCACCCGGTGGTCTTTGGTGATATTGATGTAGAAACTGAGCACTGTTTTAGGGTTCCAAACGATGGAGTCTCTCCTCTTCCTTAGAGGGGTCAGGGGGAGCATAGAATGCCGCCTTGGTGAATGTTTGACTGGAATGGCATCACAACTTTCGGAAGAATCAGCTAATTGGGGAAGAAGGTGGTGGATGGTGGATGAACACACAGAACCTGAAGCTCATTCACACGCCGTGCAGATGTGATGGCAATGAGGAACACCATTTTAATTGTAAGAAGGTGCAATGAACAGCTGTGAAACGGCTCAATGGAGTACACATTAATTAAGCAAGTACAAGATTGAAGTCCTATTGGGACATCACAAACAGAGAAGGGGGATACATGTGCCGGAATCAACAGAACTCTTCTGCACAGACTCCAGACCATCCAGAACACCGCGGCTAGACTCGTCCTCGGGGCACCGCGCCACGAACACATGACCCAACACCTACGAGACCTCCACTGGCTCCCCGTCGAAAAGAGGGTCACCTTCAAACTCCTCACCCACGCCTACAAATCCCTAAACAACATCGGACCCAAATACCTCAACGAGAGAGTATCCTTCCACGCACCCAAGAGGAACCTCCGCTCCGCCGACCTCGCCCTGGCAGAGGTCCCCCGCATCCGCAGAAACAGAACAGGCGGGAGATCCTTCTCCTACATCGCAGCCAAGACCTGGAACGAGCTCCCTGTGAACATCATACGCTCCCGACCCTGCACACGTTCAGGAAGGACCTCAAGACCTGGCTCTTCGACTGATCCAGAGCTGCTCCCCCCCCCACCCCCCAGCGCCTTGAGACCCTCACGGGTGAGTAACGCGCTTTATAAACCACTGATTGATTGATTGATGTGTTGCAGCCCTTTCAGAAATCCCATCACAGCTGGTGATTTTAACAAGGAGGGCTGATCAGGCAACCATATTAAGGCCAAGCTGATTAGGCAACCATAAGAAGGCAGAGAGTGCCAAAAGATAACCCATAACTGTGCCCAGAGCAAGGCCTTGCCAGGTGAGAGACAGAAAAAAACATAGAACATCAGACAGTTTGGCCTGGAGGAGGTCAACCTGGTGCGTGCCGCAACAAACCACAAATTTGTCTCAATGACAGGCGTATACAGTTTCATCGAGTGACGCCTGACTGCTAAGATTACGTCAACCACCTCTGGAGGAAGGTCAAAGGTGTTCAGCTGCCTCTGCTCAATCTCCACACATGAAGGTGGGGGTTGCAAAGGCCTGGGTGCAGAACCCTGTCCTGTTTTTGCCACAGCAGGCCCTCCTGTAGGGGCAGCCTGACCAGAAGACATATGCTCAAGTCCAGGAGTTCTGCATACCAAACTCTCTGTGCCCAATCTTCTTGAGAACTCGGGGCAGGAGTGGTATCCGCGGAAAGGTATACAGGAGTCCCGAGTTCTACTTGAGGTGGAATGGGTCTTCCAGCGAGAGATGCCTTGGAAACTCCAATGCACAGAAGTACTGACATTGTGCATTCTCGGTGGTGGCAAACAGATTTAGCCAGAGCTCTCCCCATTCGCAGAAGAGACCTCGCGCCACCTCTGGGTGTAACTGCCACTCGTGATCCCCTAGGAGCCGAAGGTTGAGCTCATCCACCCTGGCATTCAAATAATCTGCCAGGTGGTTCACCACCAGGGAAATTCCTTGGAGATCCAGCCAGTTCCAGAGGCACAAGGCCTCCTAGCACAGGGTCCATAACCCCACCCCCAGCACAGGGTCCATAACCCCACCCCCATTTGTTGCAGTACCACATCGAGGTGATGTTGTCTGTGAGCAGCTGTACCAACCACCTCTTGATGGACAGTGCGAAGGCTTTCAGCGCCAAGTGAATGGACCTCAGCTCCAGAAGGTTGACATGGAGCCGAGACTCCACTAGAGACCAGAGGCCTCTGACCTCCACCTCTTCGAGGTGGCCGCCCCAGCCCAGGAGTGATGCATCAGTCATCACTGTCAACTCTGGGTGGGGAAGGGAGAGGGGTATGCCGCTGACTCAATCACAGGCCAATAGCCACCACTGCAGAACCTTCGCAGTCTCCTACGAAATCTGGACCTATTTGCAGAGTTCACCTTGATGTTGGACCAACTGAGACTTCAGATCCAACTGCAAAGCCTGCATATGTCACCTGGCAGCTGCGCAGTCAAAATATCGATTTTTTTATATCGACCTACACTAATATCGAGTTTTTAATATCGTAGGGACAGAATATCGATGTCAAGAATATCGGTGACCAGAATATCGACCTTAAGGTAAGTAATATCGTTTTTTTATATCGAAGTAAGTAATATCGAAGTAAGTAATATCGAAGTAAGTAATATTGTTAGCAAAAATATCGTTGTTAATAATATCGATATTTATATTAGTGTTATGTTCAACATTTTTTGTAATGTATTTTTATTATTTTTAAATATATGTATTAAATGTTTAGAAATTAGTAAATTTTTAAAAAGTAAATTTTGCGTTTTAGTATCAGAGCGGGTTGTGGGTTTATAGGGAATAGGGTGAGAAGTAATTTAATTATAATTAATTAATTAATATGTTTTTATTTATTGTTATTGATTATTAATTTATTGTTAATTAATTATTAATTGGTAATGATTTTTTTAATTGATTAATTTATCATTATATTAATTATAATTAATTTTGTTTTTTATTTATTGTTATTGTTAATTCATTTATTGTTAATTATTTATTGATTGGTAATTAATTTTTATTAATTGATTAATTGATAATTAAATTAATTATGTTAATTTTTATGTGTAGCGGGTTGTGGGTTTATAGGGGAATAGGGTGGGAAGTAATTTAATTATAATTAAGGCTCCCAGAAATCCATTTTTACGGATTTTTACAGATAAATACAGACAGAAAACAATGTGTTTTCTGTCTGCATTTATTTTTTAAAGTGGATAAATACAGAAAATTGGGCTTCTTTTAAGTGACTTTCCGTGCTGTCTTTCATGAAATAAAGCCCAACACCTGAGGAGATGGACAGCATGGGAAATTAAAAAACAGGGTGAAATTTCTTTAAATAACGGCATATGCCAATATACATTTGTGGTAAAATGCTCATATTTACCAGTGGATGTACAGTTATGTAATATTTTGTAGCTTAAGTAGCTAAAACACAACAGACATCAAATTATGACTGCACGTCTATCAGTTAAATAAATATGGAAATGTACAGTTTTACAACTTCATTTATCTGAAAAACACAAAATAAATATGGATAAATACAGATAAAATGGCCCAAAAATAAATATGGATAAATACAGACGGAAATGTTAAAAAAATAAATACCATAAAACCGGGAGCCCTGATTATAAGTAATCAATTAATATTTTTTTATTTATTGTTATTGATAATTAATTTATTGTTAATTAATTATTAATTGGTAATTTTTATTAATTGATTAATTTATAAAAATATTAATTATAATTATTTATTTATTTATTTATTTATTGTTATTGTTAATTAATTTATTGTTCATTTATTATTAATTGGTAATAAATTTTTATTAATTGATTAATTGATAATTAAATTACTTGTGTTCTTTTTTATGTGTAGCGGGTTGTGTGTTTATGGGGGAATAGGGTGGGAAGTAATTTAATGTTATTAAAGTAAATATTAATTTAATTTTATTGGTATTTATTATTAATTTTGTAGTTAATTAATTATTAATATGTTATTTATTTTACAAAAATTATTTAATTAATAAGTATGTTAATTTAACCCCTACGCTATCCTACATTTTCCACACTGTTACACTCACTGGAGTTGGAATAGTAGTTTTAACCCCTGCGCTATCCAACACTTTCCCTACTGTTGCACTCACTGGAGTGGGAATAGTAATTTTTACCCCTACGCTATCCAACACTTTCCCTACTGTTGCACTCACTGGAGTGGGAATAGTAATTTTTACCCCTACGCTATCCAACACTTTCCCTACTGTTGCACTCACTGGAGTGGGAATAGTAATTTTAACCCCTACGCTATCCAACACTTTCCCTACTGTTGCACTCACTGGAGTGGGAATAGTAATTTTTACCCCTACGCTATCCAATACTTTCCCTACTGTTGCACTCACTGGAGTGGGAATAGTCATTTTAACCCCTACGCTATCCAACACTTTCCCTACTGTTGCACTCACTGGAGTGGGAATAGTAATTTTTACCGCTACGCTATCCAACACTTACCCTACTGTTGCACTCTCTGGAGTGGGAATAGTAATTTTTACCCCTACGCTATCCAACACTTTTCCTACTGTTGCACTCACTGGAGTGGGAATAGTAATTTTTACCCCTACGCTATCCAACACTTTCCCTACTGTTGCACTCCCTGGAGTGGGAATAGTAATTTTAACCCCTACGCTATCCAACACTTTCCCTACTGTTGCACTCACTGGAGTGGGAATAGTAATTTTTACCCCTACGCTATCCAACACTTTCCCTACTGTTGCACTCACTGGATTGGGAATAGTAATTTTAAACCCTATGCTATCCAACACTTTCCCTACTGTTGCACTCACTGGAGTGGGAATAGTAATTTTTACCCCTACGCTATCCAACACTTTCCCTACTGTTGCACTCCCTGGAGTGGGAATAGTAATTTTAACCCCTACGCTATCCAACACTTTCCCTACTGTTGCACTCACTGGGGTGGGAATAGTAATTTTTACCCCTACGCTATCCAACATTTTCCCTACTGTTGCACTGTTTGGAGTTGGAATAGTAATTTTATTACCTCCGCTATCTAATATTTTTGTATTATTTTAGTTAATGTAGTAAATAATTAATTTTAAAAAGATTAAAAATAATTTTTTATTTTTATTTGTTATATATATTTATTTAAATTTTATTTATATTATTGTTTTATGTGTATAGATGGATTTATAATTTATATGATATTTAAAAAAAATATGTTATTAAAATGATTATCAAAAATTATTAGTAAGTATATATATTATACATTATATGTATATGTTTAATTTATTTTTACATTACATATATATTACTTATAATTTTTAAACATTTTTAAATATTTTTAACTATATTTATTTTTAATTAGATGTATTATTTACTTTATTTTACATTATTTGAACTTAAATAAAAAACGATATTTTTAACAACGATATTTTTGACATCGATATTTTTTCTCTCGATATTTTTGTACTTACCATAATGTAGATAGGATGTCGATATTCTTGACTTCAATATTCTTGCGTCGATATTTCTGTAGGTCGATATTCTGACCTTCGATATTTTGTCAGTGATTCCACCTGGCATGCTCTATAAGCAGGATGGCGGAGGCCATCCATCCCAGCAGCCTCAGAGCTGAACTCACTAAAAATCCGGGACTGAGACTGTAAGACTGGGATCATAGCCTGAATATCCTGGACTCCCTTTCCCAGTGGCAAGGCACGAAACCGGACAGTGTCCAGAATGGCTCAGATGAAGGGACTATCTGGGAAGGAGTCAGGTGTGACTTCTGCATGTTTATAGTGAACCCCAAAGATGACAGGAGGTTCACCGTAGTCTGGAGGTGGCTGACAACTGGGGTGAGCCTACTTTCAACAGCCAGTCATCGAGGTAGGGGAAGACTAGTACTCAAGACCTCCAAAGGAGTGCTGCCACCACCGCCATCAGTTTTTTTAACACTGAGGCGCGCTGGTGAGACCAAAGAGGAGCACAATGAACTGAAAATGCTCCTCCTCCACCACGAACCACAGGTAGAGCTGATGTGCCAGCAGGATGGGAATCTAGAAATAGGGGTCCTGCAGGACCAGTGCTACAATCCAGTCTCCAGGGTCGAGGGCAGACAAGACCTGGGCCATGGTGAGAATTTGAATTTTTCCCTCTGGAGGAAGAAATTGAGAGAACGCAGGTCTAGAATAGGCCAAAGTCCTCCAACCTTCTTGGGCTCCAGAAAGTAGCAGGAATTACAACCATGCCCTACTTCTGGTCCAGGCACCCTCTTGATTGCTACTTTGGCCAAAAGGGCTTGCACTTCTTGCCACAAAATGGAGAGATGATCCTCCATCAGTCGTTGGTTAGAAGGTGGAAGGCACTGCAGGGATTAAAGGAAGGGTAAGGCGTAGACTTTGCAAACAATTTGGAGGACTCACCTGTCTGATATGATTGCCTGCCAACACAAATAGAATTAGTAGATTCTGCCTTCCATCAGGTGACTGGGACCCTGCAAGAGTACATTGAAGAGGTTTAGCAGATTCGGCGCGGAGGGAGCGCGGAGGACTGAGCGGCATGCTAACTTTGGCCTTGGAGCGGTGGGCACCACAGCCTTTCCCGTGAAACTGCTGTGTTCCCTGTTGGGGAGGGACAGGTTGGCGGTGAGGAATGCCTCGTCCAAAGCCAAGAAAGGAATTTTGAAATTGTTGCTGGCGAGGCTAGTGCGAAAGGTCCAGAGAGAGAGCGGTAGCCATATTCTCCTTGAAACATTCAAGGGCATAATCAGCCTTGTCCCCAAACAGGCAAGTCCAATCGATTAGCATGTCCATCAAGGAGGACTGACATCACCCGAGAGCCCTGCTGATCACTGCCACGCTAGGTGACGAATGCCAACACTGGTGTCAATAGCCCACCCGACCGAGTTGGTGGTGTCTAAGCCACACCTAATTGCGAACTTTGCAGCATCACAACCATCCTGAATGGCCTGTGATATAACAGGGCGAAGACCTTCAGGAACACCTGGGAGGACTTGCACCACCAAGGACGAGAGGGCGTGAGTATAGCGACTCAGAAACAAGAGGCATTAATTGACTGCAGGGCCAAACTGGCCAATATAAGAAGGTGTTTTTCGAATGTCTTCACTCGCTTTGATACTCTGTGAAGGGGAGTGGTAGGAGAATTGTTGGGGCTGGTCCCGCTGGTGGAGGCCTACACCACAAGGCTCCCAGGAGAAGGATGCTACAATAAAACGGCTGGGTTGCCTGGAGCAGGGCAACAGCACCTGGCAATTTGCCACTTAACGGGACAGCCAGTACGAGGCTTAGCCCAAGTCCTAAATAGGGTGCCTATCAAAGCCTCATTGATAGGTAGGAGAGGCTCAGAAGCAGTCTGGCCAGGCTGCAGGGCTTCTATCAAAACGGTTGTTTTCACCTTTATGGTGGGGAGGTGCAGATCGAGGACTTCGGCTGCCCTACACATAACAATGGCATAGGATGCAGGTTCTTCCATGGCTGTGCTAGGAGGGGGGAGCAAGACCGACTCAGGGGAAGTGTCCAGCTAACTTGCGTCTTTAAGTCATCATGCCAATTGTCATCGGCATAGGTATGAGCGAACTCATCATCCTGGTCATAATCGTTATCAAATTCCATTCCAAAAGAGAATGTAAAGAGTATTGCCTGCCTTGTGGTAAGGGGAGTGCAGAAACCTTAGTCAGATTCAGCTGTGTTGGCGGTCAAATTCAGACCAGCATCGAAAAGGGTAATCGGCAATCTCTTTGTGCGGCGAAGTCGGAATCAGCATCAATGTACTTGGGCCCGGCGGGCTATGGCAGAGGTGGCATCGGTACTGGAGCCAAGGGCAGAAGCAGCTCAGAGGGTCCAGCTGGCGCCGAGAGTGAACTCGCCGGTGGTAATCTAGGTGGTAGGCCTCTTGGCTCAATGGGGTCCGAAGGCATGCCAGAGAAAGTCAGTAAAGAACTGAAGAGTCGGAGTACAGCTGAGGAAAATGTTCAATCTGTGGGCGTGGCGGAAGGACTGCTTGCGGAAAGTCCTCACAGGTCTAACAACCTGTCGTCTTAGGCAGGGACATCCCTTGCACACTGTTAAAAAATTGTTAAACAAATTGCTAAGCGCAGTCACGAAAAGAAAGCAATGGACATCAGCGCAGAGGAGAGGCGCCTTTATAGTCCCCGTGTTCACTTCTGGGGCAGAATGGCATCACTGTGGAGCCGCACTGCACCTGTTTCCGGTTATTAGTGGTACTACGAAAAAAGTTTCCAAATCCAGTCTGACACCTGGGGAATATCCAAAAGGTGAGGAATGTGCAGCTAGAAGTCTCTATCAGATCACTAAATATATGAAACCATAAAAAGAGATCAGTCTGAAAGGTGAGGCTAGGATTTGAATCAAATGTTTCTTCATTGGTGGACACATATCTTCTCTAGGATTTGTTACGCTATTTGGAGTTGGTGACTCCTCCTCAACTGTTCACATGGGGTGAATCTCATAGTCCAACAACGTACCACCGCTTGGCTATGCTGAAACCCTCTTAGAAACATATTTGCCTAGACACTGCTAACTGCTGTCCTTTTTGGACAGAAGAGAAACAACACCCTTCCGTTGATAGAAACCAGCACCTGAAAGGATCGATATACAGTCACAGCATGCTGCATACTAATGGATCTTGCTTACAAAGCAGTGAGAAATATCAACCCTTTATCCCCATGATATTGTGGCTACATAGATTTTAAGCGGCATTCAAAAATGTGGATCGAACTTATACTTTGGAAGAAATATTGCAAACTAGGTATTCCATATTATATATTTAACGGAAACCCAAGTGCCATTGGGTAGCACATGGGATTCTATCAGCTTAGGGCTTGGATAGGAATATACATCTTGCAATACTGCTTCGAAGGGGGTTAAGCAAGGGTGCTTCTGGTCCTGTTATTTTTCAACTTGTCCATCTTTAAATTGCACCATGAACTGCTCATTGTAAATGATAACCTTCTCCCCAAAAAAGCTGACAATGAGCATGTACCAAGACTATACAGTGCGGATTATATGGACATTATCAGTCATTGCCCGATAGGCTTGCAAAGTATGCTGGACAAATTAAGAGAATATTGTGACTTCAATTTTCTTTAAACAAACAACTTGAAGTAAAACAAGGAGATGTTGAAAGATCTGTAACAAAATCCATTATTAGTGGTCTCATAACATTTAATAGCAAATTTAGTAATTTTTCACTGCTGCCTCTCATAATGACCTATACCTTAAAGGATATCTATCCATGGCGTAAGGTGCTGCCGCTTGGGGGCGGGGAGGCTTTAAGAAAATCAAAATCAATATCTATGCGGACGCTAAAAATCGCTAGCTGAGAAAACTATTCGGAACAATGGGGCAAGGGATGGACTGACAGGCGAGACACACCAAAGGAAAGGGGCCGACATGGGATAGTGGGGACAGGATGACAATGGATTTGGAGGGTCGTGTGGATGGAATCCTGGGGGAAGTTCTCCGTGCCAGGCTGACATATAAATGTTGTATACGACTGCCAGATACATGTAGCCGTCCGAAGGGGGGCAAGAGGGGGTTGCTTTGTTTTGATGTTATTTAGTGATATAAAACACAAACTCAAATAAAAACAGATTTAAAAAAAAAAAACAATATAACTCTATTTTTCTACAGCAAAAGTGTCTGTAGTGCCGGATGCGACATCTGCATGAATTAATATACAGCTGTCAGCGGCTTACCATTGTATATATGAGAATGACTAAACCAAGATCCCTGGTCTAAAGTCATAAAATGCGTGGATATCTTATGTTTAATAGAAGTACTGTGGGATACTTCCATTACAAATGTCCAAATCAAGCGGATGCAAAACACAATTATGTTGTATAGAAAGGGAAACAGTGGAGCATATGCTATTTAACTGTTATTAATGAGCAACTGAAAGAAACAACCATATTAAGATATTAGACACTTAACATACACAACAGTATGCAATACTAACCCATATGAAACTTTCATGAATGACACAAGAAAGATTAGTATATGTCAATATTTTCACATTTTTAGCAAGTGCTCTGTGTAAAATGAAATGTGAGGAAAATTAAGCTTTGAATTGAATTGTGCTCAACTGTATTACCTTGGTAGTCAGTAAATCAGGGGCGTCTCCTCCATGTGGGCGGAGTAGCGTCGCCCCACTGCTTTCTCGCAGTGCGAGAAACATAAAATGGTATAACAAATATAATTTTATATTTCTGCTTCTCGCACTGCGAGAAAGCAGAAGGGTTTGGTTGAGGGCGGGCGGGTGGCTGGGCAGGTATGCGCGAGGGCAGGGGAGGAGTGGCAAGCCCAATACTGTAGGCCCTGACTGTTTGGTTGGCCCTCTGGGGCCGACCAAACCAGCAGGGGCGGCTCCTCCATGTTGGCGGAGGAGCGTCGCCCCACTGCTTTCTCACAGTGCAAGAAGCAAAAACATAAAATGGTATTTTAAATACCATTTTATTTTTCTGCTTCTCGCACTGCGAGAAAGCAGAAGGGTTTGGTTGGGGGCAGGCGGGTGGGCGGGTCTGTTCGAGGGCAGGGGAAGAGTGGCTTGCCCAATGCTGCAGCCCTGACTGTTTTGGTCGGCCCTCGGGGCTGACCAAACCAGTCATGCGCACTCTCCCTTTCTCCATGTAGGCTGCATGCAGCCTACATGGAGAAAATGGCCTCCCCATAGACGCCTGTGTTGTTGGCATCCCAACCAATCAAAACGCTGCCATTGCAGCATTGTGATTGGCTTAGGGGAGGGGAGGGAGGCTGCCCGCTTCCTGTTCCTGCGGAGGCAGGAAAGCAGGAACCGGAGCCGGAGAAGGAGCTGGAGCTGAGAAAACGCGGGATCCGGAAAAGGTAAGTTTTATTTATTTATTATTATTTAACCCCCCCCTCCCTGCGCGACCCCCACTTCCCTCGCGACCACTCGCCCATCCCACCCACCCAGCGCGAACCCGCACCCACCCCAGCCACCCGTGAACCATGCTGGCCCCGACTGCAGTAAATTAATAAATACGATTGTTTGAGCTATACTGTTTAATGCTTTTTATAAACCTAAGAAACTTTTTTTTAAAGTAAAGGTTATCGAGCTCTGGACCTGTCTGTCTGAGAAAATTCCTTGTTTCCACCTCTTGACAATAAACTTATAACTGCAGAGTATCCACCGAACTGGCCGATGTTTATCACTTATTAGTTACATCTTTTGGGGTAAACACCCACAAACACTGTTTCAAGGAGGAAGGATCTGCCCTTTACATAAATTTGTGACACATTTTGTGAACTTCAATTACACAGTTTGTGCATGAAAGTTAGGGCCACAAAAAGTTTTGGTAACAAATCCATAGTGGATATGAACCATAGACCGCAACTCAACAGAAGAGCAATAGTCACAGAAGACAAAACCTCATATATTTTTGCAACATATAAAATGATGTTCAATATGAGGGTTAGAAAATCCTGCAATTCCCAAGTCTGGCACTGTCTGGCCTTTTCCCATATGTTTGAAGTTGTGGAGACCGGCTACCAATATCAAGCATGAGTCTGGTGTTACCGACTGACTCCCATACTGAACTAGAGTTTCTGTTCTGGGGTAATTTTTATTAGTTCCCCATAAAATAGAGTACAAATGAGTGAAGCAAAAAGATGCACTCTAATAAAGATGCACACTAATGACAATTCATATTTCACATTGAGATTTGATATTACACAGTATCTCTGTCTCCCATGTCATTGTATCACCGCTATAGCTGCAAATTCTCTGATCTCTGTCTCCCATGTCATTGTATCACCGCTATAGCTGCAAATTCTCTGATATTTAATTAATACTTACTGAACTTGCTCAAGTGGTACCGCTAGCTCGCAGTGCTAACACCATCATCGCCTGTAGATACCAGGCACTCTGCCCTGTCTAGCAGCACCGGCCACTGTGGAAGACGAGTGTCAAGGGATTTACGTGAAACAGACTTACTTGTGAATCCTTTCTATGATTGTGCTGCTGTCACCAATGCGGTACTGTAAGCTTTTCCACTTCGCTTTATCTACCTTGTCGTCTCTTCCTATTCCTGCAAACATAAAAAGATTAACATATTTGTTATGCAATTTCTCACATGTATTTCATTTAGTTTTTGACAAAATGGTTCATTCCTATAGCAGTTTGTGAATTTATTGTTTGCCGGAAATGTCATTTCTATAAGTCACAAACCATGTTTCTAGGGCTTGAGGTACTTGGGGCCAGATGTACGACGCATTTTACTGGTCGCAAAAGGCCCATTGGGTCGTTTGTGACCAGTAAAATGCATTTTCAAATGTACCAACCCTATTTTGCGAGTCGGTAACCTATTACTGACTTGCAAAATAGAGTTTGCGAGTTGCTATTAGGAAGGGGCGTGAGTTGCCCTGGTATGTAGGAATGTTTGGCGACCGTGAATGCGGTCGCAAAACATTAGCAATTTCCCACCAATTTCAAATTGGTGATAAGCCATTCGCAAATGGGAAGGGGTCCCCAAGGAACCCGTTCTCCTTTGTGAATGGGGGGTGCCAACATTTTTTCATAGCAGGCAGTGGTACCATGGACCACTGCCTTATTTAAAAACATGAAAAGAAAACTTTTCATTTTTATTTTTGAAAAGCATCTCGTTTTCCTTTAAGGAAAACGGACTGCATTTAAAAAAGAAATCTTTATTTAAAAAGCAGTCGCAGACATGGTGGTCTGCTGACCCCAGCAGGGCACCATTCCTGTGAGTGCCGGCCATTCCCAATAAGTCACAAATTGAGACCTGCCTTATGAATATTAATGAGGTAGGTCCCTTGCGACGCATTTAAGAATCGCAAACAGTGTCTCAAACACTGTTGTACATCAGGTTTTGTGACTCGCAAATTGCAAGTCGCTAAAAATCGCATTTTGCGAGTCACAAACCCTGATGGTCGCACATCTGGCACTTGGATTCCATTCACAAAAAGTGGTCACAAATTGTGCATTAAATTTTCCTGAATGGAATCTGATTTTGCGAAGCAGCCAATGTACTATTAGGTCAGTTTTCAAATACATCATAAGTGAAGGGTAGCAGAATGACCTACCTAATTAATATTCAAAAAGCAGGCCACAATTTGTGACCCCTTGTGATTGGCTACACACACAGGGATGGAGGCACACAAGGGACAGCAGACCACCATACCTGTGTTTGCATTCCCACCATTTTTTAAAGCAGCCCAAATTCCTTAAGGGACCGATGCTGCTTTAAAATAAAAAGTTTCCCATTTGGAAAAAAATCTGAAGGAGTAGGCAGTGGTAACCTGGACCACTGCCTACTCCCCTTGAGGCTGCCAACCCAATTACCTAAAGGGGAAGGGGTCTCACAGGGACCCCTCTCTCTTTGTGAATTAGTTACAACCTCCTTTGAGGAGTCGGCAACTGATCAACGATTTCCGACTCTAATTGCAGTTGCAAATTCTTGATGCATAGCTTACCGAATGGTAATTTGGAAGGAGCTCACCTTTCACACAACTTTCAAATTGCGGTTCAGTATAGGTCGCAAAACCCATTAGTCAAGTCTGAAAAACATTTTGCACGTTCATCTACCCAAAAAGAAAAAGTTACATACTTTTAATAACATTAGTCTGATGAATACTGGGTTTCCTCTGTAGAACTGTTATCTTTGAAATTTAACACACCAGCTTCGTAACATACAGTCAGGGTTCCGGAGAGCAGGGAGGGTAGAAACACTTATGTTTCAGATTGTTACACTGGAGACCAGACGAAACAACACTCTAGTACAGCATCACCATGCCCTACCCATAGTTACCTAAGGTGAATTGATCCCTAAGGTACCTATGTATATCTCTTCATTGTTAACTGTGCTTTAGGTGCTTCAGCTGGTTTCTTACCTCTGTCTTTTCTCCTCGTACGTGCTGGTTTCGTCACTGAAGGTGCCAAGGGGGAAGGTTTGTCATCTGTATTTTCAAGATGTGGCCTTGCAGAGCTCTGGTGAGTCAATCTACTGTCCTCAAAGGGGAGGGAGTCCACCATGACCAACACCATCTCCAGTACCTGCCAACAAGACACAAGTGATTTAGTGAAGATTAAACAGAAATTAGGTATAAAACCATGCATGCTTCATGATTTACTTCTCATTTCTACAAGTCTAACACGCAAAGAACAGTACCACACTCAGACAAGTTGCGCTTCAGACACTTGGGATTTGGGCTCAATTTTCCTTTTAACAGTGATTTGAATTAATTACCTGAAAACCAGACTTCCCCTGGGAGTACTACATTGAGCTACAGTCATTGTGAAACCCTGCTGTGACAGTCACCCATTTAGGTTTCTCCGGCAGGACTGGAGGTGAAGAGGACCTGAAGTAGGTCGGAAGGTGCATTCCAGACCAATAACATTGCAGCAAAAATACCAGCAACTATATCCTAATATAAAACCGTGGCCAAGGAGGCCAATGACTATCCACAAATTCTAAATTAAAGGTACACAACATACATACATGCTGCACAGAATGACTGACTAGACTGGATAACGGCACAAAATTGTTACAAAGTATTACAGCCATCAATGTATAATGTAAGTGGTTGCTATACATGGATTCCATTGGAAGACTCAGTCATGAACAACAGGATCAAAATCCAGTTACTCACTAACGTGAGGTAACAACAGTGGGTGTGAAAAGTGGTTAACTACTATTGTGGCATCAGTAGGGGAAGCACTGACTTACCCTTTGTTCTGTAGCCTTGGCTGGGTGTCAAGTGACTCAAGTGCAGAGGCAGAATGACAGTTAATGGTCTCATCCATCTCCTTCCATCTCTCCTGGGTCTCCATGAACACTGTTCTGCACCAACTGCTTTCTACCCTATCAGCAGAGGTCTGAGCAGTCCAGCGCTAATAGAAGAAAACAACCTGTGCATGGAATCAGCTCATTTGGGCAGGGAGGAGACCAGAAAACTTAGAGGGTGGTGTGGGTGGGTGGCAGGAGGGCAGGTATATGTTGGAAGCAGGGGCAGATGATTTGAACAGCCATAAATAACATAAAATTAAATATGGCTAAACTGTCGATAACAGGGATGTTTTTCACTTTGTGCTTCTGAGTGACATCGCAGGCAACTCAACCTTCACATTTGTTATCTATCTGATGTCACTAAGAACCCCTAAAAAGAAAAACACCAATGTTATTTAGTTACTCAGTTATAATTCTATGCTTTACTTGTGCAGATCTGGCGAATAATACTCAGCCAGTGCAACCAAGGTTCTGACTTGTTCTGGAGAGATGATCAAACTGCATGCGAAAATTCAGCTTTGATGGATTTAATCATTATACATGTAGACACACTGCTGGCAACAACCTCCACCACAATGCAGTCAGCAATGAAGAAACAGAACACTAATGTCAGTATGAAATTAATCCACTGGAGAATCTAGATGGGGGAACAGTCATCCCTTTCTCGTCAAGTCATCTCGCTGGTACACTGCACCAGCTGATGCTTTAAAGAGTTTATAGTACTGGTGGTCATTGGGAAGATGATGTCAGTTTCTTGTCTGGCTGAGTCTATATTGTCCCTATATGCTTTTTATCTTTTGAAACACTGGAGAATGACAGGGACAGTCATGTGATGGAATGAGATGGCTTAAGTTTTTACACACTGAAGAACACTCACACACTGAACTCAAGTTATTTCAGTCATTAGTTCTCTACAATATATTTCCAACTTTTGTCTGAAGATTAAACTGTTGTTGTACCCACGGATGGCACTTGAGGACATCAGGAAATGGGAGGAGTATTGAACTGAGCACCCTAGATTTGTGTCAGTGACAATGAAACTGTCTCTGTGACATATGTATTCACTTATACCACTAGCTGGAGAACACACCTTATTCATGGGACTTACCTAAGGGTGAGTGGTATCCTAGTGAATCACACCACAAGCTAAGTATGGACGTGATTAAATACATATTTATATGTTTCCATCAGATATAGATAGAACAGAGGGGATGAGAGGGAAAACAGATGAGTCAGTCACAAAAATGAAGGAAAATGAACGGAGGATACGAAATATAATGACACTCAGCAGCGGTCATTGTGTGGAACTGGTGATGCAGAAACAGTAAAACCTGTGAAAAAGGAGAAGATGGTAGCCAAGCAAGAGAGCAATGATATGTAGCCAAATAAAGCTGTATATAAATTGTGAAAATACCAGGAGAAATAATCTACTGAAATTATACAGCACATTAAGCCACAAATATGATTTTGAAAATCTTGGCAACTAAAACCAATCAGACTTTGAGAAAAAGAAGAATTTTATTAATAGGCTGCATGTAAAAGTGTAGTGTGATGTGTTCCTGTGAGACCTGTCAGCCTTAGGGTGGTCTTCCCCCAAACGTTTTGCCTTACTCCTTCATTTTTGCTGATCTCATTTTTGTTGGCCTTAGGACTCTGCGCACTTTACCACAGCTAACCAGTGCTAAAGTGCATGTGCTCACTCCCTAAAACATCGTCCCATTAGCTTACACCCAATTGGCACATTTACTTTACTTATAAGACCCTAGTAAATTGGTACTACCTGTACCAAGAGCCTGTAAATTAAATGCTACTAGTGGGCCTGCATCAATAATTGTACCACCCACTTAGGTAGTCCGTCAAACATGCCATTGCAGCCTGTGTGTGCAGTTCTAAACCGCAACCTGACAAGATACCTCTTGCCAGGCCTAAATTTTACTTTTTAATACATGAAAGTCAACCCTAGGGTAGGCCCTACACAGCCCAGAGGGCAGGGTGCAGTGTATGTAAGAAGTAGGGCATGTGCTTTCAAGTTTTACATGTAATGGTAATGAAAAACTCTTGAAGTCATTTTTTCACTACTGCAAGGACTGCCTCTCCCATAGGATAACATTGGGTTACCTTATTTTATTTAATAAGTGATAACTTTCAATCGGGGATAGGTAGGAATGCTGAGGTTGGTGTCTAAATAAATGTAATTTGAAACCCTCTTTAATGGTAAAGTCAGATTTTAAATCACAATTCTAAAAAGGCCACTTTTAGAAAGTTTTCATTTTTTTGTCCCAACCATTTGGTGCCTGCAGCCTGTATCCTGGGTCACATGGCTAGGTGTAGCTGGTGTTTGGGTATTGTTCCCAGACAGTGAGACAAAGGGGAATAGGTGTTAGCAGGATGGGCCATCTCTGACTTAATAGGTGTGCAGAGCTGTCACCTACCACACTTGCACATTAAAAAGGCTCTGCTTCAGCATACTCACAAAGCGTTTCACATTAGTCTTTGTGCCCCAGACAAGCTGGGGGTCAGGACAGAGAAGCAAGAACTTCCAAACACTTCTGGGGGTGAAAACCTCCTGAACCTTCTCCGAGTTTAAAGCTGGCACCAGGTATAAATATTGGCCCCTCAGACCCAACTCCAGAATGTTCTCCTACTTCAAAGTTGGCATCAGGTATAAATATTTGACCCTTAGACCCTAATCCTCAGGTCACTTCTGTACCTGTGAACTCATCCAGGAAGGAGGACTGCCCAGCTGTGAAGCCTGTCCTGCTGACCTGCTTGCTGACCAAGGACTGCTTTTCTGCTAAGGACTGCTGTTGCTGCACCAGGACTCTTCTGTTGCAGTGGGCTGTCCTGCTGAATCCAGCCTGCCTGTGTGGACCCAGAACTCCAGTAAATCTGTTGGCTTCCCCCCTGTTCAAAGCCACAGGGACAAAACAGGCTTTTTCTATGCCAACGCATCTTCAAGCATTTCGAACAGTGCGACGCAACCCGCCATCAACTCCGACCCAGAGCGATGTAGCTTGTCATACCGACGCATCTCATTGCAAATCCTCACGTGCACCAGTGGCTTCTTGGATGCTGACGCAGCCCAACATCAACACCAGCCCAACACAACGCATCTCATCACCTGCACGACGCATCACAGCGCAAGTCTCTGCAAGCCCCGCCGGCTTCCTCGATGACAACGCAGGACCTAACATTCCAGCTCCTAGTTGACGGCTCCTCAACGCCGGCTCATGCATATCAACACAAGGACTTTGCATCACAACATCCAGGACCACAAGGTACTTTCTCAGCGCACTGAAGGCAGTCCTGTATTCGGTCCGTGCTCCATCGCGGTCAGCCGGAACTCGTGACTTGAACCCGATCTACCACTATCAGATAACCGCGGTTGGCCCTTTTTGCTTCTTAGCGCACATCTCCAGTTCCACATATTGGAATTTTGTTGTTTGGGTGTCAAATCATTTCACTCGATTTTTCTAAATTAGTGTGGGATTTGTCTAGTGTTGTGTTTTCACTTTATTACTGGTTTAAGTGCTGCATAAATACTTTGCACATTGCCTTTAAGTTAAGCCTGACTGCTTTTGTGCCAAGCTCCCAGAGGTTTAAGCAAAGGTTAATTTGGGGTCTGCTTGTGTTTCACCCTGATAAGAATTGTGGTGGCAGCTTGAGTAGGGTTTACCCCCCTAAACATTAACCCAATTTCCAACTTTTCTTAATTGGATAAGGGGAGCAGAATGACACTGTGCAGTACAGGGAATTAACTAAATGCTCTATTCTGCTACTACGAGTGCATTCCACCTTAATGTGTCTTCATATCCAAGACATGAGGGTTTTTTGGTGGGACCAAGAAGGAGTTGGATGGCCAACATAAAACTCTTTCTGTATCTATGTTAGTTAATGGTGTTGATCTAGTCCAAGAGTGTACTGTCTTGTCACAATAAACTCTCTACCTCCTCGAATCTAGGTACAGAAGTCATAGGGAACCAGGGAAGAGACTCAAAATTATGCTGGTAAGACAGAAAGTGGTCAAAAGGTGTGGGGCCCGCTCAATGGTCTTGTTGGAATCCCAAACGGGAATACAATTTTTGGAATCCGAACGGTGCACACTTGTACACACACAAATGCACACACACACACTTTCCTACCTGTCCAACAAGATATGGTGGGTTTTGGCATCGTAATAATCTCTCAATGCAGCCTTTATCCACTTTAGAGCACCAGTGCATCACCTGCAAGCACAAGACATACACATTTCTTAATTGTCAAACAGATAACAACTCTTATCTACTGTAAAGAAGCATTAAACCCAGAGGGTCCCATCTTGCCTGTTACCTGGTTCTTTACATGTTTCAGACTGCTCCTCACTTCTTCCAGTTCACATTTTACTTTCTCAATTTGTTGTATAATCTCATGAATTTGTGACACATTACTGGCCGCTTTCATATTCCAAAAAGCTTCATCATACTCATCTGAGTCATCTAGAAAAATTATAGTTTGTGCAAATAAGTATTATTGTCACAATCTTTCTTTGTTCAGATAAATAATTTGGAGACAACATGTAAAAACGAAACTGAGAAAATTACTACCATTTTTTGTTTGTATAGCTCTGTACCCAGTACTAGACATTAGGCATGCCCTTAAATTCACTAACGACATTTATTAACCTACAATGACAATCCCGGTAATTGAACATGGCAGGAGGATTTCAAATATGAGGGCCCATGTTCCTTGACTTTCAAACATAAAGGGTGGAAAAGAAATGCCACTAATTCTTGTTGCACTAAAATATTTTCTTGATAGTTTCTCCTACATGGCTCAGTGGAACACGTCAAAAGAATATATTTGGATGACTATTATGAAGGGTTTGAGTAATACTCTCTGGTAGCAACAGATTTGCTTCCTGAGTAACCAGTACAATCATTTGTAACTTCGCTGGTATTAAAGCTTGGATTTATTGATACACCTTCTTGCTTGATTCTTGGTGTCCAGGAACTCTACCCAAAATAGTGCATAAAGAGAACCCCCATTTCACTTGCAATGATGACCATTTAATCCTTCAAATATTTTGGAGATCTAAGTCACGGCATTTAACCCTAAATGGGGCTGGGTGCAGACTCTTTGTGAGAAAGAATGGTGCCAGTGGGTAAACACTGTTTCACGCAGCACTAAACCATTAGAGGTTCCCTTAGGGACCTTCACCCTGTTACATTAGGGAGAGCAAAGGGAACCCACAAAAACATTATTTGGAAAAGTTTGTCATAAGTGAGCAGACAAACCTGACCTTAGCTTTAAGCAATAACATTTATATACTTCGTACATAGGAACACTTGTAACCCAGAATACCTCTTGTGTAGGTACTCCAAACAATGCAACCCTAGTGAGGCCTATGGTACAGTGGATCATCAAACCTTGGAATATTGGCTTATGATCAATTTCCTTCAATACAATAATGATTCAATGGCAACACAAAATAAACCCTCATCAGTCAAAGTGGAGAAATGCACATGACCAGTGAATATTGTTCAGCCTCTCTGTGAAACTCCATCGAGCTATACCTCCATACGGAAAGAGAACAAGGGAAGCTCTGTGAGGGCGTGAAACCCCGTCTGCTCTGGCAGGCCTTTGGTGCGAATCCATAAATACCTCCTCCTCAGTATGTGCCGCCACCGCTAGCTGCCTTGTCAATGGTAGGTTTACCACAGTTCCTTTACCCCTCCCCTTGCACAGCAGTCCCAAGCTGCTGTTTCGGTGATGTAAGCCATATATAAAATAACACAATAGAAATATTAGAATAAACTGTGTTGAAGTGAAAACTTGTTTGCCAAAGAAAGAACACATTATAAAGCCATTAAAGAAGAACGAGGGACAAGTGGTAATATTGCTGGACTAACACCAGTTGAAATCACACCACTGAAAACTTTTTTAATATTCCTGCCCATAAAACTCGCCGTAGTGAAAAGGGCAATATAACTGCACCATAATATTAAGTAATTCCGCTGCAAATTCCTATTTACAAGGCGCAGCTGCACAGGAGCCAGGTGTGCACCTGCAACTAGGGTATCGAACCCTGCCCTAAAAGTACATCATCAGTTCCATGCACAGTAAAAAGACAGAATTTTGGCAATCCCTGGGGATGTTTTGGTCTGAAAATTATTGGAAGAGAGGATTTTCCATTTAACACATTGACAAATAATTGTGCTTGGGGCACATGCAATGAAGAGGAGATAGCCTAAATTGCATTGTGTTGTCAAACACATCACAAAAAAGTGAGAAGAAATATTTGGCCCACTTGTGTATCCAGAAAATGGTATGTTATACCTTTGTTAACACATAGGTATTTACTTTCCTAAAAAGTGGGTACAGTGTTTACAGGTGTTGACAAGTCAGGAGGAGCTTATTACTGAGTTGTTCCCACTCGTGGTACTAAATCTATCTCCAAAGTTTCAATGTTTTGGAACAACAACGCTTTACAAAGTTGGATATATAAAGGAAGTTGCCCTCTACAGGCACACACCATCTCCAAAGTCTTGAAAGCTTGCTAGGTAGGAGACTGCAATTCAGATCATTCTCATAACTGCTCAAAGTCAAGTAGCTATGGATCCTTCGCAGAGACCCTCAGTTCACACCTCACTGCCAGGTCATCAATCAGGACTGCCAAACATTTTCTATGGAACACAGACTGAAATATTGGAGGGCTAGAATGATAGCCTATGCTCCAAAAGAATTACATGGATGAAACTTTCTGCCTGTAACACCCCACTGACATCTAGATGAGCCTGCCAAGAACAGCAAGTAAACCCATCTGTGACAATCAATTCATGGTGTAACTGTAGGAAGCTGGGTTTCTGTTGCAGTAACCCCCCCACATTTTGCCAGACTACTGATGCACCTTGACTTGATGTGCCCTGAGTCCCTGCCAGTCAGGTTCCCAGGGCCTGTGTTCTTTCCCAAAACTGTACCTTCTACCCACAATTGGCACCTCTCTGGCCACATGTCAGTCCATTGTAGAAGGTACCATGGGTACCAAGGGCACTGTGGCCAGGGAAGGCCTCTAAGGGCTGCAGCACTTATTGTGCCACCCTCAGAGGCCCTGTACTTTTACACACACACACTGCCATTGCAGGCTGTGTGTTTTGGTGCAGAACAAAGTGAACAGTCGACTTGGCACACATCCCTGTGTGCCATACCTACAACCCACTGACCAGGCACAGGTCAGCCACCCCTACAGCTGGATGCACTATACCAGTGGTGAGGGTACAGGTCCATGAGCCCTGTACCCCTACAGTGTCTAAGCCAATTCTTAGACATTGTAAGTGCAGTAATGCCATTAAGAGTATATGGTGCTGGGAGCTTGTCAGTATGAACTCCACAGCACCACAATGGCTACACTGAAAACTGAGACGTTTGGTATCAAACTTCTCAGCACATTAAACCCACACTGATGCCAGTGTGGGATTTAATTAAAAATGAACTCAGAGGGCATCTTAGAGATGCCCCCTGAAAAACGACCAGCCTCTGGTGGGTTCCCTGACTGGTACACACCAGCCTGCCACCACGAGAAATGTTTCTGGACCCCTGGGGTGGGAGCCTTCGCACCCTGAGCCCAGAAACCAAGCCTTTCCTGGGCAGAGGTGTTCACACCTCCCCCAGGCAGGGGCGCTTTAAAGGCCTTGTAGCCTTTGCAATGCGACCCCCAGCCTCTCCTACTATCAGGAGCAGGCCCCCTTCCTGTCTCCCCTCCTTTTCAGCGGGAAGACAGGCGGGAAAAATTAGCCAGCCCAGAAGGTGTGCCCTCCTCTGCCAACCCCACCCCTCAGGTGGGGGAGACGAGGTAAAGCCCACTCTTCAGTGCCCGCCATCTTGCAGATGGCAGGCACTCCCCAATCAGGATTAGGGTTTGTGCTCACTCCCCCACGTGGGGTGAGCACACCAAGGGTGTAGTCACCCTAAGGTCAGTAGCCCATTGGCTACTGACCTCGAGACCCCTTAAATGCCCCCTAAATACATATTTAGGGGGCAGCTCTGAGCCAAGAGGTCAGACAAGAAATGACTAAAAGAAGAAGAAGGACCGAACAGCCGTGCCAAAGCTAAGAAGAGGAGGACGCCTACTGACTTGGCCCCAGCCCTACCGGCCTGTCCCCACCTCGAACCGGCAGTAGCGAAACTCCGGAGTGTTCTGCAGCCAGCAACCTCAAGAACCCCGAGGACCTGCCCTGCCTTCCAAGGAAAAGACTTTGTCTCCCGTGAACACCGCATTTGTTCACAAACAGACTCCAGCAAAATCCGTGAGTCTGCACCACTATGCACCTGTCGCCCACGGCCCGAGTTCGAGTGGCCCAACACCACGAGGAGGTCTCCCCGGTGATCCTGACTAAAGACCCAGTGATCCTTGATCTGCCTCAAGCCTCCAGCCGTCGGCTGCAGCCTCAATACGGAGGGTCCCCCCAACCGCGACCAGGAGCTGGTAAGAAGATCCGACCCTAAAAGACAGCCCTGCACCCGACAGCCCATGGCCTTGGGTGGCCCAACTGACGGTGTCTAACTAACCTCCAGCATCCCAACTTACCTCTCCAAGTGGTGGTCGCTCACAGAAGACCTTCATCCCCGAGCCTGCAGTGTGTTTGCAAACCGGAGAATCCCCATTGAAAGTAACAGGGCACCCGATGCCAAAACAGCACCCTGCACCCGGCCTCCCTAGTGCCGCTGAGGGTGTACCTTTGGTGCTAACTTGAACCCCCATTTGCCCTGAGCTAAAGTCCAGGAGCTTTGCTCCCACAACCTTGTGGCCTGCTCTTGAGCAGCCAACAACCGGAGGCCCCCATCCCCCATTGGATAACATTGGGTATCAGCACTCTGCACAAGGCCGCCCTAGTGCCGCTGAGGGTGCTTTGAGAGTGCATCCTCGACCCTGGGAGACCCCTGAGTCTAACCCCAGAAAACCAACTCCCACAACAAAGTACTTACCTGTTAACCGATAACCCTATTTCCTCCCATAGGATAACATTGACTGTTTTCTATGAAAAAGTTTCTAAGTGTGGAGTTGGAAAATCTATAGAAGCCTATACAACTGTGTACAAATAACCAAAACGCATTTACTTACCTTTTTACAGGAACTGTCCCGGTGCAGTATCCAGGTATACTACACTGTGTAAGAAAAGTAATCTGCAAAATAATATACATGACCTGCTATTGAAAAGTCATTATAAAGTATCTGTACAATATTTTAAGGTATTGCATTTCCAGTAATGCTACTGTAACCAAACCAAAGTACACATACAAATGCAATTCAAACTGTATTGTTACTGCAAAGTATAAATCACTTATCTGTGCCAGGCTTGCTTGGTTCTAAGAAAGAAATATATCTAAATAATATTTTTATACAAAGCAAATGGGTCTGAGTTCAGTCTTTGAGTGTGTGCAATCATTTGCTGATTGAGTGTGTACAACAAATGCTTAACACTAACCCCTGATAAAGCCTTACTGCTCGCCCACACTACCACAAATAGAGAGTAAGGTGCTATCTACTTTTACCTCTGCCTACCTTTGGGGTGCCACTGGACTCTGTGCACAATATACCTCATTTTGGTATAGTATATACAGAGCCAGCTTCCTACAGTAACAAATCAAGAAATGCTCTCCCACAGAAGAGCGATCTTTGGTGTCCACCAAAGCTAGTGATGTTGAAACTTGAATATTGTGTGAAGAGATCAGAGGAGCAGCCTCACATGGGCTCCATTGTGTCTGCAGAGCCCACGGAAGAAAACCAAAGCAATCAATATGGAAGAAATATTCGGGCTCAGAAGAAGATGGGACTAGCTTCTTTTTGGAGTTAGGATGGATCTTAAGCGAGAAGAGTCAGGAAGTCCATACGATCTAAAAAAGCCTGCCAATTTGGAGACAAAAACAATCATTTACCTTACTAATGATGATGCTGCTGATTTTCAAGTAGCATGAATGGAAATTAGAAAAACGTTTCAATGTTCAATGGAAAAACAAGAATTAAAGGCAAGCATCTGTTTTTGATCAAATTACAGTCTTGCTCAATACAACCAATCATACAAATTTAATGTGTTAATTTACTTTTGATGACATACAAGAGCTTTGATAATTGTTTATGGATATTTTCTTGGCTCCTGTTTCTAAACAATCAGCAGTAAAGAACCATGTATAAGTTCAGAAGAACTGTGTCTCCATAGTGCTCCTTCATTCCAAAAAACATTGGTCAATGTGCAGGTCCAATAATCAATATCTTGATTTCTTGTCACTAAGCATTGCCCAGGAACATTGACTCCCTTCTCGCAAATGCTGGCATCATCCTTTCAACTCACAAAAGCTCCTTCTGTGCTGGATTACTCGTTGTTAGAAATGGGATCTCTGGTTGGCTAAGGCTTGCGCCAAAGCCAGGCAGAGACCACCACTCTAGTCAGGGCGAGGGAGTTACACGCCGACGATAACCCCTGCTCACCCCCTTGGTAGCTTGGCACGAGCAGTCAGGCTTATCCCGGAGGCAATGTGTAAAGCATTTGCGCAGCACACTCTCACAGCAGCAACACACTAGGCACACCACAAAAGGAACTCCACACAAGGTTATATAAAAAATAGCCTTTGTATTATCATAAATACCTTAGAAACATAATCACATAATATACAGTGCGCCAACTGGCACTAGGCAATATTCACAGGGGAATTATATACAGGACCAGGCCAATCGGGCCACGGTCAGAACCATCAGATCAGGTAAGTAGATGCAAATAATACATGTAGCGCACAACCAGTAATTACTGGTACAGGTAGGAACTTAGCACGAGATCCTGTAACCTACAAGATGGGACACCTACATCACATTAGGCATAAATCACATGAGGCAATAGGCCTCGTAAGCCTAAACACAGTGTGCCCCAATCGGGGCACAACGCACTGACACTGGCCCCAGGCCAACTGGCCTCTCACCGGGGCTCAAATGCCCACTGTCCAGAATGTCCGGGCTGGCTGCACAGGCAGCAAAAGCAAAGTGCGCAATTGCACAAGCCTAAACGTGGCAGCTGCCCACTACTTGCTGGGCAGCTGTGAATAATTAATATGGGCCTGGGCACTCACTGGGCCCTCTTCTGTCCCAAAATATCAGGGTTCTAGGGGGTCTCTCAAATGACCCCCCTGGCTGCCTTGGCAGCAACCACAGAGTGCGCACTGCGCTGGGGGTGGGGAGTGTATCTCACTCCTTTCTTATCACCAACAAGAAAATGCCCCTGTGTTGCAGCTGTCTGCGCTCTCGCAGGGCAGCTGGGGTTAGCACAAAGGACACTGGCACCAACGTGCCTCTCAGCCCCACTCCGGGACTTCTACAACAATGCTCCCAAAAAGGAAATCAGCATGGGCACCTCAGGGCCCCACAGGAAAATGGCACTGGCACCACCGTGCCGCTGGGGAGCTCCCCTCTGGGACTCCTCCTGGTGCACTCGATCGGCACCTTAACCGTGCTCAAGAGACTTCAGCCCCACTCACCGGGGCTTTGTGCAGACTCCTCCTGTCTTCTTTCCGGCGGGGCAGGCACCGACAACGGGCCTCGTCTCTCTTCCGCCCCCGGCCCCTCCTCACCTGGTCAGGCGGTCTCTCTCTCTCCTCCGTGGCACCGGAGCGCGGGGTAGGCTCCCGTCGGCTTCCGGTTTCTTCCTCGTGGCAGTCCGGACTCTCCGCCCGGCACGGGAGCCCTGGTCACCGTCGGCCGGCCAGCAGCGTCGCGCTGCCTCTCTCTCCGTTTCCGGCGATTTTGGGCGTTTGCCAGCGCGGGGTAGGCTCCCGCCTGGCTTCTATTCACCCGGTCCCCCTTCCTGGGACCGGGACTTTCTCCCGCCTTAGGCTGGACGCGGGGACGGCTTGGCGGCGTCTCGCGGAGGCGGGGTAGGCTCCCGTCCTCCTTCCTCAGCTCAGCTTCCTCTTTGGCCGCGCTGCAATTGGCCGGCCACTTAGCCCTGCCCACAACCAGGCAGTTTTGCCTGACTTCCGGGTCGCGCTGGCCGCGGCCCGGCGGCACCTGTTCTCGGCGGCTTCTCGGTGCGGGGTGGGCACCCGCCTGTAAATAAAACCAAAAGCGGGGTAGGCTCCCGCCTAAGCACACAACTGCGGGGTAGGCTCCCGCCTAAGCACGCCGCAATGCGGGGAATCCCTACGTCGGGATTCCCTCAGACTCAAACACCGCTCAGCGCTGCAGGGCAAACAGGCTCCTCTCCCCTGGGAGCAAAATAAAAGCGCTCACGAGGCGCTAGGAGCCACAGCTCCAGCAGTGTCTCAATTAGGCCAAAAATAAAGGGTCCTTGGTGCTGGGTACACCTCAGCAGCACAGCCAGGCAGGCCAGCACGCAGGGACCCCCAGGAAACAGCAGCTGGGTCCCGCGGCGGTTCCTCCTGGCAGAGTGTCCCCTGCAAGTCAGCACAACAGAGCAGAACCTCTTCATGGGGTCACAGCCCCTCTTTTATACACCCTTTTCCTTTGTCACATAGCACAGGGCTGGGGAAAAACCAGGTGCAACTGGTTTTGGGGGAGCTTTGGAGCACTTTGTTTTGCTCAGCTCCTCTCTCCTTTCACAGGACAGGCTAGGGACATCAGACGCACCACAGGGGTGGAGCCAGCATTGTGGAGGGAAGGCACAGCCCTATTCAGGTCCCAGGTGCAACTCCTCCCTCCCATCTAGATGCAGATCTCCCTATTCAGCCCTGCGCTGACTCACCCTGCCCCTCCTGGAGCCACACACATCTCCCAGCCCCTGTCACTCACAAAGCCAGACATGCAATTCACATCAGGCAGGCAGACACAGAGCACACATAAATGCCAACTTCTAAAAGTGGCATTTCCACACCAGTCATAATAAATCTGCGCACACCATTGCGCAGCATTTATTCTCACGAGTTCGCACATACTAAACTCGCCCCTGCACTCCTCTCACACTAGGAATTACCATGGACACACATATTCCCCCTGCATTCCTATGGGAGGGCAGGACAATCTCACCACATGCACTCAGCGTGCGCCCGCACTTTACACTGGGACACAGGGCTAAAGTGCGCAGAGGCCTAAAACCACCAACACTACCCAGGGAAAAGGCTAGGAGACGAGCAAAAAGTTTAGGGGTGAACCTGCCAAAAGGGCCAAGTCCAACACAACCCCCTTCCAGCCAAAACGCAGGGCAGACCAATCACCACCGTGATGGGCTTCCCTGCTTGGGGCGATAGAACACGGACGCGGGCCCGCAACTGCAGGGACACCCTCCTGTTCTACGCCACGGTGAACCCATGTGGTTCCTTCTGAAAAAGCTGTCCGGAGCAACTGGGCTACCCCACTGGTACTCCCTAGCTGTCCGCGGCCAGGACCAGGCCCTAGGCCATCCAGATGCCACTGGTCCTTGCCCATTCACAGAGTGGGGGTAGTAACCCCTGGCACATAGTAGCCATTCTCCACTCTTCCCCTCATCAGGGCAGGTCTAGACTGCCACTGATCCTCCAACCTAGGGTCTGCACCCTCAGGCGGACCAGAAGTCACGGGTGAGGCTCTCCTCCCCTACCTCTTCTTCTAGGGCTCCGCACTCTCCTCCTTGGAGAGGCACCCTCAGAACACAACTCTCCCACCAGTTCAGGACCTCTCTCCAAAAACTGGTCTCCCAACCTAGGGTCTAAACCCTCAGGTTGCACCGGGGTCAGAGGCGAGGACTCCTCCCTCTGCACCCCCTTCCAGAGTTCTGCACCCTCCCAACTGGAGCGGTACCCCTGGAAGATGAACCGGTCAGGACACTGATTACAGATGTCCCTTCCTCCAGATCAGGCGGATCCTGAACCTGGCCTCCCAACCTTGGGGCTGAACCCCACGGCTGAGCATTTGCCTGGCACACCAGGACTTCCGGGGCGCACTCAGCAGCCCCCGAGGGTAACACATGACTCATGTGTTGCGTGACAGTCTGCGTGGCGCAGACCTCCCGACCCCTGTCCATCTGACAGTGCGCAGAGATCCCCCACGACAGAAGTGGTGTCACCATGGTCACTTCTAGGAGACTCAGCCCTTCTGGCTGGCCCCTGACCCACTGGTTCTTCCACTGGGGAACACATCCCCCTCTCACCCCTCAATCCGGACTTCTGTACCCTCCCAACTGGAGCGGCACTGCCAGACACCAGAACCACTGGAGCTCTATTTACAGATGCTCCAGGTTCTCCAGACACTAGGAGATCCTCCTCAAATGGACTAACAGGACAGCCTAGGCTCCCAACCTGGTGTTCCCTGAAGAAACCATCCAGGCTCTGAGACGGGGTTTCGGGCACCTGGGGACACTCAGTCCCACACTCACTCCTACTCCACTGAGACAGGACGTGAGCCCCTACACCCCTCCCACTACACTGGGACCTAGCTGGGCTACACTGAACCTCTTCCCCCATACAGGACGGGAAGATACCTGAGCCACTACTTTTGGGATCACTCCCCAATGCCTCTTCAGAACCTTGGGCCTCCACCCAGAGGTCTGCCTCACATGCAAACTCCCATAGATCAGAAAACCCACCCTCCAACAGGTGTTGGCGCAACCCCGGCAAACAACAACTGAGCAGGTGCTCTCTGATAACCAGATCGAACAGTCCTTCAAAATCCTGTTCCGTGTTAACCGTTACCCAATCAGCCAGTGCATCATTACATTCATCCGAAAAATCCACCCAAGACTGGTGAGACAGTTTCCTACTGCCCCTGAACTTCAACCTGTACTCCTCTTCTCTGGAACAAGGTACCATATTTTGGGAACTGGGACTTCCTGCACTGGACTGTATATTGCTGCCACCACTGGACTCCACCCTCACTGGGGAATCCAGAAAACTACAACTGCACTCAGGGGATAATCTACCCTCCCGAGCTAATTTCTCCCTGGCGAAGGCCCTCTCAGCCTCCGCCATCCTCTCCTGCGCTAAGACCCTCTCGGTCTCTAGCTTTTTCTCCTCCATACTCAGCTGCGCTATCTCCCTGGTATGCTCTAACCTGAGCTTCTCCAAAGCCAGCTGATTCTCCCTTTCTTCCCTCCTATCCACCCACTCCTCTGGGGACAGGAAAAGGGATGGGGCACTGCCCCCGACACTGGACCCAGCAAGGGACTCCCTATCTATGGGGTCCTCACTATCTACTGGCGTCCCTGTCCTGTCACTTTCTTCCTCCTCTTCAGACTCCTCAGGGCTCCCCTCAGACCCACCACCCTCTTGGCGTGCGGCCAGGGCCCTCTTCTCCTCATTGCGCTCACAGTCCCATTCATCCTTTTGCCATTGGATCAGGTTGTCCCTCAGTTTTGACTGGGTGTCTGACCCACTCACTGCTATGTCTCTCTCCTTACAGAAGTCCACCAACTCCCACATGCTGTATCTAAACAGACCACAAAAATTAAAAGCAGACTCCATTTTGGCAGGACGCTCAGGGACACGTGCAACACAGGAGACCTAGGTTTCTGAGCTGAAGCAAGAGTATACAATTTACAAATGACACTTTTAGGAGAAGAATTAAAACAAAACTCAGAACAATAATCCCCACACACGTGATTATCTAAATGTAGAGTTTGTAGTGCAACCAGTTGTCGCTGTGGTACTGCGCAAACGCAAGTCCAAATCCCCACCGCTGACAACCAATGTTAGAAATGGGATCTCTGGTTGGCTAAGGCTTGCGCCAAAGCCAGGCAGAGACCACCACTCTAGTCAGGGCGAGGGAGTTACACGCCGACGATAACCCCTGCTCACCCCTTGGTAGCTTGGCACGAGCAGTCAGGCTTATCCCGGAGGCAATGTGTAAAGCATTTGCGCAGCACACTCTCACAGCAGCAACACACTAGGCACACCACAAAAGGAACTCCACACAAGGTTATATAAAAAATAGCCTTTGTATTATCATAAATACCTTAGAAACATAATCACATAATATACAGTGCGCCAACTGGCACTAGGCAATATTCACAGGGGAATTATATACAGGACCAGGCCAATCGGGCCACGGTCAGAACCATCAGATCAGGTAAGTAGATGCAAATAATACATGTAGCGCACAACCAGTAATTACTGGTACAGGTAGGAACTTAGCACGAGATCCTGTAACCTACAAGATGGGACACCTACATCACATTAGGCATAAATCACATGAGGCAATAGGCCTCGTAAGCCTAAACACAGTGTGCCCCAATCGGGGGCACAACGCACTGACACTGGCCCCAGGCCAACTGGCCTCTCACCGGGGCTCAAATGCCCACTGTCCAGAATGTCCGGGCTGGCTGCACAGGCAGCAAAAGCAAAGTGCGCAATTGCACAAGCCTAAACGTGGCAGCTGCCCACTACTTGCTGGGCAGCTGTGAATAATTAATATGGGCCTGGGCACTCACTGGGCCCTCTTCTGTCCCAAAATATCAGGGTTCTAGGGGGGTCTCTCAAATGACCCCCCTGGCTGCCTTGGCAGCAACCACAGAGTGCGCACTGCGCTGGGGGGTGGGGGAGTGTATCTCACTCCTTTCTTATCACCAACAAGAAAATGCCCCTGTGTTGCAGCTGTCTGCGCTCTCGCAGGGCAGCTGGGGTTAGCACAAAGGACACTGGCACCAACGTGCCTCTCAGCCCCACTCCGGGACTTCTACAACAATGCTCCCAAAAGGAAATCAGCATGGGCACCTCAGGGCCCCACAGGAAAATGGCACTGGCACCACCGTGCCGCTGGGGAGCTCCCCTCTGGGACTCCTCCTGGTGCACTCGATCGGCACCTTAACCGTGCTCAAGAGACTTCAGCCCCACTCACCGGGGCTTTGTGCAGACTCCTCCTGTCTTCTTTCCGGCGGGGCAGGCACCGACAACGGGCCTCGTCTCTCTTCCGCCCCGGCCCCTCCTCACCTGGTCAGGCGGTCTCTCTCTCTCCTCCGTGGCACCGGAGCGCGGGGTAGGCTCCCGTCGGCTTCCGGTTTCTTCCTCGTGGCAGTCCGGACTCTCCGCCCGGCACGGGAGCCCTGGTCACCGTCGGCCGGCCAGCAGCGTCGCGCTGCCTCTCTCTCCGTTTCCGGCGATTTTTGGGCGTTTGCCAGCGCGGGGTAGGCTCCCGCCTGGCTTCTATTCACCCGGTCCCCCTTCCTGGGACCGGGACTTTCTCCCGCCTTAGGCTGGACGCGGGGACGGCTTGGCGGCGTCTCGCGGAGGCGGGGTAGGCTCCCGTCCTCCTTCCTCAGCTCAGCTTCCTCTTTGGCCGCGCTGCAATTGGCCGGCCACTTAGCCCTGCCCACAACCAGGCAGTTTTGCCTGACTTCCGGGTCGCGCTGGCCGCGGCCGGCGGCACCTGTTCTCGGCGGCTTCTCGGTGCGGGGTGGGCACCCGCCTGTAAATAAAACCAAAAGCGGGGTAGGCTCCCGCCTAAGCACACAACTGCGGGGTAGGCTCCCGCCTAAGCACGCCGCAATGCGGGGGAATCCCTACGTCGGGATTCCCTCAGACTCAAACACCGCTCAGCGCTGCAGGGCAAACAGGCTCCTCTCCCCTGGGAGCAAAATAAAAGCGCTCACGAGGCGCTAGGAGCCACAGCTCCAGCAGTGTCTCAATTAGGCCAAAAATAAAGGGTCCTTGGTGCTGGGTACACCTCAGCAGCACAGCCAGGCAGGCCAGCACGCAGGGACCCCCAGGAAACAGCAGCTGGGTCCCGCGGCGGTTCCTCCTGGCAGAGTGTCCCCTGCAAGTCAGCACAACAGAGCAGAACCTCTTCATGGGGTCACAGCCCCTCTTTTATACACCCTTTTCCTTTGTCACATAGCACAGGGCTGGGGAAAAACCAGGTGCAACTGGTTTTGGGGGAGCTTTGGAGCACTTTGTTTTGCTCAGCTCCTCTCTCCTTTCACAGGACAGGCTAGGGACATCAGACGCACCACAGGGGGTGGAGCCAGCATTGTGGAGGGAAGGCACAGCCCTATTCAGGTCCCAGGTGCAACTCCTCCCTCCCATCTAGATGCAGATCTCCCTATTCAGCCCTGCGCTGACTCACCCTGCCCCTCCTGGAGCCACACACATCTCCCAGCCCCTGTCACTCACAAAGCCAGACATGCAATTCACATCAGGCAGGCAGACACAGAGCACACATAAATGCCAACTTCTAAAAGTGGCATTTCCACACCAGTCATAATAAATCTGCGCACACCATTGCGCAGCATTTATTCTCACGAGTTCGCACATACTAAACTCGCCCCTGCACTCCTCTCACACTAGGAATTACCATGGACACACATATTCCCCCTGCATTCCTATGGGAGGGCAGGACAATCTCACCACATGCACTCAGCGTGCGCCCGCACTTTACACTGGGACACAGGGCTAAAGTGCGCAGAGGCCTAAAACCACCAACACTACCCAGGGAAAAGGCTAGGAGACGAGCAAAAAGTTTAGGGGTGAACCTGCCAAAAGGGCCAAGTCCAACACTCGTGAACATGAACACGAACACAACAGATTAGTTGTAGGATGGAGCAGCATTTTAGTCTGCCTAAAAACAACACAATTCAAAAAGACAACAACATAATCACCTTTATTAGCCTGCAAATAGTTCGAAATCATAGGCTCTGAACGGTATCCATATAAACACTGAGCACTAAAGTCAATAAATGTTGTTCATGTTTAATTTCAATGCAAAGGTTGATAGAACCTTAGTCCAAATTGTTAATCACCAACTACAATAGGTTAGGCCTAGCATTACTCTTAGAACCCATTTTACCAAAAAACACATTATGTGCATAGGGGTTTTAAGTTGTATTCCATAAAATACAAAAATAACTATTACCTTCTTTTAACAATTCCTTTCCATCTTCATCATCTTCTGATTCACTCTCATTTTGAGCAAGAAAAACTTGAAGTATTTCACCTCCTATGCCTGTATCCACAGAGAAAGGGAAGGTTATAAATAGACCATTGTGCTGTTTTATGTCTTAAGTTTTATAAACAGACAGGCTTCCATTGATGGAGAGAGACTAAACTGTATGAGATAACCGATAGAGATAAAAGAGAGAGAGAGAGAGTGACAGAGAAAGGGAGAGAAACCGGGGTGGGGGCACGAAGAGAAAGGAAGGTAGAAACAGAGGAGAGAGGAGAAACTGGCGAGAGAAGAGAGACAGCCCAGAGGAAGAAATAGGAAGAAAGAGAGCCCACGAAAGAAAGGGGCCATAATGGGGAGGGGCAAAAAAAAGAGTGTCAAAGAGAAAAATTGGGAGGGAGGGATAATAGGAGAGTGAGAAAATGAAGGAATTAGAAAGGGAGGAAGAGGAAGAGATAGCTCAAGAGACAGCAAGAGAGTTAGTGATTCACTGACTCGGGCTACGATAGTGCGAAAAATGGATACAGTCTTTAAAATGCTACGCTCCACTCTATTGTAATATGGTTTGGAGTAAATAAGGTCTGCACCAATACATGTTGCGTTAAGATTTTATCCCTAAATTGAAAAAATGGATCAAAATGTTTATGCTCATAAGTAACAAATTATTTTTTCACCAGTTTAAAACTGGAAAAGGTCAGTTTAAGTATGAGGCAAATCAGATGCTCCTGTTCTTTATTACAAATGAAGAATGAACAGCACGTTTTCAGTTAAAAAAAAAATGTAAGTAAAGTTAGTCATGGATCAGTTTTCTTTAGTTACAAAATGTATACAAATGTAAAATGTTTAATTTCGTTACAGGTGTTCCAGAGTCTGTTCACGACAATTCAGCCTTGCTGCAGAATGATTATTTAACGTGGACTACTAGAGTGAAATCTGTTTTCCTCAGGTTATATTACACAAGCAGCAAAAACAGTGCCAAAGGGCAATTGCTGGGTACCAGCACTCTACTTAACCATAGAAAATGTAATTTTGGTACTAAAATAGCTGGGAGTTTATACATTAAGATCCATGCACCTTTGCCGTAGGAGCGGCAGGTAAGGGTACGCGCAGCAGAGAAGAGAGTCTCAGGACATGGGGAGTCCCAAGGTTGGTGTTTCTGTCATTTCCAGAATAAAGAGGTATGCATAATATATGCCACTACTCCACCATTCTCCTCTGCAATTGAGAGCAATTAACGGCGCTGTTCTGGTTTTAGAATGGCAGGGTAGTGACAGGGTTTAGGCCTGGTTGGACGAAGTGCCTCTACCTACGTGAAGTTTGAGAAATACTGCTAATGGTTACCTTGGACATCATTTAGAGTTCGCGGCTGCGACCCCAGGCTTGATCACTGCGACTCTTGGCACTCCCTTTGCGACCCATGACCTCTGAGGTGGCAAAGAACAAGTTACTTACCTTCAGTAATGCCTTATCTGGTAGAGACTCTATCTAGCCACAGATTCCTTACCTTACAATTATCCCCAGGCGACAGATTGGATTCAGACATTTTTCGTGAGCAGTACTCCTCCACGCCAGTAGACGGCATAGTTTAGCTCTGCGTGGCGTCGTCTGCACCGGAAATTTTATTCACAGTGCTTATATAGGAGCCACCCAGGCGCGGTGACATCAGTTACTTTTCACGGCATTCCACACCAGAAGCACAGAGCCACAGAGTACACTGTTGTCGAAAACTAGGGCCCTGAAAGGGGAAAATCCTGTTTCTAGAAATTTGTTTGCAGAGCAAGGAGGATGGGTGGGTTGGTAAGGAATCTGCGGCTAGATACCATCTCTACCAGATAAGGTTTTACCGAAGGTAAGTAACTTGTTCATCTGATAGAAACTTCTTGCAACAGATTTCTTACCTTAGAATAGATACACAAGCAATACCTCCCCAGAGGTGGATCTGCGCACCAATTTCACACAAGGAAGTTCTGCAGGACTGAACAGGCAAAATGCCCATCCCTACGGCCCTGTCTGTCCAGACAGTAGTGTTTGGTAAACGTGTGCAGGGAATCCCACGTTGCTGCCTGGCAGATGTCCAAAACGAGAACTCTGCGAGCGAATGCAGTAGTTGCAGCTTTAGCTCTGGTGAAATGAGCACGCAAACCCTCAGGGAGCTGCTTCTCAGCCGATGGGTAGCAGATTTTAATACAGAGCACGATACATCACACGAATGGTCCTTTTCTGTACAGCCTGTCCTTTCTTTGCTCTGACATACCCCACAAAGAGATTGGTCATCCACCCGGGACTCTCATGTGCGGTCAAGGTAGAAGGTAGAATGACAATGCTCTTTTTGGGTACAGACAGTGAAGTCATTCTCTTCCTTGGATGGATGAGGTGGAGCATAAAAAGCAGGCAGAGTAATGGTTTGGGCGGAAAGGTGTATATGAGGCTTGAGCTACACTCGAGATGAAAAGCGTCTCAGAGCGAGAGACACCTTGGAAACTCCAGGGTGCAGAACTGCTAACATTGCGCGTTCTTGTCGGTGGCAAACAGATCTAACTAAGGCTCTCCCTGCTGCTGAAAGAGACCTTTTTACCACCTGTGGATGGAGACGGCATTTGCGATCCGTGAGGCATCGTCAGCTGAGTTAGTCCGCTATGGTGTTCAGAGAGCCCGCCAGATGTTGAACCACCAGGGATATGCCCAGCAGTTCCAGCCATGTCCATAGACTCAGGGTCTCTAGACAAAGGGTCCACGCCCCCACACCACCCTGTTTGTTGCAATACCACATGGCGGTGGTGAACACATGCCCCAGCCTTGCCTGGATGGAGGGTATTAATGCCAATCAGATTGCTCGGAGCTCCAACAGGTTGATGTGGAGACTGGATTCCACCAGAGGCCAGAGTCCTCTGGTTTCACCTCTCCCAGATGGGCTCCCCATCCCAGGAGTGACGCATCTGTCACAACTGTGAGATCTGGATGTGGAAGGGAGAGGGGCGCGCCGATGACCCAGTCGGGACCACCAATGCAGATCTTTCGCAGTTCTCTGCAAGATCTGGACCATGTCGGAGAGATTCCCCTGATGTTGTTCCCACTGGAACTTCAGGTCCCACTGCAGAGTCTGCATATGTCAACAGGCATGTGTCACTAGCAGGATGCAGGAGGCCATGAGGCCCAGCAGCCTCAGAATCTGTCCCACCGAAATCAAGGATAGTGGCTGAAACATTGGTATCATAGCCTGAATATCGTCGTTTGGGAGGATAGACCCGAAACTGCACCGTGTCCAGAACAGCTCCGATGGAAGGGAGCACCTGAGAGGGAGTCAGGTGTGACTTTGGCATGTTGATAGTGAACCCCAGTGAATGCAGAAGGTCCTTCGTAGTCTCGAGGTGGGAAACGACAACCTGGGGCGAGCCCGCATTCAACAGCCAGTTGTCTAGATGGGGGAAGACTAGCATTCCTGATCTCCGCACATGAGATGCAACCACCGGCGTCACCTTGGTGAACACCCCAGGGATGCTGATAAGGCCAAAGGGAAGCACATGGAACTGAAAGTGCTTGTGGCCCACAACCAACCTCAGGTAATGCCTGTGGGCAGGCAGGACGGGAATATGGAAATGCACGTCCTGCAAGTCCAATGCTACCACCCAGTCTCCTGGCTTCAGTGTAGATAGAACTCGAGCAAGAGTAAGCATTTTGGACTTCGTTTTGAGGAAGAAGTTGAGAGAGCACAGATTTAGGATTGGACGAAGGCCTCCGTTCTTCTTGGGTACCAGAAAGTAGCTGGAATAACAACCACAACCTACTTCTGGTGTCAGCACTCTCTCTATGGCTCCTTTGGCCAAAAGAGCCGTCACTTCCTGGCAGAGAAGAGATAGGTGGTCCTCTATCAACCTGTTGTCAGTACATGGCATGGAGGGAGGGATATTCTCGAAGGAGAAGAAGAAGTAGCCCCTTCGGACAATCTGCAAAACCGACCTGTCCGAGGTTATGGACTGCCAGTGGTGCAGGTGATGGCAAATCTTGATGCCCACTGGGTGCCCATGATGTTAAACAGGCTGACTTGGAGGGTTTGGAGACTGCGGCTGCTGGGGGTGGGGTGGTGGACTGACCCGACCGCTGGCCACTTGACCCAAGGAGCAGTAGGAGCCACGGTCACGCAGAGGCTGGAAAGCTTGCATTCTGCGGTGGCTGGACAGGTAAGGAAGCGGCTGTACGCCCCTTCCATATCCAAAAAAGGAGCGAAAGGTGGATTGAGGGTGACGCCCTGTTTCTGAAGAAACAGGAGCCATCAAAGTGCATGTCCATGAGTGTTCTCTGGACATCCCCAGAAAAGTCAGCAGTCCTCAACCAGGCATGGTGACCCAAGCCACTTGCGACGAAACCGCTCTGCCTAGTGAGTCGGGGGTGTCTAGACCACATCTAATGGTAAACTAAGTTGCATCCCTTCTGTCAGCCACAGCCTGGGAGAGCAGGGCCCCGGCCTCCTCCGGGACTGCTGACAGCATCTGTGCAACCATATTCCAGAGGGCGTGGGAGTAGCGGCCCAAAAGGCATGCAGTGTTCACCGACTGACCGCAATGCCAGGCTAGTGGAAGAAACCATCTTCTTGCCTAAATTGTCCAGCCTCTTGGATTCCCGATCTGGGGGTGTGATTGGGAATGTGCCAGGATTTATATGAGAAGTGGAGGTTTGGGCCACCAAACTCTCCGGGGTAGGGTGTTCCGTGAGGAATTTGGGGATATGGGATCCCCTGGAGCGGGGCGGTGGCAGCGGGCAATTGTCCTGTTCACAGGAGCCCTTTTGTTGGGTGTGGACCAAGTTCCAAACAGGACATCAGTAAGTGCTTCCTTGAATAGAAGAAGCAGTTCGGAAGGGGACACCCCCAGCTGAAGCACTTCCGTCAACACATTAGTTTAGACTGTGCCCGAAGGCAGACTATGGTCCAGGACCTCAGGTGCCCTCTACACCACCATAGCAAATGAAGCTCCCTCCTCCATTGCCACGGTATAGGGAGAAAGCATGCCAGTATCTGGAGAAGTGTCCAGTCCACTGGCCTCACCCAGAACCTCACACCAGTCCAAAGAGTTATAAGGCTGGTATTCTTCAGGGTCCAGAGACCACTCCCATTCTTCCCCGAGACCTACCCCCAAAGGAATAGGGCTCTGGCTTGGGTCTGAAAGGCATGGCTCCAGTCAGCGCCGGACGACGCACCTCCGGCACAGTATCAGAGTCGGGGATAAGAAAGGCAATGGCACCGCCGGTGAGCACCGGCAGCACCGGGGAAGGTCAACATGGCATGACCGGTGCCCATTCGGAATCAACTGTGAATCCATGGGACCTGACTGGCACTGGAGCCCCCTGTGTAGATCCAGTAGGGGCCCCTCCGGAACCTGCGGGGCCTGAAGGCACTCCACAGGGGATGGTCTGCTCAAATATGAGGCGCGTGGCCTCATAAAACTCCTGAATTTGAGCGGGGTCGCTACGACTCCTGGAAATGCGGGGAGGCATGGTGTCGGCCCAGGTGCTGGCTCAACCGCAGAGCCAGGCCTCGAGGGATGCTCCCTTATATCGTCGACCGACGGACGAGGTGAAGTTAAAACACGCTTCGACTTCTTTTTCATTTTGTGGGACCAAGACTTAAGCGAACGGCTCGACGACTTGTAGTGGGACAACGACCTTGGATTCCACAACCACTCCCAGGACCTTCCTCTAAAACAGGACCTTGAGCGTCACGGTATCACACATCGAGCTGCCAGGAGCTTTGGGAATCGTTCACTTAAGACCTTCAGAAGCATGGTGTGGTCGTCGGGACAGGCCTTTGGGTCATGGTCTCGTTTGAGGCACCATAGGCAAACAAGGTGCAGGTCTATCACCAACATCTGTCAGTGACAGGCACCACAGGGCTTGAAGCTAGCCTTCTTTGATGATATTCCGGCTGCACCAGGAGGTAAGACCTCAAAAAAGGCTTTGACAAAATGTAAAAAAAAAGCCTAGTCAGAAAGCAACTAACAAGTTGCTCTTCCCAGATCTGAGCTGACTGGCATGGAAAGGAAAGAACTGACGTCAGCGTTCATGGGTGGTGCCTATATAGGCACCGCAAACATAATTTCCGGCGCAGATGCCAATGACACCACACAGAGCCGAACAACGTCACACAGAGCTGAATGGTGCCACCTACCAGCGTGCAGAGGTACTGCTCATAAAAAAGTTCCAGATCCAGTCTGATGCCTGGGTATAATTCTAAGGTAAGGAATCTGTGGCTAGAAGTCTCTAGCACATATCAGTGCCAAGAAGAAATGGGCGGCCTCGCCCTCCTTTATAGCTCATTTTTAAAATTAAACTAATAGTGAAAATTTGTGTATAATAAATCACTAGTAGTGTCATAAAAACTGGAGCATCAGGTAAGTAAAGTATGTTTTTAAATGTATGTTGTGCCCATGCTTGCGAGTGAGAGTATGTTTATGTGAGAGAGGGAGTGCTTATGTGAAAGCATGTGTGTATGTCAGTGAAAGTGACAGTCAGTAACAGGAGTGGCAATAAATGTGATTAACTCTCAGTAAGTGAGTATGTGAGAGTCAGGGTAAGTGAGACGTAAGAGTGAGTGCAAGCTAGTGTGAGTGAGTAGCTGTGGGTTAATCAGCGTAAGAATGAGTGGCAATGTGTGAGTGAGTGTAAGAATGAGTGCAAGAGACTGAGAATAAATGTGTGAAAATGAGTGAGAATGGTTGAGTAGGCATGAGTAGGTGAGAATGAGTGTGAGTTAGTGAATATAAATTATCATGAGCGAGAATGTGGTGTGCGTGTAAGTCTGCTTATGGCACTTGCAAAAAACTGGTGTTGGCAAACTACAGGCAATCATTAACAGACAGGAACCTGACAAACTAGAGATATTACTTGATCTATGGGACATCCATGGCAAAAGGTTGGGGCAAGAATACTGGAGGTAATTCTTGGTATGGGACACTCATAGCAAAATGCTCGCACTAGCACACTGGATGTGATGCTTGGCATACAGGATGACAGCTGCCATGTATCGGAGGAGGAAAAACAAGACAAACAAGACACATTGCATGCCATATCATACTAGAGGTAGATTTTGACATAAGGGTCACTCATGGTACATCAAAAGGGGATTCATTATTTAACGAGTGTCCTTTCATGGCCCATTGACTTTTAGCAGATATTTGTGAAAAGTTTGCTTTAAAATGCACTATCTTATCCATTTTTTTCAAAATCTTTTTTGTGGGGAGAACTCCTTACCCCTGAACCCATTCAAAAGAGCTCTAGTTCATTTGCTTTGCTCAGTACAATTTAGCGAAAGTATTGTCTTACATACACCTACCACTTTCAAAGGTTAAGTCAGCACCCTATTTATGTGGATCAAAAAGAGACATTTGTGTTGCATTTTTATATTAACAACACATTTATAATGTAACTTTAGTGATGTCAATTATTGTAATGTCATACAGATTCACTTTCTGGGAAGATTCAGGGTCAAAGGTCATGTGATATCACTTTCTATGATGCCGATAAAATCAAAGGATGTGTAATGTAACCTCCGCTAACCCCGCATTTTGGTAAATCGACGTCCAAGATGGTTACAGGAGTCATTTTTAAAAATAATGTCAGAACTGTAAACAGCATTTAAAATCTTACAGTAACATATAATGCACTCTTTGAATCACAGATTTTAGGGGCAAATACATTGTTTTCAAAGACATTATCTTATTTGCATATATTGGTTGAAGGTGGCTTCATTAAATTACAAAAAAGCCTTCTATCGCATAAAGTCATTCAAAATATGTTAGCTGCATGTAATCAGCAATTTGTTGAACCCCGCCACATTTATACACATGATGGGGCTGATTACAATGGCGGTTGGTTTGACTGCCGGCCGCTATTGCGGCGGTCAGGAGACCGCCAACAAGCATGCGGCCGGTCCGACTGCCATATTGAGATGCGACCCCCGGGCTGCCGGTCGGAAACACGGCAGGGACATGCTGCGGCCGTGGAGCATCTCCTGCACGTCCGTGCACCATCTGCCAAGCACCTTGTCATGTACGGCAAACGGTGCATGGAGGTGAGTGGGGGCACTACATTTGACCCCAGGGCCACTTTTCAGTCGCCCACGATGGACAGGGGCCCTGTTTGGGGGCCCCATACCCTTTTTTAATGGAGGGATTCCCGCCATGAAAAGGCTTTCGGAAGGGGATATTGTAATGCCGACGGCGGTGCCTGCCTCAGCACCACCACCATTCAGAATGCTGCTCCGACAGCCACCCCATTGGGATCTATAATCCTGGTGGAGCCAGCGGTCTTGTGTCCGACAGCTTAGGGCCCGACCGCCAGTATCAGAATACGGCAGTCGGACCGAAGGGCTGTTGGCGGTCAGACCGCCACCGACTGCCTGTCGGCGGTCCGACAGTCACTATTGTAATGAGGCCCTTTGTTCCTTTCAGATTTCTCTTAGTCTGGGCCCGATTCACAAAATCAAATTGTGAAAGTCAGAAATCTATTCCTACGGACATACTTGTGCATTTGAAGCACGTTTCAAACTTTTTTAACATTTTAAAAGAATCTCATGTGTAAAATTACAATAGTCATACATTTACAAGAATACGTCAAATCACAAAATTAACTTTTGCAGAATGTTCAACCTGGTGGAAAATTCTGCATCAATAACTGATGTGGAAATATGCATTTGCCCATATAATTCCTTTCGTCCACTTTCGATTTGGTAAAATAGTTTCCTCAGTAACCAATTAAATAAAGGTTGCTTTCTCATATATCCCATCCAGAAAATGCACATACTCATCGCTTCCATATTAGTAAGTAGGAGTAAGTAGTTGGGATGTGGTTCCAGGATTGGAGATTTCCTTCAAATTATTTGTAAATACTGGCAAATTTGCAAGTGTATGGGTACTGAGTGTTTTTTGCATTCCCAAACTGAATAACTCTGAATGTAGTGAGCAATGAATATTACGTCCCATATCCAGGACTGAAGTGACTATATGCATATATCTAATGATTTAAGCCTACTGATGCATAATTAAATAAATCCAGACTTCCAAGAGTTTAACAACCTGCCCATACACGCCCTTGCCATTGACCTACTGGCTCACTTATGACACCTGCACCTCAATTCTGCTTTATTCGCACACAGCTGAGCAAATGATCACAACCAGAACTTCCCTCTCCCATGCTCACTTTTACTCATTCTATCCCTATAACCTCAAAGCACTTGAATATTGTAAGAAGTTCTCCTGCGGACTGGAGTGGGTGAGTGGCTTAAGATGTTATATGTGATATGGCATAACTGCCAACCTGGTAAATAGCACAAACTACCTCATAAAACAACTGAAATCAGCAGCTCAAGCACTAGTGGTCTCTCAACTGGACTCAGGCAACGCCCTGCTTGCAGAGATACCTCAAGCAATGGTTGCGCCGCAACAAGCACTATATTACTCCACAGCTACCCTGGCATCATCAAAGAGAAAATTCGACCTTATAACACAAACAATAAAAGACCTTCATTGGGTACTATAAGAAGCAAGACTGAAGTTTAACGTACGTGGCTTGACCTTCAAAGCCAATTCACCCGCAGAATCCCCCAATACGTATCAAATTTGTTGATTCTCATCGGAAGATTAAGACGTTCAAGGGCCAAGGACTCACTCCTTCCTGAGGCACCAAAAGTTACAAGTTTAGTGATGAAAAATTCTTTTTCAGGCATGGCCCCCATGCTGTGGAACTCTCTTCCCAAAAATATGAGGATTAATATGGAACTCTTATCTTTCAGATTAGCTCTAAAAACCTCACTTGTTTTGCCTACAATTACATGTGATCAAGACCATGTGGACAGTCAAAACGCGTCATGAGGCTGTACAGCAAACCTACCTGACCCCCTAGGCCTGCTCAGGGGGTCCCACAAGGACCCCCAGGGCCAAAAAAAGCATTTTTTAACAAATCGGCCGAATTCGCGCTGGGTGCGCGAATCCGGCCGAAAAAACAACAAATAAAACATAGCGCGGACTGCCGCGCTTCGTTTTCCTTAAGCAACCGGGTGGGCCAGGTCCCGGGGGCAATGTCCAATTAATTAGCGGGGCCCCCCGCAACCCAGGGGACTGCCACCTCCCCGGGGCTTAGTTAATCATATGCGGGGGCACGCGGCCCCCCACAGCCCCGGGGACCGCCACCTCCCCGGGGCTTTATAAAAAAAATGCGTGGGGGGGCTCCTGCCCCCCACGCTGCCCCGGGGACCGCCACCTCCCCGGGGCGTTTACATTTTAGGGAGGGGGCCCTCATGGCCCCCCCAAGCCCTGGGGACCGTCATCTCCCCGGGCCGTTAAATTATTGCCCCCCCCGCAGCCCCGGGGACTGCCACCTCCCCGGGGCTACTTCCAAAAGCAAAGTGTGGGGGGGCTCGAGCCCCCCCACACTCCCCCGGGGACCACCACCTCCCCGGGGCATTGAATATGTAAATACGGGGGTCCCTCTTGGCGCTCTAGATGGCCCTGGGGACCGCCACCCCCCAGGGCTGGCTCCTGCAATGTCCCGGGGTGCCCATCCCCGGGACATTGCCGTTTGATATGGCAGGGCAGGAGCACGGCTCCCGCCCTGCCATAGCAAACACTGCTTTGCTTCTTGGAAGCGAGAGCAGGAAACCTGCTCTCGCTTCCAAGAAGCAAAGCAGAATTGCTTTTGGGCAAGGGGAGCTGCATGTCAGCAGCTCCCCTTGCCCAAAAGCAATGCCGGCTCCCGCAGGAGGCGGGGAGCCAGCTGGGACCGCGGGGGCATTGGGGCTCCCCCCACGGTCCCCAACGTGAGGGCCGGCCCCGGGGGCCAGAAGTGGCCCGGGAGGGGGGCCACTCACCCCCCTCAGTTTATTTAAAAAAAGAATGGCCAAGCCCCGGAGAATGGGGTTTCCAAGGCCGGAAATGGCCCGGGAGGGGGGCCATGCTGGCCCCCTCCCTTTATTTTTTTTTTTAAAAAGCAATGGCCAAGCCCCAGGGTATGGAGTCCCTGGGGCCGAAAATTTATTTTTTTTAAAAAGAAGGCCGGGCCCCGGGGGATGGGGTCCCAGAGGCCAAAATTGGCCTCAGGAGGGAGGCCACGTGGGCCCCCCTCTAAAATAGAAAAGGCTGGGTATGCCCCGGGGGATGGGGTCCCCGGGGCCAAAAGTGGCTGAGGGAAGGGGGGCCACGCGGCCCCCCTCCCATAAAATAAAAAAATAAAAAGAAACCGGCAATTCGCAGGAGGCCCCGCACCCTCCCTGCACGGCTCTGCAAACGCGCTTCCTGACGCGCTCTGCGTTGGGGGATTAAGTCCCCGTTGCTAGTGGGGGTCCCTGGGGGCCAACTAGGCCACCAGGAACCTCCAGTAAGCCCCACACAGTGGGATTGCTGAGAGGTGGTAGGAGGCCACGCCCCTTTTTACATCACTCTGCAAATGCGCCTCTTGGCGCACTGCTGGTGGGGTGATGAGGTCCCCTTGTGTCCTGAGGACCTCAGGACTGAAGTGGACTTCATCCCCCGAGCAGCAGTGCGCCAGGCAGCGCGCTTGCAGAGTGGTGTAAAAAGGGGGCGTGGCCTCGGACCACTCTCAGCAATCCAGCTGTGTGGGGCTTACTGGAGGCAACAGGAGGGCTAGTTGGCCCCCAGGGACCTTCAGGAGGCAAGGGGACCTCACCCCCCAACCAAGAGCATGTCAGGAGGCGCGCTTGCAGAGTGGTGTAAAAAGGGGGCGTGGCCTCGGACCACTCTCAGCAATCCCACTGTGTGGGGCTTACTGGAGGTAGCAGGTAGGCTAGTTGGCCCCTAAGGACCCCCAGCAGGGAAGTGGACTTTAATCCCCATGCAAGAGCGCACCAGGGAGCGCATTTGCAGAGTGGTGGGGAAAGGGGGCATGGCCTGCTATGAGAACTTAGCAATGCTGCTGTGTGGGACTTACTGGAGGTAATAGGAGGGGTAGTTGGCCCCCAAGGTTGTCCTTGGGGGCCAACTACCTCTTCTGTTACCTCCACTAAGCCCCACACAGTGGGATTGCTAAGAGGTCTTCGGAGGCCACGCCCCCCCCTTTCTCCACCACTCTGCAAACGTGCCTCCTGGCACAGTACTGGTTGGGGGATGAAGTCCACTTTACTCATGAGGGACTTTGTGGGCCAAGAAGCCCTCCTGGTACCCCGTGTAAGTCCTACGCAGCGGAATTCCTGAGCGCTGGTTGGAGGCCCAGCCCCCTTTCTCCACCACTCTGCAAACGTGACTACCAGTTAAAGAAGCATTTGTAATGTAATAGGTCTTGCATTTGCAAGAGTTAGAGCTATTGGCATTGTAAATCTAAAAGTTTTTTACAAATGTTTTTTTGGAGTGGATGTACTTTGTGTGTAATGGAATTATGTGGTATGTTGTGCAGTGAAATTATGTGGATAGAAAGTATGTGGTATTTAGTGTATAGGAATTATGTAGAGTGGAATTATGTGTTATGGAGAGTAATTATGTGGTATGGTAGTCTGTGTTGTGGAGTGGTAACCTCAGGTTTAGTCTTCCTCGTTTCCATAGAAGCTAAATTATGAACTCAATGAGACAAAAAAAAGAAGGAATCACTGAGGAGCACATTTGGACCTAGACAGAGGTATGAGCAGGCCCACTGGAATTATGCGACTGTTTGGCTGCACCGACTTTCGCACAATTATACATTTTCCGCATTAGCCACATAATCCATCATCTGCTGCCTAATCTGCAGATTTGAACAAAAAAAGCCTTGTTTCTAGCTCAAACTTCTCAAACGTTACCAAAAATGCAGCGTGGTGGAAGGCCCTTTGCAAACCTAGAATGGTCACCTGTTAGTTATTGCTAAATGTGGGTGTTAAATTGGTACTAATGGTGTGCAAACCACTCTTGCTTCTTTCTGCGCCTCTCTTGCCACTTTCTGCATTTCTGTTGCTTCTTTCTGCAACTTTATTTTTTTTCTGTGCTTCTTTTGCCTCTTTCTGCACCTCTCTTGCCTCTTTCTGCACCTCACTTGCTTCTTCCTGTACCCCTCTTGCCTCTTTCTGCACACCTGTTCCCTCTTTCTGCACCTCTCCTGCCAGTTTCTGCACCTCTCTTGCCTCTTTCTATACTTCTCTTGCCTCTTTCTGCACCTCTGTTGTTTCTTTCTGCACCTCTCTTGCCTCTTTCTGCACCCCTCTTGCCACTTTCTGCACCTCTGTTGCTTCTTTCTGCACTTCTCTTGCTTCTTTCTGCACCTCTGTTGCTTATTTCTGCACCCCTATTGCCTCTTTTTGCAACCCTCTTCCCTCTTTCTGCACCTCTCTTGCCTCAGTCTGCCCACCTGTTCCCTCTTTCTGCCCCATTTTGCCTGTTTCTGTAACTCTCTTGCCTCTTTCTGCAGTTCTCTTGCCTCCTTCTGTACCTCACTTGCCTCTTTATGCAACTCTATTGCCTCTTTCTGCAGTTCTCTTGCCTCCTTCTGCACCTCTCTTGCCTCTTTCATCACTTCTCTTTCCTGTTTCTGCACTCTCTTGCCTCTTTCTGCACCTCTCTTGCCTCTTTCTGCACCTCTCTTGCCTCTTTCTGCACCTCACTTGCTTCTTTCTGCACCCCTTTTGCCTGTTTCTGCACCCCTCTTCCCTCTTTGTGCAATTCTCTTGCCTCTTTCTACAACTCTCGTCCCTCTTTCTGCACCACTCTTGCCTCTTTCTTTACCTCTGTTGCTTCTTTCTGCACCTCTATTGTCGCTTTCTGTACCCTTCGTGCCTCTTTCAGCTCCTCTGTTGCTTCTTTCTGCAGTTCTCTTCCTTCTTTCTGCACCCCTCCTCCCTCTTTCTGTACCCCTCTTGCCTCTTTGTGCACCTCCCCTAACCCTTTCTGCACCCCTCTTACCTCTTTTTGCACCTCTATTGGCTCTTGCTGCACCTCTTTTGCTTCGTTCTGCACTCCACTTGCCTCTTTCTGTACCCCTCTAACCTCTTTCTGCACCTCTGTTGGTTCTTTCTGCACTGCTCTTGCTTCTTTCTGCACCTCTGTTCCAAATTTCTGCATCCCTCTTGCCTTTTTCTGCACCCCTCTTTCTGCACCTCTCTTGCCTGTTTCTGCAACTCTCTTGCCTCTTTCTGCAGTTCGCTTGCCTCCTTCTGCACCTCACTTGCCTCTTTTTGCACCTCTGTTGGTTCTTTTGCACTACTCTTGCTTCTTTCTGCACCTCTCTTGCAAATTTCTGCACCCCTCTTGCCTCTTTCTGCACCCCTCTTACCTGTTTCTGCACCCCTCTTGCCTCTGTCTGCACCCCTGTTCCCTCTTTCTGTACCTCTTTTGCCTGTTTCTACAACTATCTTTCCTCTTTCTGCAGTTCTCTTGCCTCCTTCTGCACCTCTGTTGCTTCTTTCTGCACTTCTCTTGCCTCTTTTTGCACCCCTGTTGCTTCATTCTGCACTTCCCATGCTTCTTTCCGCACCTGTCTTGCTTCTTTCTGCACCCCTGTTGTCTCTTTCTGCACTCGTCTTCCCTCTTTCTGCACCTCTCTTGCCTCTTTCTGCATCTCACTTGCCTCTTTCTGCACTTCTCTTGCTTCTTTCTACACCTCTGTTGCTTCTTTTAGCAATTCTCTTGCCTCTTTCTGCACTTCTCTTGCCTCTTTCTGCACCCTTCTTCCCTCTTTGTGCACCTCTCTTGCCTCTTTCTGCACCTCTCTTGCCTCTTTCTGCACCCCTCTTCCCTCTTTGTGTAACTCTGTTGCCTCTTTCTGCACCTGTCTTCCCTCTATCTGTACCACTCTTGCCTCTTTCTGTGCCTCTGTTGCTTCTTTCTGCTCTCCTCTTGCCTCTTTCTGCACCCTTCGTGCCTCTTTCAGCACCTCTGTTGCTTCTTTCTGCACTTCTCTTCCTTCTTTCTGCACCCCTTGGCCTCTTTCTGCACCCTTCTTCCTTTTACGTCTCTTGGTTCTTTCTAAACCTCTCTTGCCTCTTTCTGCACCTCTCTTGCCTCCTTCTGTACCTCTGATGTTTCTTATTGCACTGCTCTTGCTTCTTTCTGCACCTCTCTTGCAAATTTCTGCACCCCTCTTGCCTCTTTCGGCACCCCTCTTCTCTCTTTCTGCACCCCTGTTCTCTCTTTCTGCACCTCTTCTGCCTGTTTCTGCACCTCTGCTGCCTCTTTCTGAACTTCTCTTGCCTCTTTCTGCACCTCTTTTGCTTCTTTCTGCACGTCTCTTGCCTCTTTCTGCACCCCTCTTGCCTCTTTCTGCACCTCTGTTGGTTCTTTCTGCACTGCTCTTGCTTCTTTCTGCACCTCTGTTGTTTTTTTCTGCACTTCTCTTGCTTCTTTCTACACCTCTCTTGCTTCTTTCTGCACCCCACTTGCCTCTTTCTGCACCCTTCTTCCCTCTTTGTGCACCTCTCTTGCCTCTTTCTGCATCTCTCTTGCCTCTTTCTGCACCCCTCTAGCCTCTTTTGCTTGTTTCTGCTCTTCTTTTGCCTCTTCCTGTACCCCTCTTGCCTCCTTCTGCACCTCTGTTGTTTCTTACTGCACTGCTATTGCTTCTTTCTGCACCTCTCTTGCAAATTTCTGTACCCCTCTTTCGGCACCCACCTCTTCTGCCTGTTTGTGCACCTCTGCTGCCTCTTTCTGAACTTCTCTTGCCTCTTTCTGCACCTCTGTTGCTTCTTTCTGCACTTCTCTTGCCTCTTTCTGCACCCCTCTTCCTGCACCTCTGTTGCTTCTTTCTGTACTTCTCTTGCTTCTTTCTGTACCTCTCTTGCTTGTTTATGCACCTCTCTTGCCTCTTTCTGCAGCTCTCTTGCCTCTTTCTGCACCTCACGTGCTTCTTTCTGCACCCCTCTTGCCTCTTTGTGCAACTCTGTTGCCTCTTTCTACACCTGTCTTCCCTCTTTCTGCACCACTCATGCCTGTTTCTGTACCTCTGTTGCTTCTTTCTGCACTTCTCTTGCCTCTTTCTGTACCCTTTGTGCCTCTTTCAGCACCACTGTTGCTTCTTTCTGCACTTCTCTTCCTTTTTTCTGCACCACTTGTGCCTCTTTCTGCACCCTTCTTCCCTTTTCTTGCACGTCTCTTGGTTGTTTCTGTACCTCTCTTGCCTCCTTCTGTACCTCTGTTGTTTCTTACTGCACTGCTCTTGCTTCTTTCTGCACCTCTCTTGCAAATTTCTGCTCCCCTCTTGCCTCTTTCGGCACCCCTCTTCTCTCTTTCTGCACCCCTGTTCCCTCTTTCTGCACCTCTTCTGCCTGTTTCTGCACCTCTGCTGCCTCTTTCTGAACTTCGCTTGCCTCTTTCTGTACCTCTGTTGCTTCTTTCTGCACTTTTCTTGCCTCTTTCTGCACCCCTCTTCCCTCTTTCTGCACCTCTGTTGCTTCTTTCTGTACTTCTCTTGCTTCTTTCTGCACCTCTCTTGTCTTGCCTCTTTCTGCACCTCTCGCCTCTTTCTGCACCTCTCTTGCCTCTTTCTGTACCTCTCTTGCTTCTTTCTGCACCCCTCTAGCCTCTTTCCGCATCTCTTTTGCTTGTTTCTGCTCTTCTTTTGCCTCTTTATGTACCCCTCTTGCCTCTTTCTGCACCCCTCTTCCCTCTTTGTGGAACTCTGCCGCCTCTTTCTGCACCCCTCTTCCTGCACCTCTTTTGCCTCTTTCTGTACTTCTCTTGCTTCTTTCTGCACCTCTCTTGCCTCTTTCTGCACCCTTCGTGCCTCTTTCAGCACCTCTGTTGCTTCTTTCTGCACTTCTCTTCCTTCTTTCTGCACCCCTTGGCCTCTTTCTGCACCCTTCTTCCTTTTACGTCTCTTGGTTCTTTCTGCACCTCTCTTGCCTCTTTCTGCACCTCTCTTGCCTCCTTCTGTACCTCTGATGTTTCTTATTGCACTGCTCTTGCTTCTTTCTGCACCTCTCTTGCAAATTTCTGCACCCCTCTTTCCTCTTTCGGCACCCCTCTTCTCTCTTTCTGCACCCCTGTTCTCTCTTTCTGCACCTCTTCTGCCTGTTTCTGCACCTCTGCTGCCTCTTTCTGAACTTCTCTTGCCTCTTTCTGCACCTCTTTTGCTTCTTTCTGCACGTCTCTTGCCTCTTTCTGCACCCACCTTGCCTCTTTCTGCACCTCTGTTGGTTCTTTCTGCACTGCTCTTGCTTCTTTCTGCACCTCTGTTGTTTTTTTCTGCACTTCTCTTGCTTCTTTCTACACCTCTCTTGCTTCTTTCTGCACCCCACTTGCCTCTTTCTGCACCCTTCTTCCCTCTTTGTGCACCTCTCTTGCCTCTTTCTGCACCTCTCTTGCCTCTTTCTGCACCCCTCTAGCCTCTTTTGCTTGTTTCTGCTCTTCCTTTGCCTCTTCCTGTACCCCTCTTGCCTCCTTCTGCACCTCTGTTGTTTCTTACTGCACTGCTATTGCTTCTTTCTGCACCTCTCTTGCAAATTTCTGTACCCCTCTTTCGGCACCCACCTCTTCTGCCTGTTTCTGCACCTCTGCTGCCTCATTCTGAACTTCTCTTGCCTCTTTCTGCACCTCTTTTGCTTCTTCCTGCACTTCTCTTGCCTCTTTCTGCACCCCTCTTCCTGCACCTCTGTTGCTTCTTTCTGTACTTCTCTTGCTTCTTTCTGTACCTCTCTTGCTTCTTTATGCACCTCTCTTGCCTCTTTCTGCAGTTCTCTTGCCTCTTTCTGCACCTCACGTGCTTCTTTCTGCACCCCTCTTGCCTCTTTGTGCAACTCTGTTGCCTCTTTCTACACCTGTCTTCCCTCTTTCTGCACCACTCATGCCTGTTTCTGTACCTCTGTTGCTTCTTTCTGCACTTCTCTTGCCTCTTTCTGTACCCTTTGTACCTCTTTCAGCACCTCTGTTGCTTCTTTCTGCACTTCTCTTCCTTTTTTCTGCACCCCTTGTGCCTCTTTCTGCACCCTTCTTCCCTTTTCTTGCACGTCTCTTGGTTGTTTCTGTACCTCTCTTGCCTCCTTCTATACCTCTGTTGTTTCTTACTGCACTGCTCTTGCTTCTTTCTGCACCTCTCTTGCAAATTTCTTCTCCCCTCTTGCCTCTTTCTGCACCCCTGTTCCCTCTTTCTGCACCTCTTCTGCCTGTTTCTGCACCTCTGCTGCCTCTTTCTGAACTTCTGTTGCCTCTTTCTGCACTTCTTTTGCTTCTTTCTGCACGTCTCTTGCCTCTTTCTGCACCCCTCTTGCCTCTTTCTGCACCTCTGTTGGTTCTTTCTGCACTGCTCTTGCTTCTTTCTGCACCTCTTTTGCTTCTTTATGCACCCCACTTGCCTCTTTCTGCACCCTTCTTCCCTCTTTGTGCACATCTCTTGCCTCTTTCTGCACCTCTCTTGCCTCTTTCTGCACCCCTCTAGCCTCTTTCCGCATCTCTTTTGCTTGTTTCTGCTCTTCTTTTGCCTCTTTCTGTACCCCTCTTGCCTCCTTCTGCACCTCAGTTGTTTCTTACTGCACTGCTCTTGCTTTTTTCTGCACCTCTCTTGCAAATTTCTGCACCCCTCTTGCCTCTTTTGGCACCCCTCTTCTCTCTTTCTGCACCCCTGTTCCCTCTTTCTGCACCTCTTCTGCCTGTTTCTGCACCTCTGCTGCCTCTTTCTGAACTTCGCTTGCCTCTTTCTGTACCTCTGTTGCTTCTTTCTGCACTTTTCTTGCCTCTTTCTGCACCCCTCTTCCCTCTTTCTGCACCTCTGTTGCTTCTTTCTGTACTTCTCTTGCTTCTTTCTGCACCTCTCTTGCCTCTTTCTGCACCTCTCGCCTCTTTCTGCACTCTCTTGCCTCTTTCAGTACCTCTCTTGCTTCTTTCTGCACCCCTCTAGCCTCTTTCTGCATCTCTTTTGCTTGTTTCTGCTCTTCTTTTGCCTCTTTATGTACCCCTCTTGCCTCTTTCTGCACCCCTCTTCCCTCTTTGTGGAACTCTGCCGCCTCTTTCTGCACCCTCTTCCTGCACCTCTTTGCCTCTTTCTGTACTTCTCTTGCTTCTTTCTGCACCTCTCTTGCCTCTTTCTGCACCCTTCGTGCCTCTTTCAGCACCTCTGTTGCTTCTTTCTGCACTTCTCTTCCTTCTTTCTGCACCCCTTGGCCTCTTTCTGCACCCTTCTTCCTTTTACGTCTCTTGGTTCTTTCTGCACCTCTCTTGCCTCTTTCTGCACCTCTCTTGCCTCCTTCTGTACCTCTGATGTTTCTTATTGCACTGCTCTTGCTTCTTTCTGCACCTCTCTTGCAAATTTCTGCACCCCTCTTGCCTCTTTCGGCACCCCTCTTCTCTCTTTCGGCACCCCTCTTCTCTCTTTCTGCACCCCTGTTCTCTCTTTCTGCACCTCTTCTGCCTGTTTCTGCACCTCTGCTGCCTCTTTCTGAACTTCTCTTGCCTCTTTCTGCACCTCTCTTGCTTCTTTCTGCACGTCTCTTGCCTCTTTCTGCACCCCTCTTGCCTCTTTCTGCACCTCTGTTGGTTCTTTCTGCACTGCTCTTGCTTCTTTCTGCACCTCTGTTGTTTTTTTCTGCACTTCTCTTGCTTCTTTCTACACCTCTCTTGCTTCTTTCTGCACCCCACTTGCCTCTTTCTGCACCCTTCTTCCCTCTTTGTGCACCTCTCTTGCCTCTTTCTGCACCTCTCTTGCCTCTTTCTGCACCCCTCTAGCCTCTTTTGCTTGTTTCTGCTCTTCCTTTGCCTCTTCCTGTACCCCTCTTGCCTCCTTCTGCACCTCTGTTGTTTCTTACTGCACTGCTATTGCTTCTTTCTGCACCTCTCTTGCAAATTTCTGTACCCCTCTTTCGCACTCCACCTCTTCTGCCTGTTTCTGCACCTCTGCTGCCTCTTTCTGAACTTCTCTTGCCTCTTTCTGCACCTCTGTTGCTTCTTTCTGCACTTCTCTTGCCTCTTTCTGCACCCCTCTTCCTGCACCTGTTGCTTCTTTCTGTACTTCTCTTGCTTCTTTCTGTACCTCTCTTGCTTCTTTATGCACCTCTCTTGCCTCTTTCTGCAGTTCTCTTTGCCTCTTTCTGCACCTCACGTGCTTCTTTCTGCACCCCTCTTGCCTCTTTGTGCAACTCTGTTGCCCTCTTTCTACACCTGTCTTCCTCTTTCTGCACCACTCATGCCTGTTTCTGTACCTCTTGTTGCTTCTTTCTGCACTTCTCTTGCCTCTTTCTGTACCCTTTGTACCTCTTTCAGCACCTCTGTTGCTTCTTTCTCACTTCTCTTCCTTTTTCTGCACCCTCTGTGCCTCTTTCTGCACCCTTCTTCCCCTTTTCTTGCACATCTCTTGGTTGTTTCTGTACCTCTCTTGCCTCCTTCTATACCTCTGTTGTTTCTTACTGCACTGCTCTTGCTTCTTTTCTGCACCTCTTGCAAATTTCTTCTCTCTTGCCTCTTTTGCCACTCCTCTTCTCTCTTTCTGCACCCCTGTTCCCTCTTTCTGCACCTCTTCTGCCTGTTTCTGCACCTCTGCTGCCTCTTTCTGAACTTCGCTTGCCTCTTTCTGTACCTCTGTTGCTTCTTTCTGCACTTTTCTCTTGCCTCTTTCTGCACCCCTCTTCCTCTTTCTGCACCTCTGTTGCTTCTTTCTGTACTTCTCTTGCTTCTTTCTCCACCTCTCTTGCCTCTTTCTGCACCTCCTTGCCTCTTTCTGCACCTCTCTTTGCCTCTTTCTGTACCTCTCTTGCTTCTTTCTGCACCCCTCTAGCCTCTTTCCGTATCTCTTTTGCTTGTTTTCTGCTCTTCTTTTGCCTTTTTATGTACTTCTCTTGCCTCTTTCTGCACCCCTCTTCCCTCTTTGTGGAACTCTGCCGCCTCTTTCTGCACCCCTCTTCCTGCACCTCTTTTGCCTCTTTCTGTACTTCTCTTGCTTCTTTCTGCACCTCTCTTGCCTCTTTCTGCACCTCTCTTGCCTCTTTCTGGCACCTCACTTGCTTCTTTCTGCACCACTTTTGCCTCTTTCTGTACCTCTGTTGCTTCTTTCTGCACTTCTCTTGCCTCTTTCTGCACCCTTCGTGACTCTTTAAGCACCTCTGTTGCTTCTTTCTGCACTTCTCTTCCTTCTTTCTGCACCCCTTGTGCCTCTTTCTGCACCCTTCGTCCCTTTTCTTGCACGTCTCTTGGTTCTTTCTGCACCTCTCTTGCCTCCTTCTGTACCTCTGTTGTTTCTTACTGCACTGCTCTTGCTTCTTTCTGCACCTCTCTTGCACATTTCTGCTCCCCTCTTGCCTCTTTCGGCACCCCTCTTCTCTCTTTCTGCACCCCTGTTCCCTCTTTCTGCACCTCTTCTGCCTGTTTCTGCACCTCTGCTGCCTCTTTCTGAACTTCTCTTGCCTGTTTCTCCACCTCTTTTGCTTCTTTCTGCACGTCTCTTGCCTCTTTATGCACCCCTCTTGCCTCTTTCTGCACCTCTGTTGGTTCTTTCTGCACTGCTCTTGCTTCTTTCTGCACCTCTGTTGCTTCTTTCTGCACTTTCTCTTGCTTCTTTCTACACCTCTCTTGCTTCTTTCTGCACCCCACTTGCCTCTTTCTGCACCCTTCTTCCCTCTTTGTGCCTCTCTTGCCTCTCTTTCTGCAACCTCTCTTGCCTCTTTCTGCACCTCTACTTCCTCTTTGTGTAACTCTGTTGCCTCTTTCTACACCTGTCTTGCCTCTTTCTGGCACCTCACTTGCTTCTTTCTGCACCACTCTTGCCTCTTTCTGTACCTCTGTTGCTTCTTTCTGCACTTCTCTTGCCTCTTTCTGCTACCCTTTGTGCCTCTTTCAGCACCTCTGTTGCTTCTTTCTGCACTTCTCTTCCTTTTCTGCACCCCTTGTGCCTCTTTTTCTGCACCTCTTCTTCCCTTTTCTTGCACGTCTCTTGGTTGTTTCTGTACCTCTCTTGCCTCCTTCTGTACCTCTGTTGTTTCTTACTGCACTGCTCTTGCTTCTTTCTGCACCTCTCTTTGCAAATTTCTGCTCCCCCTCTTGCCTCTTTCCGCACCCTCTTCTCTCTTTCTGCACCCCTGTTCCCTCTTTCTGCACCTCTTCTGCCTGTTTCTACACCTCTGCTGCCTCTTTCTCGAACTTCTGTTGCCTCTTTCTGCACTTCTTTTGCTTCTTTCTGCACTGTCTCTTGCCTCTTTCTGCAACCCTCTTTGCCTCTTTCTGCACCTCTGTTGGTTCTTTCTGCACTGCTCTTGCTTCTTTCTGCACCTCTCTTGCTTCTTTATGCACCCCACTTGCCTCTTTCTGCACCCTTCTTCCTCTTTGTGCACATCTCTTGCCTCTTTCTGCACCTCTCTTGCCTCTTTCTGCACCCCTCTAGCCTCTTTCCGCATCTCTTTTGCTTGTTTCTGCTCTTCTCTTGCCTCTTTCTGTACCCCTCTTGCCTCACTTCTGCACCTCTAGTTGTTTCTTTCTGCACTGCTCTTGCTTTTTTCTGCACCTCTCTTGCAAATTTCTGCACCCCTCTTGCCTCTTTCTGGCACCCCTCTTCTCTCTTTCTGCACCCCTGTTCCCTCTTTCTGCACCTCTCTCTGCCTGTTTCTGCACTCTCTGCTGCCTCTTTCTGAACATCGCTTGCCTCTTTCTGTACCTCTGTTGCTTCTTTCTGCACTTTTCTTGCCTCTTTCCGCACCCCTCTTCCCTCTTTCTGCACCTCTGAGCTTGCTTTCTGTACTTCTCTTGCTTCTTTCTCTGCACCTCTCTTGCCTCTTTCTGCACCCTCTTGCCTCTTTCTGCACCTCTCTTGCCTCTTTCTGTACCTCTCTTGCTTCTTTCTGCACCCCTCTAGCCTCTTTCCGCATCTCTTTTGCTTGTTTCTGCTCTTCTTTTGCCTCTTTATGTACCCCTCTTGCCTCTTTCTGCACCCCTCTTCCCTCTTTGTGGAACTCTGCCACCTCTTTCTGCACCCCTCTTCCTGCACCTCTTTTGCCTCTTTCTGCACTTCTCTTGCTTCTTTCTGCACCTCTCTTGCCTCTTTCCTGCACCTCTCTTGCCTCTTTCTGGCACCTCACTTGCTATCTTTCTGCACCACTTTTGCCTCTTTCTGCAGCCTCTGTTGCTTCTTTCTGCACTTCTCTTGCCTCTTTCTGCACCCTTCGTGACTCTTTAAGCACCTCTGTTGCTTCTTTCTGCACTTCTCTTCCTTCTTTCTGCACCCCTTGTGCCTCTTTCTGCACCCTTCGTCCCTTTTCTTGCTCGTCTCTTGGTTCTTTCTGCACCTCTCTTGCCTCCTTCTGTACCTCTGTTGTTTCTTACTGCACTGCTCTTGCTTCTTTCTGCACCTCTCTTGCACATTTCTGCTCCCCTCTTGCCTCTTTCGGCACCCCTCTTCTCTCTTTCTGCACCCCTGTTCCCTCTTTCTGCACCTCTTCTGCCTGTTTCTGCACCTCTGCTGCCTCTTTCTGAACTTCTCTTGCCTGTTTCTCCACCTCTTTTGCTTCTTTCTGCACGTCTCTTGCCTCTTTATGCACCCCTCTTGCCTCTTTCTGTACCTCTGTTGGTTCTTTCTACACTGCTCTTGCTTCTTTCTGCACCTCTGTTGTTTTTTCTGCACTTCTCTTGCTTCTTTCTACACCTCTCTTGCTTCTTTCTGCACCCCACTTGCCTCTTTCTGCACCCTTCTTCCCTCTTTGTGCCTCTCTTGCCTCTTTCTGCACCTCTCTTGCCTCTTTCTGCACCTCACTTCCCTCTTTGTGTAACTCTGTTGCCTCTTTCTACACCTGTCTTCCCTCTTTCTGCACCACTCTTGCCTCTTTCTGTACCACTGTTGCTTCTTTCTGCACTTCTCTTGCCTCTTTCTGCACCCTTTGTGCCTCTTTCAGCACCTCTGTTGCTTCTTTCTGCACTTCTCTTCCTTCTTTCTGCACCCCTTGTGCCTCTTTCTGCACCCTTCTTCCCTTTTCTTGCACGTCTCTTGGTTCTTTCTGCACCTCTCTTGCCTCCTTCTGTACCTCTGTTGTTTCTTACTGCACTGCTCTTGCTTCTTTCTGCACCTCTCTTGCAAATTTCTGCTCCCCTCTTGCCTCTTTCGGCACCCCTCTTCTCTCTTTCTGCACCCCTGTTCCCTCTGCACCTCTTCTGCCTGTTTCTGCACCTCTGCTGCCTCTTTCTGCAACTTCTGTTGCTCTTACTGCACTTCTTTTGCTTCTTTCTGCACGTCTCTTGCCTCTTTCTGCACCCCTCTTGCCTCTTTCTGCACCTCTGTTGGTTCTTTCTGCACTGCTCTTGCTTCTTTCTGCACCTCTTTGCTTCTTTCTGCACCTCTCTTGCCTCTTTCTGCACCCTTCTTGCCTCTTTGTGCACATCTCTTGCCTCTTTCTGCACCTCTCTTGCCTCTTTCTGCACCCCTCTAGCCTCTTTCCGCATCTCTTTTGCTTGTTTCTGCTCTTCTTTTGCCTCTTTCTGTACCCCTCTTGCCTCCTTCTGCACACTACTGTTGTTTCTTACTGCACTGCTCTTGCTTTTTCTGCACCTCTCTTGCAAATTTCTGCACCCCTCTTGCCTCTTTTGGCACCCCTCTTCTCTCTTTCTACACCCCTGTTCCCTCTTTCTGCACCTCTTCTGCCTGTTTCTGCACCTCTGCTGCCTCTTTCTGAACTTCGCTTGCCTCTTTCTGTACCTCTGTTGCTTCTTTCTGCACTTTTCTTGCCTCTTTCTGCACCCCTCTTCCCTCTTTCTGCACCTCTGTTGCTTCTTTCTGTACTTCTCTTGCTTCTTTCTGACCTCTCTTGCCTCTTTCTGCACCTCTCGCCTCTTTCTGCACCTCTCTTGCCTCTTTCTGTACCTCTCTTGCTTCTTTCTGCACCTCTCTATCCTCTTTCCGCATCTCTTTTGCTTGTTTCTGCTCTTCTCTTGCCTCTTTCATGCACCCCTCTTGCCTCTTTCTGCACCCCTCTTCCTCTTTGTGGAATCCCTGCCACCTCTTTCTGCACTCCCTCTTCCTGCACCTCTTTTGCCTCTTTCTGTACTTCTCTTGCTTCTTTCTGCACCTCTCTTGCCTCTTTCTGCACCCTTCTGTGCCTCTTTCCTAGCACCTCTGTTGCTTCTTTCTGCACTTCTCTTCCTTCTTTCTGCACCCCTTGGCCTCTTTCTGCACCCTTCTTCCTTTTATCGTCTCTTGGTTCTTTCTGCACCTCTCTTGCCTCTTTCTGCACCTCTTGCCTCCTTCTGTACCTCTGATGTTTCTTATTGCACTGCTCTTGCTTCTTTCTGCCTCTCTTGCAAATTTACTGCACCCCTCTTGCCTCTTTCGACACCCTCTTCCTCTCTTTCTGCACCCCTGTTCTCTCTTTCTGCACCTCTTCTGCCTGTTTCTGCACCTCTGCTGCCTCTTTCTGAACTTCGCTTGCCTCTTTCTATACACTTCGTGCCTCTTTCTGCACCTCTTTTGCTTCTTTATGCACCCCACTTGCCTCTTTCTGCACCTCTTCTTCCCTCTTTGCTGCACATCTCTTGCCTCTTTCTGCACCTCTCTTGCCTCTTTCTGCACCCTCTAGCCTCTTTCCCGCATCTCTTTTGCTTGTTTCTGCTCTTCTTTGCCTCTTTCCTGTACCCCTCTTGCCTCCTTCTGCACCTCAGTTGTTTCTTACTGCACTGCTCTTGCTTTTTTCTGCACCTCTCTTACAAATTTCTGCACCCCTCTTGCCTCTTTTGGCACATCTCTTCTCTCTTTCTGCACCCCTGTTCCCTCTTTCTGCACCTCTTCTGCCTGTTTCTGCACCTCTGCTGCCTCTTTCTGAACTTCGCTTGCCTCTTTCTGTACCTCTGTTGCTTCTTTCTGCACTTTTCTTCGCCTCTTTCTGCACCCCTCTTCCCTCTTTCTGCACCTCTGTTGCTTCTTTCTGTCTACTCTTGCTTCTTTCTGCACCTCTCTTGTCTTGCCTCTTTCTGCACCTCTCTCGCCTCTTTCTGCACCTCTCTTGCCTCTTTCTGTACCTCTCTTGCTTCTTTCTGCACCCCTCTAGCCTCTTTCCCTCGTCTCTTTTGTTTTAGTTTCTGCTCTTCTTTTGCCTCTTTATGTACCCCTCTTGCCTCTTTCTGCACCCCTCTTCCCTCTTTGTAGAACTCTGCCGCCTCTTTCTGCACCCCTCTTCCTGCCTCTCTTGCCTCTTTCTGTACCTTCTCTTGCTTCTTTCTGCATCTCTCTTGCCTCTTTCTGCACCTCTCTTGCCTCTTTCTGGCACCTCACTTGCTTCTTTCTGCACCACTTTTGCCTCTTTCTGTACCTCTGTTGCTTCTTTCTGCACTTCTCTTGCCTCTTTCTGCACCCTTCGTGACTCTTTAAGCACCTCTGTTGCTTCTTTCTGCACTTCTCTTCCTTCTTTCTGCAAGAGAGGTGCAAAGGAAGCAGCAGTACGTGAAACAACAAGTCGAGGAGGCAAGAGTGCAGAAGGCACAGAGACGTGCAAGAAGGACGAGGTGCCTCTTTCTGCACCCTTCGTCCTTTTCTTGCACGTCTCTTGGTTCTTTCTGCACCTCTCTTGACTCCTTCTGTACATCTATTGTTTTCCTTACTGCACTGCTCTTGCTTCTTTCTGCCCTCTCTTGCACTTTCTGCTCCCCTCTTGCCTTCTTTCGGCACCCCTCTTCTCTCTTTCTGCACCCCTGTTCCCTCTTTCTGCACCTCTTCTGCCTGTTTCTGCACTCCTCTGCTGCTCTTTCTGAACTTCTCTTGCCTGTTTCTCCACCTCTTTTGCTTCTTTCTGCACGTCTCTTGCCTCTTTATGCACCCCTCCTTGCCTCTTTCTCGCACCTCTGTTGGTTCTTTCTGCACTGCTCGTGCTTCTTTCTGCACCTCTGTTGCTTTTTCTGCACTTCTCTTGCTTCTTTCTCACCTCTCTTGCTTCTTTCTGCACCCCACTTGCCTCTTTCTGCACCCTTCTTCCCTCTTTGTGCCTCTCTTGCCTCTTTCTGCACCTCTCTTGCCTCTTTCTGCACCTCACTTCCCTCTTTGTGTAACTCTGTTGCCTCTTTCTACACCTGTCTTCCCTCTTTCTGCACCACTCTTGCCTCTTTCTGTACCACTGTTGCTTCTTTCTGCACTTCCCTTGCCTCTTTCTGCACCCCTTGTGCCTCTTTCTGCACCCTTATTCCCTTTTCTTGCACGTCTCTTGGTTCTTTCTGCACCTCTCTTGCCTCCTACTGTACCTCTGTTGTTTCTTACTGCACTGCTCTTGCTTCTTTCTGCACCTCTCTTGCCTCTTTCTGCATCTCACTTGTCTCTTCCTGCACCTCTCTTACCTCTTTCTGCACCTCTCTTGCCTCTTTCTGCACCACACTTGCTTCTTTCTGCACCCCTCTTGCCTCTTTCTGCACCCCTCTTCCCTCTTTGTGCCACTCTGTTGCCTCTTTCTACACCTGTCTTCCCTCTTTCTGCACCACTCTTGCCTCTTTCTGTACCTCTGTTGCTTCTTTCTGCTCTTCTCTTACCTCTTTCTGCACCCTTCTTCCCTTTTACGTCTCTTGGTTCTTTCTGCACCTCTCTTGCCTCTTTCTGCACCTCTCTTGCCTCCTTCTGTACCTCTGTTGTTTCTTACTGCACTGCTCTTGCTTCTTTCTGCACCTCTCTTGCAAATTTCTGCACCCCTCTTGCCTCTTTCGGCACCCCTCTTCTCTCTTTCTGCACCCCTGTTCCCTCTTTCTGCACCTCTTCTGCCTGTTTCTGCACCTCTGCTGCCTCTTTCTGCACGTCTCTTGCCTCTTTCTGTACCCCTCTTCCCTCTTTGTGCAACTTTGTTGCCTCTTTCTACACCTGTCTTCCCTCTTTCTGCACCACTCTTGCCTCTTTCTGTACCTCTATTGCTTCTTTCTGAACTTCTCTTGCCTCTTTCTGTACCTCTGTTGCTGTTTCTGTACTTTTCTTGCTTCTTTCTGCACCTCTTTTGCCTCTTTCTGCACCTCTCTTGCCTCTTTCTGCACCTCACTTGCTTTTTCTGCACCCCTCTTGCCTCTTTCTGCACACCTCTTCCCTCTTTGTGCAACTCTGTTGCTTCTTTCTACACCTTTCTTCCCTTTTTCTGCACCACTCTTGCCTCTTTCTGTACCTCTGTTGCTTCTTTCTGCACTTCTCTTGCCTCTTTCTGTACACTTCGTGCCTCTTTAAGCACTTCTGTTGCTTCTTTCTGCACTTCTCTTCCTTCTTTCTGCACCCATTGTGCCTCTTTTTATACCCTTCTTCCCTTTTCTTGCACGTCTCTTGGTTCTTTCTGCACCTCTCTAGCCTCCTTCTCTACCTCTGTTGTTTCTTACTGCACTGCTCTTGCTTCTTTCTGCACCTCTCGCAAATTTCTGCTCCCCTCTTGCCTCTTTCGGCACCCCTCTTCTCTGTTTCTGCACCCCTGTTCCCTCTTTATGCACCTCTTCTGCATGTTTCTGCACCTCTGCTGCCTCTTTCTGAACATCTCTTGCCTCTTTCTGCACCTCTTTTGCTTCTTTCTGCACGTCTCTTGCCTCTTTCTGCACCCCTCTTGCCTCTTTCTGCACCTCTGTTGGTTCTTTCTGCACTGCCCTTATTTCTTTCTACACCTCTGTTGTTTTTTTCTGCACTTCTCTTGCTTCTTTCTACATCTCTCTTGCTTCTTTCTGCACCCCACTTGCCTCTTTCTGCACCCTTCTTCCCTCTTTGTGCACATCTCTTGCCTCTTTCTGCACCTCTCTTGCCTCTTTCTGCACCCCTCTAGCCTCTTTCTGTACCTCTGTTGCTTCTTTCTGCACCTCTCTTGCCTCTTTCTGCATCTCACTTGCCTCTTCCTGCACTTCACTTGTTTCTTTCTACACCTCTGTTGCTTCTTTTATCAATTCTCTTGCCTCTTTCTGCACTTCTCTTGCCTGTTTCTGCACCTCTCTTACCTCTTTCTGCACCTCTCTTGCCTCTTTCTGCACCACACTTGCTTCTTTCTGCACCCCTCTTGCCTCTTTCTGCACCCCTCTTCCCTCTTTGTGCCACTCTGTTGCCTCTTTCTACACCTGTCTTCCCTCTTTCTGCACCACTCTTGCCTCTTTCTGTACCTCTGTTGCTTCTTTCTGCTCTTCTCTTACCTCTTTCTGCACCCTTCTTCCCTTTTACGCCTCTTGTTTCTTTCTGCACCTCTCTTGCCTCTTTCTGCACCTCTCTTGCCTCCTTCTGTGCCTCTGTTGTTTCTTACTGCACTGCTCTTGCTTCTTTCTGCACCTCTCTTGCTAAATTTCCTGCACCCCTCTTGCCTCTTTCGGCACCCCTCTTCTCCTCTTTCTGCACCCCTGTTCCCTCTTTCTGCACCTCTTCTGCCTGTTTCTGCACCTCTGCTGCCTCTTTCTGCACGTCTCTTGCCTCTTTCTGCACCCTCTTCCTCTTTGTGCAACCTTTGTTGCCTCTTTCTCCACCTGTCTTCCCTCTTTCTGCACCACTCTTGCCTCTTTCTGTACCTCTATTGCTTCTTTCTGAACTTCTCTTGCCTCTTTCTGTACCTCTGTTGCTGTTTCTGTACTTTTCTTGCTTCTTTCTGCACCTCTTTTGCCTCTTTCTGCACCTCTCTTGCCTCTTTCTGCACCTCACTTGCTTTTTCTGCACCCCTCTTGC